>CAWUFW010002954.1:0-1200000 GCA_963921515.1 Calotriton arnoldi
GGGGAGCCAGTTCAAAAGGATGGAGAGAGGGAGGGGTTGGATTATGCAGTTATCACTCTATAATTGTATTCAGATATAATAAGCCGGCACTAGTAGAATGACAATGAAGTCTGTATACTTGGGCAAATTATACAAGATAGCAACCTCATACTAGCTGCAACTTGACGGTATGCAATATATATGACAAACTGCATCTCTAATTCAACTATGTACCAACTGTATCCAGGATTGTACAATGCTAAAAAATAACAAAATCAATAAAATGTGTTTTAAAAAAATTATTAGAAAGCGCTACAGAGTGATAAACTGTGGAGTGCTTAATAGAATTTTGAAAGCCACTGCTAAAGGATCAATCACATTAAGTGAATGAGCAACCTTAAACTCTAAGATTTTCCTACGTATAATCCATGTAGAAGATAAAAATGTAGCAATACTGATAACAAGCATCTCATTTGTATCAAATGTAAGGACTTTCAGTGCATTTTCATACTGTCTTATGCCTAAAAGGAGCCAAACCGGGTTAATACACTTCTTACAGGGAGATATATAAGCATTACAAAAGAAGAGAAGATGATGCAAGGATTCAGTCTCCAGATTACATGAAGGGAATAGAGTACTAGTACAGTAGTTCACTCCCCAATGAATGCAAAAACTGTTAATTGGCAACATTCTGTGTTAGACCTGGCATCTTTTGGCATGTTTCCCCTGTCTTTTTACTTTCTTGCCTCCCGGGTTTGACTATGTTTTTGCTGGTTTAGTGCCTCTGTGCACTTTCTCACTGCTGTTCAGTGTTAAAGTGCAAGTGCTCCTATTGTAAATTGTATTATGGATTGGTGTTTCCATGATTGGCATATTTGATTTACTGGTAAGCCCCTAGTAGAGTGCAGTGGGAGTGCCAGGGCTAGTAAATCAAATGCTACTGATTGTGCCACCCACAGACGTAGCCCTGTAAAGGTATCTCAGACCTGCCATTGCAGTGTCTGCGCGCAGTTTTTACTGCTATGTCGACTTGGCGAGTGCACCCACTTGCCAAGCCCTAACCTCCCCTCTTATTGCATGTAAGGTACCCTTAAGGTAGGCCCAAGGTACCCCTATGGGCAGGGTGCAGTGTATTTGAAAATTAGGTCATGTACTGGTGTGTGTGACATGCCCTGATAGTGAAATAGTGTATATTTCGTTTTTCACTATTGCAAGGCTATCTGTCCCATAGGATAGAATGGGAATGACTGGGTAACATTTTACGAGTATATCTTCCCACTGGGACAAGATAGAACAATAGAGTTTAGTATGCCTGAACTCAGAATGTACAATTGCATCTTTTAGTAAAGATGATTTTTTTTTTCTGTGTTTTAAAAAATACCACTTTTAGAAAGTAGGAATTTTCTTGCTTAGCCATCCTGTGTGCCTGTGCTGGGTTGTGGATTGACTGTCTGGCTTTGGAATGACAAGGGCTGGTGATGTGCATTCTTTTCAGATAGCTACTGGAGGGGGGATTGAGGTGTGTCCTGCCTTTCCTGGATGAGTCTGGACTGAACTGAATAGACCCGGGCAGCATTTTGAGTAGTGGTAGGAGATTTCCTTGCACCTGAAGGGGCCTGGTCTGCCTTGGACAATGCTGTCTCCACCTCCTACCAGAAAGCTGGGCCAGAGAGGACCAATCTGGTTTGGACTGGGCACAGACACTCTCTGCCATAGAGAACAAAGAGAAACTGAGTATAAATATTGGGGCCCAGACCTTAGAACTCATTTGGATCAAGGATCCTGCCAAGAAGAAGAACTGGAAGAATTGCCAGGAGGAGTACTGCCCCTTTTGCTGTGTTATTTTTTACTGGGTTGTCCTGCAGTTGCTGCTTCTGCCTTGGGCAGTGAAAGGACTGGACTGACCTATCTTCACTTGTCGCTGAGTATCTCCAAGGGCTTGAAATAGAGCTTGCATCCTGTTCAGGAAGTCTCAGGGACAGCAAAGACTTCACTTACCTCTGGGTATCGCCTCTGGAACCATGGGTTTAAGTTGCCACAGAGGGAGAAAGCAGGCAACACTGTCACTGACACCGCTGCTGGTTCCGTGTCCTGAAGGCACCACAGAAGGCACCGCTTCACTTTGCACTGCAACCCTGGTCTCACTGGCGACTGCCGCTGCCACCGAGCCTCTGCTTGCACCGCGTCCTGTGGGAACCGCACTCCACACCACCTCGCTTCACTCCGCCACCCTGGTCTCACTGATGACATCGCTGCACGCTGACCTCAACACATGTGACTGCACTGTGGTTTGGGGGCACCGCTCGTATTTCACACAACGCACCACCCCGTCCCACACTGCAGTCTGGGCTGACCAACGCCAGCTCCCATCAACCGGCACTGCCGCTTGCACCATGACCTGTCAGCATCTCAATGAGCACCACCCTGCTCCGCACCCCAGCCCTGGTCTCATTGACGCCGCTGGACAACCGTCCCCGAGCCGCTGCCTGCACTACGACTTGGGGGCACTGCATGCCACACCGCTATGCTTCACATCGCAACTGCGACGGTTGCCACAACGGGCCCACACCGACGCGTTCGTCTGGAACTGTTGGATTCTGTTGTTTTCAGCACCACGGTAGCCCTGGGCGAAGCAACTGACTTCCAGGTACTGCATTTGAAAGTCATTCTGGCAAAGCACATATTTTCTATTACTGTATGGTGGTCCTTTATCGTTTTGGTCTTGTTCGCTCGGATAAATATTGGTTGTTTTTCTAAAACTGGTGTGGTTTCCATTTGTAGTATTTTCACTGTATTGCTTTATGTTATTTTCAAATGCTTCACACACTGCCTCTGAGATAAGCCTGACCGCTCATGCCAATCTACCAAGGGGGTGAGCAGGGGTTATTTTAGAAGTGTATCCCCCTTATTCTGACGGAAGGGCCCCTATTTGGACAAAGGTGCAAACCATTGCCAACTAGAGACCCCCATTTCTAACATTCTGTATCTGAACCTAATATACAACTGTTTAGCTAAAGGACACATGATCTTATTCAGAAAATGTTCAAATGATGGAACTACTTTACAATCTAAAAATCTGTCCGTCAAGCTGTCTGACTTGAATTTGCGTAATTCCTCATCTCATAGGAAAACCTTTAGTCTTTCTTTTATTACTGATCTAGGCAGAAGGCCAGCATCGGCAGGAGAGTACCAGTACCAAAAAAGTACATTTTACCCCTCCACAATCCAACACTTTCTCTACTGTTGCACTAATTGGAGTGGGAATGGTAAATTGTACTCCTCCGCAGTCCCTACTGTTGCACTTACTGGAGTGGCAATAGTAATTTGTACCCCTTCTGAGTTCAACGCTTTCCCTGCTGTTGCACAGACTGGAGTAGGAATAGTAATTTTTACACCTTCTGAGTCCAACGCTTTCTCTACTGTTGCACAGACTGGAGTGGGAATAGTAAATGTTAACCCTACTGAGTCCAACCTGTTGCCAACTGTTGCACAGACTGAAGTGATAATAGTAAATAATAATATATTTAGTGCTTATTAATTTTAATTATATATGTTTAAAAATGTTATTTTTGCCTTCAATATTAGTGTATAACAATATTTTAGTTTCAATATTTTTGTCATTTACAATATAGGTAAGAATAACAATATTTTTGTGCTTGATATTTTTGACTCGATATTTATGTCCCACGATATTTGTGGTCTCGATATTTTGTCAGTAAACCCTGCCTGTCTGTTGGTTCATTTGATAACTATATAAATCGGATTGCTATATACATACATATATATTTATATCAAGACTGAGAAATATTGTTTTAAACTCGCTAGAGCTTAGCCCATGACCTCAGCGTCTTGAACAATGTTAATAAATTGCATTTCTGTATTTCATATGTTTATTCTCACTGCAATTTCTGTGTAAATCCGCAATACTGAAAGCTTTCACATAGTGCACACTTTTTCCCATAATGGAAAATTATTGAAACCATAACAGTATATTAAATAATCAAACTTTACACCTAAATTGCCCCGGAATAAACTGTAAACCACACCAATGATCATTTTCCAAGCAAAGACATTTTTTCTTAAAATTCGACTGCATTGTCGCGGTCGCCAATGGCCAATGAAATCGTTAGCTTTTCTTTGAAATTGGCATTAGAGAACATATCAATCAAGAAAATCACTACACTAAATCCAGAATCTTTAAATACATAACACCTACAACAGTACAAATAAAACAAAACACTGCATTACAATGATTGCATATTTAAGGGCTGTGTCAATTAACCAGAGACAGAAAAGACACTTTAAACTAATATAACAATATAAAATTTAAAATGTGACGCACAGATCATGCCTGAGGGAGAGAGAACATTCTTGAAAACGCAGAGAAAATAAGCTATAGTGCAGCGAGTTGTTACCCTGTCCTGTCAGCTAGTGTCAAGCAATGTCTAGCAGGACGACATTTCAGCAACAAAAGTTCTTCACTTCGCAAAATAAGACATCCCGGGCGTCTCTTCACTTCTCGTTCAAACAAGGCTCTCCTGCCGGAGTGCGCTTTGAATACTGAGCTGGCAGCCTGTCTCTCTACACTTGACTGGTTTAATCCGAGATCAGATAGCATTAGGCGTTGACAGGTTTGAGGGAGTTGCTGTGCAGATAAACGGATTTTGATGGGTTTCCTCAAAGAATTTGCTCTGTCAGTGGAAGTCTCCAACTACACCGAGATGCCGTAAACCCCTCTCGCGAGGATTTTTATCCGAGAATAAAATGATAGGGTTAAGAGATTAACAGTGTTTGACACTCTTATTTTAGAAGCAAGCCATAATCCTATGGATCTTTAACCCAAGTCTGTCTGTTCTGACAGCGGTGGTTCAGACACTCCAGACAGATAGGAGACAGGCGTCATGGGTGACTCTCGGTGGGAGCAATTAAAGTGATCACTTGTAGATAAACAATCAACTTCAAGATGCAGATCCCAAGGCAGAGCCGCCCTGGGTTTATCTGTTTACTATACCGAATCCTCTCAATTATCTCCTAGAGTGAATGGATGTTCAGTCAATGTAGTAATCTATAGGGGAGGATTGGTCTCTTGCTTGACGAGAGAAGCACTAGAGGAATATACAGGGTTGGGGGCTAAGGTATAGCTGGTAATTTTGCATTTCATTTTTTGCTATGACATCTTTGCACTGAAGCTCAAACTGCCCAAAAGTACTCCAGAAAAAGTTAAATGTATAGAGCACAATGCACAGGGTAATACCATATATTTCTCTTACAGGTTTTTGGTGGCCACACAATGCCATGCTCGGAGGACTCAGAGGCTACTTTTTGAGTAACTCATGGCAGTTCAGTGGCCTTTTTCTGAATCAGGATAAGTACTTATGAAAGTATGTGATATTTTTCCCTGCTGTACTTCATTTGATTGGCACAGGCTCCTCATTGCATGAGAAGTACAATAGGGACTATGAAGGTTAGATTTCGGATTAGAAAGCATATGCACACCAGTGCTTAATTTGAGCCAGTTGTGTTTGGTGCTCAACACCAGCACTTACTCAACACCGGTGCTATGAGCACCAGTTGAGGACACACTCGTTTTTGATGGGCACGGGGAGATTAAGTGATTTGCCCCGAATCACAGGATGTTGAGCAGATGCCGAGACTCAAACCTGGTTCCCCAGCTCCGAAGTCGGCAACTCTGGCCATTATGCTACATACTCTCCCCGCTTCATGTTTAGTAGTTGGCTCTATTTTAGGCAGCGTTACAGAAGAAATGGGCTGGTGCAAGCTGCCTCCTGACGAAAGCACTTATTTTTTTACAAGTCAACCATTGATGCACACCACATATTTTTCTAGAACAGGATTTACATGTCATTCTTTCCAATATGTAGTGATCTGAGCATGAAATATTATTAAAACATTCCAGAGATAAGATAAGTGTAAGGGTCTCAATTTCTCTGTAAAATCCCCTTTGTAGAGGAAGGAAGAAACCTGCCAATCATAAATCCCAACAACTTTGCTGCTAAGAAGGCTGAACAGCAGCAAACTGAATATCAAATGAAAGTATCATTGTCTCACTTTTTATTAATAATACACAAGTTTCAATGTCAAGACTCAATCTATTCAAAGACCAACTATTCAAATTAGTTTTAAGTTAAAATAATAACATATGGCACAATCCACGGAAAACAGCTTTAACCATTTAAATTAAAGTCCAACTGTTATCATAGAAGTCTAAGGAGACCTTTGGGGAAGGGGCAGGAAATCTGGTTGCAGGGATTTTCCACCACACGTCTGATGAGAGGGGACTTTTACACACTGCCTCTCCTGGCTAATTCTAGCACTGAGTGGTAGCTGCTAGATTGCCCTTGCTCAAAGCAGTTGTTTTCCTCCTCTCAGCGTGAGCAGAAAAAATTATCTTTAGACAGATATCTCATTATTCTTAGGTGCGTCCTTAAGCTGCAGAAAATAGTCCTCAGCAGTAGAGATGTGCTTATTTTGCATAATTTGCTTTCACATAATTACATGAAATTTCAACACAATTACACAAAATTTTGAGTAATAAATCAAAGTGCAATATTTTAGTGTGAAATGCGCCCTTGGTCAACCCTAATCGAAAGGGTGCTGTAAGGAAATGGGTTCTGCCCATCAAATCCGGCTGGATTTTTTGCTTTTTGATCACCTGGTTTTTGACCTTTTTACTGTGGGTGAGCCTCACAACCAGTGGGTCACCCACGGTAAACTCATGATAAATGGATGGTGCATGTTTATAGCCAGTGCCCCCCTTTTAGGATAAGGCTGCTGCTACGCAGGAAGGGTAAGAGGCACGTGGCTGGTTACATGTATGCACGCGTGCATCCCCATGCATTTGTACATGTGTGAGGGTTGCACGTTAGAGACTCCTGTCGTGCACAGCCCAGTAACTATGCACAGATAGCCTGGCGCAGAGGGGATATTGACCTGGAGTAGGCCTCATAATGTTAGTGTACACTCATAGGAAAGTTAATGTGGTTTATTGTCTTGCCTGCAGTGACACCCCATTATACACATATGGGGAAGACTGCCTTAGAGGGCAACTTCGCTTCCCTTTGGCCCACAGAGACCAGTGACATATCAAATTGGGGTGTCGCCTGTGAGAGAAAATCAATTCTGTAAATTCGAAAAATATATCTTTACCAGCTTAAGGGGCATCTAGGATTGTAATATTTCTGTGGCTCAGTTCAGGATTAGAGCCCAGGCCTTTTGTCACCCTGCTGTACCAACTTAATTACATTTCTCTCCAGCAGCAGGAACAACACCCCCAACCACACACAAAGGAAACAATTAACAGTGCTTTACTCAGCTCTTAGGAGGAAAGGATTGGGGATGAAGGATCTGCATCAATCAATCTACTGCCACACTGTAACAGGAATGTGCCAGCCCAAGTCCACTGAAAAGAGGAGGGAGACCAGAGCTCTGGAGCCAACAAAGGCAGGGGCTCCCTTTGAAGATTTGGTGGAAAGGGCTCTGGCAGTTATGTCAACGAGGGGCAGAGGTGAGGCTGCCAGAGCAAATGTGATGCCATTTTCAAATGTCAGAGCAGGCTGTGCAGGAGGGTTCGGACTGGAGGAGAGGTGATGTGGCACCCCAGGATAGGCCACAGGTGCCTCGCTTCTGGAATTTTCTACCCCAATTAAAAGGTCTTGCGAAAGGGGGAGTGCTCTCTCTTGGTTATGTTTTTCTGCTGGACACTGGGACTGGAGGTGGCAGGCATGGACAACTGGAAGGAGGAGCCCCCTGATGCCCAACTAGACTAAGTATTCTGACTGAAGTTGACCCCAGGACCAGTGGGACTCTCCTCAAAACAGGGAAAGCTGGTCCCCTTACACCCTCTGAGGACTAGTTCGTGGAAAGACTGGGCTTCTGCACAAAGGAGGAGAGAAGCTCCAGATGAAACAAAGGACAAAGGCTGATGCATCAAGCTCCCTGCAAATTGTGCCATCTTGGAGGCCAGGAGGCCTATGGAAAGTGCCCCAGGTTTCTCCATGAGGCTAGGGCTCACCACCAGGAGTACAATGAGAAATAAAATGTGTAAAATGGCCGGGCCAGCCTTATGTATATTTGTAAATTACAGCATAGTATTGAGTAGTGTGTGTAATAAATGTACTTTTCCTTTTTCAAAAGAAAAAACACAGACTGAACAATTCTTGATTGAGTGTTATCCTTGCGTGCCAGCGA
Organism: Calotriton arnoldi; assembly: GCA_963921515.1. NCBI lineage: Eukaryota > Metazoa > Chordata > Amphibia > Caudata > Salamandridae > Calotriton > Calotriton arnoldi. The sequence continues at coordinate 8,188 of CAWUFW010002954.1, forward strand.
ATGGTGATTACTAGCCCACACCAACTCCTTGGACTTCTCCACACCTCTACTGCAACAGAGTCAAGCACTACAATGGGGTGTTTTATTCCCAGTGGAAGGCTAATGTGGACCCATTACTTGTGCAGGCCACACAACTATTGGCCTGTTTCCTTACAGGTGCATTTTGCACAAAAAAAAGTTTAAAAAAAAATAAAAGCACCGTGAACAGCAACTGCTCACATTCTCTTGTTCCCATGAATATCCAGTACATTTTTACTATGAATAGTGTGTTCACTGTAAATTTTTACTGTAAGTGGCGTGTATTTATGCCACGTGGTGTAATTAATTAATTTCAAGAATTTCACGTAAACGGCGTAATATGACATTTTCAAAATTACACATGTTACTTTGGCATAATTTAAATATTAGCAGGGCCTAGTCTTCCATAAGCCAAGTGACTGAATCTTTGTTTTGTGGGAAGTCAGATGATGTTTGTAGTCTTTGTCTGTTTTTGCAAAAGATTTCCTGATTTTCAGGTAAAACTAAACGTTCCCACCCACTATCACAAACATTAGGATTTTCCTCCAGACCCATTGGTACCTATTCACTAAGATTATTTCCATTTGAACAAATCCTCAGATTTAGATCTACATCTCCACATAGGTGCTGACCTCATGGATGGAATTCACTATTTCCATCCGTGGATCTCCTTTTCGCCTACATGTATACTCAAGAGTCACCACCCCCTCAAATGAAAGAGTGGAGATTACAATGGCTGAATTTATGACAGAAAAGGTACTATTAGTAATTCTGCATGTTTCTGGAGATCTGTGCGACTGGAGCGGCGTTCTTTCTAGAGAACATAATAGGACATTTTAAGAACATTAGTTTTAAATTAAATTAATAAAAAAATGTTACTTTTTAGTTAACTTCTACTCACCTACAACTACCACAGTAAAAAGGACAACACATATGCAATAAAACCTAACATAATAATACATTTTAAACTAATGTAATTCTTTTTTGGGTATTTACATTAAAAAAAAGTTAGATCAAAATAAATATTAGATTTCCCATCACCACCCACTACAGTAGCATTTTGGTTGAATTTATCACAATCTTGGATGGATTATGTATTCATTTATTTGGGAAGTTTTAAAAATAAACTATAATTTACAGTATATTTAATAAATTTTGCATTTTAAAAAGTAACATTTAGAACTTTTTATTTAAAAAAATTATTTAACATTGAAGTTCAAATTAGGTTTTATCTAAATTGTTAATTTATTTAATTAATTTTTTTGTTTCCATATGTGTTAGTGTTATTTCTTGCCTCCATTGATTTCTAGGAGTGAATTGCAGTACCTGTGGTTAGCCAACTATTCTGCATAATTTACTGTATTTCTGGGTGTCAGTCTGTTTTTTAATATGCATTTTTCGAATTGCAATGCTGCCTTAATTATGTGGTGTATGTGTTTCAGTAGCATGTCCAACCTTAAACTTTCCTTCAGTTTCCATGACCCCATCCATCTAGGAGTAAACCACTTCCCCATGGTTCTCCCACACTTCCTACTAAAACCTGTACTTAAATGTGTGATGATCTCTGCTGCCAGGTTGGAGATTTCCATAAACAAAAAAGATAAGAGAAGCGGAGATATCTATTTTACTACTTTACATACTCCAAACTGGTTTTTGTGAAACGTCCACTATGGGTCTAATCAAGCCAAAACAAGGGCATTCCAATGCTCTATAGGGAGCAGCACTTGTTAGAACAGCAATGCATTAAAGAACATTTTTTAATATATTGTGTTGCCATAAAAAGCTACAGCGGGTATAAGATACCCAATATGGAATTCGAAAAAAATAACATCACTTATGGTGGTTTTACATGATGATCACATTTTTTCCACCTCCTAACTCAACACATACTTTTTAGACATTTGAGCTCTATATAACACATAGGATGGTGCAGGCAATGTGCCAATGAAATATTTCTACCAAATTCAGATTGTTTTGAAGGGATTAATTCAGTAGTTTTACCCAGAGTCATGCAGTTTTTAGTTGGGTACAATGTTAAATTGATTCCTTGAGTAACTCAGAAAAATACTGATTGATCTCAGACATATATAGATTTCATTAGCACCTGAAATAACTGTCCAACAAACATATTTCAAATAATGCCAAAAGGTTGTGTCTGAAACTATCAATCAATCAATCAATAAGGGTTTTGTAGAGTGCACTACTCACCCGTTAGGGTCTCAAGGCGCTGAGGGGTGGGTGTGAGCCGCTCCGTTAGGGTAATTCTAAGAGCCAGGTCTTTCCTGAATTGGTGCAGTGTCGGGCTTCACCGGAGTTGAAGGGGGAGACCATTCCAGGTCTTGGGTGTGAGGTAGGAGAAGGACCTTCCACCAACTCTGGCCCTGTAGAAGCGTGGGACGGTGGCTAGGGAGAGATCATCTGAGCGGAGGTTTCTCTTGGGGGCATAGAAGGAGAGACGGTTGTTGAGCTATTGAGGTCCACTGTTGTGGAGGGCCTTGTAGGCATGCGTGAGCAGCTTGAAAGGTATTATTTTTTCGATGGGGAGCCAGTGGAGGTCACGGAGGTGTTGGGTGATGTGGTTGTGCCATGGGATTTCGAGGATTAGTCTGGCTGGAGCGTTCTGGATGGTCTGGAGTTTGCGGAGGAGTTTTTTGTTGATTCTGGCATAGAGGGCTTTGCCGCAGTCCAGTCTACTGGGGATGAGGGTGTGAGTGACTGTTTTCCTGGCATCAGAGGGTATCCACATGAATGTTTTACATAGTATGCAGAGGGTGTTGAAGCATGTGGAGGAGACGGCATTTATCTGGCGATTTATAATGAGCGATGAGTCCAGTATGATGCTGAGGTTACGTGCATGGTCTGTCAGGGTAGGTGGGTTTCCAAAGGCACGGTGCCACCAGGTGTCGTTCCATGTGGAGGGGGTGGAGCCGAGGATGAGGACTTCTGTTTTCTCAGAGTTGGGTTTGAGGCAGCTGTTCTTTTTCCCAGTTGCGACGGCTATCATCCCTTCTTGGAAGTTGTGTCTGGTGATGTTGGGGACCTTGGTGAGGGAGAGGATGAGCTAGCTGGGTGTCATCGGCCTAGGAGGTGATGTTGAGCCCATGGTTTGTGACGATAGTTGTGAGGGGGGCCAGGTAGACGTTGAAGAGGGTGGGGCTGAGGGAGGATCCTCGCAGTACTCCGCATCTGATCTCTGTCGGTTCTGAGAGGAAGGGCAGGAGTATTAGTCTCTGTGTTCTGTCCATGAGGAATGAGTGTAACCAGTCTAGGGCCTTTCCTTGAATGCCGATGTCATGGAGTCTGGTGGCTAGTGTGTGGTGGGAGACACTGTCGAAGGCTGCTGATAGGCCCAGGAGGATGAGGGCTGTCGTTTGGCCTTGGTGGAGGAGGGCGCGGATGTCGTCTGTGGCAGCGAGGAGGGTGGTCTCAGTGCTGTAGTTGCTGCAGAATCCGGATTAAGAGATGTATAGGATGTTGTTGGCTACAATGAAGTGTTCTAGCTGGGTGTTAACAGCCTTTTCAATGACCTTGGCTGCGAATGGAAGCAGTGAGATGCGCCTGAAGTTCTTGAGGTCCGTCGGGTCTGTGGAGTGTTTCTTTAAGAGGGGGTTGACTTCGGCACACTTCCAATTGTCGGAAATGTGGCGGTTAAGAGGGAGCAGTTGATGGCTCGACGTAGCTCCGGTGCGATAGCTGTGGTGGCCCTGTGGAAGATGTGCGGTGGGCATGGCTCTGTAGGTGCTCCAGAGTGGATGCTCTTCATGGTCTTTTGGCTGTCTTCTGTCATGAGTGGGGTTCAGGTAAGTAGGGTCTGTTGGGTGGTGTTGCTTGGGGGTGGGGGTTGGGGCGGTGAAGAGGTTTTGGTCATCGAAGTTGTCATAGAGCGGCTTGATCTTCAGGTGAAAGAAGAAGCTGAGTCTGTTGCAGAGGTCTTGGGAGGGAGGGACGTCAGTTGTTTCGCTGTTGGGTTTGGAAAATTCCCGTATGATGGTGAAGAGTTTCTTGGAGTTGTGGGCATTGGAGAGGATTCTGTCTTTGAGGAAGTTCTTCTTTGTGGATTTGTTGAGGTGGTGGTGTGCCGTGGTGGCTGTTTTGTACGCGGAGCATGCTACTGGAGTATTGTTGTTTCTCCACGTCTTTTCCAGTCATCAGCAGGAGCGCTTGGATTCTTGGAGTGCTGTGGTGAACTAGTTTGACTTCTTGTTGTGTTGTCTTGAGGTGTTCTGGAGGGGGGCGAGTCTGTTTGTGCAGTTGGCTATCCATTGGAGGAGGTTCCTTGCAGCGGTGTTGGCATCTGTCGTAGTTGGGGGTGGAGTGCAGGTGAGGGCGGAGGTGAGGTGTTCGTCGGAGACTTTGCTCCAGATTCTGCGTGGGAGGTGGCATGTGTGCTTGTATACGGTGGGTTGAGTAGAGGAGAAATGGATGCAGTAGTGATCAGTCGAGAGCAGTTATGTGGTGTGGCTGAAGAAGATTCTGTTTCCTCCTGCAAAGATGGGGTTGAGTGGTGTCCCGCTGTGTGAGTGGGGGTGGAGACTAGTTGCTTCAGTCCAATGTTGGTGAGGTTCTCTAGGAGGGCGGTGGTGTTGGGGTCACTGTGGTTGTCCAAGAGGAAGTTCAGGTCTTCAAGTAGTATATAGTCTGTGGAGGCGAGGTCGTGGGGTGCGATGAGGTCGGCAATGACGTTGGTGAACGGGGCACGGGGCCAGGTGGTCTCTAGACAAGGGTTCTGAAGAGTGCCATTCTGGAGTTGGTCTGGATCTGGAAGTGGATGTGTTCCATGGGGGGTGAGGCGTCCTCCAAGTCGGTAGTTGTCAATCAGAGGGAGCTTTTGTGGATGATGGCAAGGCCTACTCCTGGTCAGTTGGGGCGGTCTTTTTTTCAGGATCTTATATCTGTCGGGGATGGCAGTTGCGATGTCAGGAGCGGAGCTGGCGTTGATCCAGGTCTCTGTGAGGAAGGCGACATTGGGCGTGTGACTGTTGAGGAGGTCCCAGATTTCTACGGCATGTCTGTGCAGGGAGTGCACGTTGAGGAGGATGCAGTTCAGTGGTTTGTGTGTGCTGGCATTTGGTGGGCTGGGGGTACTCCTGGGGTCCGGATGTGGGTGAAGTGCGGCGGCAGTGACGGCAGGAGAATGGGCCTTGGGTGTTGCACGGAGTTGAGAGCAGGCAGATGTTGCTGTGTCTGGGGTTGAGAGCATGGATGGTGCTGGGATCGTAACAGAGTGGGCCAGGGGACCAGGGTCCCTGGCACTGGTCGCGGTCGGGTCATGGACAGTCACAGATGGGCTTGCCTTTGGTGCACCAGCAGCGCGGCCACTGCGAGCGGCCACTATTAAATAGGGGTTGGGGAGGGTGATCAGCTGCGAGGCAGGAGCGACACGCTGGAGGGGAGAGGCCGTGGGGCAGCAGCGGTGGGGAGCACGGGAAGAGGGGGCGAGCAGAGGGAAAAAGAGAAAGGAGTATAAGGAAGGGAAAAGAGGCAAAGAGAGAGAAAAGGGCAAAATAAAAAGGAAAAGAGGCAAGAAAATAGGGCAAAAGAAAAGAGGCAGAGAAAAGAGGCAAAAGAGAACAGACGACAAAGAGCAGAATAGAAGAAGAGCAGGGTGCTCTTCCACTAGACCACCAGGGATGAGGCACAGGCAGGAGCCTGCGGGTGGAGGATGGCCTCGAACACCTACCTGGAAGGAGCTCGGGCTCAAGGGCAGAGCCTTAATGGCAGAACTGCATGGGGGATAGCAGTGACACCGACCAGGAAGGTCAGTGGTCTTGCTTGAATAAGTATATATATATATATATATATATATATATATATATATATATATACAAAAACAATCCTGCTCCACACCGGAAGAAGGCACGCACTCGAGGCTGTTGGTATAAGGCTTCTTTTATTTCCTCGGGTCTCCCCCGACCCCGCGACTGAAGAGACGCGTTTCGGCTGTCACAGCAGCCTTTCTCAATCTGGCTAGCGCCATATGCATGCAGACATTTATAGCCCGTCCCCCTCATATGCATCTGGGGGACATGAGGTTATTCCTCACACATTCACAAATGGCGGCTACTGTTTTTAACAATAATATGACTGGTTAATTTTTTATTTTGTGCTTTAATAGTCACTAGCTACATTATGAATCTCTGCTTTCAAGTGATCGCAGTGGTAAGTGTTTTATTGCCTTGAGTCCACATCTATTAAAGAAAATATAACATAGCCTCTAGTAAAAAAAAACACAGCACTGTTTAGGAAATGTCTCTGGTTGTGTGCAGCTAGGGTCCTGTAAGACACTCACTTGGCTCAGTAGTCAGCCTTGGTCAGTGAGGATAACACCAAGGTCCGGATTTACTAAACTTTCACGCAACATAATGCAGAAAGGAATCTTGCTGCACTGCACTGCTTTGCATGAAAGGGAAAGAGCAGAAATGTGACAAATTTCCAAATATATTTTGCATTTATTCTCTCTCCTTGTGCTGGTGCACTTGAGCCAGCCTAACGGCAATGCAGGGACCATTGCGCCATGATGCAAGGGTGTCAGCGTTGTGGTCAGAATAGTTTATGTAAAGAAAGGGATACAAAAACTATTCTTAGCAGCTTATTCCTCTCTACATATGTGCTGCAGAATGTAAAGATAAAGTATAGATATTTCTCCTTGTTACGCCACCCTCGGGTAGACATACCTTTTTGGTGCAATTCCAAGTTTGCCGCCTCAAGAAAATCTGCGTTTACCTCAAAATCCATGGGTCAATGCAGCGTAATTCCCATTCTCCGTCCATGTAACACCTCCCACTATGCAAGATTATGCAAGGCAGCATTATGCTCTGCATTGTTACTTTTTTAACTAAGCCATAGAAAGCCATGCTTTGTATTGCTTAGTAAATCCCAAAATACATTTTGCGTTGGGCTGCGTCAAAAAGTGACATAACTCTGATGCAAAATGTTTGTAAATCTGGCCCCGAAAGTCTACTTTTTATAGATAGATATGTAATGCAGATTTCGGTAACATCAAGAAATATATTAAAATTTGTTAGTGTAATATTTATTTTTAACCTTGTATCAATGTCCACTAATCAAAAAAACTGTTGACTATAGAAAAATCCAAGTCATTTAGAATATTACAGTGTTCAGACACAGACACACACTTTATTTGTAAAAGGAAGATACTTCTAACTCATAAAGGTTGAGTGCAAAATTTTCAGTAATTTTGAAAATCCAGATAATTTGTCAGTCTAAGGTTTGATTTCGATGACAATCAGAAAAATATAAATGGACACATACAATGGAGTGGATACGTGGATGCAAATTGCAAGTTGAGGAAGAGCCAAGATATCTTGGAAGTAAATATTTCTGATAGATGTTTTTCGTAGGCAGTCTGTATGCAACATTTAATAACAGTATTTTAATTGTGTTTGACTTCAATCTTCTGGGTCTCAAAATGATCATTAGTTGGGCTTAAAGGAGACACCATATGATCAGAGAGAATGTCTCTCTCTCTCTCTCTCTCTCTATCTCTCTCTATCTATCTATAGCTAGATAATTTAGGGGTGGGCGGAATTTGCGTAGTCGCGCTACGCAAAGCTCCGCGAAACGGTAAAAAATCTCCGCGAGCACGCAAAAGTTCCGCGAACACGCGGAATTGCTTGTTTCACCCGTTCGCGATGCTTTTTTCCTGTTCGCGAACGCTGTTTGCATGCTCGGGGAGAAATATCTCGCAAACACGCATTTTGAAAGCGCGAACAAGCAAAAAACTCTGCGAAGCGCGGAATTTTGGGCAATTTCGCGTTCTCCACGGAACGCGAAATTACCCAAATTCCGCAAATTCCGCGAGTGGAACGGAATTTACCGCCCAGGCCTACTAGATATACCTATATAAATGAGTGTATATGAAAAATATTATATATATATATATATATACATGCACACACATACACGGAAGCACTTTTTTTGGTTTCTTTAATAACTGTTTCTATTTGACAAATCTTCACAGAACTTTTAACCTTCACCTCATCACCTTTCTGGAAAATTTTGGAGTGATCAGTGAAGCAAAGGGAGTTCCACAACATCGTTTTCCCTTGTCAATCTCCATATAAAAACAGCTGAATGGAATTACACCAAATTTGGCAGAACCATAGAACTTTACTCATAAAGCGACTTTTTGCTATTCAGTGTGAATCAACTCAGCGTTTTTGAGAGATTTGTGTTTAAAGGTGTGCTCCGGGTTGGCTTGAAAGAGTCAACATTTTAAATGTTCCTGGACAATTGGAACTACAGTAATGTATATTTTAAAAATCAGGACCTCTGATTTGCAGAGGGGGATCTTTTCTCCATTGGCCACTTCAGTACCTGAGCCCAACCCCTCACTGCTCATGGCCGTAGGCTGTTAAGCGGGGGTTGGCTGCCAATGACAGGGTTTGGTGCAGGGCCTCACCCATCCCCATGCTGTGCACAGCTGAAATCCATGCACAGTAGGAGGTTGGCTACTCATGGGGTTTTTGGGTGAAGTACCTGCATGTAAGCCAGGCCCTGCACTTAACCCCATTCTGCACTTGACTGAAGGCCATGCACAATGGGGGGTTGGCTGTCATTGGAGGGATTTGTCACCCTTGGGGTAGTGCAGTGCCAGGCCCTGTGGCACACCCCATGGTGCCCACGGCTGAAGGCTGTGATCAGTGGGGACTTGGCCACCCATGGGTGGTTAGGGGCTCGGACTGTGACCCACCTCAAGATGCACACTATAGATGGCCATGGCAGCAGTGGGTTGGCCACTTGTGGGGTTTTGGTGCAGAGATTGGGCACAGTGGCCACAGCCCAGGCCCTGCAGCCCACAGCATGCTGCTCAGTTGTTGGCCACCTGCTGTGGAATTGGCCACCTGTGGGAGGTTGGGTGGGGCAAGCTTTTCTTTCAATTAGGACATTCCGATCTCATGGGGATGAAAGTTCTAATAACCTCATAACCCATGGTGGTGGGATATGCCAGTTAGGGGTACCTAATGTATCAACCAAGGAAGGATTTGCTGGCCTAGCAAATTCTAAATCTTGTGACTGGCAGATCACATGAATGGTCAGCAGCAAATTCTAACTCACTGATCTAGTTTACCAGCTACAGGATGTCTTTAGTGAGAAGGCTATGGTATTCCTTATCATTATTACTAGCTGGTTTCATAATTATGTTCCCTAGATGTTCTCATGCAGGTCTGTACTGAGAGAGAGAAATCAGAATAGTTTTAGAATGCACCACTGCCATACAAAGGGGCCGATTCCGATCTCGGCCGGTAGGGCACCGAATCGGATTCGGCTTAACCGGATCCGATTCGGAGCCCTATTTCCCGACCGAGTCGTACGTGCGTCCGGGCGAGCGAGTACGATGCGTGCGCTCGCGAAATCTCCGACCGACTCGTTCGCAGGACCCGACCGCTCCGACCGACTCGCACGGGGACGACGCGCACCTCGCAATGGAGACGTTCCCCGGCCGGGTAAGTACGATGCGCACCTCGACCGCTCCGACCGACTCGCGCAGCCCGGCTCAAAGGAGCTGTCAGAGCCGCACTTTGGGGGTCCGTGTCGGACCCCCCTGGAAGCGAAGGCGTGCGAGTCGCACACAGGGGGGACCCGTGGGTCCCCCCTACACGTGCATGTACGGTGCGACCCGCATCGACTGTGAACACGCTGTAGGGTGCGCCCTTGTTCGCGTCGTGCCCATTGAGTCAATGGGAGCCCGTGTACGCGTCGTACGACTGGCTCCCATTGACTTCAATGGGAGTCTGACCGAATCGAGTCCGATAGCATACGTGCGCATCGTACTCGTTCGGTCGGACTGCTAGGGTCCGATTCGGTCGGAAATCTCACCGGGTCCGGCTCGGTCGGGGAGATTTCCGGCCTGAATCGGAATCGGCCCCAAAGTGGGTCATTCCTTGAGGTCAGTTACACAAGGTCTGAAAAAGAGAAAAGAATGCAGGAGGAACATGGATTTTGTGACTACCAAAGTAAGATCGTTATATGTAAACAGTGACACTGAAAAAAGTGTAGTAAAGAAGTGGGCACTGGATTATGCGATTGTGCTGCCTTGCCGCGTTTGCCACATAATCCATCATCTGTTGAATAATCTGCAGATTTTAACAAAAAAAGGTTAGCTTCTAGCTCAAATGGTTCAAAAGTTAGTAAAAACACAGCGACGCCTGTTGCTATGTAGTGAAAGGCCCTTTGCAAAGGTCGACTGGTCACCTTTATGTAACTTATTGCTATATTTGGGTGTTAAACTGGTACTAATTAATTTTTTTATAGATTTATAGAGCGCCTTGTTACTCCAAGGAGTGTCCCCGTGCTAAGCACTAACCCTAGGCAGGAATCGAACAATCAGAAACAGGCACGATCAGCTAAATCAGCTGATTCTGCCTAAAGAGCCACGTCTTAAGGTGTTTCCGGAATCACGCCTCTGAAGGTTCACATCTCAGGCTCAGTGGCTTGGAATTCCACAGCTTGGCAGCTCGTAATCTAAAAGAACAGCCCCCTAGACGCGCTCTACGTACTCTAGGGATTGCTGCCAAAGCTGCTTCGCTGGATCTCAGGTGTCTGAAAGGAGTGTATGTTTGAATCAAAGGGAAGAGGTAGCTAGGACCCCTCTGATTCAGTATCTTATGGGTAAAGCAGAGAGCTTTGAAAGCAACTGTGTGCTGAATAGGGAGCCAATGCAGAGTAGCAAGATCTGGCCTGATGGAATGCCATTTTGGAATATATAGTAGCATCCGAGCTGCAGCATTCTGTTTTTTTGGAGCATTCCCAATCTGCCTTTAGAGACCTCCAAATATAGCACATTACAGTAATCAAGCCTGGACACCAGAAGGGCCTGTATTACAGTATTTCTGCTGAATCGGGTAAAAGCCCTAAGATCTTCCTCAGCAGCCTCAGCACCCCAAAACAGGTGCCCACAGTGGATTTGATATGCTATCAAAAGACACAAATGAGGCACAACTAATGCCCAGACACTGTTAACAAGCATAACAATGACAAAATAACGAAGTACTAAAATAACAAAATGTGCCACATAATGCTGCATCATTTGCATTTACCTGCTGTGTAATTTACTCTACCCGCTGCATAATTTAACCCTCCCTTGCTGCCTAATTCCAGTGGCCCTGGTTATGATAGATAAAGTTAGAGAAAATGAAAGATAGTCATAGGAAGATAGAAAGTGTCACAAGGAGTTGGAAAGACAAGGAAAAAAGAATGAAAAGAAAGTGCTAAAAGTAACATAATCTGACAGATGAAGAGAGACTGCCTGAGAAGTGATGGAAGATAGCAAATGAGATAGTGACAGGGAAGAATGGAGAGTACTGCGCGGATTTCAATCAAAAGAATGATCTGACAAGGAGATAATGACAGAGTGAAACAGATTGACAGGGAAGTAATACAAATGAAGAAAACTGACTGTGGGGGGAACCGTTACCTCTGTGCGACCAACAAGAAATTTGGGGGCATATTAACAACGGCCAGCGATAATTATCGCTGGCCGTGCTTAGCGTGAGGAATCCTATCGCCGGCTATCGCTGGAAATTATCGCCATGCTAGCGCTGTATTAACAACGCTTAGCGCAAAGGCGATAATTTCCCAGTGATAGCGATGTTTTCCATGGAACATCGCTGGTTTTCCAGCGATGTCCCATGGAAAACGGCGATACTACTTGGCGATAGGGCCTGTGGTCTTAGCCACACAATCCACCCCCCATGTTAGGTATGCCTTAGTCAGGAATTTAGCAGACGTTAAATTCCTGCGTTAAAGCATACTTAACGCAATTTAATATATCGCTAACCCACGTTGCTAATATGGCGATACCTGGGTTAGCGATATTTCCCCCTGTTGTATTCACAGGCACGCCCCCTTTGCATCTCATTAGCGATGCGATGGGAGGCGTGCAGGAAACGGACGCTAGGTCAGGAATCACGCGCTAGCGTGTCCTTGATAGTCCGGCGATAAAATTATCGCCGCTTTTCGTCCGAAAACGGACGCTTAAGCGGCGATAATTCATTAACGCCGCCTTGTTAATATGCCCCTAAGTGCTTCACATCCATTCAATGTCATTTTTATGGGGCATATTTGTGGGCAACATTTGGTCCAGCAGATGAGGTGTGGACCCAAAACATTAATATCGAATGAGCCCACTGTCTTCTCGAGCAGCCCTGTTGGCAACGACTAACTAAGGGGCATATTATCAAGAACGGCGTTAAAATTATCGCCGGTTTAGCGGCAGAAAACTGGCGCTAAAGCGGCGATAATGGGCTTGATAATATGCCCTGGAGAATTCCAATAGAAGCCCATATTCACACCAGAACATGGACTTCTATTGGAATTCTCAAGGGCATATTATCAAGCCCATTATCGCCGCTTTAGAGGCAGTTTTCTGCCGCTAAACCGGCGATAATTTTTAACGCCGTTCTTGATAATATGCCCCTGAAACAGCAGATCCTCTATGCTCTGCGTCATGGGAGGAGGGACAACTTTGTCAGAAAATCATCAGCAACAGCATGCCAGGTGACGTAACATCTGCAAAGACTACATTCAGAATTTTCACCCATGTAAAAGCAGTGAATTCCCCAAATTTCTCTGCCTTTGTTGACAAAGGAATTCACATCCTCAATAACTATCTTTTGGTTGGTGCAAATGTCCTTTCACGATTGGTGAAAACATGCCCAATCCTACTGCAAAGTTACATAACACTGGTGCAATTTACATGAGCGTGCCCAATTTTTTATAGAGATAGTTACACAAAGAATGAATTCTTTATATATTTAGTCAGTTCATCTGAAATCCTGCTTGATAATGGGTGCTCCCAACCCCCAATGACCCATTCCATCCAAATAATTTTACATAAACTGTTTATGTTCAATATTTCACTGCATTACTCAATCTATGCTATGAATCTATCACTACAGAAATGGTAAAATGCTCTATGAAATAATTTGAGCAAATATCGTTCCATAATGCTTTCGGTGCTTAGATGGGCCAAGTTCTGAGTTCCTATGGTCATATCTAAATCATTGTAAAACTACAACTTCTGTGCACTCTCTTTTGACAGGCCCCGCATGTTTCACATGGAAGGTCAATGAATCCTGAATGGCAATAATACAAAGATTGCAAATGAAATAAATTACATATGGGTTCATTAACATGTTCAGCATTTCATTAATATGAATTTTTCACAATGAAAACACCGACTCAAATTCTGTTTCGTTATCATTAAAAAAATCAGATACTGAAAAAATGCCTGAAAAATTGCAATAAATCAAAAAGTATAACTATTAAGTACAATGGCACATTAAACTTGGATCACTGACATAATATCGAGGAAGAAAATATCGACCTGACAAAATATCGAGTTAAAAATATCGAATACCAAAATATCGACTCCCTATCTACAAACAGGTAAGTACAAAAATATCGAATCAAAAATATCGTTGTAAAAAATATAGTTAGTCAAAATATCGAATTTTTTAAATCTCTTAAAAGTAATGTAAAATTAATCAGATAATCAATATAATTAAGTAAAACATACTTAAAAATACTTAAATAACTTTCAAATTAATGAATAATTAATTTAAGTAAAAAAATAAATAAACATACATTTTTATTTTTTAATACATACATATATTAACGTAATATCATTAAAAAATATTCAATAATTTTAATGTAGGATAGTGGGAGGGTAAAATTTACTATTCCCACTCCAGTGAGTGCAACAGTAGGGAAAGCGTTGGATAGCATAGGGGTAAAAATGACTATTCCCACTCCAGTGAGTGCAACAGTAGGGAAAACGTTGGATAGCGGGAGGGTAAAAATTACTATTCCCACTCCAAAGAGTGCAACAGTAGGGAAAGCGTTGGATAGTGTAGGGGTAAAAATTACTATTCCCACTCCAGAGAGTGCAACAGTAGGGAAAGCGTTGGATAACGGGAGGGTAAAAATTACTATTCTCACTCCAGTGAGTGCAACAGTAGGGAAAACGTTGGATAGCGGGAGGGTAAAAATTACTATTCCCACTCCAAAGAGTGCAACAGTAGGGAAAGCGTTGGATAGTGTAGGGGTAAAATTACTATTCCCACTCCAGAGAGTGCACCAGTAGGAAAGCGTTGGATAGCGGGAGGGTAAAATTACTATTCCCACTCCAGTGAGTGCAACAGTAGGGTAAGCGTTGGATAGCGTAGGGGTAAAAATTACTATTCCCACTCCAAAGAGTGCAACAGTAGGGAAAGCGTTGGATAGCGTAGGAGTAAAATTTACTATTCCCACTGCAGAGAGTGCAACAGTAGGGAAAACGTTGGATAGCGGGAGGGTAAAAATTACTATTCCCACTCCAAAGATTGCAAAAGTAGGGAAAGCGTTGGATAGTGTAGGGGTAAAAATTACTATTCCCACTCCAGAGTGTGCAACAGTAGGGAAAGCGTTGGGTAGCGGGAGGGTAAAAATTACTATTCCCACTCCAGTGAGTGCAACAGTAGGGAAAGCGTTGGATAGCGTAGGGGTAAAAATTACTATTCCCACTCCAAAGAGTGCAACAGTAGGGAAAGTAATATTTTTATATTTTAATAACAATTATTTAAGTATCAATACTAATAAACATTATTATTAAAATTAATTACGAATTACAAAATATTTAATAATTAATTAATTATAAATACCAATACAATTTATTTATTAAAAATTATTTACCTATTAATAAAAAAAATACCAATTAATAATTAATTAACAGTAAATTAATTATCAAAACAAAAATAATATTTTCAATAATTAATTATTTACAATTAAATTACTTCCCACCATATCCCCCTATCAACCCACAACCCGCTACAAATAATACATTAATAGAATTAACATAATTATCAATTAATCAATTAATAAAAATTAATTATATATTAATAAAAATTAATTACCAATTAATAAAAAATAATTACCAATTAATAATTAATTTACAATAAATTAATTATCAAAACCCCCAAAAAAATTAAATAATTAATTATTTACAATTAAATTACTTCCACTATATCCCCTATCAACCCACAACACGCTACAAATAAATTAATAGAATTAACATAATTATCAATTAATCAATTAATAAAATTAATTACCAATTAATAAAAATTAATTACCAATTAATAATTAATTAACAATAAATTAATTATCAAAACAAAAAAATATTTTCAATAATTAATTATTTACAATTAAATTACTTCCCACCATATCCCCCTATCAACCCACAACCCGCTACAAATAGTAAATTAATTGAATTAACATAATTATCAATTAATCAATTAAAAAAAATTAATTACCAATTAATAAAACTTAGGGGCCCATTACGATGGCGGGCGGAAGCACAACCGCCGTGCTGGCGGATGCAAAAACCACCAGTTACCGCCGGCACGCAGCAGTCCACACGCCCGCCCAATTACGATGCGAAAAGTAGGCCAAACACCGCCGGCAAGCCAGCAACACCGTCCGCCATCAAAGTGCGCCCGTACACGTAGCGGCGCAGCTCAACTGACACACACCGTCCGACGAAAACACGTCCCGCCCGGCGCATAAATTACGATGCCGCAAACAAACGGCTCCCACGGCCAAGAGATACCGTACGACAAACCGAAGCGGTAACACGGACGCCGAGCACGGACAACGAAGAAGCGGCTCCCCGAGCATGAATCCAGCACTGCAGGCCCTCCCCATGCTCCTGCTGATGCACCACCAAGGACGCAACGTACCGCGGAGACGCAGAGTAGGCACACACACAACAAGTGCACGCAAACAGCGCACACAGTGCAAGGGCGGAAAAAGCGGACAACCCCCACCAGCGCGTGTACACTACACATCCACCATTGCATCCACATATGACACACAGGCCAAATCGTAACATCGCGTAACACATGTGTACACACCACCTGGGACTAGGAACCAACGACCCCGTCACGGCCCCAAAGCGGCGATGACGCCGCCACACATGCGCACAACGCAGAGGCCAACCGCAGCGCCATGCATGCGTCGCACACAGACACAGGGACACAACCAAGCAGCACACACATCAGCCCCACCCCGAACGCACATGACACGTGACAGGCCTGCCACAGACATGTCCCCAACGCCCAATTCACGGACAACACCCAACGCCACACAACCGACGCACACATGTCAGTGAAGTCACGCAACAGCAGGACACACCCCAGTGTAACAAACATGGCGTAGCACACAGCGGCGGCAACACCAACTAGGAGAAGCAGGGCCCCTTCGGGAAGAGGAACGCCAGTACCACACTGAAACACCCATACCACCCTGCACATATGAACAAGACATATAAAACGGAACACCAAAGAGCCCGGGGACCGACAACAGGTGGCCCAAGAATAACATTCACACACAAGGCCCAACGCAGAGCGGAAGGCAGCCTGCCGCCCACACAAGGGAGAGCAGACAGCACTGAATGACCTTCCATTCCAACTCCGAAACCACAGCCCTACGACAGAAGCCGGTGAATACAGCCATTGTCCAAGAATAGACCAACACAGGCATGCCGAGGGACCGACCACAGGGCAGATAGCGCATATCACAGAAGCACACAACGGACGGGGAAGAAAGAAGAAAACACTCCCCCATGTCGGCCACATGCAAGTTAATTGGAAGGAGTCACACATCACTGACCTTGAACTGTCTGAGAAGCATGTGGGATGAGGGCCCGTGTCCTCCAAACAAGCCAACAGAACACAAGTCCTGTCTCCCTACGACTACACAGAGCTCACAGCAACCTCGGAGCGTGCACATTGCAGACTGCACACACAGCCGGAGCACGCCACCACAACGCACCGCTGCGAAATGGCAACCGCAACACACCTACCCAACTACGCCGGACAGCTCAAGCTGTACAAAACCAACCTGTTACATATATTGGGATGCGATCTCCTGTCCCTGCTGAACGTAAGTTACCGACTGACTTACCGCATCACATTGTTCAGCTGCGTCATGCCCGTCTTCTACTGTCGGAGGTGTCCCTACCAGCATCCCGTGGAGATATGCCTCTCCAACCCGGCATGTCTAAAGGCGGACCTGCTACCACTACTCCTCCCTCTGGACGCACACGACAGGGCCTGCTCTGCCTATGGGGGCATGGCGTATGTGGCCAACATCGCACCCGCACTGAAATGGGACCACTGTGCCTCCACACGACGGATCATCGAGAACAGCTACATCGAATGTCACCCAGCATGCCCCATCATGGTCCTCCAAGGGACAACTTACGAACAACACCTTGACAGCCACCATCCGCTACATTGGCTGGCAAACATGTACACCACCAATGACATGGAAGCCCTGCTGGGCGGCATCGCATACCTGACAACCTGTAAATTCGTCGGACCACAACGCAGGTTCCCCGATTGACCTATGATGTCCAACCCCGCACCCATGCTTAGCTTCCGCACGGATCTGGCCAGTCACCACCACAACAGCCATACCAAACGACCGGCAACTGTAACCACACCATCAACGACATCGCCATGACATCGGATATGACCGGGACATGCACACTGTTCCCCATCACATCCAGGAACACCGCATGCATCGTGGGAGGCAGTGGCATGGGGTCTGTGTATCGCACCCACATGGACGGAACTGCACGAACAACCAGGACACGACATGGATCCAGCGCCCATGGACACACACACCGCTCAGTGGACATGAATAGGTCGCCTGGAGTCTGTGGGTGCTGCACCCCTCCCACCCCGCCCCGGGAATCCCATACCAGGACCTTTGCATGGACGACAAGTGCATACAACAACAACACGACCCCAGTGACTGTGACATGTCCAGTAACCACCACAGTGCAACAACAAGTGGCACGCCGCTGCATGCACGCAAGCACATGCCCTGATGTCATCACACATGCACGCGTGCATGAGGAACAACCGCAGCAAACCTGTCACATGGAACTGAGATGGACTGTGCCCATGATGCCAAGCGGTCTGGTAGGCTACATGTATACCGTCTGTGTCAAAGTCCGCAGCTCCGCAGCTATACGTAAATGTACATTAGCACAGCCTTGGCCAAGCAGATGTAACTCTGAAGCCCACATCCCACATGCAACAGCCAATCACATGTAACCCCACACCCTATCCCATTTGCAATCATGCTCAGTATATCCTCAACATGTATTCCGCTGCCAGTAGTGTCCACTATACTGCATCACAGAGGACAGAAGACTCAATATAATGTTTGAAACCAAAACTGTCTCCGCTGACTCATTTCACAAGTACGAATGAGAGAGGATGAGAGTATGTGAAGTACACGGCAGTCGTGACATGACCATGTAGTCCACTGGTATTGGATGTCAACGCAAATGAGTAGCACAACTGTGGAAGACACACATGTGTCGTGTGAAGTCGTATGGACGCAGTGCTCAGGTGGGTGGGTGTGACGGGTAGATGCGCACATGCCAAGTTGGAGCACGCCGTGTCGGGAGGGGTCATGAACAGTACACCACCGCTTCCCTGGGCATTGTGAGAGGACACCTGTCGGGGGGAGTGAACACGTGTGTGCACAGCAGCCGGGCACACGTACAAAGCGGTACCAGGCGCACCTCAGCCCACCCTCTGTGGACAAGCTGGATCCTGTTGTGCGCCCGCCATGCCCCTTGACAAGGCACACACAGCCCCAGTCGACCAGGTGTAACCCCAACATAGTCAATCCGCACAGGCGATACAGGGCACGGGATGGCAGTGGAGCATGGTGTGTGAGAGGTCTCCTCGCGCTCCTCCTGGTCATATCACGCAGGCAATAGAACCTCAACGTCTAGCATGGCACAAGTCAAATGGAAGTGTAGGGGGACGCACCACAGCACGAGCAGCACTGACGTCACGGGAGGTGGCTCGCACCATCCCATCCATTGCCCATTATACCAACCACGCCACATGCCATTGCGACTAAGTGCAAGCGCG
Organism: Calotriton arnoldi; assembly: GCA_963921515.1. Taxonomy (NCBI): domain Eukaryota; kingdom Metazoa; phylum Chordata; class Amphibia; order Caudata; family Salamandridae; genus Calotriton; species Calotriton arnoldi. The sequence goes on from CAWUFW010002954.1 coordinate 27,162, forward strand.
TGCGCCACCACCCCGAGCCCTCCCCAGAGAGGCCAAAGAGTGAATGTGTGGGCCATCAGTCACAGACGGACGCGGCATGGCCGCAAGGGCAGCCACAGCCACTGGGTGTCGCAGGTGGCGGATCCGGAAGGCGAAGACTGTGATGCATAGTCCATGCAGGCCGGGTCTCCATTTGGGGCACCACGCAGGTGGACGGCGTCCCGCAACACATCATACCCTGAGACAGCCCACTCGTGCAACTGGACCCACACATACACTCCTTGCCCTCTCTGGTGCGAGCTTGGGGCTGCCTGTGCAAGCGCTAGCCTCGCAGGTGCACATGCATATTGGGGAGCGAGGGGAGGACATGAGGGCTGGGGCGAAGATGACTGTATCACTGTCAGTGAGTACAAGGGATGACCCAGATGTGGAAAGGAAGAGACGTGTCCCGTGTGTACTGCAACTAGTCGCCAATCCAACTACCCCCCATGTCCGGAATGTAAGCCCGCACCTAGGCCCGCCCATCCGCCACATCGAACATACCACCAGCACGACAACCTTCCCATTCGAAACACTGACTGGGGGTGGCGACCAGTGAACAATCATGTGTAGCCTACCCACGCGTACATGTGGGCCCTCCATGATCCATGTCACCTGCGGCAAAGTCATGACATGCGCAATGAGGGAAGTGAGGAGAGCTGTCCGCCCCACGCACAGAAGGTGCATCAGCTCCACAGACCCAGCAGCGAGTCCAGCAGGGGTCACATGTGCAGGGGCAGCTGTGCCTGGTGTGAAGGCACATGCATATAGACAGCACATCGACCAATGTGTAGTCTGCCCACATCTACAGTCCATCATCATGCGGACATAGGAATTGAACACAGGGCAACACATCTTAGTGGGTGCACCCACCGTGACCAACAATGCGCAATCATCGACGTACCCGCCCTGTGCATGGCCCCCCACCCAACGGAGGCACATCCAGTGCCACCATCCCACACACACAAGCCTTCCACGGAACATGCTGTGTCCAATGGTCAGTACAGAGTCAGCGCCCATCTGGTGGATCCTGAACAGGAGACACATGCACACACATGCCAGCTCCCACTATGTACGTCTGCCACCTGGCACGTGCAATGTAACCTCTCACCTGTGACGTGTGACTGCAAGCACACAGCCGTCTTGGCATGGGGCTGTCAATGTGGACACCTGTCAATGTTTCGGGAGGTGTGATCCGTACAGTGCTGTACATAGGGTGCAGTGCTGACACCTACTACTGTCTCATATCCCCTCGTGCCACAGGTCCCACTTGTTTTGGCCGCTCAGCCTGTGCCCACATCGTCGTCGTCGTGTGCCATACTCATCCAGCCTCGGAAGCAGTTCCATGCTCAGCAGACATTCATGTTGCCGTGGCGTTGCCGCTTGACGAATATGCAGTCAGTCCCCATCAGCACGCCCCGCAAGTCATTGGGGCCTAGATCCCCATGTGCATGCACATGGCAGTGGTTTGTATCACTAGCCATTGCCATTGTTGGGAGACCTGTGTAAGTGTATTGTGGCCGTGCCGTCCCAGCTTGACAGCTGGGCTGTGGCTCATGTGCTTGCTCAGTCATGTCAGTGATGTGTATGCGAAATTGCTATGTGTTGTGTTGCTTTGACATGTGTCCACTGCCAATTTCCCTAGGCGGAGACCGAACATTGACCGCCCATACCAATTGCTGGCGGACATGGACGATACAGAGGTCATTAGGAAGTTTCGGCTGGACAGGCCAACCCTGCATCGACTGTGTGCCATGTTGGAACCCCATCTCCGTCCCCGCAGGGTGTATCCGACAGCTGTCACCCCCACGGCTAAGGTGATGGCCGCCATGCATTTCTTCGCCACTGGGTCATTCCAGCACACAGTGGGCAGTGGAGGAGGGATGTCCCAGCCCATGTTCAGCAAGGTGCTGAGGGATGTACTGGCAGCCATGATGCTGTGCCGAAACAGGTACATCCGCTTCCCCAGGACTCGTGAATTGGCGGCAGTGAAGGGTGCATTCTATGCCCTTGGCAGAATCCCACACGTCGTTGGAGCCATTGACTGCACACATGTTGGCCTTGTTCCACCACAGGCCACTGAGCACCTGTACCGCAACAGGAAGCACACGCACTCCCTGAATGTGCAAGTGGTGTGCCTTGCGGACATGGTGATCACCCACGTGTGTGCAAAGTTCCCAGGCTCGGCCCATGACGCACACATAATGCGCAACAGCATCTTGCCACGACTGATGTCCAATCTGCAACAGGATCGTGGCTGTATTGTCGGTGAGTATGTGGAGTGGTGTAGCGTGCTGGTTGTGCGATGCTGTCCCCTGTCCAGTTGGAATAGCAACGGTTCTCTGTGTCCCTCACACCCAGGTGACTCTGCGTACCCGAATGGGGCATGGCTGCTCAGTCCATTGAGGAATCCTCGCACCCCAGCAGACGATCGCTACAATGAGGCACATGGGAGGACCAGACGTGTGGTCGAGCGTACCTTTGGCCTCCTCAAGTCCAGGTTCAGGTGCCTGGACCGCACCGGAGGTGCGCTGGCGTACTCCCCACAGAAGGTGTGCCAGATAGTGGTGGCGTGCTGCATGCTGCACAATCTGGCCATTCGGAAGCAGATCCCCCTCATCGTGGATGACGGAGATCAACCAGGGCCCCAGCCCGCAGACCAGGACAGCTCGAGTGAGGAGGACAGCGGAGAGGAGGAAGCTGGTAATGTGCGGCAGCAGCTCATCGCCCACTACTTCACTTGACGGTGAGTGTCCATGTACGACGGCTGATGTGGCTGTATCTGTGCAGGTGTGTGTGTGCTGTGTCAGGGTGGCCGTTTGTTCACTGCGTGCTGTGTGTCAACGCTCCATGGCCAGGGTTGTATGCCACTGTTGGTGGCTGTGGCATTGTGCCCTATTGCTCTGTGCGATGTGTGTACATTGCTTGTAGTTGTTGACATGTACTGTGTGATGGGTGTGTGACACACTCATTGAATGTGCTCCTGTTCTGTCTCCCACCCCTAGGTCCCTACAGGCCCTCCGGTTCCATTGCCATGCCACGCATCAGGTGCCTTTCCGCCCAAGGTGGCCGTTGTATTCCGTACAAATAAAACACAGGGCACAAACAGCAGTTTGTGTAAGAGGTGCATTTATTTCAAACTGTGACATGTGATTGTGTGTAAGGTGATGACAAAAGTGGTGCGTGCAGTGACAATGAGCTGTCGGTCATGGCTGCGTGATGCTCAGGGTGTACCCACTGGTTCTATGTCCATAGTCCAACACACACATGCCATCCAGATGGCTGTGTGGAGTGGGATCGTAGTCCAAGTCAATGCAGTGGGTGGTCAAGGAAGGCTGGCTGGCTGCGTCACTTGCGTTTGGAGCGTGCGTAGTCCTCCCGGGAGATCTGTTTCCACTTCGGACGGCCCCTTCCACGTTTGCGAGGGGGGTGCCTGCTTGCGACCTGCTGGTGGTTGAGGTGTGCTCACTGGCTGTGGACGCAGGGGAACTGGACACTGCTGCTCGACCCTGCGCCCCGGCAGGTGGTGGCGGAGGGGAGCTGCTGTCCCTGGCTGTGACCTCACCGCCACCACCAGCTGGCCCATGAGGTCCACGAGTTGGCCCATACGGGCGTCCATGGACCTCAGCACCCCCAGCACCTCACGCGTGTCTGTAGCTGACCTGGCCCATTGTCCTTGGGCCTCTTCATAGGCCCCAAGGACTCTGGCCATTTGAGGCAGGGCATGGCTCCCAGGGGAGGCTGGCGTTTCCCTGACCCTGCTCCTCCTACCAGTCCTGCTGCCACCGGCCTGCCCACTAGCCACATTGCTCACCACGGTCCTCGCTGTGGCTCCCAGGGTGGATCCAGTCGGCCGGGCCACCACCTGCGCTGGGGCTGGTGCCAGCGAAGACGTGGTGGTGGTGGCGGCGGTGGTGCTCGGTGCGGCGATGGTGGCGGTTGCGGCAGTGGTAGTGGCCGCAATGACCGTGGGTGTGGCCGCAATGACCGTGGGTGTGGCCGCAATGACAGTGGCAGCAGGGGGCTGGGAATGTTCAGCAGCCCTGGATGATGGGTTGGTGGGTAGGAGGGGTCCTGGGGAGCGGCTGGGCCCTGCCACACCAGATGGGCCTGCTTGGTGGTCCGTGTCCGAAGAGGTGGACAGATCCTCCACATCCGTGTGTCCTCGTTGGGGGCTTGTAGGCTGGCTGTGCTGGCTGCTGTCTCCATCCCCAGCATCCAGCAGTTCGTCACCTGTGGAGAGAATGAGATTTGTTATTGTGTTGCACCTGGCGAAGTATGTATTTGTCGTCTGACATTCACAGTTCGTGCAATCTCGTACATGGGTTTCCCGGAGGCGTGTGTGTGGCTGTACCATTTGTAGTTGTGTGTGCTTGGCAATGGGACTGTGTGCTGTGCACATGTGGCATGGGACGGATTGGCCATGCCGATGGGTGTGTTGCTGTGCCCCTACTTATTGTGACTCTGGTGTATGCGGGCTCCTGGCCCATCCTGGGTCTGGTTTGTACTTTGCTTTTGGGGTTCAAATGGAACGCTTAGGAACGCATATGGCAACATGGGGGCCATGCCCCTGATTCGCATTTGGGAGGGAATATGCTTTTGGGGTTCAAATGGAACGCTTAGGAACGCATATGGCAACATGGGGGCCATGCCCCAGATTCGCATTTGGGAGGGAATATGCTTTTGGGGTTCAAATGGAACGCTTAGGAACGCATATGGCAACATGGGGGCCATGCCCCTGATTCGCATTTGGGAGGGAATATGCTTTTGGGGTTCAAATGGAACGCTTAGGAACGCATATGGCAACATGGGGGCCATGCCCCAGATTCGCATTTGGGAGGGAATATGCTTTTGGGGTACATGCTGTGAGCCATGGGTGCCGAACGTGACATGTGTTGTGGCAGCATGACAGTGCATGGTCTGAGGTGTGTGCATGCCTGACATGGCCTGCATATTTGCTGTCTGTTGTGATTACTGGACATGGCATTGGACGCATCGTTATGAGTGAGTGATGGTTGTGTGCCAGCCAACGTATTGCAGTTGTCCCATCTCCTTGGTGTGCGTGCTGCCCTGTGCCATGTGCATCACTGCAGTGCTCGTGGGGGGGTGTGGCCCATGTTGTGTGTTGTTGCTCACAGTGTGTCGTGCGCTTCATTGACTTCTGGCACATGGTTGGTCATGGGCATGTATCTTAGCGTGACTGCTGTATGTGTGGCAGCTGTGCGGATGACATGCCTTTCATGAGACTGGGGCTGACGGATGGGATGGATGGTATGTTGTATGTGCATGGTGTGTCTGTGTGTTTGATGGGTTCAGTGGTGTTCGTGTGCATTTATGTTGTTCCGCTCTGTTGCGTCTAGTGTTGTTTGTCTTACATAGGCGTAGTTGTGGGGTGTGTGGTTGACAGGCAGTAGGGGCTACATGGACAGGACTTCAATGGTGTTTCGGTTGTGTGTGATGAGTTGCACAGTGGCTGCCGTGTGGTACTATATTCAGTGTGGCTTGTGCATGCAGACGTGGCTCCTTGGGTGTTGCTGTGCCTGTGATGGGTCATGTGAGGTGTGAGTCTGTGGTTCATGTCCGTGTGCACATTGTTCACTTGTTCGTGACGGTGGGCGGTGCTGCGTGTTCGTCTGCTACGTGACATGTCCCATGTGTTGGTCGTGTTACGGTCCTCATGCCTCCAGTAATCCAGCCCTGTCCAGTTTCCCACCTGCAGGTTGTTCGTGCGTGCACTGTACTGGATGCCACATGGTTCTAAGCGGGGGTGCTCCATGTTGCAGGTCTGTGGGGGTGGGGGGGTGTTGTGGGTCGTGGTGGTGGCTGGACACCCACTGACACCGATTGCTGTGGACCGTGATGTCTACCTTTCGGCTGTCGTTGTGCACTGCGGTGGCTGACACGTGGCTGTGGGGTGTGGGGGATGCTCCTCCTTGCTGTGCTGTGGGACTAGGGGCCTGGTGTGTTTTGTACTTGGGCTGTCCACCCTCCCACCCACTGCACTTTGTGTTCCTGCCACTTACCTGTTACTTGTCGGTTAGTGCAGCTATGGCGGACACATGGGTGTGGTGGGTGCTCGTTGTGGCGCTTCTGGCATATTTGGGGACCTGTTGGTGGTTACGTGGCTGGCTGAGTGTACACATGTCCCCACGCATCTTACAGTTGTTCTGTTTGGGCTGTGTGTGGTGGTGTCTGTTGCATGTGTGTGTGATGTGTTGTGTATTGTGTGCTGGATATGGGGGTGTTTGTCCCTGGGAGCTGTGGCATGGTGGTAGTGCATGTGAGTACATAGCGGTGTGCTGGTATACATTAGTTTGTACTTACCAGCCTCCACTCCCCCTGCTAATCCGGCGAGGATCTCGGGATGTATGATGACTCGCACCTTCTCCTCCCACGCTTTGAAGGTCTTGAAGAGCGCGGGATTCCCTCCGCCAGTGACGGCTGCCAGCTCTCTGTTCTTGGTCTCCTTCTTCTTGACCAGGCTCTTGACGTCATTCCACCGTTTGTTAATTTCTACTCTGTTCCTGGGCAGGGTCCCGACTGCATTGACCTGGTCTACGATCCGGTTCCACATTCTGTTTCTGGTGGCTAGTGGTGTGTGCTGGACCATGTTCCCATAGATTTGTGGGTGCACCTTGATGATCTCGTCGACCATGACCGTCAGCTCAATGGGCGTGAACTTGGGCATTCTTTGTGGTGCCATGGTGTTTGTGGTGCTGGTGCGGTGTGTGTTGTGTAATGTGCAGGGGGTTTGTGGTGCCGGTGTTTGGTGGTGGTGGTGGTGGTGGTTGTGATGTGTGCGTTTCTGTGGTGTGCTGCTGTCCTTGCTGTGTCACTGTGTCCTCTCCTCTCCTCTCTAGTTTGCAATGTTGCAAGGGGTTGTGGTCTGTGGGAGTGCTGCTTTTGTACTTACCTATGTGGGTGTGTCCTCATGGTCTGTTGTTTTCAGGTGTGTTGTGTCTGGGGTTCTGGCCTTTGTAGTTTTTGTTTGTCCAGGGGGTGTTTTCGGGATGTGTACTGTGCTTGTGTATTTGTGCGTGCCTTGCTGTGTGGACTTGTTGGCCATGTTGTGTGCGATTGTTTTTGTCAGCGGATGGTTTCTGTGCAGGGACGTGGGCGCCATGGCTTCTGCCGTGTCGATTCTCATCGGCGTTGTTTGCGCAGGCGGGCGGTGTATTTGTAGTTTTCCCGCGCTCATGGCGGTGCGATCGTAATCTCACGTGCGGTGTGTCGGCCGTGAGGGCGGGCGGTTTTGTGTTGTCGTGCGTGTTTCCGTCCGTGGCGGGCGGTTTGACTCCGACTCGGACGATGGCGGGCGGTATCTTGTGTGGTTTTCCGCCGATGGCGGTTTCGGTTTGTGTAATCGTAATGGCGTGGTCGGTGTTCAGACGGTGTGTGCGGGCGGATTTTTGCTGCTTCCATGCCTGGCGGATTCTTTTACGCCGGGTATCGTAATGGGCCCCTTAATTACCAATTAATAAAAATTAATTACCAATTAATAATTAATTAACAATAAATTAATTATCAAAACATAAAAAATATTTTCAATAATTAATTATTTACAATTAAATTACTTCCCACCATATCCCCTATCAACCCACAACCCGCTACAAATAAATTAATAGAATCAACATAATTATCAATTAATCAATTAATACAAATTAATTAGCAATTAATAAAAATTGATTACCAATTAATAAAAATTAATTACCAATTATTAATTAATTAACAATAAATAAATTATCAATACCAATAAATAAAAATAAATATTTACTTAATTACAATTAAATTACTTCCCACCCTATTCCCCTATAAACCCACAACACGCTACGGAATTAAATGACGCAAAAAATTAAATAACATAAAAATCATTGCTTTAAAAAAATTAAACATAGATTACAAAAACTAATATAAACTTTTAACACATATACTAACATACAAAACACTTTGAAAAAATTCGATATTATTAAAAAATCGATATTTTTTAATGCCTATATTTTGTACTTAGATATTTTGACAATCGATATTACTTACCTTAATTTCGATATTTTTAACGACTATATTATGTCCATTCGATATTATGTCCATTCTATATTTTGGATTCGATATTCTGTCCATTCGATATTTTTATTTCGATATTATGTCTATTTACCATTAAACTTGTGCCATTTTTATAATCACGTGAATGCATTTTTGAAGAAATTATTCTTTGTTGGTCTTCATCCACATTGACTGTATGTAGTGAAATAGATTGCTTGACTCACCACTCTGAAAGAAAAAGAAACAAGATGAACCTGTCATATTCTTTTAGAAATATCCAGGATTCATAGTTTTAACCATATTTAGCTCAAATAAATCAAGGGCAGCAGAGATGAAAAGAAAGGAAGTAATCACTCCTGGATAATGCAAATCACAAATACAGGGACGCTCACCCTACACCTTTCCCTTCCGAGGTCTTAGCTATGTTGTTAATTTTAATTAATTAAATGATAATTTACTTCACTTCTTCTTCACTTCTGCCGGTTTTCCAATCTCAACGTCCTCTTGAATCTAGACAGAAGATTGATGACGCGCTATTTTAAGCCCTTGTTACTGCTCATTAGGTAATTTAAATGAGAATCTCTGATTTTCTAACTCTTCTTTTTTAGGTTCAATAGTTTCCCTTGTAATCATCCTCTCCTATTTCACCCACAGATGTTGCATACATCATTCACGTGTGCGTACACTTCCTTAAGAATAATTAAATTAACTTGTGCCCTACCCAGAGCTCAGCACAAACCCTTCACCAGGCGCATAATTACAACTTGTAGGCATAGAGGTCGATTTTTAAAGAAAGTCGTACATCTGCACTATTAGGTCCACGAACTTAAATGGGTGGAAATGTCTCCCTTTAAAAAAAAAATCACACGATTTGCAGAAGTATATCTGGAAAACCTTTGCTCATTCAAACACCTGCATATCAAGCACAAATGCACTTACTAACATATTTTTTTTTGTTTCCCTCAATAGGAAAAAATATTTTCCCACTTGAAAAAAACATTTCCCTACACCACCAACAATTTTGAAAATGTTCTTCTCCCCTCCTACCACTGGAAAAAAAATTGCTGCTGTCCTTTGCTGGCTTAAACTTCCAAACATTTCGAGGGTGGGAAGGTGCCAGAGAGGATTTTGTGACTGCTCCTAATTGTAGAGGTTTCTGAATGTGCATAAACACGAAACATTCCTCTTTTAGAACACCAATTCCCAACCTCAGAAAATCTTTAGGCCTGATACATAAAGATGTTACTGTGCCTAAGGGCCCTGTTTAGAGTTTGCCAGCTGAGATGATCCATCAAGACGTGGCAAATATCCAATCCACCATATTACAATATTCCATAGGCTATAATACACATGTAATACAACAGACTCAACATGACCCACATCTATAACAGAGTACACTATCTCTAAATAAGGGCCTAAATCTAGTAGGTGTAAGATAGGAGAACTACAATATGTCACAACTATTCACACCAACACTTGTTTGAGTAAATACAAAACCGACTTTTGAGAATAATAAAAATCGTTTTTGAACTTCTAAAATGCTATTTGAACTGTAAGTCACTATAACATATAGAAATTGCTTTGTGTATCTGACTCTCCGTATTCCTCTCTAGGAATTTCATGTAATGAAGTCGCACACAATAATTTCTGTTATATCTTCAAAGTAACCATTATATATTTCAGAATGATGATTTCATATTGCATTTTCAATATGGCTAGTGTCTGCTGAAGAAAAAGAACATGGTTGTGAGAAAATGAGCCTAAAACTTTAATGATTATAGTTTTTTATTTATCACTGACTCAGCTAGAAAGAAATAATGTTGTTAAAAGATTCTTACCACTGAAAGAGATGGGGTGGACAGGCCCAGCGACTGCCTGATGCCCAGTCGCGAGACCAGAGAGTGCTGGGGAAACCGAGGTGGATAACCAGAGGTCCCGCAACAAGGATTGTGCAGTGTAGCTTCGCGAACCCCTTCTACCTCTTGGTTCGCCTCCTCCGGATGAGTAGTGTGGAGGTGAGTGGACCGGCTGCATCCCTCCATCCCTTTCCACCTCCCAACTTTGGGGCATATGTATAAGGAAGTGGCTTAACATCTCACTCCGCCACTTCAGAAACGCAACGCTTCACCATATTTACAAGGATATGGTGCAGCCTTGCGTTTCCCCCTGCGTTGGCGCTACCCTTAGCAGCGTATCGCCAATGCAGGCACCCTTGCACCATAGTGCAAGGGTGTCTGCGTGCAGGGGAAGATTGTTTATGTGTAGGAAGGTCCCACTTCCTGCACATAAACAATCCTGAAATGCCATTCTGTCACTTCTATGTGTGCTGGTTAATGCAGCACACATGGAAGTCAAAAAATGTCATTTATTTTAAGAATTGTTTATCTGCAGGAAGGGTCACCTTCCTGAACATAAACAATCCAAAATCAGAAAAATAAGGGGAGAAAGAGGGATATGCTAGGTCCACCCTCCAAAAATGATCAAGAATTACAAAACACCGAAATCTCGGTTATGGAAACCTAGCCAGTTTTTTCAGAAAATTAAATTTACTAATATAAGATTAAAAAAAAATAGTTAGTAAAGGAAAAATGTCCTTTCTTGAGTCCCCTCACTCACCATGGTTTCCCATGGTGACATGCTTCATCATAGGGGCCATCCCAACCCGCTACGGGCTGAGGCGTGCTACGACTTGCGACACTACGTAGGAGCACTACTTGTAAGTGACTATGTGTGGTGCAGTGATGGGAGTGGAGTGGGTGAGACTAAAAATATCTAGCTAGTGGGCAAAAAGAATTTATTCAGGCTCCTAGCCGATATATTAAAAACGGGGTTGGTCGCTAGGGTGTCTGTTTTTAATTAGTCAGGGGTCCCTAGTGAACGTCCAACTAGTTTCGAGCTACCCCAGTGCTCTTCTTCAGGACAAACAGGGTCCAGCCCTGTTTAGTACCACTCCAAAGTGACCTAAGGATAGGAAAAAATGCTGCAAAATACTAGCAGGCAAGAGTTAATACATACAGTACTTTGATCACGTAGTATCTGTAATAGAGAAAGGAATAAAAAGCATTATCAAGTACAGTCTATGTACTGTATAGGTAGTTATTGAAACCATGTTGATGCTGATCAATTGAATCTAAAATAGAAAACGGCATACGAGACCTACTTCATGCTATGTAGTTAAGTGAAAACGCCATGCTGCACATTAACTACATATAATCAGACACTCACTGCTGGTGTGTGTTGTTGAAAGCTCTCCCATAAGATCCTTGTGTGGTTATGAGAGCTATGGGCATCTCAATAGTCATGTTATACTATAGGGCCAGCTTAGTTTAAACACAAAAAACTAAAAACCAAAAAAGGAATACCACATGACATTACCCTTAGTGAGTAGATTGTCAGTAATCTGAGACATGCCAGGCAATTAGGCGAATGCTTATTTGCCAGGAAATAGAATGAAATGAAAGAGCATAAACCTAAAAAAACATACTAATATGTACAAACAAAACAATACGACAAAGAAAATACAGTGACATAATAAAACACATACTAATTATGGAGCAACAATGTGCTTCATGGTCTGAGAGGGGCTGGAGAGATCATCGCCACTGTAGGAGAAAGGAAAAAACAAAGCGATAATGAAAGCTTTGTAGCAAAAAAGAACAAAATGGCCGCCTTCTATGGCTCAATGTGGCTGCCATTTTGGGAAGGTAAAATACTCATTAGTGCCTATTGGGAAGGGTATAAGGTGATTAGAGGCAATACAAAGGTGATGAACAAATACATACAATGTGCCTCACAATGATATACAAAAGAGGTCTAATACGAGTTCCTATCATTATGGGAAGGTAAAATACTCGTTAGTGCCTATTGATAAGAGTATAAGGTGATTAGAGGCTAAACAAGGAAGACGAACAAATACATACAATGAGCCTCACGATGATATACAAAAGAGGTCTAATACGAGTGCCTATTGAGGAATCACTAAGGTGATTAAGACGTACTCATATAAAACAAACATACAGATGAATACTGTATTTACACTCCCTGAAGAAGTGTTTGATTATGAACGGAGAGTAATTGCAACTGATCGGCTGACTCTTAGCGTGTCATATATAGGGTGACTGGTATTGCCACATTGAGCCATAGAAGGCGGCCATTTTGTTCTTTAGTTTCCGCTCTAGTCTCCTAATCATGAATCGGCGGGAAAACACCCTTTAAAAACAAGCAGTAGGGACTCACTTGTTAATATGCGGTCGGGAGGGAAGCAGGCAACAGCCGGAGCAGTTTTCATTCTCAAGTAAGTTAGTCTCTCCACAGCACCGGACCGGGTAGACAGCAGAGCCTCTCACAGTGCACCCCCTTTTTTGCTACAAAGCTTTCATTATCGCTTTGTTTTTCCTTTCTCCTACAGTGGCGATGATCTCTCCAGCCCCTCTCAGACCATGAAGCACATTGTTGCTCCATAATTAGTATGTGTTTTATTATGTCACTGTATTTTCTTTGTCGTATTGTTTTGTTTGTACATATTAGTATGTTTTTTTAGGTTTATGCTCTTTCATTTCATTCTATTTCCTGGCAAATAAGCATTCACCTAATTGCCTGGCATGTCTCAGATTACTGACAATCTACTCACTAAGGGTAATGTCATGTGGTATTCCTTTTTGGTTTTTAGTTTTTGTGTTTAAACTAAGCTGGCCTATAGTATAACATGACTATTGAGATGCCCATAGCTCTCATAACCACACAAGGATCTTATGGGAGAGCTCTTAACAACACACACCAGCAGTGAGTGTCTGATTATATGTAGTTAATGTGCAGCATGGCGTTTTCACTTACCTACATAGCATGAAGTAGGTCTCAGTATGCTGTTTTAGATTCAATTGATCAGCATCAACATGGTTTCAATAACTACCTATACAGTACATAGACTGTACTTGATAATGCTTTATTCCTTTCTCTATTACAGATACTACGTGATCAAAGTACTGTATGTATTAACTCTTGCCTGCTAGTATTTTGCAGCATTTTTCCTATCCTTAGGTCACTTTGCAGTGGTACTAAACAGGGCTGGACCCTGTTTGTCCTGAAGAAGAGCACTGGGGTAGCTCGAAACTAGTTGACGTTCACTAGGGACCCTGACTAATTAAAAACAGACACCTAGCGACCAACCCGTTTTTAATATATCGGCTAGGAGCCTGAATACATTCTTTTTGCCCACTAGCTAGATATTTTAGTCTCACCCACTCCACCCCCATCACTGCACCACACATAGTCACTCACAAGTAGTGCTCCTACGTAGTGTCGCAGAGTCGTAGCACGCCTCAGCCCGTAGCGAGTTGGGATGGCCCCTATGATGAAGCATGTCACCATGGGAAACCATGGTGAGTGAGGGGACTCAGAAAGGACATTTTTCCTTTACTAACTATTTTTTTTTAATCTTATATTAGTAAATTTAATTTTCTGAAAAAACTGGCTAGGTTTCCATAACCAAGATTTCGGTGTTTTGTAATTCATAAACAATCCAAGGCATTTTGCTTTTTCCATGTGTGCTGCACAAGGCAGCACACATAGAAAAAACTAAAGCGAGGAGAAATAAAGCATTCCTCCTCGTTTACGCCAAGTTAAGACCAGGTTTTCCCTGGTTTTAATTTTGGTACTGCCTCCTATTTATGCTGCCCTTGTAAATAGGGGGCAGCATCAAAATCAATGGGTGTTGCGGTGGAACGCCCAAAGCAACACCCACTGCCCTCCTCTTTCAGGCTAAGTATAGTGTGAAAGGGGGCCTTATTTATAAGACAGCATTAAGCCATATTAAGTGGCTTAGCACTGCCTTGTAAAAAAGGCAAAGCCCCTATCGCCACAGAAACTTCACAATAATCAATCAATCAATCAATCACAGAATTTGTAGAGCGCACTACTTACCCGCGAGGGTCTCAAGGCGCTGGGGAGAGAAAAAGGGGGGTGCTGCTACTGGTCGAACAGCCAGGTCTTGAGTAGCCTCCTGAAGGTCAGCAGGTCTTGGGTCTGTCGTAGGCTTAGTGGAAGGGTGTTCCAGGTCTTGGCGGCGAGGTGTGAGAAGGATCTGCCACCGGTGGTTGTTCTTCGAATGCGAGGGACGGTGGCGAGGAGAGGTCGGCGGAGCGGAGCTGGCGGTTGGGGACGTAGAAGAAGAGTCGTCTGTTGAGGTAGGCTGGGCCAGTCTTGTGGAGTGCCTTGTGTGCGTGGATGAGGAGTTTGAAGGAGATCCTCCTGTCGACGGGGAGCCAGTGCAGGTTCCTCAGGTGGGGGGTGATTTGGCTGTGGCGTGGTACGTCGAGGATCAGGCGTGCAGAGGTGTTTTGTATGCGTTGCAGTCGCTTGATGAGCTTGGCCGGGGCTCCCGCGTAGAGGGCGTTCCCATAGTCAAGTCTGCTACTGACGAGGGCCTGGGTGACTGTTTTTCTTGTGTCTGTCGGGATCCACCTGTAGATCTTGCGAAGCATGCGGAGGGTGTTGAAGCAGGAGGAGGAGACTGCGTTGACTTGCTTGGCCATGGAGAGCGTTGAGTCGAGGATGACTCCCAGGTTGCGTGCGTGGTCGGTGGGTGTCGGGGCTGCTCCCAGCGTCGTTGGCCACCAGGAGTCGTCCCAGGCTGAGGGGTTGGAGCCAAGGATGAGGACCTCTGTCTTGTCCGTGTTCAGCTTTAGTCGGCTGATCTTCATCCAATCGGCGACGGCCTTCATTCCTTCATGGAGATTGGATTTGGCGGCGAGGGGGTCCTTGGTGAGGGAGAGGATCAGTTGAGTGTCGTCGGCGTAGGAGATAATGTTGAGGTCGTGCTGTCTGGCGATGCGTGCGAGCGGGCCATGTAGATGTTGAACAGTGTTGGGCTGAGGGAAGATCCCTGGGGTACGCCGCAGATGATCTCGGAGGCTTCGGATCGGAAAGGTGGGAGGCGGACTCTCTGGGTTCTGCCGTCGAGGAAGGAGGTGGTCCATTCCAGGGCCTTGTCTCGGATCCCTGCATTGTGGAGGCGTGTGCGTAGAGTGCGGTGGCAGACAGTGTCGAAGGCGGCGGAGAGGTCCAGCAGGATGAGGGCTGCGGTCTCACCGTTGTCCAGCAGGGTCCTGATGTCGTCGGTGGCGGCGATGAGGGCAGTCTCAGTGCTGTGGTTGCTGCGGAACCCCGATAAGTGACGTTCCTGTGGCGATAGGGGCTTGTACATATGCCCCTTCGTGTCGGAGACTTGCGGTGGCCCTCACTGCCTCGTCGCTCCTGCCCCGCCTGCCTGGACGGCCCTTGAACCTTTCCTGATGCCACCAATTGGAATCGCTACCCCAGTGAGGAACCGGACCAAGGGTTTCCGATGGGTGTGCCGGCCCTGGATTACCCACCTGAAGGTCTGACTGGCGAGAATGGCTCGCAGCCTTGTAAACAGAGTCACAGACGTTTCTGGGCCAGTTACTACAGCGGGAGGGGACTGCGCAAGATCCATAAGGGCAAAACAAATTAACCACTTAACACACTGAACACACAGGTGACAAATGGAGCATGTGGGGGAGACAGAGAACTTCAATTTGTTTGCAGGCAAGTGCTATTTTCCCTTTCTGCCTGGCTAACCACTTAACCAGCACGCCTTGGTTTGATTGCTACCTAACTGAACCAGAGGTGTTGAAATTCAGGCTGCCAATACAAAGGACCTGGAGGAGCTGCGAAGAGGAGATGGCTGAGGGAACTGCAGCTAGTTCTGGGGTGGGGTTGGGCCTCCCCTTTTCCCCTTCCTTTGCTGTACGAGAGGCAACACCACGCATCAACAATCACAGGCTGCAACACATTGACTCAGGAGGTAATTGTGAGCCTGCAATCTGATTCCTCATCTGATAATCTCTTTGTTGCACCATGGTACACAAACCAGGGTATCTCATTTCAGGGCTCCCTGGTGAGCGTGACCTGCAGGGACGGGGCTCCTCCAGTGAATGATGTTGTGCCTCATTATTGCTACTGAGGTACGCCCCTGGACTTAAGTGGATCATGAGTGAATATTAACCACAGGGGCACACCACATCCTCGCCATGGTATGATACGCATTTTTTTTTTTTTTTAAACTGATTTTATTTTTATTTGAAATAACAAAAATACAAAGATAACGAAACAATAGTCAGCAGGTATATCTCTCATATCTCTCATATATGCGGAGTAGATAGCGAATACAATTGGTGGGAATATAGAATATATAACATTACATTTCGCTATTTCTGGGTCTCTGGTACTGTTCTCCCCCTCACAGTAGCTATCGCACACCTCCCTCAATAGACTCGTGGTCTGGGGCTCTGGGCTCTGCTCCCACATATTCCTGTGAAATCAATTGCATAATGTCCGTGCCTCCATTGTCTATCTCTAGGCCATAATATCTCAGCCAAGGTTGCCAAATGTTCTGAAATTTCCTGGGACACCCTCTTGCCTGGTACACTGTCCTTTCCACCCCCATGTACATGTCCATGCCGGCCCTCCAATCTTTCATAGTTGGCGGGTCCGCTCTTCCCCAGTTCCTGGCTATGTCGCGTTTTGCTACTATTAATCCTAGATTACTTAACAAGAGGTTATATCTGGGCAAGTCGACATCTGTATGCATGCCCAGCAGGGCGTATTTGGGGTCCATCGGGATTTGTGTCCCAAGTATATTGGTCAATTCTTGTACTATCCTTGTCCAGTAGCTATGTATTATTTGGCATTCCCATAGAGTGTGGGTATAGCAGCCCTTCTCTGTTTTGCATCGTAGGCACTCAGGCGTCTCAGCTCGGCCCATTGCATGAAGTCTCGCCCTGTCATAGTACACTCTATGCAATATTTTGAACTGGATCAATCGTAGCCTGAGTTTTATTGCCACTTCTCTAGGGTGCATTAAGGCCGTTTCCCAGTCTATGTCCTCTAATTCGCCTGTTGTAGCCTCCCACTTACTTCTCAGTGCTAATGAATTGTCAGGCATATTATTTATTAGAGTCTTATATGTCCACGAGACTGCCTTTTCAAGTATATCCTCCTGGAGCAACCTGTCTTCTAATGGAGCATATTTGGGGAGATCAGTGATGTCAGGTTCCTGCGCTCTCCAGGCATGTCAGAGCTGAATATACTTGTAGTGTTGCCTATCTGACAAATTATATTCCTCTTGTAGTTGTGGAAAGGTTATCAGATCTCTGTGTCTAATAATGTCACCCAGATTAGTTATCCCGATGGTGTCCCACCCTTCAAACCCCCGCAGTTTAGCTATCTCCTGTAGCCGCCTGCCCTCCCATAAGGGGGTAGCCCTTGTCAACCTTTTTTCCCATTTCATTTGACGTTCTGCTTCTTTCCAGGCTTCTATTACTCTCCGTGTTGCCGGTAATAGGCCCTGTACCACCCCCCCTCCGTATACATAATGCAGGTGAGAGTGTTTTCGAAATTGGAGTCTCTCTAGGGCATATGTGGGGTGGTCTCCGGGTGCATGTCCCCATTCGTTAAGTACTGTAAGGTGAGCAGCCCTATAGTATGCCCGGATATCTGGTAACGCTATTCCCCATTATATTGACTGCGTTGTAGTGTCTGGAGTGCTACTCGGGGGTGGCCTCCGTCCCATAGTAGCGTGCAGACTTGGTCATTTATTGCCCGAAAGATTGCCTCTGGGATCTTGTGGTACGTATTTTGAAGAATATATAGGAGCTTTGGCAGTGTAATAATTTTGTACATGGCAGCCCTTCCGAGTAATGTCAATGGGAGGCGCCGCCATCTGACCATGTCCTCCCAGAATTCTACCAGGACACGTTGAATATTATGAGTGAGGCAATCCGTGTCATTAATGGAGATGAACAGACCCAGATATTTAAAGCCCTCAGCTGCAATTGGAAGACGCAGCGGTATAAGTTGTGTGTCAGCAGGGCCACCAATGGGGTATATGCTGGATTTCCCCCAGTTGATGTTATATCGAGCTCGTTTGCCGTATTCCGTGACTAATTCAAATACAACAGGGAGTGTCATGTCCTGACTGGCAATGTATAGTAGGATATCATCTGCATAGAGGAGGAGTCGTTCCTCCCTCGTCTGCCCCTCGTCATCCTGGAATCCCTTCATTGCCGGGTGTGCTATAATTAGGCATGCCAATGGTTCAAGAACCAGTGCCAAAAGCAGAGGGGACAGTGGGCAACCCTGTCTGGTCCCTCGTTGGATGGGAAAGGTCGCTGATTTGACTCCATTGACCTTAATTCTGGCATTAGGGTTTGTGTACAATATATCTACCCACGACCGGAAGTTACTCCCAAACCCGGTTTTTAAGAGCACGTGTCTCATGAAAGGCCAGTGGACCGTATCAAATGCCTTTTCGGCGTTGAACGATAGGAGTGTCCAAGACCTGTATCCCCTTTTAGCCGTGTCCATCCAGTTTGCCAGTCTACGTAAATTAAGGCGTGTGGAACGTTTGGGCATAAAGCCCGACTGATCCTTATGAATCAATGATGTGATAACCGTCAACAGTCGTGTGGCAAGTATAGAAGCCAAGATCTTAGTCTCAATGTTTTGAAGCGAGATTGGACGGTAGGACCCTCAGTGTTCTGGGGCTTTACCAGGTTTTGGTATGACCACCACTGTGGCTTGACAAAGATCCAGGGATAGCGTTCATTCCTCCTTGGCCGCCAGAAGCATTCTTAAGATGTATGGGGCCAGCAGACTATTATTCCATTTGAAAAATTCTCCAGGTAGCCCGTTGGGACCCGGGGTTTTCCCTGATTTTTGTTTGGCTATAGCGCCTGTACCTCTTCAAGAGTGAACTCTGCTTCTAGGGTGTCTGTATCCTCTTGGCACAGGGTGGGCATTTCAATTTCGCTAAGATAACTGCTTATATCACCCTCATCAGCTGTTGCCTTCACCTGATATAGATTGGTATAATATCTCTCAAACGCTCCTGCAATGTCTGCTGCAGTGGTATGTTGTATACCTGCTTCAACTATCTGGTCAACCCAGTTTGCCTCCCTCTCCTTCCGGCTCAGCCATGCTAGGAGTTTCCCTGCTCAGTCACCTGACTCATAGAGTCTGTGCTGCGTTGCCTGTATTTGTGACTGGACCTCTCTGTCAACCAGCGCTCGAAGTTGCCTGCGGGTGACCTCTAACTGCCTAAGCAAGATCGCCTTGTTTTCAGGGGTAACATTGTGTTCTAGGTCAAGTAGTTGGCCTTCCAAGGTTTCTATCTGAAGAACTTCTGCTCTGCGTTTCCTCGCTATTGTATTCTGCAGCCTACCTCGAATGACTGCCTTGTAGGCCTCCCAGAGGGTGGCCGCGGAGGATAATGAGCCGTCATTCTCTTGAAAGAACAGCTCAGTTTCTCGTTTAATAACCTCCATCACTGCCTTATCACGTAACTCCCATGTACTCAGCCGCCATTCTGATAGTGCTCCTACTCGTAGCCTTAACGGTGAGTGGTCAGAGATACCTCTGGCCAAGTACTCTACTTCATCTACTGTCCGTATTTCCCCTGCTGGAGCGAATAGGTAGTCAAGTCTAGAAAAGGTCTTATGTGCCCCCGAGAAATAGGAGTAGGTACGTTCTAATGTGTGGTGCATACGCCACAAATCTATTAGCCCCATTGACCTCACAAATTTAGCCAGCTGGGTAGGGACACGGGTCCCCGCCGTCGTTTTGGACCGGTCTCGACAACATCATTAAAATCGCCTCCGATAACGTGAGTCAGGGTATCTGAGTCGAACAATATCTTAGCAACTGCGCCTAGCGTTTAGGATTGCAGTCTTGGCGGAGCATATACACTAACTAGGGTAATCTCCCTTTGTCCCCACATACCCTGAACAGCGGCTTATGTACCATTGGGATCTATTCAGGATTTAATTATATGAAATGGCAAGGTTTTCCTAATCAGGATAGCCACCCCCTGGGCCCCAGGTGAAAATCCGGCGTGCGCCAGTGTAACATATGTCCCCCTACCTATGAACACACACTGCGTGCCGCGGAGATGGGTTTCTTGTAGGAGGACCACATCGGGCCTGATCCTCTTAATATATTGATTAACTAAACCTCTCTTAATTTTGCTGCCCAAATCGTTGACATTCCATGTCATAACTGTATAAGGTAAGTCAGCCATTGTGTGTGTGTTTGGTGATAACACCGTAGGAGTCGACCTCGTTCCCCCCCACACCTATCTCACCTTTCCTAGTCCCTTATGTTGAGATGTCCTGCTGCTGTCTAACTTGGAAACAAATTGAATCTTTAAACTAGCAATGTCCCTCCCCCCAACCCTGAACCCCCCACCCCACTTTCTCCCACAATGTATGCCCATCCCCCGAAGTTTCAACATGACAACTCTGCATATGTGTCAATCGAGAAGCCTGTCGATCCCACCCCTGACCTCCCCCCTAACTCTAAATATTGATCAAACCACTAAAGGATATACGGTGACAGAGAGAAATGCGTTCGGTCTCTCTAAAGCTGGGCCCGTCTGGGGGGCAGGCCTCCTTGCCGGCAGTTCGTTGCCAGTCTACTCCTGTCGCACGCCCATAGTTCAGTTCTTTTCATTTCACCATCCTCATCTTGTTGCAATTGAGGATCATTGTCCTTCCCCTGAATCTCGACTCCCGACTCCTCCGCGTTGTTGATGGCCTTGAGTAGCGGGTGATCACTTCTCCGTGTCAACCAGGGAATCTTTGTCGGAGTAAACCGTTTGTGCACTGTCTTCCTGGTTTGAGTCTCCGTCCGTGTCTCTGGTCTGTCTAGACCCATCTTCCGAAGCCACCCTTCTTCTCCTATACGGGGTAGTCGGCAGCGTGGCTCCGACCGGCTTCTTAAGTTTCCCTGTCAGTCGCCTCTTCAATTTTATCCTCTGTGGCCTAGGTTCCCATCTGGGAAGTATCTCTCTGGGCCGGGCCTCCGCCCCGTCCATGTCTGGTCACAGCCGAGGCCTTTCTTCAATCCATGTCCAGGCTTCTTCGGGTGTTTGGAAAAAGTGAGCGGATCCTTGGAAGATTACCTTTAGTTTAGCCGGAAAAAGAAGCATGTATTGAAGTCTTATGGCTCGGAGTTTGCTTTTCACTGAGTCAAAAGTTCTCCGCACTTTCTGCACGTCTCTTGAATAGTCAGGGAAAATCATAACATTGGCCAGTTCGAGTTCACCTACTTTCCTTGCTTCTCCGAGGATCATATCACGATCTTGGTAATTTAAGAATTTTGCAATTAGCGGGCATCCTGTGTGCCCGTTCAATGATAAAGCAGGTGGAGAACTGTGCCCCTGGGAGAATTTCTCACAGCCACGTCGCCAGGAAGGTGATTGGGTCCTGATCCTTCCTGCCCTTCTGGTATCCCAATGAAGCGAAGGTTATTTCTTCTGGCTCTATTTTCAGCGTCGTCCACCCTCCAGGCCATTTCTCGCATATCAGTTTGTAGTTCTTTAATGTCTTTTTGGAATTTATGCGTTGTGTCCTCCACTTCCGAGATGCGTGTTTCTGCCTGTGTTACTCGGTCCGCAATGTTGCGGACATCCTGCCGCAGGAGAGTCACTTCCTATCTAATCTCAGCCATCTTACCTTCAATGGCCTCCCTCGAGGCATGGATCGCTTGAAGGATAACAGTATTGTCGGGTGGGTCCACCGTCTCCTTGCCCGACTCGGCCTGCAGCGGGAGCGCCTTCATGTATTTATCCAATTTACCTTGTTTCTGTGTCTTGGGTTCTTTGTCCCTCGCCATCATGAGAGCTGGATATGGTGGGCCGTGTCCTTGGGGGGGGCGCTAAGGCTACCCTGGTCCACACTTAGTCCGTCGTCCTCAGTGGATGGACCGCTGACCCAGATCAAAACACTGGTGTTCCAATGTGGTCACTCCCCCTACCGCCAGGGCTAAGCTGAATGTGAGGGCCCAGGTTTGTTTCTGGTTGACACCAAATAGTCCCCAACGTGTCTTGCAGTCTCCGGCTACTTGCTCAGCACTCAAGCAGCGCCTCCCAGGTCCCTGGCGTGCGTCATAGCATGGGCAACGCAGGTGCCTATACTTCCTGCTTGTGGCAATCGCATTCCGCTGTGTCCTGGTCGCCTCTTGGGCCCCACAGCCTTCCTCCTTCACGCCCCCGTTCAGGGCCGCAGCTGTGAAGTCACCTCCGGGCGATCCAGCTATGGGCCCTTGCTCTGTTGTCAGCTTTGTTTGTTTTTGATTTATAGAGCTCCCCCCCGGGCTGCATCAACGTCATGGGTTATCGTGTCAAATATCTACTTCCCATACATCAGATAAGGTTTAATGACGTGGGTACCCTCAGACGCTCTCTCATCTGTGGCGAGTAGTTATGGCCGTTCCGCCATACCCTGTACCGGCACTCCCATGGGGACCAGCCAACAGCCGCGGTCACAAAGAGGTCCCCCCCTCCACGATGCAACCGTGGAGGCGTCACAGAAATGTCTCCTGTGGTATGTGTGGGCAAAGTTTCTGTAGTTTCCACTATCGTTGGGGCTCTGTATCTCAAGGCATTGGGATCTTGTTTCCCTCTGCACACATGTAGGAGCACTCAGCGGATCGGAGCTCTTCTCCAGTCTAGGTCACTCCCAATCAGCCCATGCGGCCCCGGATCGAATTAACAGGCTGCCGTCAAGTCCTCCATCACAACAGGGAGGGGGTGGAGAGGGCTGACCCTCCGGATCACCACGTCTCAGTGCTGGTAACCCCACAGGGCACCACGGCCACAGCCTCAGCAACAATCACTTGCGGGGAAGGGCTCACCCCCAGTCCAGCGCACACGGCATCTGCGGCCCACTCTCAAACCAAGGGAATTGGCAATATCGTCAGTCGCCTCCACTTGCGTCCCTCGTCAGGGTGTCATCACGGAGTCAGGACCCCTTCAGGCAGGTATTCAGTGACATTTATTTACTCCAACGAGGGGGGGGAGCGGGGAGACTCAACTCACCCACCCGACTCCGGTGATGCCGTTCTACTCGGCCTCCGGTGTGCTTCCACCGCCATCCCCCCGGGTCTCTCCCTCCGCAGCGTCAGCTTGGGAACTGCCACCAGAGCGGGTCTCCTTCAAGTTCGGGTTGCCACTAGGCAGTAATATCTTTCTCGCACACCGCTCTCGGCCGGTCACCGTGTGGCACCTCCTTCCTGGTGCTGCGCCACTTAACGGGTCGCGTCGGCCATTTTGGCAGCGTCAGCTCACTCCACAGCGGTGTAGTTTCTTGCCTCCGTAAGCCTGGATCAGCTGTCGGGCAGCCTCCACAGCAGAAACAGGGCGGCAGGGATAATTTATGTATTGGTTAATTCGTCAATGGTGACTAATAAAGCAGGATAACACTCAGGATTAATGACGGGCGGCCGGAGCTCTGGCGAGTGCGACTATTCAGCCATGCTTCTGGGCACGCCCCTCATGATACGCATTGTTACCCCATGGGACTCGAAGTGCTTGCGCTACCTTGTATAATAGCAGTGGGGTCTCGCTTCATGGGGGAGGGCCCGCCACTGGATTTTTCCTTGTATGTGATCACTCATTGTCCTGCATCCGACGGACCTGCCATTCATTAATCCCAGCAATATACCTAGCTGAGAGCCCAGACTGCTCATTTTCATACTCTCTCATTGGACTCACCCTGGGGCCCTTTAATGATGGTGAAACCAAAGTCCAATAAACCACTGCCACCAGGCGGTTCAGACCCGGATGGGGACCCCACACCAGTGGATAAGACCCTTGGCAGTCTGCAGCATCTAAAGAAAATGCTCCTTGCCCACTCTGCCCAATTTGATAAGGTCCTTCAGGCCATCATGGACACTAAAGCCTCACTGGAGGACCGCATAGATTCTGTCAGTGTGGAGGCCAATTTGTTGTGAATTGATCACCCCAAACTTGCAGAGCGAGTGGAGGAGATGGAGTCCATGCTGACAACGATGCAGCCCTCACTTCAAGACGTGCAGGAACGCCTGAAGAAGGTGGAAGCAGAGGTTCTCACCCTGCGTCGCAAAGCAGAGGACGCCGAGGGTAGATCAAGGCATAATAATATCCACCTCATGGGATTTCCTGAGCACACAGAGGGCCCCAGCATGGAGCTGTTCCTGGAGGAATGGCTGGTGGAGAACATTCTTGACGGCACGGTGCCTGCCTTCTTTTCAGTCAAAAGGGCTCATTGCATGCCTGGACCACCCCCTGAACTGAAGGCTCCCACATGACCCATCATAGCGCGACTCCTCAACTACCTTGACTGCAACCTGCTCCTACAATGCTTCTGTACTAAGGGTCCTACAGCACACAAAAACGCTCACATCACAGCGTATCCTGACTTCACTATGGACGTGCAACGCCGGCAGGGGTCGTGCATCCACATTAAACAATGCCTTTTAGAAATGGACCTGAAATATGCCCTTCTGTTTCTTGCCAGGCTACGCGTCATTGATGGCGACAAGACTTACATTTTCCACTCACCAGAGGATATGTGGACATGGCTTCACGCAAAGCACTAGCTACCTTCCCCTTCATATGATCAACACGAAAACGAATGGTTACAACCCAAACAGAAAAGACACTGGCGCTGCCCCCTGAATTTGCGTGCATCCAATATCCAGGCCGCTGAAGAATGGGTCAGAGCAGTGGCGGAAGCCTCCCTCTACAGCACGAACCCCTTTGCACCTCTCCGAGACGAATGCCATTGGAGTTCACTCCCGTTCGGCATAGGGGACAGTCAGGGTCCGAAGGTCACTCACAGATCAGCTGATGACTGTTACTGCATCTCCTGAAACTGCCGCTTCTCTGGTGTCGCACTGAGCGCCCCATTTGTGAAAAGTGTTACATCGCTGGACAAAAACAGCAATTCAATATTTTTCAGTGTGCCCTCCTTGCACCACCATGGATGCACTGTATTTAAACTACAGCACTCCATGTCACAAGGATTGAACAGATACGTCAGGAATCCTGATGTATCTGTTGGTGCAGGAATATCATATTGCTGGAGTGTGTCGCAAAACAGACGCAACTCCAGCAATGTGTCATTACACATGGGTGAGTCCCATGTAAAAGGGCCTGCGTCACTCCTTACGCCTGCTGTGCAGCAGGCATCAGGATTTGACACAGTGAAGTCTTAGAAGTGGCAAAGTGAAATCTCATAGATTTCACTATGCCAATTCTACGAAATTTTTTTTGCATGGGAACGCCCATCCTGCATACATTATACCTGACGTAAGTATAATGTAGCGCAGGGCTTTACAAAGTGACGCATCTGCCTAGATGCGTCACTTTGTAAATAGGGCGCAGTGTGGTGCATTTTGTACACCGCCACAGCGTCACAAAAAAGTGACGCAACGGCAGCTTAAGGCCTCATAAATAAGGATGTGTATGTTGTATACATAGCTAAATAGACCGATGGCTGGCATGTAAGAGGTGGTATGTATGGCATTGTGGGGCAATTACAATCAGGGCCTGCACCGAGAGCTACCCAAACAATGTAGCCACCTCATCAGGGCCACAAGCGGCCCCTGACACGCCCATGCTTCCAAGTGGACTCTAGCATTGATTTTTTTGTTTTCTTTTGTGCTTCTCTTTTTTCGTAATATACTGATGTTGATGTACAGTTTGGGGATTTTTTTATGGACGCGCCTTCTCACTGCTACTGTCCCAAGGGGGATTCTGTTGTTTATTGTCATCATGGTT
Source organism: Calotriton arnoldi (assembly GCA_963921515.1). Taxonomy (NCBI): domain Eukaryota; kingdom Metazoa; phylum Chordata; class Amphibia; order Caudata; family Salamandridae; genus Calotriton; species Calotriton arnoldi. Next base: position 52,837 of record CAWUFW010002954.1, read on the forward strand.
AACCAAGATTCTCTACTAATGTTCCACTCAGTAATTGCTGCAGCACCGTGCGCCATGAACATATGTAGTGTTTACCTGACTCACATGCACCACAAGTGGGTGGGTTCACGAGGTCCCCAGGCCACACACAATGCATGACATATGCACAGAGTTACCAGAAACCCGTGTCCCTCAATACCATATAATTACCTGGAATGTACTTGGAATGGCCACACCGTCTAAACGGTATCATATTTATGCTTCTCTTAAATGGATCAAGATACATATAGCCATGCTCCAAGAAACACACCTTAATGCCATTGAATTAGATAGACTTTGTGTTAGATGGAGGGCGCAGGTATATGGCACTACGGAATCCTCCTTTGCTCAATGGATCTTAATTTGGGTGGCACTGGTGGTACCCTACATGGTGGACACTTAGAGGGTGGACACAGGCGGTAGATTTGTGATCCTAGATGGCCATTTAGATGGTGAACCCCTCACGCTGACTGCAATCTATGCCCCGACACTCAACAGGGTGAGTTTTTTGATACCCTAACACCGGTGCTTATCGGAGACCCATCCTCTTCCGGACTCTGGGGCGGGTATTTTAATTGTGTCCCAGATGTGATGCTTGATTGTTCCACTCCCCCATTCAGACTGGCTTCTACGCGACGGTTCGCACAACATCTTGGACAATGGATGTCATGCATGCACCTTTTGGATGCATGGCGACACCTGCACCCCCTAGATCAGGAGTACACCTTTAAGTCGCAGGTTCACGATGTTCACAACAGAATTTATCTATTTCTTTATATGACCCAGCTAGGAATGCGATTATCTGTGGTGGACTGACCCTGCAGTAAGGACGACAACACCCAGTTATACCCACATGGCATCTACAGTCGGAGGCTTTATCTGACTCCACTTCCATATGGATCTCCTCCACTGTATTGATAAATGTTTTACCCTTAATGTAGGCAGTGCCACAATTCGAGTGCTTAAGTGGGATGCCCACAAGGTGGTGGTGCGGGGCCACTGTTTGCCAGCCCCCTGGGGAATACGTATGAGACTGGAGACCAACCTCTCGATCATGGAGCGTGATCTCCGCTCCCTAGAGAACTTAGTAGCTGATCAGGCACCCACAACTGAGCAGCTTCACCTATTACAAAGAAGCGTAATGAGACTGAGGGCATGCTTAAGAAGCATGACTATAGACGTCGTGTAGCTTCACAACACATGGAGGGCGATCGCTTGGGGTGATTACTAGTCTGGTTAGTATGGGAAGATCAGCAACACACACCCATAGGTGCGATATGCACATGCACTAGCAGGATGCACAGCATGCAGGTAGATATAAATGGGGCTTTCCGTGATTACTAATGGGAACTATATGCGGCCACTCCCCCACCTTCTCCATCCTGTGCACATAATTTCTTTGGCACCCTTCAGGTAGTACGTCTGAATGTCTTACTGAGGGCTGAATTGGAGGTGCCTCTACAATTGGAGGAGATCCGTATGGCCATTGCCCAGATTGCGCTAAGAAAGACTCCAGGCACCGAAGGTCTCCTGATGTCACTTTTGTTACTCAGACCTTGCAGCACCTTTTGGACATTTTAGTTGAGGTCACAGGACGGGAACACCTCCCTGATTCAATGCGCAAAGCCTTGATTGTGGTTTTAGCCAAATCTGGAAGGGATCCGCTGGACGTCCACTCCTTTCGTCCCCTTTCTCTACTTACTCTGGACTGCAAGATCCTTGGTAGAGTGTTGGCAAACCACCTCGTCCTTCTTACCCACCTGCTGGTCCACACAGACCAATCCGGGTTTATACCAGGATGCAGAAAAGACGTTTGATACTTGAGGTGGGATTATCTTCTGCTGGTTCTCACTGAGATGGGATTCAGACCAGGATTTATGGGGTGGAACACACCCTGTATGCCAACCCCACAGCGTGAGTGACGATAGGACAGGTCACCTCAGACAGGGTGGATATTTGCAAGGGGATGGGACAGGGAGGTCTGTTGTCCCCCCTTCTGTTTGCACTGGACTTGGAACCCTTGGTCTGTCAACTTCGTCGGCGGGCAGAGGAGTGGGGAATCTGAGAATTACATTATATTGCTCTACGCCAATGATGCCTTAATCTTTCTCTGGGATGTGACTGCATTGCTTCCGGGTCTTAGGGAGTTATTAGGCACCTTTGGTGAGATTTCTGGGCTACACGTAAACTGGGATAAGTCCAGTATATTCCCTCTGTTGCACAGACCGGTTGAGAAATGGGAGGATCTACCGGAAACCTGCCTAAAGTTGTGCTATGTCACAATTGAATATCTAGGTATACAAATATATCACACTGAGTAAGATCTCAAGGAGGGGAATCTGGACAGGGCCCTGCCTTTCTAGTACTCGCTCGCAAATTCTCTGCCGGGTCAGGTGGCTATATCTAAAATGTTGGTTCTCCCCCGACTGCTGTACTTCTTAGTGGCTCTTCCACTTCTGCTCCCTAAGAGCTTCTTTCGGGAGTTGAACGGGTTGTTGCTTTAACTGATATGGAGCTTTGGGCATTGTCTGGTCGCCTTAAATACAATACTACGTCCATTTACTGAGGGTGGTTTGGGGGCACCCCACTTTGAGCTCTACTACGTCAATGCACAATTGCAGTGGTTGATGGCATGGTTGAGCACTCCGCATCATCCTGAAACTGTCCTGGTGTGCACGGTACTAAAGGAAGCAAGTACTTATATCTGACTGTCCAACTCCACATCCAGTTCCTGACACAAGTTTAGATAGAGGGTGGTGGCATGTGGCACAGATATGTACACTCCAAAGGCTCTACTCTTCCATATTTTCTGGTAATTGTTATTTGGGATTGTGTAGGGTTGCACAATGTCCAGACCCTTCCCCCTGGAACGAGGTGGAACTCACACTGCTGGGTGTCCTCTTCAATGAGGGCACACTCATGTCCTTTCAGGATTAGGTGGAATCATATGGCTTAAGCAAAGAACAGTTCCTCACACACAAGGTTCTCTGGAATGTTATCCAGAAGACTTGGAATGCAGACAAATCTGAGCCCCCACATCCCAGACGCTACACCTCATCTTATCTGCCACCTGTAACCCACCAACACAGCTTTATAAAGGGCCCTCCACACCCACCACTGGAGCACGCAGTGAAAGCACATGTCCGGCTGGATGAGATACACTAACAACCGTGATCTGATGGGCCTGATCCCGTGCCCTCCACCTGGCAAAAACGGTGCCCATAATCCCTGATTTGGTTATACACAATTCAATTTTATTTACCAGACTTATCTCTCTCCACACCGCATCCAATACATGTTCTTGACATTCACCCCAGAATGCCCCAGATGCAGACTGTGCAATGCAGACTTCTTCCACATGGTCTGGGCTTCCTTCGTGGACACAAATAACAGCGCTGGTTGCTGAAATGGCAACGCACACTCTCACTCCCGCACCCAAATCATGCCTATTGTTGCTGCGCCCCTGAATAAAGGTCGATAAACACATACACCATTTTATAGATTTGGCTTTTGTAATATTTAAATGCAACATAGCCATGGCATGGAAGTCTCCTGCACCTCCAGATACACAGCGGTGTTTGCATGACTTGCTGACCGGGACTAGGGGCTGAAACACACATGCTCAGATTGCTTAGTATGATAGGTGACTCCTGGACAGGAGGCGAAAGCTGAGAAACCTTCCTACTCAGAGTAAAAGCTAAAACAGATGAGTGACCCCTTAAATGACAACAGCTTCCTTCTCTGGTTAGGTCTGGCTTGACGGGCGTTACATTGACTGCTCAGGCAGAACTAGCACAAAATCCACTGCTTCAGGCCCAAATGATACTTTCATGCCCCGGCTTACAAGACTAATCCACAATGTACCCTCTCAGTTGTTATCAAGTTTGGACACAGCCTTTGAACAGCCAAAAAACACCAATTAATCTTTTTGCCTCCTGTAATGCACAGACAGGGTATTGCTCTACAGCACTCACACCAGCAAGCTCCTTTCCATAGAAACAGCAATCTCACAGAACATCAGGAACACACCTGGTATGTGAGGCAACAAAGTGAATGCCCCCATATCATGGATAGTTGATTAAGAACTAATGATATCTCGTAATGTTTAATTGTTGATAGTTCATTACTTATTGTTTTTCTGACCTCCTATCCCTTGCGCAATGATGTAACCCAAGCAGGTAATATATTCACTACAGCCTATTCCTAATAGAATGTGATGTACTCTCCTGATGATCCCCTCTTGATTGAATTTGTAGCACTGGAATTTTTTGTCAGGAGCACCACTGATGAACATTGTAATGCAACAAAAAAACTGTTAATAAAAACATTAGGAAAAAAATTGATTCTTACCACATTCTTGTTTGCCCTTAAAGGCACATTCCCATTTTTCTACATAAGGAAAACCTTTTTATCATAGTCTTTTGTTGATATTTTGTCTTTTCTATAACTATTTTATAGTAACCAAAAAGATAGAAAGGCCATCCTCATACTTTACGACTCGGTCAGTCACAATACTTACCATTATAATCGGTATTACATGTAAGACAAAAAACATGAAGGTAGAAAACAGCCAGAAAAAGATAATTTACAATAGAATCAGGCAAGAAAACAGATTTCCATTGTAATGCCATATTTTTCAAGGCAAACCTGAGAATGGCATGTTAATACCACACCTCAAATTTACGAGTACTCACACCAATATTTGGTGTGGAAATCTCAGTGCAGTTTCGACTACCCACTCAAAATAGTGATACCGTTTTTGACTTATGATTTTTCACTACTGATGATATATTAATATATAAATGCATGAACGCCTGCAAGATCAGTATACAAATCTGCCATCTATTTCATTATTACATTTAGGTTGTGATGAACCTAGTCATCTGAATTGACTTAATAAAGAGCTTGTACTTTGTACAGCTATTTGGCTGCTTGACAGTCTCAGTTTTGGGGGCCTCGAGCTCCCCTTGTTATAGTCGATTTCCAGACACCAAATATGATTTAGGGTCTGAGTCTTTGAAGTTTGTGTTGGGGGTCAGCTTCTTTTTGAAGTGACCACTGCACTGCCCTGTGGCTTCCTCCAGAAAGTAGTCTGTCAAAGCAGGATCGACTCCAAAACTGATAGCCCCAAAACACAGGCCATGGAATTGTCTAGAGGTTCACACCTGGATGTCAGCCACAGTGATATGTGTCAAAATGTTACACCAGGGCCTCAGCCCTACCATTTATGATTCTCTTATCAGTCCCATCTCCTTCATGAGAAATGCCCAGGCCCACCCAGATCACAGGAATGTGGCAATTCACAAACCTGCCAGGGGAACTCTCATGCCCCTCCAGTAAGTGCAGGGCTTCCAAAATGAAACCCAGTTTATTCCATGTATTATACTATTCACATGACACATACAGCCAGCACATATGTACAACACATATGCACTGTACAGCACTATATGCTAACTTGATGTAGACCAAGGTTGAGTTAAGCACACAGCAGCAGATTTTTACATAAGTGAGCCAGTGACACAGGTAAAAAGAGCCTGTTCACTTCTACTGATCACTAAACGGTATGCTGCCACCACTGCATTGATGCAACTCCTGGTAAAGCCAGTAGTCTTTCCCCACTATGAGGTTAGTGCTTTGGGTGCACCTCCTGGTCCAAAAAGAACACTATCCTTGAATTAAGCCTATGTTATGGTGCAACTGCGTGACCCGTGTTCACCCATGACAACAAAAATCAGCACCAGGGTTCCAGACATCATTGCTGCCAGGGCAGTTAGGGTATGATGGGGAGCACAGAAAAGAAAAAGAGTGCAAACCTACTAAAAAAATAATGGTATGAGGAGTATTGAAGCAACATGGAGAGCAAAACCTGAGGAAACATTGAAAAGGGAAAGCAGCACAAGGGGGAGAGAGCAAGAAAACACATGCACTTCAATGTATTACCTGTAGACAAGAAAAAAGTAGCTCCCTGAATGCAAAATATTCCTGAGCGGGGCATGCATTCCAATAGGGAAGAATGATACTGAATCAGAAGCATGGAAGGGAGAAAGACACCAAGCTACCCAATCATGAGGAAGAAGCTTACCAAATTCCCTCTTTATGTATAGTAGAAATATCAGTTCTGGCCAACAAACAGCCACATCTCTCTGTTGTCAAAACCTAAAAATGAACATACATTGATTTTGGCTTTACTGGGATGTGGAAGGCATAGAAGGTTGGCTTAAGTAATACAGTGTATGAGACTGGAGATAGAGAGAGAAACAATGCTGCAGTCTGGTATATTCCTTCTTATAAAAGACTGTTACAAATGCAAAGGCCTTTAGAAGCTGAGGGCCTCATATACAATGTTTTGCCTTAGGGCAGGGCTGAAAGCCTTCCTACTGCGCTGCCTCAAGGCAAAGAAAAGGGCAGGAATGCACTGTATCTATCAGATACAGCGCATCCCTGTCCTCCTTCCCTGTGCTGGCACTTATTTTGCTGCCATGTGCCAATGCAGGCACCCTTTCACTGATGTGCAAGGGTGTCTGCATTGTAGGGATGATTGGTTTTGTGCAAAAAGGGACACCTTCCTGCACAGAAATGGAGGTGATTTCCTCTTTCTATGTGTGCTTCTGATTGCAGCACATATAGAAAGAGGAAATAATGAGGAGAAATAATGTAATTTCTCCTTGTTTGCCTCCCCTACGCTTCCCCTGGGAAGGCATAGCTTTTTGATGCATTCCCTGGTTTACAACTTGTTGTATATATGGGAATGTATCAAATGGCATGGGTGTTAAGTGGGAACACCAACTGTAATGCCCATGGCACGCCTCCCCATCCTAGTGCGAGGCAACGCAGCAACTTGTGCTGTGTTGCCTCACTCCATATCTAAAGAGAATAACAAGGACCCCCTGCTAATACATGAGATTCCTAGGGCAGGGCAATAACAAAGTTGAGGGTAAATCTCTAGGTAGTCAAAAGGTCTCAGACAATCAACGACCCATATCCAAAGACAACATGATAGATTGAACTCAGTGAAGACTAAAAGTAGGTCATTTTAAGATCCATCATACAGCGTCCACAATTTTTTATTATGTTTCTTTGATTGTATTATATCATTTATTATATCATCTTCTTTGACTGTCCGATTTAGCTGATCACCCTAATCTGATGGTGTTAATTTGTTTTTTAGAAGATCCAGCATACAGCCACCACAATTTTTGATTATGTTTCTTTGATTGTATTATATCATTTATTGTATCATTTTCTTTGACTGTCCGATTTAGCTGAACACACTAATCTGATGGTGTTAATGTGTTCGTTTATGTGTAGATCCTGAAAAAATCATTGTGTGTTAATTTTATGTCAAACATGTTCGTAACTATTTACAGACATAATTATTGTTTAGAATTGTTTTTTAACAAATTTCCATTAAAGAAACAAAGGGGCATATTAGCAAGACCGGCGATAAAATTATCGCCGTTTTAGCTGACAGGAAGCTGCCGCTAAAGCGGCGATAATGGGCTTGCTAATATGCGTTTTAAAATTCCAATAGAAGCCCAGGTTAGATGTCCTGCACATCTAACCTGGGCTTCTGTGAATTCCATAACGCATATTAGCAAGCCCATTATCGCCGTTTTAGCGGCAGTTTCCTGCCGCTAAAACGACGATAATTTTATCGCCGGTCTTGCTAATATGCCCCAAAATTTTAAAATGACCTACTATTAGTCTACACTGAGTTCAATCTATCATGTTGTCTTTGGATATGGGTCGTTGATTGTCTGAGACCTTTTGACTGCCTAGGGATTTACCCTCAACTGCTTCACTCCATATCTACAAGACCATGAAAAGCGACACAGGTGGCTTTACGTGGCCTTGTAGCTATGGCTAAGCCCTGTGTGCCACCGGAACATCACAAAAAGGGACGTTCTGGCAGCACACAGGGCTTGTAAATGTGCCCAAAGTGTTTTGGAAACCAAGGCAAGGACAGAAGGTGAGATGATGGAGACCAAGAATAATGTGGGTCTACATATTTTGGAGGTGCAGAACATGGGACAGAAAAGGAAAAACTAAGTACAATGAGCAGTAATACTCCAGGTAAAACAGAATAATAGGGTGCATTTTACTTTTGTGGCAGTTTACAGTAGGAAAATGAATTATCTTCCAGAGTATTTAAATAATGAAGAAACAACAGAAAGAAAGTTAAGTTGAGTGTAGACAGAAACCCTGGGTTCTTGTTCAACCGGAATGAGAGGGGCCTCTCCGACAGGACCAGAAGGGAGAAGGGCTACCAATGACTTTAACCTTCCTCTTTCCAGAGTTCTGTGTAAGGGAGTTGGCTTTCACCTAAGAGGCCACTTTCAAAAGACAGGTGCCACAAGTGGAATCTGCCTTTTCCAAGTTGTCATTGAGCCTGCTGCATTAGCAATGTTTTAATCTCACTGAATTACATAGATGGGCTCTTTCGGTTTAAGACCAACGTCTTTGGAATTCTGTACCTATTGAGTCCACAATTACTCCTGTCCTGATCACGTTCTTCCAGTATCTCCATATGCTTTTATTCACTTAGATGATCCCTCAGGTAAAATTGTTTTTATATGTGTGGTAATCTGGGCTCATCGCCTTTGTGGACTGACATCATTGCAGTCTATCACTCAGCTTTTATTAAAACAAAATTGTAATCTCTATTTTCTTTTTGTTAAAGGCAGTTTTATCATTCTGCTCTATTTTTTCCTGCATAGCCCAAGCTAAGGTGCACCTTTTGCATTTTAGAAGCATACATATATGATAAGCAATGGAATGGTTTTGTTGAGCAAATAAAGTAGGTAATCAGATAAAGAAGGAAATAAGGGCCAGATGTACGACACATTTTACAGGTTGCAAACAGCCCATTAGGCTGCTTGCGACTGGTAAAATGCATTTTTCTATGCTCAAACCATTTTTTGTGAGTCAGTAACCTATTTGACTTGCAAAATAGGGTTTGTAGAGTCGCTATTAGGAAGGGCATGCCAAGGGCGGCCCTTCTTAATAGCGAGATGTAAAGGCATGTACGATTGTTTTGCGACCGGAATGTGGTTGCAAAACAATCGCAGTTTACTGCTACTTCAAGTAGGTGGTAAGCCAGTCACAAACAGGAAGCAGTCCCCAGGAGATTCCTTCTCCTTTGTGACTGGAAGCAAAAACGTTTTTTAAGAGCAGGCGTGTTTTTTAAGAGCAGGCATTTATAGTAGGCTTGCCAAACATTCTCCAACACAAATTGTCAGCACACCATTACACTTAGATATTACTGGTCTCAAATTTAATTTTTGTACACACCCTGTAGGCAATAGCCACTCGTTGCATGGCATTGTAAAACCTGTTGTTCAAGTTACGTTATATATAGATGGGTATTATTCTTTTCAACCTTTGGCCAGCCAGTCAAGAGCATGCAGAGCTGACAGTGGACTGGCTATCCTGGTGTCCATTCTTTACCCGGGAACAGTCATATGGTCTTTCTCGGAATCAGAGTTTTATCTGCTGCTGAACATTTAATTTGAAGGATCATTTAAGATTCTGATTATTCATTTTCATGCTATCCTTTGATTATAGAAATATGGATAATATGAAATCCCTTGAATTTGATGTTAACAAATAAATATCTGGAAACTGACATTTTTTTTTATAATATGGGCAGGAGATTTCAACATTCATTTATGCAAGCACTCCTCTGATGCAGTTTGTGGTTTAACCAATACGAGGGGGATAACTAATCACACTTCAACCATAACCCTTATAGTGATATTCCTAATAGCCTCCTGATGAAACACAATCTTGTCTTTTCATGTGAAATGTTTTCTCTGATAACTCTCTTCACAGCTTCCTTCACTGCTCGGGGGATTTCGACTACTATTGATTTGATTTTATATTTACTAAAGATGTGTCCCAAAATAAGCTGCATGTTATGATTGTACCTAATATTGCTCGTGGTCACAACCCATTATCATTGTGCCGATGTGTTGGAAATTGTTCCAAGACTTCCATCAAGAAAATCACAGAGGTTAAAGTAACAACTAAGTGGTCAAAGGTTAATCCTACTCGTGTGCTTTGATATTTGCTTGCCATGAATGCAGGGGCATTGTGCATGTGCTTGGATGAAAATGCAGAGTTATTAATGATCTTGAACTCCTTTGACCTCATTTGTGGTTCGTTCAAATGCCTATGGACTGTCCCTATAGGGCTTACAGGGGCCAGGTTACATAGACTTTGTGTGTTCTTTTGCTGCTAAAGAACTTATGCTTGCCCTGGAGAAGTTATTTCAAATTCAAACAGACTTTCAGGCTTGTAGACAGTGGTACACAGAGGCTCTGTAAGTTATAAAAGAGAGAATAAGAGAGGAGGCCTGGATGTCTTTAGTTGCAGCAAGCACAACTTGGGATAGTGGTCCCTTTTGGAAGGTCATTAATTCACTATTTTTTTAAGTATGCACTTTCCTCTACAGTGGATGCTTTAATACCACCAGCCTGTTGGGTGGATCATTTATCTAATGGTTATTCTTCATTCCAACCAGTCCCTCCTTCTCTTGCTGTTGGTAGGGAGGAACATGTGGGATATAATTGTCCATTAAGTGTTTCGTTTGAGGTGTTAATATTGGTGAATGCGATGTCAATGTAGGCCATGATATATGCACGCATAACAACGTCAATACCACTAAATGCAATTTCAATGTATGCCATAATCTATGCACGTATAGCAATGTCAATATCAGTAAAAACGATGTTGATGTACGCTAAGACAAATGTATGCATAATAATGAGAATGTCGTTAAATATGATATTAATGACCGCCATGTTATATGTACACGTTATAATGAACATATATCACCTGAGATGACTTCCCTATCAACCCCGAGTAAGGGATATGTGGTCAGACAGGCCCTGAGACCCAAACCCATGCCTACCGATTGATAGATCACATGTAGGGTTACACTTAGCTGGAAGACAAAAGTGCAAACAGGGAAAACCCAGATCAATCCCACAGATAGGCAGTTACAAGACAAACAGGTCAGGGATATTGGCCCCAATAAAGCACGTTTGGACAAAAGCACGGGTTCCCAAAATGCCACAAAGTCAGATGCCACATGTAGTAAGGAACACTCAGCCAATCAGAGCACAGCATCCACACCACAAGCAGTGATCACACGCTCTCCATGCCGGACATCTGGACACATACACACTGGCCCACACTAGCTCTCCACAAGGTTGAGAGACACCTGTGTCCCCCTTATCAGAAGGTTGTATTCATGGTTCATGACTGGTTCTGTATCTACATGCTTTACAAGAATGTGTAATTGTTTTATTGTACCTCAAGAACTGACTGTATTACAGGCCAAAACTTCTATACATTGAGACTGTCTTCAGGCACAACCTTGTTGATGCTCTTCTGGCCGCTGCATTTAATTAAACCAACTTGTTCCTGTTTTGCCAAACACCTTTCGTCTTTTCATTTTTTCAAGGTAAATTCATATCCGAGCAACATTTTGGCGAGCCAGCCCGGAGAGATTGGTTTATCGAGCATGACTGCTGCCGAAGGACAAGGACCCCTGCCTGAACAGATTCACATCTGTGCAACTGGCAAAGAAGTGCTCTCTCTGATGCCTGCCATCCCAGCTGCCCCTGCGCTGGGTTACACCAATCCACCGGTCGAGCAAGCCACCAGACCTAGAATAAGGAGACCGCCAGACCAATAAGCCCCGTAGAAGACCCAAACCCCTTTCAGTCCGGTGCCAGGCTCCCTCGAAGTTTGACCACCCTTCCATCGGTTGTAGCCCATCAAGCTCCAGTGGAATGAGGAGCACATGCTCCAAACCGCCCCTCTGAATGCCCTAGAGTCAAAGAAAGGTTCATAGCAGTGCTGGAGGAGGATATCAACATGGGAGGCCAAGATATTGGTCTCAGCCGTCAGGGATCCAATGCTGAGGGGGGAGTCATAGGATATGCTCCCCCAGGGTATGTTCAGGCTACAGAGGAAGCATCAGGGAGTGAGCTTGAAGTCTAAGCACTACCAAGAAGAACAGCATGCAGCACTGAGTGAAGAAGGTAGCTGAGGTGGGAGTTAGAGGAGAGGCACGAGTGTAGAATGGAGAGAGAAAGTGCTCTTGCCTGGGAAGCCCAACGAGAAGGGAGAACAACGCACCCTCCCCCCGGAGGAAGCCAGACCTCGGTCCTGGGCTCCACATGTGGATGAGCCTGGGGAACACTCAGAAGAGATGCCCCTAACAGAAATCCACACTCCACCTGGTCACCAGCATAGGAGGGGGGCCACACAAGAAATAAGAAATCAGGATAGCCTAACTGAAAAACAATTAAGACAGAGGAGGAGTAGAATGGCACCTTTACGCATGCACAAGGAGAGTGACAATGAGGATTTCCGCTGCTCCCCTGAACGCGCCAGTTAGGCAAACCAACCCCTTAAAGAGATAGTGTCCAGAGAAGAAGGCGAGGCCTTCATGCCACTATTTTGCCATCTGCTGGCCTACTGGACCGAAATTAAGGGCCAGTATGACAGACGTTGGCTGGAGGAGGGATCATTCGAACCATAGGACATGGCTGTTGCAGAAGACTGCATCTGGCACGGAGGGGGAGATCTGTGATGAAACTTTCCCTACATGCAGGAATGTCTTAGAAGATGGGATAGCTACGTTGGGGAGAACCCGCTCAATGCCAAAAAAAGTATGTCCGCTGCTGCAGAAGGAGGTGTCAGAGATCAACTTTTTACCATGGGCTCAGATGGACAAAGAAGGGCTCAGAAGCAAACTGCCCCCATTGATCAATTGGGCAGGTAAGTCGATCTCATGTTTTGAGACAAATACCGCAGGAATCAACTTAGCTATAGGTGACATCAAAAGTCTACTCAGCAGCCTCATTGGGGAGCAGACCAACACTGTGTTTTCCCGAGCCCGCATCCCCGCAGTCACACTAATCAATACCGAGCATGACAGGGCCGCATTCAACTCATTCAGGTACCAGATATAGACGACCCTGAGGGAGATATTCCCTGACCACCTAGATGTAGGAGGATTGATGGCAGAGAGCATGAAGCCTGGGGAGACCGTAACTGATTTCCTAGATAGAATGAGGGAACGATGGGGACAAGAGACAGGACAGCCCTGGACTGACACAGGTCCACAGGTTGCATTGTTCTATAACATCCTCAAAAAGGGACTGCCCACTGAGGTACAGACCAGACTAGATGGCACAGTTGAGCTAGACACAAAACCTTGGTGAGAAATACAGGCCCACATATAACATTAATACCGGAAAAGACAGGAAAAGGACAGGGGAAAGCAGGAGCAAGCCCAAACAGAGACTGCTAAATTGGTCAAACAAAAATTGAAAAAGACCACATTTGAGGGGGCCGCATTGACCACAAACATACAAATGGCACCAGTCTTGAATGGAGATCCGCCTCAGGACCCCAGTGGGTATCCAGCCAGTCCTAGGAGTAGAGGTCAGTGAAGTTGGCTACAGCCAGGTCTCATAGAGTGCTACTATTGTTACCGAAGAAAAAACAGGACCGACTATTGTCCCCCTAAAAAAAGATCACAAGCAGAAAGGAATAATCCCAGGAGAGCCCCCACAGAATACCCATCCACAAAATCATGCCCAGAGCAATGCAAATGTGTTGTACAATCAGCCTCAAGGAAATCAGGCAACAGCCACCTGCCGCAACAGGGCCTGGGTGGTTGGCCGAGCACATGGCAATTGCCGCAGCAGACAGGAAGTCCAGCCAAGCAATGAACGGGACCACAGCCATACAGGGAGGGGTGACAGTCTGGGGTGGCAATCCCCTTGCACAATCGCAGAATAAAAATATTTAGCAAATTCAAACCCCCCCAAACATGACGTATCACCTTCATACCGCTTCCCGATACATTTCCATACCTGCATTTGCAACCAACCTTTAGGGCTGCAGTACTATATCAATCGGGAATTCACACTAGAGTTCACCATCCAGGTGCCTGCGGGGTCCTGGGCCTCTCTCTGCTGTTGATCCCCGGGGCGAGGTTGCTGCCATGTCCCCGAGGGAAGACAGTCTGACGAAGGTGCAATGCATCCCCCAACTGGTGCATAAAGACTGACACCCAGGTCCAGTCACCCAAGTCCAGCCTTAGGCAAGCTATGTAAGTTTCACCATCCTCATGGTTTCTACCAAATGGAGGCCCTCTTACAGTTCCAAACAATGCAAATACTCCAGTATCAGGAGCCAGGTTCCCCACACACCAAGGATAAGGATGTCCTTGAAACTCCGAAGCAAGCAACCACATGACATCCAGTCGATAGGGAAAATCCATCAAATCTATTCGCATTACCTGCATCGGGTCAATCACAATGAGTCCCAACAGCACACCTGACTCTCATTGAAAACGCAGCAGACAAGCACAATCCCAGTCACTCCCCTGCAGAGCCATACAGGTGCCACGAACTACTCCCTGACTAACTCCAGTATGCTACGTAAGAAGCAGCATTGCCCAAGACCATAGGTAAACACCCAACGGAACCCACACAAGGAAGCCCAAAAGTAGCCCAAAAACTCCAACCTTCCAGAAAGAAAGTGTAACCCAATCACCTAACTCCATTAGGGAGAACCTCATGACACACCACATGCAGAGACCAGAAGGACAAGCATGTTACAACAGAAACATCACCATTACCCAAAAACCCCTAAAAATGATTAAGCATTCACTTCCCCTCACATTGCACGCAGCACATGCAGGTCAAAAGGACTTCGCGCAACGATAAAATGGTACATACATGCATACATTTAACGAAGCAGCCCACAGGGAAAAGTACTCTCGCTGCCACAGTTAGGTGAGGGGGACCAAAGTATTCACAAAATAATGCTAAAAACAACTTAAACTCACAATTCCCTAAAAAGTGCAACCACCCCCTTCCAGTACCCCACTAGAAAGTTTCACGCACAGTGAAGCTAAAGAGTGTACCCCTAAATGAAGGCACAGGAATTTTCCAAAAAGTGCCTAACTATGTGGTTTTTCCAAGCTTACCTACAACCCACAGCTCTTATTCGACAGGTCTGTTATGGAGCCATAAGTGCACCATTGTTACAGCGGCGCGCTGCCCCTTCAACAGAAGCACCCAAAACGCCTTCAACAAAGTTAACCATTCATGAACACCGCAAGTTGACTTTACAGAACTTTTGGCACTGCACCAAGACAATACCCCTTGGTGCCCAGATGACAGACATCTCCCCTGAAGACCATCCCAAGACCAAGAAATGTTTGCCAAGTTATGTATTTATGTATTCTTGTGCACTCTCTGTTTAACATGGGTGCTGCCGTGCCCCTCCAGAGCCAGAAATCTGCCTAGTTTCATGGAATCTACCTTGACATTCTTGCAATGCTTGGGTTGGGACCTCTCCTACCTCACTTACACTTATGCTGAACCAAACGCCAGCATTCCTCACACACTACACAGAGCACTCCTACACAACACATGGCATTAGCACATGAACACTGTGGGCACTCTAACCACAAACAGATCATGTTACATATGTTCACTGATACCCCACGCCCTAGGTGCAGACAGGCTTTATTTATCTCAAGAGATAGTCCCCGAGAAAGGTAAATGTCTCATCTACCTGTACCTATGTAGGATAAGGGCCAAGATACAACCCAATAGAATAGAACCCCATAGAGCGGTAGTAAACATCACCCAGTATGAAACCAATACCACAGCACTATACCTTTTTACCAAACCTAGCAACATTCAAATCAAGCTAGACAGGATGCTCAGAGGGAACACTATAGGGAAGGGTACTGTTTGGCCCTTAGAGTTTGTAGAAAAGAGGTTCTTGGAGGTTGCAAGACCACTGCACCAGTGCACAAATAAGTACCCTCCTGCCTCCGTCTGTGGTCCCAGGGTGGCCCTTAACATATTTTAGGCCACCTTTTTTAATGACAAATGGACCCCTGATATGAAATACAGTGCAGGGCCATTAACCTCAATGACGCTCGGGTAAATGAGTCCCATGGCAGGGGGTCAAACGCCAGCACAGATACCCCATGCCAGGAAATCTGGGATACAGAGATTAATAGGTACACATGGTTGGAAGAGAAGTGGCAACCCCGAGTTGTACGGAAGCTTGCACTGTATTCTTTGTGATTCCGAGGCAAAGGAACCATACCGCTCGGTTGAAATGAGAATTGTGAAGCAATACTGTATATACCGGACCTACAATGGAGCACCTCCGCGTTGATGGTTATGAACTGGTAGTTTGGTGAGCTTGCCTGCACCCAGCTTGTCCCCGGATGGCAAGTCTGGTTCCCTAGAGAAGATCTGTCTGAGTTGTTCCAATATCCACTACAGAAGAAAAGAACTCTGTTGCATCAGGCTCAAAGAAGAAAAACTGTTGAATATTTTGGCTGGGCTTAGTACAGGGGCATTTGAGAATAATTTAGACTGTTTTCTGAAACACAAGAGGCTCCATCCCCTTCTTCACCTTGCAGACAAACGCAAATGCCTGCTGGTTAGAGATAACCAGGTGGGAAATGCTGAAGATGATCAAAGACACTGAGCTGGACCCAAATGCTTTCAAGGAAGAACTAAGAGCCATCTGCCTATTGGTGAAGCAACATAGGTATGTGTTGGATTTAACAACACTGAGGGAGGGTGGGGTGTGCGCCAAGGTTGGTGCTTCCTGTCGTTCATTTATTCCTGGAAATGATCTCGAAAACAGAGCTCTTGCCATCCAAGCACTGTATTGTCTACAAGCTGAAGAAGGAGGTTGGTTCCTCTGAGCAGGACTGGTTTCATAGTATTTTTTCCTGGTTCCCCCTATGGGTGTCCCAACTGTTTGCGTCATTGCTTCAAGTTATCATTTTTGTACTACTGTTTTGTGGTTTCCTACAAATAAAGATTTCATGCTGTAAAAATGCAGTCCTCAAATTAGGTAATATGTAAATAGCTAGAGAAAAGATAGTAGACACTACAGAAACATACACAGCCTCAAATAATGTGACTGTCATGACATGAGAAAAATTATGTTGTTGAAAATTCAATTAGAGGGGGAATGTTAATATCGGTGAATGTGATGTCAATGTACGCCATGATATATGCACATATAACAACATCAATACCAATAAATGCAATGTAAATTTACGCCATAATCTGTGCATGCATAGCAATGTCAACACCAGTAAAAACATTGTCAATGTACACAATGACAAATGTATGCATAATAATGAGAATGTCAGTAAATATGATATCAATGACTGCCATGTCATATGTACACATAATAGACTCATATTATTGATGTCAAATTCACCCGAGGTAACCTCCCCATCAATACTAAGCCCGGGGGGGTAACTATGCTCCACCAGCGTAGTTTACATAGTTTTGCATACTCCTCGTTCCATTGCGAGCGCGGAGTTTAGGCAAAACTACGACTCCGTGGCAGAGTATAGTTAGCCGACCCCTCCACCCTGCCAAAGTAATTATAAAGTAAGAAAAAGGGCATTTACCTGCTGGGGCTGCCTCCTCCTCCCCATGGCCGCTCTCCTTCCTCCTCCTTGCCATCCTTCTTCTCTGTTAACCCCTACGTTGTACGTCTTGCGAGTGGGCATGCGCAAGACGTACAACGTAGGGGTTATCAGACAAGAAGGACGGCGAGGACGAGGAAGGAGAGCGACCATGGCGAGGAGGAGGCAGCCACGGCAGGTAAGTGCCTTGTTTCTTACTTTATAGTTATTTGGGAGGGGGAGGGAGCGGAGTGGAGCAGAGCGAAGTTACACAGAGTTTCTTTCCAACTCCGTGGAACTCCGCGTAGAGGCACTACGCCTGCTCCACCCAGGGTTAATCAGTACTGAGTCAGAGTTCGTGGACAGACAGACCCTGTTACCTAAACCTAAGCTTACTGATTGATAGGTCACAGGTAAAGTTTCATGTAGCCCGAAGACAAATGTGCAAACAGGGAAAACCCTGATAGATCCAACAGATAGGCTGTCACACCACAAACAGGTCCGAGGAGATTGGCCCCAATAAAACAGATTGGGCCAAAAGCATGCATTCCCAAAATACCATAAAGTCAATTGCCACATCTAGTTAGGAACACCCAGCCAACCAGAACATACATGCACACAACACGCAGTGATCACGCGCTCCCCATGCCGGAAATTTGGACACATACACACTGGCCCACAATGGCTCTCCATGAATAGACATGGATCTACATGCTTTACAAGAATGTATCATTGTTTTATTGTACTTCAAGAACTGTAAATGTTACCGGCCAAAACTTCTGTACATTGACACAGCTCTGTTGATGCCTCTATATTTAATTAAACCAACTTGTTCCTGTTTTGCCCAACACCTCTTGTCTTTTCCTTTTTTCAAGGTAAATTCATATTCGAGCAACAGAGGTCAAGGAAGTTATTTTAGCAAGTCAAAAGAGTCCAAGTAGTAACGCACTGGGCCAGGATGAAGTCCCTATTGATGTGTCTATAAACAAAATACAATTATGGGCTCCTATTGTAACCAATGTACTCAGGGCTGCTGTTAAGAATGTTCTACTCTCCTCTTCATCTGAGCCAACTATTGTTCCAATATTTAAAAAAGATTATCATAGTGATCCAAGGTTTTGTTGGCCGATATTACACCTGAATTCAACAGTATAAATTGTGCCTAGAATTTTGCTGGCACATCTGGAAGTTTGGGTAGACCAAAATTCTATCTTATCGGAGGTAAAATAGGGTTTTTGTCAAGGTCTTGGAATGGCTGACTAATGCATAAAGTGATATTTTCTAATTAGTAAATATACAATAAAAAAGAATGGATTGATTCTTCTTGCTTTTATGGTTTGTGCTTTCGATTGTGTAAACCGTTCAAAACTCTCATTCATTATCACTTCAATGGGGATGGAAGAGCCCATAGTTTGTTTATTCAACCAGATGCATTTCAATGTAGCAGCTTAAAGTATGTTTGAGACCAAATGGCGAGTGTACTGATTTGTAGGGAGCATGCCTGAGTCGCATCTTGGCATTGTTTTTATTTACTTTCCACATTAATGGCATGGATAGTTTTTTTATTGGCAAGGGGACAATACATGACACAGATCGGAACATGCCCAATGCTAGTTTTGCTGTATGGGGACAATACATTCCTGATTGCTAGAGCAACTAATGATCTGCAGAGACTACTTGACAGCTTTATTCTCTTTATAGAAGGCGTGGACAGTTCAGGTAAGAGCAGTTGGGCGGGGCAGGGCGAAGTCGACAGATGACGGAATAGGGAAAATAAAATTAAAAAATGAATAAAACCACTTACCTTGCGCTCACCGCATCACCGACTCGGCGATGCGGCAAGCACAAGGTAAGTGGTTTTATTTTTTTACATTTTATTTTCCCTAATCTGTCATCTGTCAACTTTTCCTCTTCCCATCTTGCACCCTTCCTCCACCCCACCCCATCGCTTTTACCTGAACCAACCACGCCTGCTTTATAGATCGGTTAGATTTGAAAACTAATCTAGCCAAATCCCTTATTATGACCTGTGGGCACAAAACTGTGAAAAGACCCTACCATAGCATTGGTGGCACTGTGGCGAGGAGTGTTCAAACTTTCACCTACTTAGGGATACATTTGGACTCATCTATAAGTTGGAGGCATTTATATACTATTAGATGGCAATAATTTGATAGAGCAATAGAAGGTGTTTTCAGGTTTTCAGCTAAAACTTGTGTGATACCAGTTAGGGTAATCATTACAGCATATAAGAGTAATTGTTTTTCTGTGGCATCTTATAATACTGGCCTATGGGATTATTCTGACATTCGCAGCCTACAAAAGGCGGAAAATATTTTTTTACATAGATTGTTGGTTGTTTCGTATAACTGCTTGACTTTTATTTGTCATGCTGAACTGGGAACCCCTTATTTAGAGGATTTGATCAAATTATGTCCAATTCCTTAGTGGGTTTCAGTTTGGCCAAAGCCAGAGTCTAGATTTACATGATCAATATTAAGGGATTGCTTAGCCCTGGATAATGGGTCAAGGAGTCCATGGGTTTCTGATATACAGGGTTTGTTCCCAGTTGGGCGTCATTGAATTATTTAGCAATCCAGATTTGAAGTATGCCTCCTTTTAGACCAGGCATCCTTGGCATGGTTTCCCCTGACTTTTTGCCTTCTGACCTCCTGTTTTGCTGCCTTTATGACTCTGGGCACTTTACCACTGCTGACTATTGCTAATGTGCATGTGCTCTTTCCCTAAAACATGGTAACCTTGGCTTTTCCACAATTGGTATATTTGATTTACTTATAAGTTCCTAGTACAGTTCAGCACATGTGCGCATGACCTGTAAATTAAATTCTACTTTTGGGCCTGCAGCACTGATTTGCCACCCACTTCAATATCCCTTTAAACATGTCTCAGGCCTGCCATTGCAGAGCCTTTGTGTGCAGTTTTAAACTGCCATGTTGACCTGGCAAGTTAACCCTCTTGCCAGGCCCAAACCTTCCTTTTTAATGCATACATGCCACCACTAAGGAAGGCCCTAGACAGACCTAAGGGCAGGGTGCAATGGATTTAAATGTAGAACATGCACTTTTAAGTTTTACATGTCCTGGTAGTAAACAACTGTTAAATTCGTTTTTCACTACTGCAAAGCCTAGCTCTCCCATGGGTTAACATTGGGATTACCTTATTGCATTCATTAAGAGTAATTTCCAATTGGGAAAAGATAGACATTTTGAGTTTGGTGTGTCTGGACTCCCTTTTAAAATCACAACTTATTGTAAAGTTGGATTTTAAGTTGAAATTATGAAAATACCACTTTTGGAAAGTTGGCATATTCTTCCTTTACCCATTTTTTACCTTTTGCCTGTCTCTTAATATACGTATGGAGTGGGTGACAGCTAGGCTCTGCGCACTTCCTCCAGACAGCCACACACAAATGGGCCATCAGCATCCTGACGGGTCATCCTGGACAGGATGGAGGGAAGAGCTGACACACCTGAATGGGCTGTGCCTGTCCCCACACAAAGAGCTGCATACCCCCCTGTAGTGAGTCTGGAGCCAGGGCAGGACAGGCAGGGACTTTGTGCATTTTAAAGGCCTCTCTTTGATGTCCCCCCTACTTCAGAAGCACAACTGGGTACTGGACCCCTGACAGAATCAACTCAGTACACTTCTGGACCTGAGGACATTCTACCAGGCAGAAGGCATGCTGTGCTGCTGAAATGACTGACACTCTGCTGGACTCTGCTTGACTTTGCTGGGCTCCTCCTTTGCTGTGCCTGTCCTGTTGCCTGCTGCCCTCCTTTCCTGGGAGTGAGAAGGACTTTACTTGCATCTCTACACTCTCAGAACCAAAGTGACTCCAAGGGCTTGCTGGCTTGCCACCTGTTCTGAAGTGTCAGGGACGTCAAGACTTCCAACAACCCTGCTACAGCTTCTGGACTTTGCCAACAGTGAGTCCTGCCCTGCGAAGTGTTGCCAATCTAGTCCTGGGCCCTCGGAAGTGGTATTTCTGGCTGTTTTCTGCAAAATCCACACATCAACGCCATTGCACCCGTCAGCACCGAGGCATCTCCCCTCGACGCATTGCTGCTGCCGTTGAAGACAAATTCATCGTATCGCCGGCTGCATGGCTCAACATTGCAGTGGCTTTTCCTAAGTGTTTCTTTTGTTTTGTGGAAGTTCTGTGTTGTCCCAGTGACAACCAGTCCCCTCCAAACATATTTAATTTTATATGTTGTTTGAAAAGTCCCCAGGAAACGATACTTGTCATCCTTATTACATACTTCAGATACGAGGCAATGTAGACCTGCACTTATTCTTGTTTAGCAGTTTTTTCTCACTCTATTTGTTTGGCTGTTACTAAGTTTTTTCAGTCTGCTATCAGAATAACGAAATTGCTAGAGCGGACTGTCAATTGATTAATTATATGCAGTGGAACATTCCTAATGCTTACTGATTATGAACTTGTTTTTATGAGTAAATAATTGATTGCATTTTTTAATGATAAATTGTATATTTATGATGTTGTGAATTTATGTGTATCTTTTATGAACAACTTACGCAGAATAAAGTTTTGATAAGGATACTCTTATGCAAGGAAAAGCAAAAAGCTAGACAGTAAGAGCGATACCTCACATCACTAAGTGCCTTCTTAGCTGATAACAATGACTCTCCTATTTGCAATGCTTTTGCTGGCCACTTGCTCATTCAAGTAAATTAGTGGCATTGCAGCAGTCACAATATATTCATTTGCAATTCTTGCGCCAGGTACTGCATTGTGTCACTAACCTCACGTAACAGCAATCAGCATGCCACAGGGCGTACAGGACAGGAAATTAAAGGCCAAACGTTTATGGTGTGGTGCATTTCCTACGGAACTAGATGCACTGGAACTCTATTTGCATCACAATTATAGCTCCACAAATAGAACAACTGGCATCCCCTCTCTGGGCAAGTCTTAATCAATGCCATAGGTGTCTCCAATCTCGTTCCCTTCACCCTCTTTAGTGCAGCAAATGACAGATATGTTTTCTGATAGCCGGTCAATTAGAGACTAATGACTTCAGTAAAACATACGAGCTTGGTAAATATGCATGATAAATCGTTTCTGCAATCAGGGACAGTTCATCATCTCAGATATAAACTTACTATATGTGCATAGGTTGATCAAACCAATAGCATGAAAAACGGAATCAACTCGTGGTTGGATAGTTTCCCTATTTGCATATCATCCAGATCACAATTCACACACAACACAGTGGCCATAATTCACTTGCAACTACCAGGGTATACTGTTAATGTAGCCCTCTAAATTCTCCTTGACTCTCCTGAAGAGCTTCCTCAAGCAGTCAAGCCTGCATTCATTAGCTGTGATGTGGAGGATACATCAGGTACAATGCAGCACTCACACCAAGGAACCACATTAAATGTGAACCGCAACTAATCGTTATAAGTGAAAACTAACTTTAGAAACTTTAACAAAATAAGCTTCGGGTTAATATGACCAAATGTGACCTAGAAAATTTACGAGAGAAATGGTCTAGAGATATAGGCCAGGGACTGGAAT
Source organism: Calotriton arnoldi (assembly GCA_963921515.1). Classification (NCBI taxonomy): domain Eukaryota; kingdom Metazoa; phylum Chordata; class Amphibia; order Caudata; family Salamandridae; genus Calotriton; species Calotriton arnoldi. Next base: position 75,906 of record CAWUFW010002954.1, read on the forward strand.
ACTCACACTGGTCACGCATAGTTAACCCTGCTCCCAAGTTGTCTAGAAATACCAGACATAAGTAACTCAAATGTAATATACCACGTAGGACATACCATAACCCCAAAATGAGTGAGCAATATATATATATAACTGCTGATAGCATCTTCTGCGTAGTGTGGTTACATTGAAGCTGATTTTACCACATGTTTTTGCATGCCTGACTATTGTTACATACTACCCGGCAATAACAGGGACCCTCAAGGAAATGATGGAAAAGGCATGACTAAAGAAGACTGAAACTTGCCTTCTGGGCTTGATGTCATGCCTTTAGAAACAGAAGCCTAGTTGGAAATATTTGTATCTCTCCAAAAGAAGAATAGACATGGTTTGGAAATCCACTACTGCACCAGACATCAGTCCGATGAACGAGGGATGTGGTGACATGGACTGGCCTTGAGCACAGCACTATATAGAGAAAGGAGAAGTAGAGGTATATATTTACTTATGCCTCTGTTTGTGTGACTTGATTAATATAGTTATCTGTGACACAAACCCACCAAACAATATTAAAGTAAAACATAATCACAATATAATGCCCCAACCAATTTAGAACAATCAAGAAAATTGTAAAAGCAAAATGAAACAAGGTGGTTGAAATAGCAATAAGTGAACTTACGATTTTTCAAAGTCTGTAAGGCAGAAAATTCCCATAGGAATAATGGTGTATTAAAAGTACATTTTAATGTACATGTATTACCAAAGTGACAACCAGAGGGCACTCAAGCACCAAATACAAAGAAGGCTGGGAGGGAGGGGCATTGTAAGAAATTGGGTTATTAATTGAGAGGGGTGATGACCCCACTCAAGTAATAAAAAGAACCCTTGTCAAGCAAACCACAAAAGTCACTAAATAAATCTGTGCTTCACCCTCTGGTAGTTTGTCATAAAACCAGTCAGGCTTAATCTAGAGGCAATGTGTAAAGTATTCATGAAGTACTCAAACAGTAATAACGTGGAAAGACAACACAAAGGAATTGAGTTAGAACAATAGGTTTTATTTCAATAAATAAGATGACACCAAAACAACAAAAATCCAATCAGTAGAACTGGAGATTTGAGTTTTTAAAGTTTTAGCTAAAAATAAACCAAGAGGCATGGAGCACCAACTATGGGTCTCTGGTCGCACTTGATCGGGACAAAGTCACAAGTTCAGGTAAATTGCAATGAAGTGCAGGCCGAATACAGGAGCAGGTTTGTTCTGCTGGCAGTCTTACCTTCTGACCTCAGTGCAAGGACAGTGCAGCACCACTTAGTGGGGCTTTGCATCACATAACATCGGACACAATGAAGCCTTCATCTAGGAACTGTGTGGTTTTGCAGGGTTTGTGTCACTCTGTGTCGGGTCAGGTGAAATGATCGGTGATGCAGGGAAAATTGCACTTTGACTCTAGCCAAGGATCAAGGACCTTGAAGATAGCACTTGGAAGTCAGGACTTGTTGTGTCCTTGTAGTTCATACAGGAGGTCAGCCAACTGGCCATCAGAATCACTTATTGGGTCCAGGTAAGTAAGCCAGTCTTCCTTCTTTAGACAGCCGAGCAATGCTTCTTCTGAAGCTTCTCTGGGCCTGGAGTGTTCTCATTTAAGGATCTGTTGATGCCACTTTTAAATCCAGTGCCACCATGTGGATGGGGGAAACCCCTTTGTCTAACCCTAAAACTGGTTTCGTTCAGTTCTTCCGATTCCCATGGTTTTGGCTTCAATCTGCCTAGTGAAACAAAGGCCAGGCAGATCCTGGTGTGGGGTGCATTTGCCGGTGACAGGGAGGCCTCATCTGAAAACAGGATGTGGCTAGCTGCATCTGCCAGGCTACCCTTTGAAGCTCAGGGAGGGGCTGGGTAAAACCTCCCAGGCCATCCATCATTTTTTGTATACTTTAGCGTGTCGCCCTAAGTGGGAGGGGTATGCCACACATTGTTTGTGTGCATAGTGCCACTCGAATCAACCTATACCTGGCTGATGAGCCCTAACTAGGGCAGAACTGGTTCTAGGTTGCTTGTATGCTGGTGCAGGGAGGACCTGGCCTGGCAGTTTGGTCTGGACTATGAGAGAGTCAACCTTGCCACGGTAAAAAATTACTTCAGTTTTTTTCACAGTTAGGTCATGTAAAACATTAAATATACATGTCTGTCTTTTTACAGTCAATAGACCCTGCCCTATGAGCCTTAAGGGCCTATCATAGGAGTGACTCATACGTTTAAAAAAAAGAAGGTTCTTGTCAAAAGGTTTATTTTGCCAGGTCGAAATGGCTTCTTCAAAACTGCACACTCAGGCTGCAATGGTAGACCTGAGATATGCTTTACTTTGCTACTTTAGTGGGTTGCACAATCAGTGCGGCAGCCCACTGGTAACATTTAATTTATAAGCCATGCGTGCATGAAGTACTATCTACTAGAGACATATATGTAAATTAAATATGCCAATCAGGTGTTTACAAATTTGACAATGTTTGGAAGGGAAAGCGTAAGCTCTTTACCACTGGATATCAGGAATAAAGTGTCCAAAGCACAGAGCCCTAAAGCCTACAATATTTGTTTGAGCAAAGGAAGGCAAAAATCTGGGCTAACCCTGCAGAAAGGACCAGGTCGAACAGGCTGAATTAGTTATCTTGCACCCTGGTGTACGAGTATGCTTTCAGCCTTCTTGGTGCTCTTCTGGGGAACTTCAGTTACATCTCCAAGGGCAAAACAGGTCTTTCTGTCACTGCTTCCTGCTACAGTCAAGAATACCAATTTCTTGAAGATGCTTGAAAAGCTACCCCAGGTTTTTAAGACTTCCAAGAAGGCTCCTTATGATGACATCACTCTCACCTCTGGCTCCATAAGGTTCCAGAAAAAGGAAAAGGGTTCTCAATAGAGAATGATTACAGTGTACCTTATTTTGAACACAACAATAGAGGCATAGCTCACTATTGGAGGATAGAACTTTTTTGGTAGCAACTTAATTTGAATTTATTACAATTTCAGTTATCACTAGAAGTGGGTGGAATGTTTCACTCTGCCCATGGAATTGGCTGAATTTGGTGACTCTGCATTACTCTTGTAACGCAGAGTTCTGGTCCAATTTCCACCAGTCACCACATGGCAGATTTTTTTCCTGTCAGGCTCCAGAAATGTGAGCACGTGCAAGATTTGGCATCCCCTAGTGCCATTTTCTAACGGTCGCATGCAGTCACGGTCAGAGGGTTGCTTATTGAGTAGATTTGTTTCCGTATCAGGTAGATATTTTATTCCAGCGGCAGCAAAATCAGCTCAAATGGCTGCTTGCTCTTGCGCACCGCATGGGGCTGATGATTTTTCAGCACTCCTTGCGCTACTGGCACTAAATTGCAGCGGGACATGCATATTCCGCCCTTTGGTAGAACTCCTCAGAACCTCATGAAGTTATTATGTAACGCCGTAAAATTCTGCCCACCCCTGGAATCAATCTATATTACAAAATGGTCAACTAATAAACAATTGCAAATATGCAGACATATAGGTTCATTCATTGTATAACCTATGAATATTAATTCAAACTTAGATCTTGTTAATTACCTCAGTGGTGCCCTCGTGACTTGACCCACCCAGTGGCTAAATAATAGAGAAGTGCAGAAGCACGCGCTTCTTTTTTTAAGGTTTTTTGGCAGGAACTATGGCTCCAGCATAGCTCATGCCAAAATTTAACAAGAAAAAACTGTTTTGTGCCCTGGCGGGGTCCCTCTGGAACCCCCCCATTGAAGCCTAGATGGTCAGGGTATTCCTACCCTGCCCCCTTCTCTTTCTTTTTTACATTTGTTTCAGGACAAGATGGCTGCTAGCACTTCCTGGTTTGAAGTGTTGGCAGTCAATCAGATCTCAGCACAAGAGCGGGAGGGATAGCAGATATATACAAATTTGAACTTCTTTTAATAACTCTGTAACTACTGAACGGATTAACACCAAATCAGAAAAAGGCACTTTTCTGAACCAACAGCTACCTTTCTGCCAAATTTGGTGCAATTCCATTCAACGGTTTATGCTGTAACTGTGTTTAAAGTCCCTACGGGAATTAACATGGGGAAACACAGTTTGGGACTACCCCATTTTCTCATCCCTCGCTTGGTGGATTACCATGAAACTTTCAAGACAGCAGCTGAAGTGAGCATCATATTAGTTTTGAAAGTTTTGCGAGGAGTCACCAAACGATACCAAAGTTATTGGCAAAACAGAAAACACTCTTCCTAAGGAATCTAGGTCCTAACTATAACTACCTACTGGCGACTGCCAGCAGGTTATATATATATATATATATATGTATATATATATATATATATATATTCACTGAAAAAACCATAGGTTTCAGACACGTTATAGTTACAAATTAGCATTTAAAAAACCTTTGAAATTCACTGAAAAAACCATAGGTTTTAGGGACAGTTATAGTTACTTGGACATTGCACTCGTACAAAACCCGTGAAATTCCCCGTTATAGTTAGTTCAGCTAACTATAACTCGCGCCCCGCAATGCACTGCTGATGACGTCACATATTACATCACTCATGACATGGTCAGTGACATCACTGATGACATCACTGATGACATCTCAAATGACATCACTGATGACATCATCCACATGATAATCTGATGCACCTCCTCACACCCTAATATAACCTTTGATACACCCACTCTAAATTACAGACTGCCATTCGCAAAACCATAGACACTCCAGGGACCCCCAGTATTCAAGGGGAATTCGTTCCCTCTCTGCAAACGCGCCAGGGGGCGCGTTTGCAGAGTGGTGAAGGAAGGGGCGGGGCCTGCGGGCCCGATCGTTTTTTTTTGTTTTGTTTGTTTTTTGTCCTCTGAAGGGGGCTGTGTGGCCCCCCTTCCTTTTTCATGTTTTGGGCCCTGGGGACCCCATCCCCCAGGGCCTTACCCCTTTTTGTAATTAAAATAAAATAAAAAAACGGGAAGGGGGCCGCGTGGCCCCCTTCCCTGGGCCTGTATTGGCCCCGGGGACCCCATCCCCCGGGGCATGGCCTCGATTTTTTTTTGTTCTTTGGAGGGGGCTGCGTGGCCCCCTCCTCAGGCCATTTAAGGCCCCGGGGACCCCATCCCCCGGGGCCGGCCTTTCCGTTTTTTTTTTAGTTAATTATTTTTATTTTTTGGGGAGGGGGCCGCGTGGCCCCCTCCCGGGCCACTACTTGCCCCGGGGACCCCATCCCCGGGGCTGGCCCTCTCCGTTGGGGACTGTGGGGGGTCCCCAATCCCCCCACAGTCCCGCCGGCTCCCCGCGTCCCTTGGGAGCCGGCATTGCTTTTCCACATGGGGAGCTGCTAAGATGCAGCTCCCCATGTGGAAAGCAATCGGCTTTGGATATTGGAAGAGAGAGCAGGTTTCCCTGCTCTCTCTTCCAATATCCAAAGCAGTTTGCAATGACAGGACGGGAGCCGCGAGGCTCCCGTCCTGCCATAGCAAACTACAGTGTCCCGGGGTAGGCACCCCGGGACACTGCAGGAGCTGGCCCTGGGGGGTGGTGGTCCCCAGGGCCATCAATGGCTCCAGGAGGGGGCCGCGCGGCCCCCTCCCATTCAGGTCACAGCCCCGGGGAGGTGGTGGTCCCCGGGCTCTGGGGTCCGTAACGGACCCCCATATTTAAATGTTTAGTGCCCTGGGGAGGTGGCGGTCTCGGGGCGTGTGGGGGCTGGAGCCCCCACACAGGTTTTTCAATTTAAAAAAAAAAAGCCCCGGGGAGGTGGTGGTCCCCGGGGCTGCGGGAGGGCTCAGAGCCCTCCCGCACCATTTAAAAAAAAAAGCCCCGGGGGTGGCGGTCCCCGGGGCTTGGGGGCCCTTTGAGGCCCCCCACACATAATATTAACCCCCCCCACCATGCCCCCGGGACTTGGGCCACCCGGGGCAAATACAATCGAGCGCGGGAGACCGTGCTTCGATTTTTTCTGGCAGGATTCGCGCACCCTGAGCGCATCCTGCCGATTTAAAATTTTTTTTTTTTTTTTTTTTGCCCAGGGGGTCCTTGTGGGACCCCTGAGCAAACCTAGGGGGTCAGGGTGTTTCTACCCTGCCCCCTTTGTGCGCTTTGCACACTTGTTTCTGTCCCTCGGTTCTACCGAGGGACAAAATGGCTGCCAACATTTCCTGAATCGGAATGTTGACAGCCAGCTGACAGCCAATTAACATGCAGCTCGTGATCTTGACGGTGCGCGCAGGGTGCGCTCAGGGTGCGCGAATCCTCCGTACCCATAGATATCACTATCTTTTTACTTTTGATTTTCTCCGTAACTACTGAACGGATTTACACCATTTAACAAAAAGGGTTCTTTCTGAACCAAGAACTACCTCTTTGCCAAATTTGGTGTAATTCCGTTCAGCAGTTCGGGCTGTAGCCGTGTCTAAAGTTTCCTATGGAAAATTACATGGGGAAAACGCGTTTTGGGACCCCCCTTTTTTCTCGGCCCCCGTTTGACGAATCCCCCCGAGACTTTCAGGGTAGGAGCGGACCGGAGCGGGCCACAAAGTTTGAAAATTTTGCGAAGATACGTCAACCGGCAAGAGAGTTATTTCAAATAGAATGTCGCGGATTTCCTATGGATAATAGGTTGTAACTATAACTATCTACTGGCGACCGCCAGTAGATAATATATATATATATATATATATTCATAGAAAAAACACAGGTTACAGGAACGTTATTGTTAGGCTGACATTTCACTTGTACAAAACCTGTGACATTCAGCCATTATAGTTAGCTGAGCTAACTATAACTCACACCCCCGCAATGAACTGATGATGACGTCACATATTACATTATTCATGACATGGTCAGTGATATCACTGATTACATCTCAAATGATATCACTGATGACATCACTCGTGTCACCATCCAGTGAATATAAGTGTTTCTAAAAAGTTTAAGTATGTTTTATATATATATGGAGCTGCTTTCCACCTAAACTTGAGAACTGCCCAGAGTTCTCTGCTTCTGTTTTTGCATAATTTATTCGTCACTCTATGCCTGAAAGGGTTTTGTTTTGACTTATACTGGGTGCTCCCTTGTGTCTGGACAAAGCTATACCTCTCTGAAGAGCTCTAACGAGAGCGAAACACGTGTCAGGGGTTGCTTTTATTCATTTCAGGTTGGCTTGGATGGCATTTTACCGATCCAAAGCTGTAATACTGTGCCTGGAGTGGTGAAAGGCTTTGGCCATTTTACAGCTCGGCAGGGATAGCACTGTGCTAATCCTATGCTTAAAACTTTGCTGTAAAAATGGCAAAAGACTTTGTCCCTTTCTATCTCGGCGTGGATAGCACTGCGCTAATCCTATGCTTAAAAACTTTGATAGAAAAGCAGACATTTGAGGTGAGCAAATTTAGAGTGTCGCTGGTGTTGAGAGTGCTCTTACTGGAGCTGCTTTCCACCTAAACTTGAGAACTGCCCAGAGTTCTCTGCTTCTGTTTTTGCATAATTTATTCGTCACTCTATGCCTGAAAGGGTTTTGTTTTGACTTATACTGGGTGCTCCCTTGTGTCTGGACAAAGCTATACCTCTCTGAAGAGCTCTAACGAGAGCGAAACACGTGTCAGGGGTTGCTTTTATTCATTTCAGGTTGGCTTGGATGGCATTTTACCGATCCAAAGCTGTAATACTGTGCCTGGAGTGGTGAAAGGCTTTGGCCATTTTACAGCTCGGCAGGGATAGCACTGTGCTAATCCTATGCTTAAAACTTTGCTGTAAAAATGGCAAAAGACTTTGTCCCTTTCTATCTCGGCGTGGATAGCACTGCGCTAATCCTATGCTTAAAAACTTTGATAGAAAAGCAGACATTTGAGGTGAGCAAATTTAGAGTGTCGCTGGTGTTGAGAGTGCTCTGACTGGAGCTGCTTTCCACCTAAACTTGAGAACTGCCCAGAGTTCTCTACTTCTGTTTTTGCATAATTTATTCGTCACTCTATGCCTGAAAGGGTTTTGTTTTGACTTATACTGGGTGCTCCCTTGTGTCTGGACAAAGCTATACCTCTCTGAAGAGCTCTAACGAGAGCGAAACACGTGTCAGGGGTTGCTTTTATTCATTTTAGGTTGGCTTGGATGGCATTTTACCGATCCAAAGCTGTAATACTGTGCCTGGAGTGGTGAAAGGCTTTGGCCATTTTACAGCTCGGCAGGGATAGCACTGTGCTAATCCTATGCTTAAAACTTTGCTGTAAAAATGGCAAAAGACTTTGTCCCTTTCTATCTCGGCGTGGATAGCACTGCGCTAATCCTAAGCTTAAAAACTTTGATAGAAAAGCAGACATTTGAGGTGAGCAAATTTAGAGTGTCGCTGGTGTTGAGAGTGCTCTTACTGGAGCTGCTTTCCACCTAAACTTGAGAACTGCCCAGAGTTCTCTGCTTCTGTTTTTGCATAATTTATTCGTCACTCTATGCCTGAAAGGGTTTTGTTTTGACTTATACTGGGTGCTCCCTTGTGTCTGGACAAAGCTATACCTCTCTGAAGAGCTCTAACGAGAGCGAAACACGTGTCAGGGGTTGCTTTTATTCATTTCAGGTTGGCTTGGATGGCATTTTACCGATCCAAAGCTGTAATACTGTGCCTGGAGTGGTGAAAGGCTTTGGCCATTTTACAGCTCGGCAGGGATAGCACTGTGCTAATCCTATGCTTAAAACTTTGCTGTAAAAATGGCAAAAGACTTTGTCCCTTTCTATCTCGGCGTGGATAGCACTGCGCTAATCCTATGCTTAAAAACTTTGATAGAAAATCAGACATTTGAGGTGAGCCAATTTAGAGTGTCGCTGGTGTTGAGAGTGCTCTTACTGGAGCTGCTTTCCACCTAAACTTGAGAACTGCCCAGAGTTCTCTGCTTCTGTTTTTGCATAATTTATTCGTCACTCTATGCCTGAAAGGGTTTTGTTTTGACTTATACTGGGTGCTCCCTTGTGTCTGGACAAAGCTATACCTCTCTGAAGAGCTCTAACGAGAGCGAAACACGTGTCAGGGGTTGCTTTTATTCATTTCAGGTTGGCTTGGATGGCATTTTACCGATCCAAAGCTGTAATACTGTGCCTGGAGTGGTGAAAGGCTTTGGCCATTTTACAGCTCGGCAGGGATAGCACTGTGCTAATCCTATGCTTAAAACTTTGCTGTAAAAATGGCAAAAGACTTTGTCCCTTTCTATCTCGGCGTGGATAGCACTGCGCTAATCCTATGCTTAAAAACTTTGATAGAAAAGCAGACATTTGAGGTGAGCAAATTTAGAGTGTCGCTGGTGTTGAGAGTGCTCTTACTGGAGCTGCTTTCCACCTAAACTTGAGAACTGCCCAGAGTTCTCTGCTTCTGTTTTTGCATAATTTATTCGTCACTCTATGCCTGAAAGGGTTTTGTTTTGACTTATACTGGGTGCTCCCTTGTGTCTGGACAAAGCTATACCTCTCTGAAGAGCTCTAACGAGAGCGAAACACGTGTCAGGGGTTGCTTTTATTCATTTCAGGTTGGCTTGGATGGCATTTTACCGATCCAAAGCTGTAATACTGTGCCTGGAGTGGTGAAAGGCTTTGGCCATTTTACAGCTCGGCAGGGATAGCACTGTGCTAATCCTATGCTTAAAACTTTGCTGTAAAAATGGCAAAAGACTTTGTCCCTTTCTATCTCGGCGTGGATAGCACTGCGCTAATCCTATGCTTAAAAACTTTGATAGAAAAGCAGACATTTGAGGTGAGCAAATTTAGAGTGTCGCTGGTGTTGAGAGTGCTCTTACTGGAGCTGCTTTCCACCTAAACTTGAGAACTGCCCAGAGTTCTCTGCTTCTGTTTTTGCATATATATATATATATATATATTAACGCTCCAAAGTGCCCTCCGGACAAGAACGCACTCGAGCCTCAGTGCTCAGCCAAAAGCCTTTTATTAGGTATGGGCGCCGCCTGCAAGCAGAATCCATTAACAGCCGTCCCTCCGTCAATGCCTGACGCGTTTCAAAGTCTCATGACTTCTTCTTCAGAGGCTCCGGCGATAAGGTAAGCGTGCCCTGGTCACTCCTTCTCTTTTAATATCCTTAATTGCACGCCCCTCATGGGCTGCTCGGTTGAGACTATGCAGGAATTATGGGAGTTGTAGTGCTAGGAGTTCTCATATCCACAGATGGATGCGCTATGAACTGCAGGTGAGTTTCAAGCCCTCAGATGGGCCTCTGCTGGTAGGCACGCCCTTAATCCTTCACTGTGGCTCCACACAAAGGGATAGGTAAATACCGACCCCCGTGGCCCCCTGTTCCTGGGGTGGTGCATCCTTAGCGGCTGGGCTACCGCTCAACTATTAACGCTCCAAAGTGCCCTCCGGACAAGAACGCACTCGAGCCTCAGTGTCATTTGAGATGTCATCAGTGATGTCATCAGTGATGTCACTGACCATGTCACGAATGATGTAATATGTGACGTCATCAGCAGTGCATTGCGGGGGCGTGAGTTATAGTTAGCTGAACTAACTATAACGGCGGAATTTCTCTGGTTTTGTATGAGTGAAATGTCCAACTAACTATAACGTCAATGAAACCTATGGTTTTTTCAGTGAATTTTAAAGGTTTATTAAATGCTAATTTCTAACTATAACGTGCCTGAAACCTATAGTTTTTTCAGTGAATTTCAAAGGTTTTTTAAATGCTAATTTCTAACTATAACGTCCCTGAAACCTATGGTTTTTTCAGTGAATTTCAAAGGTTTTTTAAATGCTACTTTCTAACTATATCTTCCCTAAAACCTACTATTAATAATAATAGCGGGTACTTGTGTTAGTACTTAGGCCATTCCATAAGTACATGACTAGTAACTGGATGATTATAGTGCTGTAAAGAGAGTGCATGGTGTATTTATAAGTGCTTTGGTTTTAGCGAAGTGATTAGATAAGTACACCGCGCTAGATGGGTGATTGGAGAAGTGCATGGGGACTGACAGGGTGATTGCTAGATTGCATGGGTACTACCAGGGTATTTAGATGAGTGAATGAGTAGTATGTGCCTGCTTAGAGATCTGTATGGATAGTGCACAGACAATTGTAGCACTGCTTGTGTTAGTGCTTGGACAATTGTATGAGTACATCAGCAGTGACTGGATGATTACAGTACTGCAAGGAGAGTGTATGCTGAATTTATAAGTACTTGGGTATTAGTGGAGAAATTGCATTAGTGTATAGTACTGGCTGGGTGACTGGAGATGGGCATGAGGAGTCACAGTGTCTTTGATACACCGAAAGGGTAGTACCTGGGTGGATTAATCTTACCTGTTTCCAAGTAGATATGAAATTAATAGCAATATAATTTCACTTCTTTTTTTAAATGCAAATTTAAAGTATTTTAAACTGTAGTAGTAAGGTCTGTAAAAAAGAAGAAAAAAATTCTGTTATTACATGTAATGTTATAGTTTTCGCAACACAACATAAGTATACAATTACATCACATATTCAATTTGCCATTTTTTGCTGTCTTCATATTGTATTGAATTTCACCATAAACAATGATTTCAATGTTAATCATCAGATGACAGCGGGCAAAAAAATACAATCAATAAGATTGCTAAAAAAACATACTTCTCTTCAAAATGTCTACAACCAACGCAACTTGGTATTTACATTTTCACAAATAAACATCCTTAGTAACATAGTATATAATACAAACTTCAAATATATCACCACCTTCTTTCAAACACAATTTTTGAAACGCAATATGAAAGAACAGAATGAATAATTGAAACCGTAATTACGAACATCTTCCCTATTGGCCGATTGATGTTTCTGAAAATATTTCTATTGAGTATATCCGAAATAAACTTATGAATTCATATACACACCTTCCCAATAGGCCAAATGATGTTTCTGAAAACATTTGCAACGAGGATATCCAACATACACTTCTAAAATCATATTCACATGTTTCTGATAGGCTGAATGATGTTTCTATAATCATTTGTAGTGGAAATATCCAAAATATACTCAGTAATTCATGTTGATATCTTCTTAGAATTTTGGCATAAAAAATATTAAATATGAATTTGGTAATTCATTAGGCAACCAAAATGTATACTCTAAATGCGCATCATTACATAGTGTCCATCCTTTATTGCATTTTAAATAGACAGTATAGTGTCCAGATGTTGAAGTAGGTCCATCGTGAAAAACAATAGCCACTGTTTTAAAAGTTCTTCCTGAAATTGACACTTGACCTGCCACAACATTTTTAATTTTGGTTTCCAATTTTGTTCCATCTGCTCTACAACGTTGCAGCATTAAAATAATATATTGTCCACATCTTTCTATAAATAATGTTGACAACATTTCCGATTTGCACTGAGTACATTCCATATGTTGATTAGCTGATTTTACTAGTTCGTTGAAAGACACTGTTTTCAAATCTGGCATTGTCAAATATATGAATCGTTCAGTGTCTATTTTAGTGGTAGATGAAAATGGACAGCTGTCACATCTATGAACCCATCTGTAACGTAGTCCAAACAGATTTTCAATTTGTATACCTTCATATTCTAATACTGCAAGCATAAACATAAGAAATTCCTGAGCATCTTGCTGTACATTCTGTGTAAATTGTGAAGAACCAGAACATATATCCAAAAGATCCGCACATCAGAAGCAGTATGGATTTTCGTTTTATCAGTTTTCAACTTCTCAAAAAATCTTTTTTCTCGATTTTCAATAATTGCATGCTGTAGATTTTCTAAAAAAAAGACAACGTTCACAATTACATTAGCATAACAGTTGATACCTGAACTATTTTCTAACTGATATCCTACAATATTAGCAACCGTGTTCCCTTCTATTTTCTTTCCAGACTCGTCATTCTTTTCAATCATTTTTTTCTTTGCAACCTCAGTATAATCTTTATCATATTTTCGTTTTGGACGTATTAAACGTTTTTCATAAATAGGATATTCACCTAAATTAGGAGCATAGAGTCTTCTTAACCTATTGTACTCTTTTACACAATTTACATCTGCACTAACCTTTTGCTCATCAAAATCAATCAAATACAATCCGGATAACGTTCTTACTCGAGACAATGCAACATACGCAATACCCTCTTTAAACACAGAACTTCCAATATTTACCAAAGCATTGTCTACACTTAAACCTTGAGATTTATGAATAGTCACTGCATATGCTAAACAAACAGGAAACTGTTTTCTACGAACATACACATCTTTTACAAGCAAGAAACGAACACAACAGCGTCCAATTTGTTTCACCTCTTCAATTTGATCAAATTTAATCTTCAAAAATTCAATCTCATCTCTATTTGCATAACTAACAAAGTCAACAACATTCCCCATTGCTCCATTTACTAAACCTTTTTCAACATCTAAATTACATCGTAATATTACCCGGCAGTTTACAGAGACATATAAGGTCTTTTCCAAACCAGCAGTCTTAGATATGGATTTTTCCAAAGAGTCTCATTTTAACTGCAATTTCTCTGACAAAAGAATAGTTACTCCTTCATGTTCTATTTTATCAATAGCTACCATTTTCATTATCGGTTCATTCTCCAGTTTCAACAGTTCTTCATTGAATGTAGAGCATTCTTTCAGTATTGGCATAAGGCAAATTATAGATTCCTTTTCTGCAATTCTTCGGTAGATTGTTTCTGCCGCAATATTTTCTGTTGGAAACAAGTTTTTTAGTAGCCGACTTTCTAAAGCATTTTTTTCATCCTTTGTTAAGACACCAATTCTAATATCTTGAAGAATGTTTCCATAATCTTCATCATTTGCTTGTCGCATGTTCTTAGTAAGTTCCTTATATTCAAAAGAAGTCCAAATGTTTACATTTCCAATACTTCCCAATGATTTTTAGTATCTTCATGAAGAAGGGTCTTAAAAACCGGTTGGCCTTTCACAGGTGTGAGTTGTAGTAGATCACCAAATACAATTACATGTTTTCCTCCAAATAAAACATCGTAATTTGTTTTTAAATTCTGCTGCATCCTCAAATGTACAAACGCAAGCATTAAGTTTGAGACCATGCTTACTTCATCAATTACCAGAAGTTTCATTTTCTTTAGTACTCTTGAAACTTCGAAACAAGCTTCTCCAGATAGCTTGTGGTATTCCAATTTATTTTCATGCTCTACTGGTAACATAAGTAGACGATGTAATGTAATCCCTTTAATGTTGTGTGCTGCTAACCCAGTTGGAGCAGTTACAACACAAGACAAATGTGAATCTGTTGTTTTCTGTAGATAACTTGACAAACATTTAATCAAGAAACTTTCCCCATTCCAGCTTGTCCACTGATGTATGTAAGAATAGGTCTAAATGATGTACATTGGCAATCATTCTTTTCATGCAGTAATCCATGTAGTATCTGTTGTGTAACTTGGTGATATATTTCTTTCTGTTCAGTATTCAGATGTTCCTCTAAATTTTCCAAATCAATATTGTCCTGTTGTGCTTGCTGCATCACCGTTTCCACTTCACTCATTGCTATTGCCGCTTCATTTTCAAGTATGGCTTCTCCTAGTGGATCTTGACTTTGTGGAGCAGAACTCTGAATATCTTGAGAACTATCTCTAGCTATTTCAGCTGCAATAGTTCTTTCTTGATTAATCTCTTCGTTCAACATTTGGAGATAATTTGGAAAAATTGTACATTCAATGCTATCTTTACATGCATTGAAAGAATCCTCATAGCAGTCACAATGTCCAAGTGATTCCATTTCAGTCCGCCAAGGTTTGAACAGTTGCAGAAGAGCTAAATAGAAAAACTCTCTTTTATCTGGAGTATCACAACTTAATTTCCTGTGATTAATCAGATTTCCTTTGTCATGCTTTACCAAACATCCTTCAGAATATCTGTACTTTCCGGTTCATTCAGTGGCAAGTATTCAATTTCTTGTACAGATTTGAAAACTCGATTTCGTGCTGCAGCAAGACCAAGACTTATCCAGATGATCCCTCTTTGACTTTGAATATAAACTTGCAGATGTCAATCGATCCGAACATTCGTAAGATCCAATTTCTCGATGTGAAAGCATCTTCAAGCTGAAGCTGTACAATGTTTTGCTAAGTGTCTTCTCCTGCGAAATTTCCTCCCACATTTCTTTCAATTCTGTCTTCTCAGACTTGGTAATATATGACGTGACATAGCGAGCAACAGCAATTGAGTTATCTGCAACATATTGTATGTCCATATTTGCATTCCACATCTTCAAAATCACCGGATTGTAATCATTAATGTACTTCGATTCTTCTGTTCTTTTTAAATTATACGTATTTTTGGGTGATTTTCGAGTGATGGTATGCCTCACTGCTGACATAAAACTGTTCACTCTTCCTTTGGAAATTACTGGACGTGGAAAGCCAAATCGACATTTTGTGTAAAATGTATCCTTTGACTTATATTTCCGTCGGCAATACTTTCCACATCGATGACTCTGAAACCGTAAAACTTGCTGTCTTAAGATATTTTCTCCTCCTGTTTTTGGAATCGCACAGGTAACATAGTCTTCAATAAAAGACAAAACAGTCTCATCCGAATCAGTTCCAAATTTAGGTGCATCCTTGATCCATAAAAGCATATGTATATGAGGAGCACCTCTAGCTTGGTATTCTTTTCTCCCCCAAAAAATCAATAACTTCGCCAATAGGTGGATTTTTTTTATTGCAGATTAAAGACATCATAGCTTCAAACCTATGATTAAAATATCTGCAAACATTTACAGTATCTAGGGAACACAGTTCTCCAAGTGTCTTCAATTCAATATTTTCTATATTTGAATTTGCTTCTCGTAGAAAATCCAGTAAATCATCCCATGCGTACTCAGCACAGCTAAGGGGCCGATTCCGATCTCGGCCGGTAGGGCTCCGAATAGGATTCGGCTTTACCGGATCCGATTCGGAGCCCTTTTTCCCGACCGAATCGTACGCGGGTCCGGCCGAGCGAGTACGATGCGACTCGCTCGACCGACTCGTCCGGGCGACCCGACCGCTCCGACCGACTCGTACCCGGATCGTACCGCTCCGACCGACTCGCTCGGACCCGATTCGCACCGCGCAATGGAGACGTTTTCCGGCCGGGTAAGCACGATGCGCACCTCGTACCGCTCCGACCGACTCGCGCCGTCTGACTCGAACTCGCTGTCGGAGCCGTACTTTGGGGGTCAGTGTCGGACCCCCTGTACGCGTACCCGCGACGGCGCACACAGGGGGACCCATGGGTCCCCCTACCTGTGCGTGTACGCCGCGAGCGCTCGCGGCGGCACTCGCTGTAGGGCGCGCCTTGTCCGCCTCGCACCCATTGAGGCAATGGGAGCCCGCGTACGCGTTGTAGTCGACCGGCTCCCATTGAGTTCAGTGGGAGTCCGACCGACTCGTGTCCGGTGGCATACGAATGCATCGGACTCGCTCGGTCGGACTGCACGGGTCCGATTCGGTCGGAAATCTCTCCGGGTCCGGCTCGGTCGGAGAGATTTCCGGCCCGATTCGGAATCGACCCCTGAGTGTAACAAACCACGTAGGGGTTCCTAAGTTTCTTAACATACATTTTAGTTCCCCATGACGTCGATACCAATATTCATTAGTGCCACGTTGACATGCCATCAAATTAATTAACTGTGATTCTAAATGTTCGTCTCTTTCTTCAACTTTGTCCATAAATTGCTTTGCAGAAATATGTGAAAGATGGGTTCCCGTTTTTAATATATGGTTGACTGCATATGAAAGTGCGGACAGATCACTCTCAAATAAAAGATGAAACAAATATGGAATACACTGACGAAATCTTGGATCTTCTGAGTACAATCGTAAAGTACGATATTCTGCAGCTGAAATCTGAACTGGTCGTTCATCATATCGTCCACCTTTTCCAGTAGGGAAGAGCTGTGGAAAACAACGAGCTTCCAAAGTTTTTTCCCACACACTCATGGGAGTTCCTTTTGCTTTTTTCATCTGGAACAATTCAATAGTATCTCCTATCAATTCTTTTGAATGTAGAGGGTGTATAGTATAATGTTCATAAATTTCTTCTTTTCTTGAGTTCTCCACTTTTTCTATTTGTCCACTTGAAATGTGTGTTTCTTCTTCTAAAGTCATTTCTTCTTCTTCTACATTTACATTTTTATAGTAAATATTGTTTTGCACCAGATATAATGTAGCCTTTTGGACTTTCGTGACATCTACTAACTCTTGCCATATTTTACGACTCTTTGTGGGTACACCATTAACAAGAATGACTACAGGTTCAGTATCCTCTCTTTCTACACAAACAGTTTCAAAATGTTTCTTAAAATGTAAAGGTAAATACACAACTCTTCCTTTTAAACCTCTTTGTAGATCTGTTGGAGGCAGCTTACCTGTTTTAGGCTCCATACGAATTATAGCCTTAAAAGGGTGCACAGATTGTATAAGGATAGCCTCATATGTATTTAAATCTTTAAGTTCTGGAGGTATAGATACTAATTCTAAGTCATTATGGACAGCTCTAGCTGGCATTTTGTTTTCTTCTAATTTATGATAACAATATTTACAAATGCATTGTAGAGTACCTAACTCAAAACGACCTTCCACAAACAGAAAAGCAGCAAATTCTCTCCATTTATCATTGTTTTCCTCTTCACTTTTTAAAAACACATCTACATTCCTAGTTTGAATTTTATAATGAGTACGTTATCAACAAATACAAACATAGTTGGGATTTTCACCAGAAACTACTTTAAACTTTGTTATTTCTTTTTCAAACTTGACATCAGTAGTATCTTCCACCTCTTCTTCAACACCTACACTTATCAAAGTCTCACTTTCTCTACACACCTCTTGAGCGGCAAAGAAACGTAACTCTATATCATCACATACTTTTTTACATCCAAAACTGAACCATGCAAAAGAGCTGTATTAATTTCATTTAGACATAATGCAGGACTTTTCACGTAGTATAATCTTCTAACTAACTTCCGCATTTCTGAATGATATACTGCTAACATTCTCAAATGATGAAAACGACTTTGACACACTTTCCTAGAAAGACAAGCCAGAGAATGACCTTGCAACCCTGTATTTTTTCTCACTTTGCAAGGATCCAGTCCTTGTAACATCTTAATCTTCTGTTTCACAGTTTTTCTTCCATATTCTCTTAAGAAATTTAGTAAAATATCAATAGATTGTTGACGTATACTACAAATACTACTACAATCCCATGTAAACACTGGAGCCTGGGTACATCTCCCTTGAACTTCCTCAGCTATTAATTCTTCAACATTTCTAGGAACTAGCTTTTCTTTCTGAATTGGACAACCATCTCGCACCTCATAAGAACGACCACAGGTATCAACTGCATGCACTAAACAATTTTGTTGAAAATAACTTTCTTCATTAAAAAAAGGTTCCGTACTAGAAGTATGCTTCCATTCCCCGGAAAATATTTTACAAAAATGTGTTCTATTTACAATTCTTTTTCTCTTACATTTGTCCTTCATATGCTCCATTATTGTATTTAAAGTCTTCAATCTTTTTAAAATTAAGATAAACAATCTTTTTAATTCAAAAGCTTTTTCAATAACATTTAGAATCTCCTTTTTTGTCTGTAAAATGCTGATCTCCTTTTATATATTTTACATTTTTTTAGTAAATTCTGGAGTACTCTACTTTTATATATTCGTTTTCGAATTTCTGAAAATTGTTTGTTACGTATTCCAACATAATTCTTTTTCAGATAATCCAATTTTCCACTTTTTTGAACATTTTTCTTTTGCTTTTGTTTCACTGTTCTTGTTCTGTCTGTCTCTTCTATATTTTTAATATTAATAACAGTTTTTGCAAGTTTTAAAAAAAAAACTTTACTTTTCTTACCAGAACACCTTGGGCCTGATTCACAGAACTAACTAACGTCAAAAACGTAAAGTTAGTACTTTTTGGTATTCACAGAATACACTTACTCATTTTGGTATTCACAGAATGAACTTACTCATTTCGGTATTCACAGAAGTTAGTAGTCCTAACTTTAGGACTTCTAAATGCCTTCTGTGAATACCGAGAATCTAAAGTTAGGATTTTCTCAGTTTAGGAGTAGTAAAGTTAGAGAGTCCTAACTTTATTACTCCTAAACTGAGAAAAATCCTAACTTTAAGACTTTCGGTATTCACAGAAGGCATTTAGGAGTCCTAAAGTTAGGAGTCCTAACTTTACTACTCCTAAACTGAGAAAAATCCTAACTTTAAGACTTTCGGTATTCACAGAAGGCATTTAGGAGTCCTAAAGTTAGGACTACTAACTTCTGTGAATACCGAAATGAGTAAGTTCATTCTGTGAATACCAAAATGAGTAAGTGTATTCTGTGAATACCTAAAAGTACTAACTTTACGTTTTTGACGTAAGTTAGTTCTGTGAATCAGGCCCCTTTTCTTTGAACATCCATGTTGTACTGGATCTAATATCTCTTTTCCTTTTTTTTAAAATAAACCTCCTTTCTTTCTTTTCTTTTTCTTTGCTGTTTTCTCGTCATTGTATCTCTTTCTTAATAATGATGCAAAATATCTGTAAAAAATAAAAAATTTGAAAACAAGTTAATATACTTAAAATAATTATATATAAATATTCAAATGTATAATTATAAAAATATTCACATATATAATTATAAAAATACATACAAAGAAAGTACATCAATGATTTCCGCAATGGAACAGTACTACCTGCATAATTCTGGTACTCAATGAGTAGTGTGAAAGATACTAGACCACAGCATTAGTAGTACACATCTGATTGTGTAACAACATGATTAGAAACTGTAACATTCCATACTTTGTAGCTGGTTAGAGGTCTGCATACATACTGCACAGAATATTGTAGCTATACTAGTGTTAGTAGCTACGCCATTTTATAAGTACATTACTATTAACTAAAATGATTACTGTGCTGCAAACAGAGCTCATATTGTATTTATAAGT
This sequence comes from Calotriton arnoldi, assembly GCA_963921515.1. Lineage (NCBI taxonomy): Eukaryota > Metazoa > Chordata > Amphibia > Caudata > Salamandridae > Calotriton > Calotriton arnoldi. The sequence goes on from CAWUFW010002954.1 coordinate 95,858, forward strand.
GCTTAGATATTGACGTAGAGATAGAATAAGTAGATACTGCTCGATGGATGATTGGACAAAGTGCATGGCACTGACAGTACGATTGCTAAACTGCATACCGTGCAAAGGGAGAGCTGCGACCTGGCTAGAACAGGAACAGTTACGGTCCAAATACTATAGTGAAAACTACGGGCCGTCCCCTTGCAAACGGATAGCTGCGACCGGTGATGTCGAAAGAGAGAGCATGAACGCGATATTTTGCAAAAACAAGTGCAGTATATTTCCAGTGTTAGCTTGCACAGGTACTTTTACGCACCAAACGGCTCGCAGACGAACAGCTGCGAGCCAAACGATGGTTTGTAGAGGGAGAGCTGCGAGCTGGCACGCTAGCTCGTAGAGGTAGACCTGCGAGTTGACTAACTGGGTCGTCCAGGGAGAGCTGGAGGCCAGCTCCGAGAAACTGGCTCATAGAGCATCAGCAGCGACCCGTCCGCTCGCAGAAGGACAATGGTCTGTACGGACCAGCTAGCACAGGAACAGCTGCGAGCCGACTACTATAGGGACAAGTGCTAGCCGTCGGCTTCCAAAGGGATAGGTGCGGGACAGTGATGTGGAGAGAGTGAGCGTAAAGCGGTTATCTCGTAGAGAGACAAATGCGCTATATTTCCAGTATTGCTTTCCAGAGGTACCACTGGGGATTATCTGGCAGAGAAAGAGTTGAGAGCCCACCAGTGGTTCCCAGAGAGAGAGCTACAAGCCAGCGGGCTGGCTCCTAGAGGAACATGTGCAAGTTGACTAGCTGGCTCGTACAGAGAGAGCTACAAGCTGGATCACAGAGGAACAGTTGCGGTCCGGCGGGCTGGCTCGTACAGGAAAAACTGTGAGCCAACTCGCTGGCTCGTACAGAGAGAGCTGTGAGCCGGTTCACAGATGAACAGTTGCGGGCCGGTGGGCTGGCTCGTAGAAGAAAGCCTGTGAGCCGTCTGCCTGGCTCGTAGAAGGAGAGCTGCCGGCCTACTCGCACACAAACAGTTGCGGGCCGACTACTATAAGTAAAGCTGCGGGCCGTCGGCTTCCAAAGGCATAGGTGCGGGACAGTGATGTGGGGAGAGGGAGCGTGAAGGGGGTATCTCGCAGAGAGAGCTGCGGTATATTTCCAGTATTAGCTTGCAGAGGTACATCTGCGGGCCCGACGGCTCGCAGGGCAAGAGCAGAGAGCCCACCAGTCATTCGCAGAGGGAGAGCTGTGGACCGGCGGGGTCGCTCGTAGAGGAAGACCTCCGAGCCGATTAGCTGGCTCCTACAGGGAGAGTTACGACCCGTCAGCTCGAAAAGGGAGAGCTGCAGGCCCACTAGTATAATGATAGGTGATGCTCGTCCACTTCTAAAGGAATAGCTGCTGTACAGTGATGTGGGGAGAGTGAACATGAAGTGGGTATCTCGTAAAGAGAGAGCTGCGGTATATTTCTAGTGTTCGCTTGCAGAGATACAACAGCGACCTGGCTCGCAGACGAACAACTACGAGCCGACCTGTAGTTTGCAGAGGGACAGCTGCGAGCCGGCGGGCTGGCTCGTAGAGGAAGACCTGTGAGCCGACTGGCTGGCTCGTAGACAAACAGCTGCGGTCCGTCGCCTCAAACAGAGAGAGCTGCGGGCCAGCTCACACAGGAACACCTGCGGACCGGCTCACACAGAAACACCTGCAAGCCGACTACTATAGGGAAAGATGCAGGACGTCGGCTTGCAAAGGCATACGGGGCATATTATCAAGAACGGCATTAAAATTATCGCCGCCTTAGCGGCAGGAAACTGCTGCTAAAGCAGCGATAATGGGCTTGATAATATGCCCTTGTGAATTCCAATAGAAGCCCATGATCTGGTGTGATAGGACTTGCTCGTACAGGAAGACCTGCGAGCCGACTGGCTGGCTCGTAGACAGACAGCTGCGGGCCGCCTCACACAGGAACAGCCAAGGGCCGACTAGTATAGGGAGAGGTGCGGGCCGTCCACTTGTAAAGGGATAGGTGCGGGACGGTGATGTGGGGAGAGGGAACATGAAGTAGCTATCTCGTAGAGAGAGAGCTGCGGTATGTTTCCAGTGTTCGCTTGCAGAGGTACAACTGCGGGCCCGAGGACTCACAGAGGGACAGCTTATTCCGAAAACCATGTAATCTTTTAAACATATGTCACGTCCCTTTTGTACCATTCAAACTCATTACGACCTTCTCTGTACACTACAGATCCCACCAATACCCCAATAAAAGTATAAGTGTTATTTTATACTATATAAAGCTCTATAACTTAATTTTTATAAACACTACTGTTGAGTGCACAAAATGGAGAATGTGAGATGAGAAGAGTAAACGGAGGTGTAATTCCTAAACTTTTATTGTACCATTCCTTTAATATACATATATTCAGTGCTTTAAGTGGGATAAAAAATGTCGATTGTCTGAAAGCGGTAGCAGTATTCAGCACCGGTAGGACCCGGCCCACTTAAAGGCCTGCGTATGTTCAGCACAGAGACAAAACCTAACAATTTCCATCACTTATAATAACAGTTACTTTCCTACTGTGAACAAATCTTACAGAAAATTTACTAAAACATTTTGTTTTCTTTTTCATCTCTCACACATTGTTAAAATATCTCTTGTAAAGAAACGCCCCTCTCCACCTTTATTTCGTAGCAGTATCTAGTCACTAACTAATAACACGGTGCAGTATACCCAATTGTAAAGCACAAACACTATTTAGATTTTATCTTAAAGCATCATCAAATGATTCTAATCATGCATACATACAGAAAGCAACATGTACGTTTACTTTGTCCATTTACTCTCCATGTAATCTGTGCACATTTTCAACGGGTTCGCAGTATAACACCTGTCTTCACTTATATTCAAATGTACCTCACAGTGTAAAATATAACATCACAACCTATACATATCTAATATTTCCAACATAACACAGTGCAGTTTTATACCAATGAAACTGATTGCACCATTCTCTATATAGTACAAACCCTACCAATATAGCAATAAACTTAGAACTGCTATTTTTATAATACAAAGAACTGTATTAGATTATTTTTATAAAGAGTACCGCTGGGGGCACAAAATAGTGGTGAGTGCTAGACAGAGTAAATAAAGGTGTAATTGCCAAACTTTTTATGGATCGTCCCTTTACTATACCTATATTAACAGCTTTAACTGGGATTATATATTTGGCAACTGTCTCAAACGGATGACGGAGCTCAGTACCGACAAGACCCGGACCACTTAAAGAAAGGCCTACGTATATTCAGCAGACAAACACACCCTGACAATTACCTTCACTAATAATCACATTTACTTTAGCATTGTCAACAAAATCATGCAGAAAATATACATAAAACATTTTCATTTATTTTTTATCTCTCACATATTTATAAAAATGTCTTCTGAAGAAACGCTCCTCAACAACTTGCATTTCATAACAACACCAAAATCCAAAGCCTCCCAGTAACACACCAGTCTTAACTGATATTGAAATCTACCTCTTTATGTAAAAAATGAGACCACAAATTGTCCACATAACATTTCTGGTTTTTGTTCCATCTCTGTTAAGTTAATAACATATACATTTTCTACTATAACCCCTTCCCCACTATTTCCAGACTAAGAATAATTTGGAAACGTGCGACATTCTGTTTATCTCACCGCAATACATATACAAATCCAAATAAACACTACATATAATTTTTAAAACCATACAGTCGTTTATAGAAGATAAGTTACATTTTTTTACCTGAAAAACTCCTAAATATATAAAGTAATTCTTTAACAATTAGTCACACTTTATACATCTTTTAGAACCAATGTGAAAAACCACACTTCACTAACACTGTTACTTAGAAATAAAAAATACTTTCAAAGTTAAAAATAACGCCTCAAATATTAACCACTACTACACAACACATAACACACCTTCTTAATTTCTAACTTACGTTCGTAGTTGGTATGCAGATTCCAAATGTCACAAACGTATGCAATTCTTTCTTTGTCACACAGTAATGTAATGTAATGTAAATAATTCTTATATAGCGCGTACTGTCACCCTACGGGTATCCTGGCGCTGTGATATAATGCACCGCTCTCGTCAAGAATGGAACCAGTAATGGCACAATTTCCCTGTTGCTCCACACATAAATACATGTAAAGAACAAATCAGAATAGTTCCTTGATTTTTTCAAATTGCAAAACTTCTCTCTATTGGTTATTTTTGAACTTCCCATATAATCATTTTTTTTTAAATCTAAGGACACATACAGGTGAGAAGTTCAACGTATTCTATCAACACTTTCTAGAACATACTACGGCACGTGCAGGTTAAAAGTTCATCATTTTTTAAACCTAAAGATATTTTTTGCAACATTTTCTCGAACATTTAACGGCACGTGCAGGTTAAAAGTTCACCAGTAGTTCCCCATCTTTAAACATATCTCTTATTCTACAAACGGACTGCATGAGCTACAGACACCTATCAATACTTCCCAGCCATACCTTCAAAATGCTAGTGTGGATCGTAGGACATAGTTATGTTTTCTGGTGCAAGAGGTATGCAGAACAGAGACGTATTGACTTAGACCTAGGTTTACAAAATGTGGACATTAAATGGTTTGGACAGAGAGGATTGAAGTGGCACCAATTGTTGCCTTTAGTTAAAACCTGTTTGCATCTCCAACACCCTGACCTCATGATTGTGCACTGTGATGGAAACGACCTAGGCACATTGACTGGTGTAGGTTTGGAAATGCTAATGAAGGACACCTTTCGACAATTGATGTTGCTTTTGCCTCAAACTGTCTTTGTATATTTCAATATATGCCAAAGACAGAAGTGGAAAAGGTCAAACCAATTTTGTCCTCAGATTGAAAAATCTAGGAAGAATGTCAACAAAGCTGTGTCTGCATACCTCAGAGACCATAGAATGGGGTCGATCTACAACAACAACATACGTTTTGATATGGCTGATATCTACAGAAGTGATGGAGTACACTTCACAGATCAGGGAAATCGAGTTTTTCTGAATAACCTGAAGCTGTGCATCCGCACTTATATGTAGCTCCAACAAATAAACACAAGGGCTCTTTTTAGAGCTGCCTTATATTCCCAATATCGGTTCGCAGAGTGACAGCTGCGATCCGGCTAGCACAGGGAGACCTGCGGGCCGTCGGGCAGGCTCGCAGACGGAGAGCAGCGGCCCGTGGGCTCGGCTCGCACAGGGAGAGCTATGGGCCGTCGGCTCACAAATGCACACTAACGTGCTGGCTCGCAGAGGGAGAGCTCGGGTCTAACTCGCAAAGGGACACCAACGAGCCAACGGCCCTGCTAGCAGAGACACACCTATCACCTAACGGACTAGCTCGCACATGTACAGCTAGGGACACGACGGCTCGCAGACGCAGACCTGCGAACCGACGGACTGGTACTGTTTTATGCTTTAGGGTAGTACAGTGGTGTTTGTGTACTGTAGGGGGTTGTGCTGCGGGTACTGTTTTAGGATTTAGAGTAGTGCAGTGTGTTTGTGTAGTGTTTGGAGGTTCGTGCTGGGAATAGTGTTTTAGGGTTTAGAATAGCGCAGTGCTGTTTGTGCAGTGTAGGAGGTCATGCTGAGTAGTGTTTTAGGATTTAGGGTAGCGCAGTGGTGTTTGTGTAGTGTAGGGGGTCATGCTGGGGTAGTGATTTAGGGTTTAGGGTAGTACAGTGGTGTTTGGGTAGTGTAGGGGGTCGTGGTGGGGGTAGTGTTTTAGGGTTTAAGGTAGTGCAGTGGTGTTTTTGTAGTGTAGGGGTCCTGCTGGGTTAGTGTTTTAGAGTTTATGACAATGCAGTAGTGTTTGGGTAGTATAGGGGGTCATGCTGGTAGTAGTGTTTTAGGGTTTATGGCAATGCAGTGGTGTTTGTGTAGTGTAGGGGTCGTGCTGAGAGTAGTGTTTTAGGAATTAGGGTAGCACAGTGGTGTTTGTGTAGTGTAGGAAGTCATGCAGGGAGTACTGTTTTAGGATTTACAGTAGTGCAGTTGTGTTTGTGTAGTGTTTGGGGGTTCGTGCTGGGGGTAGCGTTTTAGGGTTTAAGGTAGTGCAGTGGTGTTTGGGTAGTGTAAGAATCGTGCTGGAGGTAGTGTTTTAGAGTTTACGACAATGCAGTGGTGTTTGGGTAGTGTAAGGGGTAATGCTGGGAGTAGTGTTTTGGGGTTTAGGGTAGTGCAGTGGTGTTTATGTAGTGTAGGGGGTCATCCTCGGAGTAGTGTTTTAGTGTTTACAGTACTGCAGTGGTGTTTGTGTAGTGTAGGGGGTCGTGCTGGGGGTAGTCTTTTAGGGTTTAGGGTAGATCAGTGGTGTTTGGGTACTGTAGGGGGTCGTGCTGGCAGTAGGGTTTCAGGGTTTAGGGTAGTGCAGTGGTGTTTGTGTAGTGTACGGGGTTGTGCTGGGGATAGTGTTTTAAGGTTTTGGGTAGTGCAGTGGTGTTTCGGTACTGTACGGGTTGTGCTGGGGATAGTGTTTTAGGGTTTAGGGTACTGCAGTGGTGTTTGCGTAGTGTAGGGGGTCCTGCTAGGGGTAGTGTTTTAGGGTTTACAACAATGCAGTGGTGTTTGGGTAGTATAGGAGATCGTGCTGGGGGTAGTGTTTAGAGTTTACGACAGTGCAGTGGTGTTTGGGTAGTGTAGGAGATCGTGCTGGGGATAGTGTTTTAGAGATTACAACACTGCAGTGGTGTTTGGGTAGTGTAGGAGATCGTGCTGGGGTAGTGTTTTAGAGTTTACGACAGTGCAGTGGTGTTTGGGTAGTCTTTGGGTAGTGTAGAGGATCGTACCGACAGACTAACTCACAGAGCTCCCAGCCGACGGACGGGCTTCTAAAGGCATAGCCGCGACCTTGTGATAAGAGGAGAGGCAGCGTGAAAGGCATATCTCACACAGACACAGATGCCAGTGTTGCCTCGCAGAGGTAAAACTACGAACCCGATGGCTTCTACACGGAGAAATGCGAGCTGACGGAGTAAATCACAAAATGGCTGCCAACACTTCCTGGTTTCAACCGTTCACAGCCAATGAGCCGCAAGCTCGTGCTCGTAACCCCTCAGCCAATCAGATGTCAGGATTCTCAAATATCCATATTGTAAAATTTGATATTTCTCAAAAACTACTGAACGGATTTACACCATTTAAACAAAAGCGTGCTTTCTGGACCATCACCTTTCTCCCTGCCAAATTTGGCGTAATTACGTTCAGCAGTTTCACCTGTAGACTTCTGTAAAGTTTTGTATGGAAATTGCATGGAGAAAACACGTTTTGGGACCCCCTTTTTCTCAGCCCCTCCTACACCATTCACCCCCAAACTTTCAATATAGGAGCTAATCAAAAAAGAGAAACTTTTGGATAATTTCATAAAGATTCGTGAAATGACGCCAAAGTTATAAGCACATAGAGGGCTCCAGGAGGGGGCCGCGCAACTCCCCTCCCAACATGAGTGAAGCCCGGGGCTGCACGGACCCCAGCGGGCCCCCGCAATCCCTGCGAGCCCCTGCTATTATTTTTTAAGAAATGCCCCTGGAACCTAGCCAACCCAAGGGCCTCATTAAAATAAAACGCGGGAACCCACGACCCCAGCGCGAATTGTGCCAATATTATTATTTTTTTAAATGATTTCTTTGGCCCTGAGGGTCCTTCTGTGACCCCTGAGCAGGCCTAGGGGTCAGGGTTTTCTACCCTGCCCCCTTCTCTTGTTTTATACCTTTGTTTCTCCGTTTTTGGGTGACTCGCTTCTACCGAGCCACAAGATGGCTGCCAACACTTCCTGGTTTGGGCTACTAGCAGCCAATCACAGTGAAGCTCGCGCACGCGACTTAGGCTCCGCCCAGATATTGAAACTTTTATTTTTCTAATTTCTCAGCAACTACAGAACGGATTTACACCATTTTTAAAAAGGTCGCTCTCTGACCCACGCACTACCTTTCTGCCAGATTTGGAGTTTTTCCGTTCAGTAGTTTTGGCTGTAGCCTTGCACAAAGTTTCCTATGGGAAATTGATTTTTTGACTCTTATTTTTTTAATTTCTCAAAAACTACTGAACGGATTTACACCATTTAAAAAAATAGTCGTTGTCTGAACCAAGCTCTACCTTTTTGCCAAATTTGGGGTAATTCCGTTCAGCAGTTTGGCCTGTAGCTCATCGCAAAATTTCCTAAGGAAATTAACATAGAGAAAACAAGTTTTGGGACCCCCCTTTTTTCTCAGCTCCTGCTTGACTAATCACCCCCACACTTTCAGGATAGGAGCTGACCTGGATAGACATTTTGTTTGGAGAATTTCAGGAAGATTCATCAAACGACGCCAAAGTTATTAGCAAATCAAAAAATGCTTTTCCTATGGAAACTAGGTTCTAACTATAACTACCTACTGGCGACCGCCAGTAGGTAATATATATATATATATGTGTGTATATATATATTATCTACTGGCGGTCGCCAGTAGATAGTTATAGTTACAACCTATTATCCATAGGAAATCCGCGACATTCTATTTGAAATAACTCTCTTGCCGGTTGACGTATCTTCGCAAAATTTTCAAACTTTGTGGCCCGCTCCGGTCCGCTCCTACCCTGAAAGTCTCGGGGATTCGTCAAGCAGGGGCCGAGAAAAAGGGGGTCCCAAAACGCTTTTTCCCCATGCAATTTTCCATAGGAAACTTTAGACACGGCTACAGCCTGAACTGCTGAACGGAATTACACCAAATTTGGCAAAGAGGTAGTTCTTGGTTCAGAAAGAACCCTTTTGTTAAATGGTGTAAATCCGTTCAGTAGTTGCTGAGAAAATCAAAAGTAAAAAGATAGTGATATCTATGGCCGAGTAGGGTCCGCGTACCCTCCCGATCACGAGCTGCATGTTAATTGGCTGTCAGCTGGCTGTCAACATTCCGATTCAGGAAATGTTGGCAGCCATTTTGTCCTCGGTAGAACCGAGGGACAGAAACAAGTGCGCAAAGCGCACAAAGGGAGCAGGGTAGAAACACCCTGACCCCTAGGTTTGCTCAGGGGTCCCACAAGGACCCCTGGGCAAAAAATAATAATTTAAAAAAAATAAAAAAATAAAAAATTTTGTAAAAAAATAATAATTTTTTTTTTAAAAAAAAATCGGCAGGATGCGCTCAGGGTGCGCGAATCCTGCCAAAAAAAAAAAAATCGAAGCGCGGTCTCCCGCACTTTGATTGTATTTTGCCCCCGGGTGGCCCAAGTCCCGGGGGCATGGTGGGGGGGGGATAATTTAATGTGTGGGGGCCTCAAGGGCCCCTAAGCCCGAGGACCGCCACCCCGGGGCTTTTTAAAATGGTGCGGAAGGGCTCTGAGCCCTCCCGCAGCCCTGGGGACCACCACCTCCCGGGGCTTTTTTTATTAACTAAAAAACCTGTGTGGGGGCTCCAGCCCCCACACGCCCGGGACCGCCACCTCCCCGGGGCACTAAACATTTAAATATGGGGGTCCGTTACGGACCCCAGAGCCCCGGGACCACCACCTCCCGGGGCTGTGAACTGAATGGGAGGGGGCCGCGCGGCCCCCTCCTGGAGCCCTTGATGGCCCTGGGGACCACCACCCCCAGGGCCGGCTCCTGCAGTGTCCCGGGGTGCCTACCCCGGGACACTGCTGTTTGCAATGACAGGACGGGAGCCTCGCGGCTCCGTCCTGTCATTGCAAACTGCTTTGGATATTGGAAGAGAGAGCAGGAAACCTGCTCTCTCTTCCAATATCCAAGCCGACTGCTTTCCACATGGGGAGCAGCATGTTAGCTGCTCCCCATGTGTAAAGCAATGCCGGCTCCCGTAGGACACGGGGAGCCGGCGGGACTGTGGGGGATTGGGGACCCCCACAGTCCCCAACGAAGGGCCAGCCCGGGGGATGGGGTCCCCGGGGCAAGTAGTGGCCCGGGAGGGGGCCACGCGGCCCCCTCCCCAAAAATAAAAATAAAAAGTAAAAAAAAACGGAAAGGCCGGCCCCGGGGATGGGGTCCCGGGGCCTTAAATGGCCTGAGGAGGGGGCCACGCGGCCCCCTTCCCGTTTTTTTACATTTGTAATTAAAAAAGGAGGTAAGGCCCTGGGGGATGGGGTCCCCAGGGCATAAAAACTGGAAAAAGGAAGGGGGCCACAGAGCCCCCTTCAGGGGACAAAACATTTTTTTTTTTTTAAACGATCGGGCCCGCAGGCCCTGCCCCTTCCTTCACCACTCTGCAAACGCGCCCCTGGCGCGTTTGCAGAGAGGACAAATTCCCCTTGAATACTGGGGGTCCCTGGGGCCAACTAGCCCACCAGGAACCTCCAGTATGCGTCAGGGAGCTGCCTTGCAGAGAGGTGTACAGAGGCCACGCCCTTTTACACCTCTCTGCAACGCAGCTCTGTGGCGCTTTTGGAGGTATATGGTGGGCTAGTTGGACTCCGGGGACCCTCAGGATTCAAGGGGACTTAATTCCCCAACTTAAAACGTGCCACGGGCGCGTTTGCACAGTGGTGAAGGGAGGGGCGGGGCTTCAGGTGACATGTGTGCAAACAGGCCCCGTGGCGCGTTTTAAGATGGGGAATTAAATCCCCTTCAATCCTGAGGGTCCCTGGGGGCCAACTAGCCCAACAGGTACATCCAGAAAGCGCCACAGAGCTGCGTTGCAGAGAGGTGTAAAAGGGGTGTGGCCTCTCTACACGTCTCTGCAACGCAGCCCCTGGCGCATATTGGAGGTTCCTGGTGGGCTAGTTGGCCCCTAGGGACCCTCAGGATTCAAGGGGACTTAATCCCCCAACTTAAAACGTGCCACGGGCGCGTTTGCACAGATGTCACCTCAGGCCCCGCCCCTCCCTTCACCATTGTGCAAATATTCTTCTAAAATCATCCGAAATACTAATTCCTATTTACTCACCTGTTATAAGGAGAGACCTCAGTGCTGCATCTTTCAGCCCAGTACTGGTCCTGAAAAGTAATTTTAACCGTACTTACCAGTAACTTGAATTTCCTTCCATAGGATATCATTGCCTGCTTTTTGTTGAAAAAGTATCTAAGTGTTGATTTTTGAAACATACAAATATTCCTCTAAAATCAGCCGAAATACGAATTCCGATTTACTCACCTGTTATAAGGAGAGACCTCAGTGCTGTATCTTTCAGCCCAGTACTGGTCCTGAAAAGTAATTTTAACCGTACTTACCAGTAACTTGAATTTCCTTCTATAGGCTAACATTGACTGTTTTCACTTGGAAATTCTTCTAAGTGTGGAGTTTTGGAACTTTAAAATATTCCTCTAAAATCAGCCGAAATACGAATTCCGATTTACTCACCTGTTATCAGGAGAGACCTCAGTGCTGTATCTTTCAGCCCAGTACTAATCCTGAAAAGTAATTTTAACCGTACTTACCAGTAACTTGAATTTCCTTCCATAGGCTACAATTGACTGGTTTCACTTGGAAATTCTTCTAAGTGTGGAGTTTTGGAACTTTATAATATTCCTCTAAAATCAACCAAAGTACGAATTCCAATTTACTCACCTGTTATCAGGAGAGAACCCAGTGCTGCATCTTTTAGCCCAGCACTGACCCTGAAAAGTAATTTTAACCGTACTTACCAGTAACTTATATTTTCTTCCATAGGAATTCATTGTCTGGTTTTCAGCAGAAAAGTTTCAAAGTGTCGATTTTCACAAACTACAAATATTCCTAAAAAATCGCCTGTACGACTTAAACGCATTCTTTCAACTGTTTACAGGAGATGCACCAGTGCTGGATCCAGGATCCAACACTGAGTAAGAAAAAGTAACGATAACAGTTTTTAACTTCTAAGTGAATTTCCTTCCATAGGATAACATTGGTGATTCTATGAGAAAAAGTTTCTAAGTGTGAACTTTTAAAGTACAATAATATTCCTTAAAAATCACGACTGTAACCAAAACGCTTTTACTCAACTGTTTACAGGAGATGTCCCAGGACTGAATCTAGGATCCAGTCCTGTGGTTAGAAAAGTAATCCATAAAGTAACTAATTGCATTTAACTAGAAATTCACATTGAGCTGAATGTTGCATTGTGTTTGAAAATGTGTTGCCCATTGCAACAACTGTAACTACTGTACTTAAAAGTCTATTGCCTATGTGCAAAGTATTTAAACTAAAGTAATTCATTCTGAGAAAGTATTTTTGTAATGTAATGTCTAATGTAATTACAATGTAATTTAAAAAATAAAATATTTAAAAAAATTGTTTCAAAAAAATGTGGAAATCAGTATGAAATTTTTTTATATAACAATTAATACATTTAAAAATTGTCATTTACAAAACCTTTGAAATTCACTGAAAAAACCGTAGGTTTCAGACATGTTATAGTTACAAATTAGCATTTAAAAAACCTTTGAAATTCACTGAAAAAACCATAGGTTTCAGGGACGTTATAGTTACAAATTAGCATTTAAAAAACCTTTGAAATTCACTGAAAAAACCATAGGTTTTAGGGACAGTTATAGTTAGTTGGACATTGCACTCGTACAAAACCCGTGAAATTCCCCCGTTATAGTTAGTCCCGCTAACTATAACTCGTGCCCCCGCAATGCACTGCTGATGACGTCACATATTACATCACTCATGACATGGTCAGTGACATTACTGATGACATCACTGATGACATCTCAAATGACATCACTGATGACATCATCCACGTGATAATCTGATGCACCTCCTCACACCCCAATATAACCTTTGATACACCCACTCTAAATTACAGACTGCCATTCGCAAAACCATAGACACTCCAACACCAATAACTACATACCCACTCACTGATTCTTAGGTCTACGCACACATCCACTCACTCACCCGTACAGTCACTCATACTTATGGTCACTCAGTACAGGACTATCATATGCACTCATACTCCTATATAGACACTCAAACACCGCCACTCATCCATAGAGGTACTCACACACCTAGTCAGTCATGCAAATAATTAAACACACTACCATTTACTCACCTATACAGTTATACACACACCAGCTCACTTACTCATACAAATAGTAGCACATTCTTACGCTCTTATACAATCACTGATACAAGCACACACTCATCCATACAGCCACTATCACAATCACTCACTCTCGCTTATAGCTATTTATATACTCCAACACACATATATACTGCCTTTCACATATGTAGTTACTCACACATGTACCACTGGGACATACATTCACTCACTAACACACTCTTACACACACTTACCCACCCATACAGTCTATCACAGATGCACTCTTTAAACCATCCACCCAGTGAATCACCCACTCACACATCTATGCACAGAGTTGCACACACCCTCCCACACAAACACTCAGGCACCCATACAGATACTCAGACAAGCATTCAATAACTCATATAGACACTCATGTAGCTATTCACAAACACATGCAGCCACTTACACAGCAACAGACAGACGGATACAGACATTCACCCAGTTTAGTCACTAACCCATGCATTCAGTAAGATACGTTAAATCACTCACTTATAGAGTCAGTCACGCACCTACTAAATCATCCATACAGACACTTACACACCCACTCATTCTTCAATACGTCTTTTCCTATATATATTAAAAATATTTAAACTTTACAGAAACACACAGTCACTGGATGATGTCATCAGTGATGTCATTTGAGATGTCATCAGTGATGTCATCAGTGATGTCACTGACCATGTCATGAGTGATGTAATATGTGACGTCATCAGCAGTGCATTGCGGGGCGCGAGTTATAGTTAGCTGGACTAACTATAACGGGGAATTTCACGGGTTTTGTACGAGTGCAATGTCCAACTAACTATAACTGTCCCTAAAACCTATGGTTTTTCAGTGAATTTCAAAGGTTTTTAAATGCTAATTTGTAACTATAACGTCCCTGAAACCTATGGTTTTTTCAGTGAATATATATATATATATATATATATATATATGCCAAGGTGTATTGAAGAATGAATGGGGGTATGAGTGTCTGTATGGATGATTCAGTGGGTGCGTGACTGACTGTATAAGTGAGTGATTATACGTGTCTCAGTGAATGTATGGGTGAGTGACTAATCTGTGTGAATGTCTGTATCAGTCTGTCAGTTGGTGTGTAAGTGGCTGCATGGGTTGGTGAATAGCTACATGAGTGTCTATATGGGTTATTGATTTGTTGTCTGAGTAACTGTATGGGTGCATGAGTGTCTGTGTGGGAGGGTGAGGGGATGTGTGAGTAGGTGATTCACTGGGTGTATGGGTTCATGAGTGCAACTGCAAGGAGCTGTATGGGTGAGTGAGTGTGCATATGGCTGTGTCTTAGTGAATGGATGTCTCAGTGGTATATGGTTGAGTAACTGCATATGTGAAAGGCAGTATATGTGAGTGTTGGAGTTTATAAGTGACTGTATGTGTTAGTGAGTGATTGTGAGAGTGGCTGTATGGATGAGTGTTTGCTTGTGTCAGTGATTGTATAAGAGAGTAAGTATATATTAGTATCTGTATAAATAAGCGAGGTGTATAGGTGAGTAAGTGGCAGTTTGATTTACTCTTTGGGTGAGTGACTAGGTGTGTGAGTCACTCTATGGGTGAGTTGCAGTGTGTGAGTGTCTGTATGAGTGGAAATATCAGTAGCTGTATTGGTGAGTAACTGGGTGTATGAGTGGCTGTATGGGTGAGTGAGTAGATGTGTGTGTAGACCTATGAATCAGTGAGTGGGTATGTACTTACTGGTATTGGTGTGTCTATGGTTTCAAGAATGGTAGTAATTTGGAGTGGGTGTGAGTAGGTGCATCAGAGATTATGTGGCTGATGTCATCAGTGATGTCATTTGAGATGTCATCAGTGATGTCACCAGTGATGTCATCAGCAGTGCATTGCGAGGGCGCGAGTTATAGTTAGCTCAGTTAATAATAACGGCTGAATTTCACAGGTTTTGTACAAGTGAAATGTCAGCCTAACTATAAAGTTCCTGTAACGTGTGTTTTTTTCCGTGAATTTCTAAGGTTTCTTAAATGCTAATTCCTAATTTTAACGTCCCTTAAACCTGTTTATTTCAGTGAATTTCTAAGGTTTTCTAAATGCTAATTCCTAACTATATCGTCCCTGTAAGCTTTGTTTTTTTCACTGAATTTCTGAGTGGCCCCCCTCCTGGGACATTTTTGGCCCCAGGGACCCCATCCCCTGGGGCATGGCCAGCTGGTTGGGGACCACGGGGAAAGCCTGAAAGCCAAAAGTGGTAAAAACCCATGCCGGCTCCCGCAGGAGGTGGGAGCTGGCATGGCTTTTTACCCCCCGGAAGCTGCTGACATGCAGCTCCCTGGGGGTAAAAAGCAAAGTGTGCTCGCTTTGAACAAGAGAGAGCACTTTGCTCTCTCTTGTTCAAAGCGAGTACACTGTTTGCTATGGGATGGTGGGAGCAGTGCTCCTGCCATCCCATAGCAAACTGCAATGTCTGGAGGGGTGGGTACCCCAGTACATTGCTGGAGCCGGCCCTGGGGGACGTCGGTCCTCAGGGCCATTTACAGCTCCAGGCCACGTGGCCCCCCTCCCATTTGGAAAATACCCCTACGGAGGTGGTGGTCCCCGGGGCTGTATGGGGGGCTGGAGCCCCCAACACATTATTTGAAACATAACCCCGGGGAGGAACAATATCCGTATCCGTGCGTTCCCAACTGGGGCAGAAGGGGAAGACCTCATGGGTTATGTGCAAGACCTCTTCCGAGCGACCCGGAACGCAAGAGCGGACTCCTCTGTCAAGATTGACCAATGCCACTGTGTCAGCCCGCCACGTCAACCGAACCGCCCTCCTGCAGACATTTTAGTATGCGTGCACGATTTCACAGTGAAAGAGGAGATCCTCAAGGCAGCCCGCTCTAACCAGCCTCTACGCTTCCGTGACCACTCTCCACAACTATTTCAGGACCTGCCAGCCAGTACCCTTCAAAAGAGGAGAGACTTTCGTCCCATCACCAATCACCTGCGCTCGCAGAATATATCATATGCCTGGGGCCACCCATTCCGCCTCATTTTCCGTCTTGACGGGAAGCTGCACCAAGTCCACTCCATGTCTGAGGCATGTAAAATGCTGAACTTGACTCTTGATGACCTGCCTGCCCAACCAGATGCCTCGGAGTCAGGCACGCAGAAGCCCCCGGGACGCGGGCCCCAGGGTGGTCGGGGCTTGGGTCGCCTCCGCCCTGACCCAGCCACAATCATTAAAGAGCGGTCTGCAGTTCTTTGGACGCTTACTGGTGCAGAAGAGAACGCTCTGGACTCAAATGATTGAGGGTAACGTGCTTTGGGTTTGGTCTATCTTCTTTGGGTCCGGCGGGAGCGGGGGTATTTTTCTCTTCACTAGATAGGGGAGCCCCTCACTCTCTTGGCAGTCCCCACTTCCTGCTGACCAGCTTCATGATGGACTTTATGGGATTGCCCAGGTTGTTGTTTTATTGTTTTTGAGTTTGTTTCTATTGTTATGGGGTAGGGTGGGTCCTCTCTCCGGTGAGCCTTTTTTTCGGAGCTCCTCTGTCAGGGTCTGTCCGGTCACAGATGCACCCGAGGTCCCTTCTGAGGCCTATCCCTTTGTACTGGCCACACAGCTTTAGTCACAGCCCCCGCTGGCTCTTCCCTTATCGATGAAAGTCAAGGTAGTCAGCTTTAACATCAGAGGCCTTAACAACCCCACTAAACGGAAGGCGGTGCTCTCACTGCTCGAGCATACGGGGGGATGTGTGCCTACTCCAAGAAACCCACCTCCTCCATAGTGACACTCATCACATGCAGCACAGAGGTTTTCCACTGCAGTTTTGGATTTCGGGGAAAAGTAAGAAGGGCGGGGTGGCTATCCTGCTTTCCAAAGACTTTAGATGTTCAGTAGTGGGTACCGTGGCAGAGATCAAGGGGCGCCTTCTAGCTCTGAGACTACAAATAGGTGCCTCCAACATCACAATAGCCTCAATTTACTCCCCAAACGAGCATCAAGAGAAATTCTTGACGGACGCGTTGGCCGAGGTCCTTCACACACCTGATTCCCTGGTGGTGGTGGGTAGTGATCTAAATGTAGTCATGGACTCAGGGTTGGACCGTTCCAGCCCGAGGTCAGGCGGAGCAGGAGCTATATCGGGGAGTGGTAGGTAATGGCTGGAGGACTGTGGGATCAAAGATGCATGGCGCAGCTTACACCCTGACGGAAAAGATTATTCCTTCTATTCAGCGGCCCATAAGACATACGCCCAATTAGACAACTTCCTCATTACCCAAGCCACATGGGCCTGCACCAGCGCTTCTACTACTGAGGCCCGATCTCTCTCGGATCATGCACACATAACCCTGATATTGCGCCTGCCGCCCACGCACTCGTCCCCATCACACTGGCGCCTGAGGAACTCCCTGCTATGGTCCCACAGGTGGTGGAGGAACTGCGACGTACACTGACTGACTATCTAGCACTAAATGACGACGGTTCCACGCCTCTGGCCTCCGTTTGGGAGGCTCTTAAACTGGTTGCGAGAGGGGCCTTAATCGGCAAAGCAGCTTATGATAATAAAACCAGGCAGGCTAAATGGGAGGACCTAGAAGCCAAAGTTAAGGAACTCGAGGTAATTCACAAACGCATGGGTGCCCCTCGAATCTGGCGCCAGTTGGAGAAGGAGCGGCTCCAGCTGAAGCGTTTGGACCTAGGTAGGTCCGAATACGCAGTGCTTCGGCTGAAGCATAAATACTACGTTGGTTCTAATAAAGGCAGTTGCATGCTGGCACACTGTCTCCGCAGTCCAAGAGCGGCCTAGGCAATTATAGCAGTACTGGGAGAGCGGGGGTCTGAGGTAATGGACGATGCCAGTATAGCCGCAACTTTCCTGTCTTTTTATGCAAATCTATATTCCGCTGAGTCCTCTAATCTCACAGACCCCAGGGTGCACCTAGGTGGGGCAGCAGTCACCCCCCTTCCGTCCAGCGAAGCAGATGGGCTGGAAGCCCCCATACGGATTGAAGAAGCGATTTCTGCCATTGCTCGCCTGAAGCCCCTGAAAGCGCCAGGCCCTGACAGCTTCAGCGCTCTTTTCCATAAGACTTACTGTGTTGAGCTAGCTCCACTGCTCACTCGATTATTTAACTCCTTTGCGGACACGGGCACTCTCACGGCTTCCATGCTGCAAACGACAATCTTGCTCATTCCCAAACCGGGGAAGGACCCGGTGTTCTGTAGCTCATATCAGCCGATTTCCCTGCTAAATATCGACGCAAAACTGTTCTCTAGCATTCTGGCTCACAGACTAAACCCTCTCATGCCCGGCTTGATCGACCCGGATTAGTCCGGCTTCATCCCGAATAGACAGTGCGGGGACAACACCAAAAGGATTTGCCACCTAATTGACAAGGTACACCGCTCTAAGGAGGAGGCTTTACTGCTGGCAGTCGATGCCAAGAAAGCCTTTGACCGCGTGCACTGCCCGTATCTGTTTGCCACTCTGGAGCGCTTCGGCCTAGGTGTCAGGTTTCTCAAATGGGTGGCAAGCATCTACAGCTCTCCATCTGCTGCAGTCAGAGTAAACGGAATACTCTTGCGCGACTTCGCGGTGGAGCGGGGGACCAGACAGGGCTGCCCTCTCTCCCCCCTGCTTTTCACCCTGTACATGGAGCCCTTTGCCCAGAGGCTCCGGGACAATCCACGGGCACAGGGTATCCCATTCGGAGCGGACTGCCATTTAATTAGCCTCTACGCCGGCGACGTCATTTTCTTGGTGGCACGTCCCCTGACTTCTGTGCCGGCAATCATAGAAGACCTGCAGGTCTTTAGTCAGGTTTCTGGATTTAAAATTAATTTGCAGAAGTCATAAGTCCTGAATCTTACTGCCACACACACGACGGAGGATGAATTGCGTGCCCAATTTGACTTCGACTGGGTGACGGACGGTGTAACATACCTAGGGCTGGTCCTTCATAAAAGTCTGGCCAAGACAGCGGAAGTAAAACTATACTACACTACTCTATCGCATCCGAAAGGACCTTGCCCAAAGGCGGCGCCTGCCCCTGTCATGGCTTGGGAGACTGGCCGCAGTTAAAATGAATGTCCTACCCCGGGCCTTATATCTCTTCCAAACTCTTCCCCTACTGCCCCCATCGAACTCACTCTCGCACATACAAACTGAGATTGAGAGTTTTGTTTGGGGCCCGATATCTCCTAGGCTGCAGAAGACTCTGGTGCAGCGCCCTAAGAAGGAGGGCGGCCTTGCTTTGCCAAACATCACCCGCTATTTTCAGGCTTCGCTGCTGTGCTACCTTGTGGAATGGAACCGTCCTATGACGGAGAAACACTGGGTATTCATGGACCAGACAGTGGCAGGCCACCATATCTGGAGGGAGGCCTGGTTACCTAGGTCGTCGCGTTCCTGGGGACTATACTCCTCGCCAGTCACTCGCCCCACTATGTTAACTTGGGACGGAGTGTCCACACGGGCTAATCTTACAACATTTCCCTCTCCCATGTCTCCAATATTTTCTAACCCCGATTTCCCACCCGGGATGGATAAAAGTGCAGGCACGCGATGGTTGGAAGGTGGATGTAAGCGTCTGGGGCACCTGTTCGACCTCCAGGGTCATATTCCCTTTGAACAGCTCTGGGAGGATTATGGCCTTGCAGGCTCAGACCTCTTCCTACATATGCAATTGTTGCACTGGGTGACTGGTCCCCTGACACGACCCATGGTTGGTAGACCGATGCTGCCGTTCGAAAATTGGCTCTTCTATAAAAAAGATGACCACAAACTCATCTCCGAAATATACACGTTCCTCGCTCAGGGCGCCAAGAGGGTTCGAACTGCAGGACAGGGACAGCGGGAGGCGGAACTCGGTCGCCCCTTTCAGATAAAGAAAAGGAATATATCTTCTACAGGACCCATCACACCGCACACTCCATGGGCCATACCGAAACTGCATTTAAAATTGTATCTTACTGGTACTACACAACCTAACTAAATGGTACTCTCAATGTGATGGCCTTTGTTGGCGTGGATGTGGGAGCCCAGGTACCCTCCTTCATTTGCTGTGGAACTGCCCGAAGCTCAAGAGATTCTGGGAAAAGATCCTCGATGAAATTGATAAAGCCTTTGACACCCCCATCCCTAGGTTCCCTGCTTATACTATCTTAGGATTGCCCAATGCACTGACCTTCCCCTTGCGCTCTACTAAAGGCAAGCAAATTGCCTTGGCGCTGAATGCCGCACACCGGGTATTTCTGGCAGGGTGGAGGACGGACACGATCCTGGAGCACACACAATGGCTCAATCAATTGTGGTCCCTTTTGGGCATGGAGAGACTGTCTATGGCCACTCTATGGAACAAATCCGATTACGCCAAGATCTGGGCCCCCTTTATCTCAATCCTATCCACGGAGTTTCGGGAACTGTCATGTCCTACCTACCTATGGATTTTAAAATTGATTCCCGAGAATCAAGCGGGTGGCTAGAGCATGCAGTTTCAGATGGGCTCACTGGGTCCTCATAGCACCGGTAACTATCACACCGGATCATAACTGCATGTAATAGTGTATTTTTTTTTCCCTTTGTCCTTTTTTGCTCACCTGGAGTGTGGAGGGGTGGGGGTGGGTACTGGGCTTTACAAATTAGTTCTTGTTATTGTTTGGTTTATGATTCTTACTCCATCCCGTAAAAGGCAGACTCTATCGCCTCAAGCCGTGGATGACGAGTCCTTGGTTCATTGCAACACACATGCGCATTGCGCAGCAGACTTTTTCTCTTGCGCACATTTTGCAGAGCCAGGACCGTTTAATGTCTCCTTTTAGCAAATGCGGCCGGCCCAGGATGGGTTGTAGGCGGCATGCTGTGTCAACTAGCTAATCAGACGGCCTCTGACCCATAGGCCCCGCCATTCTTTTTTGTTTGTGCTGTAGCCGGCCCACAGGGTTGTAGGCAACGATGCAATGTATTCTCATGCTATGTGTTCTGCTAATAAAAATTGATTTAATTCTAAACATAGACCCGGGGTGGTGGCAGTCCCCAGGGCTTTGTGGAGGGGCAGGAGCCCCCCCACACATAATTATCTACATAGCCCTGGGGAGGTGGTGGTCTCTAGGGCTGCGGAGGGTCATGTGGCCCCCGCATTTCACATACTAGCCCTAGGGAAGTGGTGGTCCCTGTTGCAGCGGGGGGCACATAGCCCCCCACATTCAATATATAAGCAGCGGGAGGTGGAGGTCCCCAGGGCTGTGGGGGCCTGCACAGGCCCTGCATCTCTTTTTATCATTGCCTAAAGGAAGCAAAGCGCTTTAAAAAAATTCAGCCAGATTAGCGGATCTACTGCGAATCATGCCGATATATATTTTTTTAAATGCTTTTTTTAGCCCTGGCGGTCCTTTTGGGACCCCCTGAGCAGGTCTAGGGGGTCATGGTGTTTCTATCCTGACCCCTTTTCTTGTTTTCTTAGGTTTTTTAACCTTTTTACTAGTGACTCGGTTCAACCCAGTCACAAGATGGCTGTTAACACTTCCTGGTTTGATGTGTTGGATGCCAATCAGATTGCAGGCTCGAGATCGGGAGGGTTCTCAGATCCTCCGCAGCCACATATCTGAAAAATCTTAAACTTTTCCAGGAACTACTGAACGTATTTACACCATTTAACAAAAAGTGTGCTTTCTGAACCAAGAGCTACCTTTTTGACAAATTTGGTATAATTCCGTTCAGCAGTTTGGGCTGTAGCCGTGTCTAAAGTTTCCTATGGAAATTAACATGGAGAAAAAGCGTTTTGGGACCCCCCCCTTTTTCTCGTTCAGAAGTTGCTGAGAAGTTTAAAGAAATTCCCAGTTGTATATCTAGGGACATGAAGGATCCACGAACCCTCCTGATCTCCTGATCTCCTGCCTCAGATCTGATTAGCTGCCAAGACTTCAAACTAGGACATGTTGTAAGCCATCTTGTGACTCGGTTGTACTGAGTAACAAGAAATAACATTGAAAAATAGGAAAAGAAGGCAGGGTAGAGACACCCTGATCCCCTAGGCCTCTTTTTGGGGTCCCACAGGGACCCTCCCTGGCCCAAAAAGTACATTTAAAAAATATATTTCGACAGGAGTCGCTTTGGATTCGTGACTCCCACCAAAAATGGGAAAAAAACAGAGTGTCTCCTGCACTTGGTTTAATTAGGTCCCTAGGTGGGCCAGGTCCCGGGGGTATTATGAAAATAATGATGGGGCTGAAGACAAAAGAAATGCGGGGGCATGTGGCTTCCCACAGCCCCAGGAGTCCACGACCTCCCCGGGGGCTATAATAAGTAATAATGAGCTGGAGCTCCTGCCCCCTCATGCAGCCCTGGATACCACCACCTCCACGTGGCTACCTTAGATAGATGTAGAGAGGCCACAAAGACTGCCACCTCCCTGGGGCTATATTAAATAATATTGCATGGGGGGCTCTGGCCCCCCGTGCTGCCCTGTGGACCACCACCTCCCTGGGGATTGATTAATGTTGGAGGGGGGCTGTACAGCCCCCCTCGGGAACCATAGATGGCCCTGGGGACCGCCATCCCCCATGGCCGACTCGAGCAATGTCCTGGGGCACCCACCCCCTGGACATTGCAGTTTGCTATGGCATGCAATAGCAAACAGTGCACCGATTTCAACAAGCAAGAGCTCTCGCTTGTTAAAAGCGGAGCATGTCTGTTTCATAGTGAGGAGGGAAGCAGACATTGCTTTGGGACCCCGGGAGCTGTATATCAGCAGGTCCCTGGATCCCAAAGCAATGCCCGCTCCTGCAGGAGGCAGGGAGCAGGCAGGGACTGCAGGGGCCTTGAGGATCCCCCACGGTACCCAACATTTGCAGTGGGTGCCCTGGGTTGGGACCAGGGCACCCACACTACAGCCGGGCACTGGGGGATTCGGGTCCCTGGAGCCGATTTCTACTTCCTCCCATGTTTTTTTTAAAATGGGGCTTGTCCTAGGGGATGGGGATGGGGTCCCTGGGGCTGTATATAGCTTCAGTTTTTTTTCCAAAATACATAATTTAAAAAAAAGGGCAGGCCCTCTTTCCTAAAATATAATAATAAAAAAAAACAAATAAGCCAGCAACTCGCTGGAGGCCCGCCCCATTTCTCCACTACTCTGCAAACGCACCTCATAGCATGCTCCTGGTTGGGGGATGAAGTCCCCTTGACTGCTTAGGGTCCTTAGGGGCCAACAAAACCTCCTGTTACCTTCAGGGATTGCTGAGAGGTGGTTGAAGGCCACCCCCCTTTCTCCACCACTCTGCAAGCGTGCCACTCAGTGCACTGCTGGTAGGGGGATGAGGTCCCCTTTCCTCCTGAGGGCCTCAGGACTGAAGTGGACTTCTTCCCCAACGGGTAGTGTGCTAGGAGGCTCATTTGCAGAGTGGTGAAGAAGGGGGGCATGGCCTCTGATGACCTCTCAGCAATCTACCTGTGTGGGTCTTACTGGGGGTAACAGGAGGGCTAGTTTACCCCTAAGCACCCTCAATAGCCAAGGGGACGTCATCCCCTTACTAGTAGTGTGCCAAGAGTGGTGGAGAATGGGGGAATGGCCTCCAACCAGGTCTCAGCAATCCCGCTGTGTGGTACTTGCTGGAGGTAACAGGAGGGGTAGTTGGACCCAAAGGACGTCTTTGGGGGCTAGCTACCCCTCCTGTTATCTCCAATAAGGCCCAGACAGTGAGATTGCGAAGAGGTCTCTCCCCCTTTCTCCACCACTCTGCAAACATAGCTCGTGGTGCACTACTGGTTTGGGCATGAAGTCCACTTTACTCCTGAGGGACCTTGGGGGCCAAGAAGCCAATGTCCTTTGAGATCACATCAGTGATGTCATGAGTGATGTCACTGACCATGTCATGAGTGATGTGATATGTGAGGTCATAAGCAGTGCATTGCACGGGCACAAGTTATAGTTAGCTCAGCTAACTATAACAGCTGAATTTCTCTGGTTTTGTACGAGTGAAATCTGACCCTAACTATAAAATCCCTGTAACCTTTGTTTTTTTATCAGTGAATATATATATATATATATACACACACACACACATATATATATATATATATATATTACATCCACATTAATCCTTCCAGATTACAGAAACCGCACTCACAAAGTATCGTCTTCTCCAATTAGTTTATTTTCCACAAGGTATCCAGTTAGAGGAACAACCGACGCGTTTCGTAAACACAGTTTACTTGATCACGGTTAACATATTACTTTTGAATCCTCCAATTAATACGCTTTCCCAACAACATGTGATCTCTGACATCATCATTTTCAATCAAACCCTCCCTGTTGCATTGTGGGATATGTAGTCAGATGTTTAAACTAAAAGTGAGAACATTTATAATTACCCCTATTATTAATAAAAAATACCTTAAAATCACCCTATTTGTGTGTATTACATCACTAATCTTACAAAATTATTATTCTACTTTTTTATATATATATCTATTTTTTATATATATGATTTATTCAGTGCCTTTACATACATTTAAATGACTGACTGCTATCTACTCTAATAAGCCATCCTTACGTTTTAAGCAATTTGTTTATTCACAACTTCAAAGGGAACCGATTTGAATATATCCTATATCACCAAAAAATATCTAATATTTACAAATTTCCATATGTGACTACCACCCCCAATGGGCTTTCATATTTTACCTTTTGGGCAGTTTCTATTGTGATTTCTGCCAAATAGTTATTATACGGGGTCATCGATGATTATTAATTTTTATTTTTAAATCTGTTGACCCAAGGCTGTAAGTATAGTCACATATCTTTATTCATGCCCACCAGTGGGCCTATATCTCTCTCTATTTGGTGATTGGATTCCCTTATTTAAGTGAGACCATTATTCCTAAAAGGACGATTTATTAAAAATCTGTTAATGTGTGATGTTTCCTCACAATTAGAAATTTACAAACATTCTCACATTATTTATATTCTTCTTACTGTTTTTTCCATCAACTACCAAACTTAAAACCAGTTCATCTACTTACAAATGGACATGTAAATCCTCACTTTGATTTAGTCCATAAGGCATCAGTGTTCTGAAGTTCAGAATTTGTCTTGATTCTCTTCTTCTTAACTTTTTACTCGATCTCCTCCTCTTACATTTAATGGGATTGACTCCAAAGCATAAAAAGTTAATTGTTTCCAATCTCCTTTATGCTCCACTTCCATGTGTTTGGCGATGGCATTGCTACGATCTCTATTTATGGTCGCACGGACGTGTTCTAATATTCTCTTCTTTAACTCACATATCGTGCTGCCAATGTACATTAATGGGCAAGGGCATTCCACGACATATACAACGAATTGTCTCTTACATGTTATTAGATCCCTGATCTGCCACATGGTATTATCCGGAAGTTTCACCTCTGTTTTGTTCTGGGCAATTTGGCAAACTTTACAGTTATAACATTTCAAGAAGCCTTTCGTTTTTAGCCATTGTATCCCTTTCGCTTTCCCACTTCCTTGGTGGTGACTATGAATTAATTTGTCTTTTAAGTTTTTGCCCGACGAAATGTGATATTTGGATGGGTACCCATGATTTTTCCCACTGTTTGATCTAATTGCAGTAGTTTCCAATTTTTCGTAAAATCTTCACAATTTGTTTTGATTCATTTGAAAAATCTAGGATCAATATTACTGGATCCTTTTGGTTTGCAGGCTTTCTATGGGTTTCCTTTTATTGTTTCTTCTCTTAATGTTTGATCTGCTCTCCTCCAGCTTTTTTCCACTATGTGGGATTTGTATCCTCGTTGTTTAAATCTTTTAACAGTATTCATACTCTGTTTTTCCCATTCAGTGTTTTCCGAGCAGATCCGCCGGATCCTAAGGAACTCTCCATAGGGTATGTTGTCAATGACTGTTGTTTTGTGGAAGCTTTGGGCATGTAATATTGCATTGGTCGATGTTGCCTTTCGATGTAATGTTGTATGCAATTTATTATCCTGGACGTAAATCTCTGTATCCAAAAATATGACTCTTTCTTTGCTTATAGTATACGTAAATTTGATGTTTGCACTCGTTGAATTTAGAATTTTAAAATAATCTTCAAATTCTGCTGCTGTTCCGTCCCACACTATAAGCAAGTCATCAATGTAACGCAGCCACTTTGCTGTCTTATTGACATATTGATCATTGTTCGGATGCCACGCCAGTTGTTGCTCCCACCATCCCATTGTGAGACACGCATATCCGGGACTAAAAGAGAAACCCATAGCGCATCCTTTGATCTGTTGGAATATTTCTTCCCCAAAAAGGAAGACATTTTGACTTAAAACCATTTCGACCATATCCATGAGCATTTGATTGTGTTGATTGTATTCAATATTTCTTTCCTTTAAGAAGAAGCTGCATGCCATCATCCCAATATCATTTTCAATATTTGTATAAAGGGACGTTACGTCCATTGTGACCAGTTGATATGTTTCCTGCCAGGTGAGATCTTGTAGATGTCTCAACAGATCTGTGGTGTCTTGAATATAAGAACTCAGATTTAATACAAATGGCATTAAGAAGTAATCTATATAGCTGGCAATTGGTTCAAATAATGATCCCTTTGCAGACACTATGCGTCTGCCTGGTGGTTTGAGAGGATTCTTATGTAATTTGGGTAAGAAGTAAATTGTCGCTGTGACAGGATGATCGGTGGTTAAGAATTTTTTCTCATCTTCATCAATTAGATTTTTCAAATACCATTGTTGTATTTTTATGTCCAAGGTTTCTTTATATGCCTGAGTGGGATTTTTGTCTAGCTTCCGATAATATTCCTTATTTTTCAGCTGAGAGTGGGCCTCTGTTTCATAATCACAAGTGTTCCAGACCACGACGTTACCTCCCTTATCAGCCATTTTTATCGTTATCATCTTATCCTCCATCAGGCTTTTTAGGGCCTTTCTTTCTTCCTTAGATAAGTTATCACGAAATTTGGTTTTCTTGATTTTGTAAAGATCTTGAACCACTGCCTCTTGGAAGAGGTCAATCTTATTTCCTTGAGTTAATTGAGGATAAAAACGAGATTTAGGTCTTTTGCCACTTAAGCCTGCTCCCTTCTGGGGGCACGCTGTTTCTTCTGAGATGACTTCACTTTCATCCATTGCATCAAGATTAACCAAAGTTAATAACGCATCCATATTTGTGGTCGTTAATGTTATTTCAGATGTTATCACATTTTGTTGGTTTTTTCCTTTATTTGCATGTTTGGCCATCTCTTTATTTTCCTCGAAGATTTTTGCAAGCTTGATTTTCCGGACATATTTATAAATGTCAATTCTCGTTTGAGCGAGGTCCATTTGTTGGATTGGACAGTAATTGATTCCTCGTTTTAATAAAGATGTTTCTGTTTCCGTTAGCATCCGTGTTGAGAGATTTGCAATTGTCATCGTATTAATTATTTCTTCCTCCCTCATACTGGGAATCATTTCTGTTGTTTGCGCATACTCCTTGTTTTTGTACCTACTCTCTCTTCTGAGCCACTTTCTCCTTTTTCCCCTTCTTGTTGCCTTTTGGATTCCCAAAGCGGCCTCTTCCTCTTCCTCTTGGGTTTTGTTGGAAATTGCGATTTTGTTCCCAGTATCTTTGTTGGAGGACTAATCCTCATGTCCCCTAAAAATTCTGATTTGCCAAATCTCCCACTGTCTCCTGTTCTCCTCGCTTGCTTCCGTTGATGTTAGAGATGTCAAACTGCTTGAACTTGGAGTCACTGTGTCCATTCGTCCTTGCTGTTTAAACATGTCAAATTTCCTCGCATATGTGAATATGCGTCCCTGTGAATAGTCATCTTTATCGCGTTGAAATTTTACCTGTTTTCTCGCTTTCACCACTTCCTCATGTTTATCCACATATCCTTCCAGATCTTCTTTTAATTTTTTCATTTCGGGTTCAAGTCTAATGTGGCTAATTCATTCTCTAATTCTTGTAATTCCAACTTAATTTTTTCCAATGCCACTTCAATATGTTTAACCAAAATTTTTATCAAGCCCAATGATGATTCGAGTACATACTCTCCCATTCTTGGAGTAACTCATTTGTCGCATCCTGTTGACTTGGCATTATCGCTATGCGCAATCCTCGGGACTCTCCGGACCTCTAGATATTTTTCCAATGTCAATAACTCCCACCATTTGTTAATTTCCTTCTTACTGAGCTTTTCCCACTGTTTTAATTTACTCCCGCGTGTCTGATTTTTAGAGACTACCGTTGTTTTGTTAGTTGATGGATTTTGTCTTTCTCCTTCTTGATCAAAAAATGAGTCTGCCACCTCCACTTTGTTTAGCATCCTGTTTTTCCATGTTTGTTCCTCAAATACCTGGATTACTACAATGTCATATTGTGTTTTACACTCCGATTGGTAAAGATTTGTTTACTCTGTCCATAGATTTCAAAGACAATAGTACTGTATTCCCTTTCGCGCTCGTTACTCATTCACAACCTATTGCGCACATGGATTCAGTATAGATATGTGACTATACTTACAGCCTTGGGTCAACAGATTTAAAAATAAAAATTAATAATCATCGATGACCCCGTATAATAACTATTTGGCAGAAATCACAATAGAAACTGCCCAAAAGGTAAAATATGAAAGCCCATTGGGGGGTGGTAGTCACATATGGAAATTTGTAAATATTAGATATTTTTTGGTGATATAGGATATATTCAAATCGGTTCCCCTTTTGAAGTTGTGAATAAACAAATTGCTTAAAACGTAAGGATGGCTTATTAGAGTAGATAGCAGTCAGTCATTTAAATGTATGTAAAGGCACTGAATAAATCATATATATAAAAAAATAGATATATATATAAAAAAAGTAGAATAATAATTTTGTAAGATTAGTGATGTAATACACACAAATAGGGTGATTTTAAGGTATTTTTTATTAATAATAGGGGTAATTATAAATGTTCTCACTTTTAGTTTAAACATCTGACTACATATCCCACAATGCAACAGGGAGGGTTTGATTGAAAATGATGATGTCAGAGATCACATGTTGTTGGGAAAGCGTATTAATTGGAGGATTCAAAAGTAATATGTTAACCGTGATCAAGTAAACTGTGTTTACGAAACGCGTCGGTTGTTCCTCTAACTGGATACCTTGTGGAAAATAAACTAATTGGAGAAGACGATACTTTGTGAGTGCGGTTTCTGTAATCTGGAAGGATTAATGTGGATGTAATTAATACGGCGGGGCTCTGCCTTGGAACTTGCACCGGATTGAGAGCGCCAGGAGTCCGTACGAACTCGAGCCAGGAGGGAGTAATATATATATATATATATATATATATATATATATATATATATATATATATATATATATATATATATATATATATATATATGTATATATATGCATTTCCCACTTCCATCATAGCCACCGAACTCTGACTGGGCGGGTGCCAATACGTGAGGATGGGCTCACAATAATTTCCAAAAACCAAACTCCACAAGAAAGAAAAGGCACTCAATGCCTTCAATTAAGCAGTTGCACATGATGCATTCCCACAGCTTTTTATGCAGGTATCTGAAGCGCGTCCCCTTAGAAAGACTACCTGTGGACAAAAAGAGAGGATTATAGGTCAATCCAGTCACCATCTTACTTATAGATTCACGATGTTTTAAATTATTCCGTGCCAATATTCCACATATCCACTGTAAAATCACGCTCCCCTGCATATATGACCTATGTTGTGCAAGCACATTAATGTCAGTTCAATAAGTCTATGGCAAAAAATGGAGATTAGTCCTATCAATTAATCTCGCTGTGTATGAGCTGTCCGATGCTACCCCGGAGACATTGCTCACTGTGTATGGGCGTCAACACTCAATCCTGTGCTTCCATATACATTGCTATTATAGAAAAATCCAGATGAAATGCATGCACCCCTCACCCAAGCCGCAGACGTTGATACCAGAATGTTTGTCCGATGATTCCATAGGGATCGGTTCAATAACATATTCCTTTTGGATTAATTGCTCCACAACCATCTTGGAGATAGATCATACAATAACACTCCTTGCGGTGGTTCAGACGGCTTCAGTTTTATGCGTTTCCCACTTCCATCATAGCCACCGAACTCTGACTGGGTGAGTGCCAATACGTGAGGATGAGCTCACGAAAAATTCCAAAATCAAACTCCACAAGGAAGAAAAGGCACTTGCGGGCACGCACGGACTCATCAAATCTGTTTATTTGTGCAGACGCATTTCGGCATGATTGCCTTTCTCAATGCCTTCAATTAAGCAGTTGCACATGATGCATTCCCACAGATTTTTATGCAGGTATCTGAAGCGCGTCCCCTCAGGTAGACTACCCTATGGACAAAAAGAGAGGACTATAGGTCAGTCCAGTCGCACCATAGGTCATATATGCATTGGAGTGTATTTTTATATTACAGCATACAGCTTATATGACTATGTGGAATGCAGGCATGGATGACATGTAACTTTTCTTTGAGAAATTCTGAATATAAGTTTTAAAGACACAAGAAATATTTGTGAAATGATGTGGTATACCATTAGATAAAGGTTGTGTGCTTTCAAAAGGTGAGAGTTTTTGTTTTCAGTTTTAGAAACGTATTGATGCATGTGGACGCTGAGTAACAGAGCAATGTATGCTCTTAGAGAGCCATGTATACAAGTATATATCAAGTGTGATATCTAGCCTCATTCAATCACCCAGGCACTACACATGCACTCTTCCGATTACGCAGACACTAATTATGTACTCATTGAACTACACAAGCAACACCCATGCATTCATCCTATCACCCAGATTGTAGCAATATAGTTATGTAAATACACAGGCACTAATTATGCAGATATGGGACCACCAATGTAGTTTGTACATACTCAGGGAATCATGCAGGCACTACTTATATTCTGAGGAAATTATGTAGGCACTATTTATGCACTCATCCAATCATCCAGGGAGTATTTTTGTACTCAAACACAAACACATATATTTACAAGTTTTTGTGAGGAATATGTACTGTTTTAGAACCATCTGATGAATTATATATGTAACCTGTTACACACTGTTTGCATGTACTTTGAAGAATTAGATAGCTATATGCTGTGATACAGATTAATGTGCAGATTTGTGCATGCGGTGTTTCTCAAAATATAAATCTGACACATCTAAGTAGAAAAGTACTGACACACTAAATCTACCAGTGACACAGTGGTAGAGAGGCACAGAAATAGCTCTTATGTTGAGTTTTCGGATTTAGAGTATTAAGACACATATTTTAAAATTTACTACAAAAAGCATAAAGTGTGTTTTTTATCGTGTATAAGTGAGAACTGAGATATGGTGCAGCTGTGTTGTAGGAGAGAGTGCATTAATATTAAAAGGAAAGTAATAAATTAAGTTTTGTGTTTTGGCTTGTGATTGGTATATTGAAGTAAGAGCTTGTAGTTATGTCGGTAGCTTGATTTGTAGATTTAAAACTGCAACATAACATAAAACTATTTTTGTATTATGTGTAAGGCAGTAGTAAAGTAGCTGGTACATTGGCTAGAAAAAATATTCAAATATAGTTTTGTCTTTTTACAAAACAATATCTGCATAATTTCAGACAAATTGCCTACAAAAGCAGAACTGAGACTCAAAAGGAGCAAAATGAAGACAAAGTGGTGAACGAAAAAAGAGTTATTGGTAGGAGGACAAACTCATTCTTTTAAAATATAAGTGGACATTTCCAAAGATTATGAAACAATGAAAATAAAATCCAAACTATGAGAAAGAATAACAATGGACAAAATCTATATAGCAAGAACAGGAAACATAAGCAGTTTAAGGAAATCTGAGCTAGGATGTTTTGTAGTAGAGTAGTTGTAAATCTACTGAGAAATATTAAGAAACATTGTCATTTGAGATGTCATCAGTGATGTCATCAATAATGTAACTGACCATGTCATGAGTGATGTAATATGTGATGTCATAAAGAGTGCCCTGTGGGGGCACGAGATATAGTTAGCTCAGCTAACTATAACTGCAAAATTTCTCTGGTTTTGCGCTTGTGAAATCTGAGCCTAACTATAACGTCCCTGTAACCTTAGTTTTTTTCAGTGAATACCTAAGGTTTTTTTTAATTCTGTTTCCTAACTACAACAGTCCTATAACCTTTGTTTTTTTTAGTGTATATATATATATATATATATATATATATATATATTCATCCACCAGTTCTCCGCTGTAACGCAGAAAGCACTCGGACACCCAAGTATGCTGAAAAAGTTTTAATAGCTGAAAAACTACTCATTTTGGCTTGCGCCTTGCTCACGCTTCTAGTTGCATTTCAATTTTCACGTGATTTTATCCACAACAACTAATCACGTTTTAATAGCTGAAAAATTACGCGTTTCGGCTTGCGCCTTGCTCACGCTTCTAGTTGCATTTCAATTTTCACGTGATTTTATCGACAACAATTAATCATAATCATTATGATTAATTGTTGTGGATAAAATCACGTGAAAATTGAAATGCAACTAGAAGCGTGAGCAAGGCGCAAGCCGAAACGCATTGTTTTTCAGCTATTAAAACTTTTTTCAGCATACTTGGGTGTCCGAGTGCTTTCTGTGTAACAGCGGAGAACTGGTGGATGAAAATTTGGGGCTTCCGGTAGCCCAAACTCGGACCGCCCGTGAATCAGTCGGGCACATTCCTTTAACCGGAATTGGTGGAGCGAGAATATATATATATATATATACATATACCTTTCGCAATGTACCTTAGATTAGAGTGGGAATAGCAAATGTAACCCCTTCAATATCAAATGTTTTTGCAAAATATTTAAGACTTGAATAGTAAACCTGCTTATTTACAATCCAACATTTTTCTCAATGTAGTTTTGATTGGAGTGTGAATAGTAAATGAACCCTTTTTAAAGTGCACAGATTTACCCATGTAGGTTACAGAGTAGTGTTGTTGCGATAAAACAAATAACTTTTAAACGTTTTGTTTTGAACATTAGTTTTATTTTCATATAATTTGATTTATTTTTTAAGAACTTTCACATTTTACATGATACTAAAATATTTTCCTTTATTTTTGATTCACTTTTTAAAAATATATTCTAATACATAAACATTGTTATTACATGTTTAAAGTTTTATGTCTTATAACAAAACATTTTACATGTACCTTTTACATGTCACTTTGTGATAATATTTTTACATATTTTTAAACAATATTCTTAACAAGGACATTATATTTTTGATGTGAACAGTTTTGCATTTTTTTAAACAGTCATTCGTATACATTAATGAGTATTAAAAAATACAATATATACATTTTGGGGTAATTCTCCATACATTTTCATTTTGTTAATGTATGCAATTTACATAATTTTAAACACATTTTTTAATATTGCTATCAGAATTGTTTATACTTTCTCCAGCTCCACTTGGGAACTACCCACATTTCCCTGCTTGCTTTTTTGCATAATTTATGCAGCACTCTAGGCTTGAAAGGGTATTGTCTTGATTTATATTGGGAGCTCCCTTGTGGCTGGACAAAGCTATACAACTATGATATTCTGTAATTAGAGCAAAACAGGTTTCAGTGGTTTTTATTAATTCTAGGTTGGCTTGGACGGCATTTTACCATTTCAAAGCTGTAATTTTAGGGTATGTAATGTATACAAAAGGAAATCAATGCAGATTAAGGGCATACTTTGCAAACATTGGCATGTTTTTGAAACGGATGAGACTCTTTCTAAGAGCAATACCTATACACATAAAACTACATATAGAAGAACAAATCTTTGCAAGATAGATTACTTTTTTTGTGAATTTCGAAGGTTTTTTAACTTCTATTTCTTAACTATAACATCCCTGTAATGTTTGTTTTTTTCAGTGAATTTTTAAGGTTTTTTAAATTCTATTTCCTAACTATAATGTCCCTGTCATATTAGTTTTTCTCAGTGAATTTCTAAGGTTTTTGTAAAATGTTTTCCATAACTGTAACCGATAATATTTCACAGTGAATGTGTGAGCACCTGTGTGGATCTGTTAGTGGGTGCCTGAGTGTGTGTGTGTGTGTGTGTGGGTCTGTGTGTTTGTGTAAGTGTAAGTGTGTCAGTGGCTATCTGAGGTGGTCTACGAGTGCATGAGTGGGTCTGTGAATAAATGTGTGTTGGTCACTGGTTGTGTCAGAGCCTGTGTGTGTCTGTGAGTGGCAGTGTAAATGCTGCTTTGAATCTGTGGGTGGGTATGTTAATGAGTTTATGGGTCTATGAGTGGTTGTGTGAGTGGCGCTATTGTTTTCCATACTTGGTGCATTTAAAGGACGGAACCATGCTGTCTGCTCTTACAATGAGATGTCATTAAAAAATGTATTCATCACACTTACTGAAGTTTAGATTTTGACTCCAGTTTATTTACGATGCATAATCTTCTGTTTCAGATCATTTTTCAATATGGAGTTTTAAAGGAAACATTTTATGCGTTCTTTTACCTAGCCTAAGAAGTTAGATTTGTTTCCATTTTTCTCAAGTGAAGCTTTACCTGGGACACGTACTATGTTTATCTTCATCAGGATCTTAATGGAATCTCATTTATTAAAGAAGACTCCACAGTTTTCTGGAAAATGTGTCCTCATCTGTGTTTCTTTGTACTGGCAAATTAGTTACCATTTTGTCATTGTGTAAATGTCTACTCCATATTATATACTACGCCTGCATAATGGCCCACCCATTTATGCATTTCTATGTGTCACTGCTTGTTATTTCTTTCAAAGGAGTAATTACTGTGGTTTTTTTTCCAAACTTTTTATTCCGTTCTGAGTTATTTTGATACGTATGTTCCAGTTTCACAGAAAAGTCAGAAAAACGGCTTGTTTGTCAAAATGTGTAAAACACATATATACACATATCGTAATTAATGTCTGACAATAGCTGTTTACTAATATAGTGTTTAAACTTGCATTTCTGTAATTAATATTCATGTAGAGCACCTTTTCATTGTATTTCACATCATCGCGATGATGCCGGTTTTCGCAATGACATCTGTATTTGCGAAGATCTTGTGACTATGTAAGAAAGAGATTTGATTGGAGAAGTCAGTTTTCATTAATCTTCAAAGGAAGTTTCCATCCATTTCTCTCTTCTTGAATCTTCCATTCATTTTTGGATCAATTTTGTGAGCTGTTCTATGCTTCTAGTAAATAACTCTGGTTAGGGCTTTTTTTATTCATTTTTTATCATCTAAAATGACAACAGGAGGAAGGTACCAGCAGGAGGTGCCACAGCAGACAGAGGAGCATGAGCAGGAGGAACAACAGCAAGACTCTGGTTATGAGAGGCCTGCACCCAAAAGGCAAAGTATTGACTGGGATTTGGAGAATCCAAGACTGTGTCCAAGTTTATTAAAGGCAGTTTGTACGAGAAGACCCTCTCAAGAGGAACAAGCACGAAATATTCCAGTGGTACAACTAGTATATTGTACCACTTGAAAACCTAACACAGGAATAGTTTGAAGAGGAAGGAGAGAGATGGAGTGGGGCCATCTACATCTAGTGCTGCACCATCTGTTCTTGTGGAGAGAGTGCCATCAGAAGTGGAGAGACATCATCCACAAATTTCACCAGAATTAAGGCATGTCGGAAAATATTGCCCTGACTGTAGCACTACTCTGACAGTTGGTAGATGCCATCCGAGAAGCAGCAAGGCAACATAGTGGCTCTTTGGTTGAGTGAGTACTGGTGAAACTGCAGGTATTCCAAAACTCTGCAGCTCGGTTGCTCTTTGGCATATCCAAACATTCATCAGCCAAACATGCCCTCAACACTCTTCACTGGTTACCTATGGAGAAGCGAATAAAGTTTAAGGCACTCTGCATCGCCTTCAAAGCACTACATAATCTGGGCCCTGTCTATTAGAGGGATCGCTTCCAATGGTATACTTTGTTGCGTACCCTTCGGTCTGCCTCGCTGAAGCTGGTGAAAGTACCGAACTTCCGACTCCAGAGATGGGGTGGTAAAAGCTTTATAAGCATCACAACTAGATGGTGGAATAAGCTACCAATAAAGTTAAAAAATTCTCCGGACTTGCTCTCCTTCAGAAAAGGCCTAAAGACTTGGCTATATACTTCATAGCCTCACTCCTAGCCTCAGAGCCCTTGACCAAATCTTTGGTGCATTTGTATGTTTAGTTGCCCAAGCGCCTAGATGCCCTAGGGTAGTAGTGCGCTATATAAATAAATATATAAATAAATAAATAAAGTGAGTGAGTGTGTCAATGGACGTATGAAAGAGTGAGTGGCTGTATGGGTGAGTGAATGGTTGTGTGAGTGGCTGTATGGGTGAGTGAGTACTTGTGAGAGTGGTTGTATACATGACTGAGTGTTTATGTGAGTGGCTGTATAGGTGAGTGAATGGTTGTATGAGTGGCTCTATAGGTGAATGAGTGCCTGTGTGAGTGGTTGTATGGGTAAGTGGGTGCTAGTGTGAGTGGCTATTTGGGTGAATATGTGGCTGTGTGAGTATCTGTGTGGGTGAGTGGGTATATCAGTGACTAAATGGGTGAGTGAGTGGGTGTTTTGGTCACTGCATGTGTGGATGAGTGGCTGTTTTAGTGCCAGTATGTGTGAGTGAGTGGGTACATGAGGAGCTGTATGGGTGAGTGAGTAGATGTGTTAGTGACTCTATCAGTGAGTGACAGGGTGTGCAAGTGGAGTATGGGTGGCTGAATAGATATGTTAGTGGCTGTATGGTTGAGTGAGTGAGTGCATAAGTGGTGTTTGAGTGACTGAATGTATGTGTTAATGAGTGGGTGTGTGAGTAACTGTATAGGTGAGTGAGTAGCTGTGTGAGTAACTGTGTGAGTGAGTGGCTGCATGAGTAACTGTATGAGTGAGCGAGTGTAAGGGAGAGTGGTTGTATGGGTAAGTAAGTGACTGTGCGAGTGGCTGTATGGGAGAGTGAGTGATTGTAGGAGTGGCTGTATCGGTGAGTGAATGGTTCTGTGAGTGGCTGTGTGGGTGAGTTAGTGCCTGTGTGAATGGCTGTATGGATGAGTGAGTAAGTAAGTGAGCCACCACATGGGAGAGTGAGTTGTTGTGTAAGTGGCTGTATGGGTGAATGAATGGTTGTGTAAGTGTATGTATAGGTGAGTGACTGCCTGTGTGAGTGGTTGTGTGGGTGAGTGAGTGCTAGTGTGAGTGACTGATTGGGAGAATGAGTGGATGTGTAAGTGGGTATATTGGATAGTGAGTGGTTGCATGAGTGTCTGTATGGGTCAGTGAGTGGGTATATCAGTAACTGGATGAGTGAGTGGGTGTGTGAGTGACTGTATGTGTGGGTAAGTGGCTGTGTAAGTGCCTGTATGTGTGGGTGCATGGCTGTGTGAGGAACCTTATGGGTGAGTGAGTAGATGTGGGAGTGGATTTATCAGTGAGTGACAGGGTATGTAAGTAGAGGATGGGTGAGTGAATGGATGTATCAGTGACTGTATGGGTAAGTTAGTGAATGGGTGAGTGCTTGCATGGGTAGGTGAGTGGCTGTGTTGATAGTCTGTATGGGTGAGTGATTGGGTATGTGAGTGGCTACATAGATAAATATGTGGGTGTGTGAGGATCTGTGTTGGTGAGTGGGTGACTATGTCACTGGCTGTATGGGTGAGTGACTGGTGATATGAGTAGCTGTATGGGTGAGTGAGTGGTTGTGGGAGTGGCTGTATGAATGAGTGAGTGCCTGTGTGAGTAGCTGTATGGGTGATTAATTGCTTGTATGAGTGGCTCTATGGGTGAGTGAGTACCTGGTGAGTGGCTGTATGAGAGAGTGAGTGGCTGTATGGGTGAGTGAGTGGCTGTATGGGTAAGTGAGTGGCTGTATAGGAGAGGGAGTGGTTGTATGAGTGGCTGTATGGGTGAGTGAATGGTTGTGTGAGTGGTTCTATGGGTGAGTGAGTAGGTATGTGAGTGGCCATATGAGAGAGTGAGTGATTGTATGAGTGGCTGTATGGGAAGGTGAGTGGTTGAGTTACTGGGTATATGGGTGAGTGAATGGTTGTGTGAGTGGCTCTATGTGTGAGTTAGTGCCTATGTGAGTGGCTGTATGGGAGAGTGAGTGGTTGAGTTACTCTGTGTATGGGTGAGTTAATGGTTGTGTGAGTGGCTCTATGTATGAGTTAGTGCCTGTGTGAGTGGCCACATGGGAGAGTGAGTGGTAGCATGAGTGGCTGTATGGGTGAGTGAGTGGCTGTGTGAGTGGCCATATGGGAGAATGAATGGTTGTATGAGTGGCTTTATGGGTGAGTGAATGGTTGTGTGAGTGGCTCTATGGATGAGTGAGTACCTGTGAGAGTGGCCATATCGGAGAGTGAGTGGGTACATGGGTGAATGAATGGTTGTGATTGGCTCTATGGGTGACTTTGTGCCTATGTGAGTATCTGTATGGGTGAGTTAATGGGTATGTGAGTGGCCATATGAGAGAATGAGTGATTGTGTGAGTGGCTGTATAGATGAGTGAATGGTTGTATGAATAGCTGTATGGGTGAGTGAGTGCCTGTATGAGTGGCTGTATGGGTGAGCATGTGCTAGTGTGAGAGTCTGTATGGGTGAGTGAGTGCTAGTGTGAATAGTTGTATGGGTGAGTGAGTGGGTATATGAGGAGGTATATGGGTGAGCAAGTGGATAGATGAGTGGCTCTATCAGTGAATGAGAATTTGCATAAGTGGAATATCAGTGAGTGAATGGATATGTCAGTGGCTGTATGGGCGAGTGAGAGGGTATGTGAGTGGAGTATGAATGACTGAATTGGTGTGTCCATGGCTGTATGTGTGATTATGAGGGTACCTGAGTGGCTGTATGGGTGATTTTGCTTTCAACTTAAGGCTGCTGTAATTGGATTATGTCCATACAGTTTCAGACTTTAATTAGTGTAGTATTAAGATGTGGTATTAACTCCTTTTTGGAAGATAAAAGGACTGTTGAATTTTGAAGAAGTTTTTAAAGACATTACCCCCAATATGTCGAAAAATGTCTAAAAGATAATGAACCATGTACAAGAAACAACGTATACCACTTTTTTTATCCAGAATTCTGCCTTAGGACTTTCGTTGAAGAAATAAAAGAGGAGAGTTTGGCAGTTTGAAAGGAAGCTTTAATTTGAATTTTAGGTTGATGCCATTACATTCCATCCATCCAGTTTAACTCTTTAAATAGACAGTGCAGCGTCCAGAGGTTGTATTAATTTCTTTGTGAAAGATACTAGCCAAAGTAGTAAAAGTTCTTCTTGAAACAGATATTTGTCCAGCTTTGAAGTTTGTAATTTGAGTTTCCAATTTGGCATCTGCTCTGCATCATTGTAACATTACCATAAGGTGTTTTCCAAATGATATTAGGCTTAACATAGAAATAACATCTGATCAGCAGTTGGAGCAGGCCATATTTTGGTTGGTTAGCCTTTTTCAACAATTTGTCAAAAGGCACAGTTTTAGAATCCGGTACTGTGAAATAGAGAAAATGCTCAGAATTTATTTGAGTGGTAGATGAATAATCACAATCCTCACAGTCATGGTTCCATGTGTGACTCAGTCTGAATAAATCATCAATATTTGCATCTTCTTCTAGTAAAACTCCAAACATAACCATAATGAATTCTTGTGTGACTTAATGACTGTTGAGAGCAAACATTACAGATCCACTACATATATCTAAAAAAATTTGAATACCTAAAGCAGAATGTAGCACAGTTCTGTCAGTCAGTAAACTTTGGAGGAAGTGATACATTGCACAACACTATCTCTTATCTGGTTTTTGTTGAATTTGGTTCACTAGATGTGGTAAATGAAACAATACATTGAGAACAACATTTGCTTAGTAGGTGAACCCCTAATTGTTTTCCAAATGGTAACCTACAATATCTCCGTCTTTTTCTCGTTTTCTCTTCTTAACAGCTTCTAGAATTGTTCTTGTGTCTTTTCTTTTCTTCAACATCTGTACAACATCTGTACACTCTTTTGCAATCTTCTGCTTTGGACAGATAATCTGTTTCTCAGAAACAGGCTATTGGCCTAAATTAGGAGTGTATACAATCTTTACCAACTGTACTCTCTCACAGCTTGCATCGGCACTAACTTTCTATTCATCAAAATCAATCTAAAACTAACCGGACAATGTTTTAATTCACAACAATGCCACATATGACATACTTTCTTTAAATATCTTACTTCCAATATTAACAAAATCTGCATCTACGCTTAAACTTGTGATTTATGGACAGGTATAGCATACGCTAGAGAGAGTGGAAACTGTTGGCACCGCATATATAAGTCTTTCACCAGCAAAAGGTGTACAACACATCAGCCAATCTGCATTGCATCATCAATCTGATCAATATTTATGGCCAAGTATTCAACCTAATCTCTATTCAGAGAATTAATTAACTCAATAACTTCACCCATTGCATCATTTACAAACCCTTCTTCAATATTTAAATTATGCCATAAAATTACTCAACTGTTCAAGCACACATGTAAACGCTTTTATAATCCTGCAGTCCTGGATACAGACTTCTCCAAAGTATCCAATTTTGCTTGTAGTTTTTCTGATAGCAGTATTCTTACTCCCTGATGTTCCTGTTTATCGATAGCTGTAATTTACAAAATATTTTCTTTCTCTATTTTTAGTAACTGTTCGTTGAAGTTAGAATATTCTTTCAGTGTAGGCATTAAACAGACTATGGATTTCTGTTGTTCAATGAAATTGTACATTAGTTCTGCTGCTGTAATCTTATATGGAAAAAGTTTCTTGAGGAGTTGACTTTCCAAGACCAGTTTACCATCATTTGTTAGAACGCCTAGTCTAATGTCCTTAAGAATATTTCCATACTCGACATCAGATGCTTGACGCCTATTTTTCACTACCTCCTTGCATTCAAAGTGTAACCAAATATATACATTGCCATTACTCCCTAGGAAATTTCTTGATTCATTATGGACAAGTGTTTTAAAAACAGGTTGTCCTTTTACAGTTGCACTAGGTCACCAAATACAATAAACTGCTTTCCTTCAAAGAGAACATCGTAGTTTGTTCTTAAAATCTGTTGTGCTATGTTATGTTAGATATTCTTCTAGAGCGCTCAATTACAAAAAAAAGGTGAACTGATGCTGGCTGAGATAACAGAAAAAGTGACCAAGGATAGACATTAAAAAAGCTATGTTTTCAGGACTTTCCTAAAAGCCAGAAGGTTGGGCATGGCTTTAATTCACATGGGAAGGGCATTTCAAGCTTTCAATGCTCGAACCACAAACCCTCCACCACCCTAGTTTGCATACTTGAATCTGGGGATCACCAGCACTTTGGCAGAGGCTGAGATTAGCGACCTACATGGTGTTCACTTCATCAATGATTAAAAGCTTCAGTTTCTTCAATTCACTTGATACCTCATGGCAAGCTACACCAGATAATTTCTGGTATCCCAGTTTATTGTCATGTTCAACAGGTAGCATTAGTAGGTGATATAAAGTAATACCTTTAATGTTATGTGCTGCTAATCCAGTTGGTGCTGTTCTACACATGACAAATTTGATTTGTAGTCTTCTGAAGATATGCGCAAAAACAACAGTTGATGGACAGAATGCAGAACAATGTCATACATTCACCCCAGTACAGAGATCTGGGCCTAAATCCATCGTTTTTTTGCTCACCATGCCATTCCAGTTTGAACCCAGCCATAGGCAAATCAGTCTTGACCCTGTGCCTCATGGGAACAGTCCAGCCCGAACTGCCAAGCCAGGTCCTCCCTGGACTGGAAACAAGCATCCTAGGACCGGTTTCGGGGTTTCACCCCTCTTCAGCCAGGATAGCTTGATTCCAGTGGCATGGAGAGCACGTCTTCTGAAGATAACCAGTGAGAACTTTAATTAGGAAGCTTTTTCCAGTGCCAGCTTGACCACTGATATATAGTAATATTGGTTTGTATGAAGAACAATCACACTGTCGTGGAGAAATGCATGCTCTATTTTATCATTAACTTTGGGTTGGAAAGATTGAACACTCAATGCTGACTTTCAAAGCATTGAAAGAGTCTTCATAACATTCATGGTGTCCAAGTAAATCAGATTCAGCATGCCATGGGTTGAACAACTGCGAAAGTGCCAAGTAGAAAAACTCTCTTCTCTCTAGGGTACGACAACTGAGCTTTCGATTTCTCAATGTGCAATGCACACAGCGCACATTGAGCTTTGACACCGGAGCTCCCACTCAGCTACCCAATTCACTTTGCTGAATATTGATGTTACTGATCACCATGACCATCAAGTTTCCAGCTCGCTAGCCGGGCCGGCAGCAACGTCAGATGGGAATTAATTCATACTACTGGAAGTGACACCCATGCATCCTCGTATGTTGACTTCCTTAATTAATTCACTCAATTGCAAGTGACAACCTATGTTCACTCCCCTGAGACACTGGAGTGCCCACTCGGTGTCCTGATTTAGTTCAATCCAAGTCTGATGTCGCACTACATGCTCATCACGTTTCCAGTCCGCTAGCCTGCTCAACATCATCCACGGAATAGGCCTATCAAACCTATCCCCTCTCATTCTGGTTTCCTTGGGAGATTTGGCATTCCCTCCGAAATACAAATACTAAGTGCTCACACACCTTGCCCTGATGATGATCTCAGTTTTATGAGATCAAAACACCGTCGACCAAAGATCAACTTGACTCCCTTTCTATTATATAAATAAATGCATAAAGGAGTCTAAGCATTTTGTTGTTTTGAATGGCTGCATGTTTTAAATATTCTCACCACTGCACGTTTGTCTTCACTTAGTTGTGAGCACTAGATCATGATACATACAGAAAAATGACTCAATATATATGCAAGGAATACATCAATTGCATTACAAGGTTACATATTGTCCTGCATCTATACTTGCCTTCTCTGTATTACGGATTGGTGGTATTCAAAAAACTTCCTTAAGACCCTAGGGGTTTTTAACACTCTTGAGATCGTTTGTGCTAATTGAACCACTGTTTTTTCTAAACAACTTATTACCCCAGGTTTTCAAAAATTGTGCAGGCCCCTTGTTTGCATAATATATACCTTTCAGGCGGCATCGCCAAGGGTGCAGCCCCTCGTCATTTTTTCGGAGGTGACTGCACTAGTTTTTTATGTGCAGGGCCACCTCCTCTTCATCCTGGTAGAAGGTGGCAGGCCTGGCAGTGGGTATAGCCTCTGTGTAGGTCGGCAGAACTGGGAGAGGGTGCACCAGCCTATACGTCGCAGCTCTGGGGTCCAGCGCGACCAACAACAGCTTATGCACTTGTTGGTCACCATCTTGGATAGGGAACAGCACCTTCTCGACCTGCTGGCATGGAGGTTGCGGGGCTTGGTGAGTAATAATTATATATTTGTTGTGTTCTGTGCAAATATTTTTTTCCCAAATAGCAAGCATGCTTCTCACACTCAGGTAAGTTAAGTTTATGTTACAAATATTATGTGATCATCATTTAGACAGGTGCTCTGTGGTGCAATCTAATCGTACTTGTTTGCGCTCGCTTGGGCTGATTATTTAAGAAGTTATACAGAGACTCCTCTGTCCTGTCACTAAGATAGTGGTAGTTATTAGTATTAGTGAG
Organism: Calotriton arnoldi; assembly: GCA_963921515.1. NCBI lineage: Eukaryota > Metazoa > Chordata > Amphibia > Caudata > Salamandridae > Calotriton > Calotriton arnoldi. The sequence goes on from CAWUFW010002954.1 coordinate 139,476, forward strand.
TTAGTGCATTCTCTCACTACTCTGTGGCTTTCTTTTTATAGCTCGTACAGTCCCAACCCCAAGCAATTTCCCAGTGATGTGTAGCATGTATGCATCGATGTACTGAAAAAAATGCAGACTGAGTTGACCCATCAAAGGGGGTTGAAACTGAGAGATTGAGATTGAGAATGAGATGAGAAGCAAAGAACATTTGTTGCAATTTGTTAGTAAGTTTTTATCACTCCGCACAAACATGTAAAATAACGCACATTTAATAAAATCTTAGCAAATAGTGACTCATCAATGAGCGAGTCCTTTCTCTATATGCCCAAAGTGAGAGCCGCGGAGTATGTGCAAGTGTGTAGAACCAGAGCTAAAGCTTAACTAGCCCTTGTGAGTCACTTCTTCCCATTTGATTGCATTTGATTGCAGTCCAAGTCACATGATGAGGTAACGCCCCGGCCCTCTCTGCCACACGCTCTCTTTCTCCCCTCCCCTCCCCACCCTGCCTCACTCCTATCTGGCCCAGCACTGCTGCTCGTGAAGTCATCATTTAAAAATGGCAGGGCTGCAGCGAGGAGGCTGCGAGGTAACCAAACAGCCCCCGGCCAAGTTCCAGACAGATGTGGGGACTTGGCGTGGTGAGTCACTCATGGAGACAGGTAAACAACAGACAAGGGAACAGAGTCGCCTCAGAGAGTACCCGGGCAGCTGTCTGCGAGTTCAGAGCAAAGTAAGTAAACAACACATGCAACTCTGAGTTTGATCAGAAAACGGGACAAGAAGAAAAGATTTGAAGAATAAAAAAACAAAACATCCAAGCGTTTTCAAGAACACAGGAAAGAGAACTAGCAGACGTTCCAGAGGGGTGGAGCAGGGGTGTCAGCAGGTGGACTCTCACTTGTGATTTACCTGAGAGTATGAATGTGTGCGTATTTTATCATAAAATATCAAACATTATAACCTGGTCCAGAAGTGGTTTTACTGTGCAGCTTAGAGATTGCTCTACAGGTGATGGGCTGTCGAATTGTTCATACGCTGTCGCTCATTTGCTGTGATAAATTCTGCTGTTATCTTGTCAATCGCAACAAGGCCACTACCCCATCAAGATATTTGCCCCGAAGGCTGCTAAGACAAAGCTTACAGGCAAAAACCCTGCGGATGGAATTATTGCCCATTTCTGCAGAAGTCAACATGGGCCCAGCTGGGCCACTTGTCGCTGAACAGCATTGCCTTCAGCAAAAGCCGCATTGTTTTGCCACAGGACACGTATATTTGTTAAGACATCTAGCATGTCAAGCCCTTGCCATGTTGTTGTAACATTTTGCTTTGAACTCAACACAGCAAGAAGGCGTCCGAGGAGGGAAGGGTTTTGAGCGAGGCCTGTTGCACTGCTGTTTGTTTCAGTTTGATGTTAGGGGAGGGCGAGTGGAGTAACTCCGCCTGCTTGCAGAACTCCAGGGAATTCCACAGAGTTTTTTTGCAACTCCGCGGAATTCCGCGTAGTGCAACTCCGCAAACTCCCCCCACCCTTACTTATTAGTAGTTTCAAAATGTAGTTTGGGAAATTTGGAATAGGGTTAGGTTAAAGAAATTAGGAATAGGTTCACGATACAAGTACTAAAGGAGATCTGATTTAGAAAAGTTCAATGTTACTCGTCTGTCAAAATATTTTTGAGGAGATTATTAACTTTGCCACTAATCTTTTTTATTTTATTTTCTTTATATCTTACATCAACATCCAGGGGCAAGAATAGGGGATGGATTTGGAACCACCGAGCCAGGGGATGGAGCCAGAGGTGCCTCCTCAGGTACCACTGAAGATGACTCTGCTGGCCCCAGTAAGTCATTCTGTGTTAATATTATTATTTCCCTTACTTTTACCGCTCCACATTCAGAATCATTTTTCCTTTTTCTCCTGTCTCCTAACCTTTTTCCAGCTCCTTTTTGTTTTGTTTTCTAAATTCTTATATTCCCTGCATTATCCTATCAACTGATTTTATATATTTCTGTACGAGTCTGTCTGTAGCTTCCTTTCTTCTGCTTTGTCGGTTAGTTTTCCTCTCCCCTTATATATCCAGTGGACTGGTGATACTGTAGAGAACCCATTTGGGGTCAGGTACTCTTCTGTGAAGACTATATACCCAAGTAAGGTATTCTACGCATGTTGGTTGAGAAGGCTTTATTTTTCTTGCTCATGTTTAAACAGTAAAACAAGAGAGAGGCCATGGTCATGGTGGACCCCCAATGTTTTGTATGTTTTATTATCATAGTATGCCAGCAGTTGATGACAGACCAGCATGGCTAGAAGTATGAGGACGGCCCCATTAAATTTGCCAACCAAGACCATATGTCCTTCCTTGACCAATTATTGCACCCCTTCATTGTGCGTCAGGGACTCAGAGTCATCGTAGCTCTGTCCCTCCATTACACATTTTTTGGTTGGCTTGACTACCATACTTTTCAAACATTGCCAGCCAACAAAATGCCCAATGTGATCTTTTGATAGCAGATACTGTAACCAAACTGTAGTGATCTATTGTGGTTGTATTTTGCTAAAATAATAATAATAATAGGGGGAAGCGTATCTGGCATCAAAAATGTGTAATGTTGTTTCTAGCTGCATAGACCATCAGTGCTGGAGCAGGCAGCGAAAGCGCGAGCGGAGCAGACACAGCGGCAGCAGTCAAAGGGGAGGTCCCAGCACTGGCAGAAACAGGTGGTGGTAAGTCACATTGCTTGCTTATTGACAATCAGTAATATACTCACTGTAAGGGCGTTGATTCGAGAACACCCTGCTTTAGCAGACACTGCAGAAGTTGAGTAGTCAATGGCCTCTTCTTCAGCAACTCAGCAGACAAAGGTTCATAATGAACTTTAACAATGATGGGTTGATGGAAAAGGGAAAATGATGGAAGGAGAAAGGATGGGTGAAATGTATGTAATATGAGTGAAAGGACGCATGGTGAAAAGATGCATATAGTTGGGTGATAGGATGCATGGGTGGGTGAAGGATGGATGAAAGGGTATAAAAGTGAAAGGATACCTTCTTGGGTGGGTGAAAGTGTATGGGTGAAAGGATGCCTGCCTTGGTGGGTGAAAGGATGCTCTTTGGGTTAAAGGCAAAGCAGGATGGGTGAAAGCATGCATGGGTGGGTAAAAGGCTGTTGGTGAAAGGTTCATTGAGAGCCATGTTTGGATGGATGGATATATATGGATGGATGGTTTTCAATGGTGAAAGACTGGATGAGAGAATGTAAAGCTTAAATGGTGTGTATCACAACCAAGGGTGAAGATTACGAATACTGGAAGAACAGTGCAATGATGAATGGATAATTGCTTGACATTTGCAGATAGTATATTCTGTGACGAACGTGCCAAAACTATACCGTGTTCCTTAATCCTTTTCCTGTACTGCAGTGTATCGCTTTTCCCACGTCTACTTACAGCGGACAGGATTTCTGCATGATAGATTTATTTTATACTTGACATGTATCATGCATATTATTCATCTGCCTTGTAGTCAAGGTTAAATTAAAAGGCATTTTAGAGAAGAGAAGGGCCAATGGAATAAGATAATTGTCCATTACTGCTGCTCGAGCTCCAGACTGTAGAGTGTAGCAAAGTATGACTAACGAGTACGACTAGGGCACCAGGTGAGGTAACATGTCTCCATTAATTAATTTAGCACAACAAAAGAGAGAATATTTGTACTCCATAGTGCACAATACCTTCTTAATTAATAAGAGGTAATTTATTTTTATTTTTCCACACAAAGGGGCCGATTCCGATCTCGGCCAATAGGGCTCCGAATCGGATTTGGCTTAACCGGATCCGATTCGGAGCCCTATTTCCCGACCGAATCGTACGCGCGTCCGGGCGAGCGAGTACGATGCGTATTCGTCGACCGACTCGTCCGGGCATCCCGACCGCTCCGACCGACTCGTTCCCGGGTCTAACCGCACCGACCGACTCGCTCGGACTCGACTCGCACCGCGCAATGGAGACGTTCCCGGCCGGGTAAGTACGATGCGCGCCGCGAGCAGTCCGACCGAGCCGCGCACTCCGGCTCGAAAGAGCTGTCGGAGCCGTACTTTGGGGGTCCGTGTCGGACCCCCTGTACGCGTAGCCACGCGAGAGTCGCACACAGGGGGACCCATGGGTCCCCCTACCTGTGCATGTACGGCGCAAATCGCCCGCCACGTACACGCTGTAGGGGCGCACTTGTCCGCATCGCACCCATTGAGTCAATGGGAGCCTGCGTACGCGTTGTACGACAGGCTCCCATTGACTTCAATGGGAGTCCGACCGACTCGAGTCCGATGGCATACGTGCGCATCGTACTCGTTCGGTCGGACTGCACGGGTCCGATTCGGTCAGAAATCTCTCCGGGTCCGGCTCGGTCGGAGAGATTTCCGGCCCGAATCGGAATCGGCCCCAAAGTGTCTGTTTAGATTTTATTAGGAAATCATTCAAAAGAAAAAAATAATAGCTGTTTTTTTCAACTGGTGTGTTGTGTTGATTCTGCCTTAATTCCTTTCAGACTGTTAGTGCATTTGCCATTTGACTTTAGTTTTATGTGAGGCATGTGTGGGTAATGGCTGTGACTCTAATCATATCAAATCGAATGGCCCTAGGGGACTATCAATGCCCTGCTACTGTGCCACCCATTAGATAATTATAAACAAGTTTTTGCACAGAACATTGTTTACAATTTGTCTTTTTCTTTCTAGCTACTCCTGCTGGTCATCGATCTCGCAAGGATGTAGCAGCCTGGCTGTGACAGCAGAAGTTGGAGGCCATACGGGCAGAGTACCAGTGGGTGGAGGCCCAGGAGGAGGAGCAGCAGGAGGAGGAGGCAGATGCCCAGTGCCCCAGCCAGCACCCAGCACCTCCAGCCTCTCAACAACACCAGCATCACAGTCCACTGGCAGCCACCCACCACCATTCCATCACTGCTGCCCCCCTTCAGACCACACATTACAACGCTGCATCCTGTTGAGGCTGGCGTGGATTGAAGCCAGGCAGACCCAAAAAGAGGGGCACCTCAGAAAGCTCCAGTCCTGCCATTTGTAGTGCCCTCTTCTGTGCCTTTTTTTTACATGTGTTTTGGTGGCTGGGACTTGTTGTGGGTGGAGAGGGTGGGAATGTGGGAGTTGGGACTGGGACAGTTTGGAGTGGACTTTCTTTGTTGGACAATGGACATTTTGGTCGTACAATTGTTGGGGATGAAGAGATTTGTTTGAGGAAAGGGATGGGCTAGTTATTGGAAGCAGGGGTGGGTTTTATTATATTGTTAGGGTAATAAGTATTTATTTTACGTTATTAATGCCTCAAATCTTTTTGGGGGTGTTTTACTTTGCACTGCTACCTTTTAACACAGCCTGTTTTAAAAATTTGCTGATAGTGTATAACAATTAGTTATGCGGTAACCTCATCCTACTACTCTCCTGATCTCTGCAGTCTGAAACTATTTTGACCACTAAGGGGGGTTGCCATCGCCTATATTACGTATAACTTAGTAGAACAATGCTCCATAGTTCTCTTGCCAAATAGTTGAAGCGAGGACTGCAGGATTTCTCAAGGTACCATGGTGCTGGTAAAAGTAGCAGGCTACCGCACTAAAAGTGAAAGAATCAGAAGCAACCAAATTTTTAAAAAAACGTAGTTAGTGGGATAATTATTAATATATTATAGCTCTACAAACAATTGAGACCAGACTGCTACACAACAAGGAATACCTGATGGTGAAAATATAAAAAACAATATTAAATTATTAAGAGCGATGGTGAACTAGTATTTCGAATAAAACTAAAGTTACAAAATAGTCAAATCATGACAGGGACTCAAAGTCTGGAATGTACAAGGTTAAGTCTTTATGCAACACAATGACTGAATGATGATGCTGACAATGATGTTCTTCTATATCTAAAATATCAATCACTTTTTATGTGTGGGTGGCAGCGGCGGCCCATTCAGGTAAGCGTTGTAGGGCAAGGCTGGGCGGTGCGGGGGTCAGGGGGTGGAAGTGACAAATGACAGAATAGGGAAAAAATTAAAAAAACTTACCTTGCACTCACAGCCTTAATTTATTTCTTTTATTTTCCCTATTCTGCTGTTTGTCACTTTCATCCCCCCAGCCCCGCCCCACTGCGCTTACCTGCACGTGCCGCAACTTGTAGTTGGGTAAATGAGGCCAGTGTGGGCTATTGTTTTGGTACTAGAACTGAAGATCCTTCATTGAGTCAGTGTTGCTTTCACCACATCCGCCCCATCAATTGTGTGATAATTAATGGTGTAAATCGTTAAGTCACACCTCAATAAATCACACAGCCTGGGGGAAGAGGGATAGGGGTTTGATGAATGGATGGAAAAGGGGATTTGGGGAAAGGTGTGACAAAGACAAACCCTACACAAAGAAAATATTCTTCTGGGTGCTGAGCAGCCAACCATCATCAATCTGTTGTGGGAGGAAACGAACAAATAACTAAGACACAGTTAACTTAAATGCATTTCAAACAGTCGATCAGCCCCAGAGAGACCCTAGTTTTATTATTATATATCTAAATGTCCTGTCACCTAGGTTTGAAAAATAGTAAATACAAATTATGTGGCAGTGAAGCGAACATCAAACACAGTTCTAAAACATTATTATTAAAATAAAAATTATATTGTATTGCCAAATTGGGCGGTGCATCTGCATTCTTCTTGGATTGTCTGTTAATCTTGAATGCCTTGCTGAAGCGGTCCAGTAAGGTAAGCATGAGTGTTATGGTGCTTTTGCCTTTTGTGCAGGAGAAGAGAAGGCCTGCGGATTGTAAAACAGAAATGATATTGTTGAATTAAGGAAAAGGTAAGCTTCATAAGGAGTGTACCAAGAAGGCAGAGCTAAAGCATAGTCCTTTGCAATCATTCATTTTATGACTGATGTGCGAACAATTGAATGAGAGCAATTTCAACAGCCAACAATCACAGACAAGTGGCTGCATGTATCGGCTCATCAAACTCGCAACTGTCACAATCATCAACATGACATTTAGCTAGCACGTGCATAATGTGATGATGTGACATCATCACTTGTCTGTCTCCAGATACCTCGAACAACAGGTCCCCCACCCAACCAGCAGCAGCTGGTACAAGTAATCACGGTGGGGTGGGGCGGAGCATGCGATGGGATGTCGACAGATGAAGGAATAGGAGTTATTTATTTATTTAATTTGCCCTATTCTGTTGTCTGTCGACATACCCCTCACCCCGCCCCACCAACCCACCACACTTACCTGCACAGGCTGCTGCTGCACCCAAGCACATTGTTTCAAATTTGAGCCAGCTAGGACATACACTCAGCAGCATTGCATTTCCTAAATCAAGTAATCAATGCACCTCTCACCAGTCCACAGAGTTGAGTAGGCCTCTCAGAGTCATCATAATGTTTGTTTCCATGAAGTTTATGATAACGTCATTCTTCAGTTGTTGAAGTAGTCATGCCCTAACTCCTTCCATCATCCTCCTGACTCTGAATAACGAAAATGTCCATCTCCGTACCTAGTCCTGATCCAAATGAGAGAGATTGACCTGTAGTGCAATGCTGCTGATGAACAACACGAGAAATATTGAGTAATTTTTTGTGTAGACTAGATTTGTGTTTGTTAGCTAAACGGACTGGTCGGGTCTTTGAGGAGTGTGAACTAGAAAACAAACCAGTGTGGGCCCGGCAAACAAATCTCACTAAGTGTCAAAAGGGAAGGAAAAAATAAAATCACCTTCAGGAAAAAAATGATCACCGATTGTAGTAAGCTGGCCCTGTATATACTATAACAAAATGAGGTATAGGGTGCACAGAGTCCAGTGGAACCCCAAAGGTAGGCAGAAGTAAAAGTAGATAGCACCTTACTCTCTATTTGTGGTAGTGTGGGCGAGCAGTAAGGCTTTATCAGAGGGGAGTGTACAGCACTTGTTGTACACACTCAGTCAGCAAATGATGTCACACACTCAAAGACTGAACTCAGACCAATTTTTTTTGTATAAAAATATTGTTACATTATTTTGTTTCTAGAACTAAGCTTAGCCTGGCACAGGTAAGTGAAATAAATGCTTTGCAAAATATTATGCAGTGTTTACAAGGGAATGCAAGTTCAAATGCAGTTGTTTGAAATACAGGTAAGTCATGGTATTAAAATTACTGTACAGAATACTTTTCAGTTTATTTTTTAGATTACTTTTAAGTTACTTTTTCTACTCAGTGTGATATGCCTAGATATCACACTGGGACATTTCCTAGAGAAAAGGTAAGTAAAATCAGTTTTGCACAGTTGTAATTTTTCAGGTTTCCATACAAATCAACTCCACAATTAGAAACTTTTTCAGAGAAAAACAGTCAATGTACTCCTATGGAGAGAAATGCAGTTATCGGTTACCAGGTAAGTACTCAGCCTTTTGGGTTGAGTTTCTGGGGTTAGAACAAGTGTTCCCCCAGGGTCTAGGATGCACTCTCAAAATACCCTCAGCGGCACTAGGGTGGCCAGGTGCAGAGTGCTGAGGCCCCATGATATCCAATGGGGGATAGGGGGCCTCAGGTTGGTGGCTGCTTACGAGCAGGCCACTGGGTTGTGGGAGCAAAGCTCCTGGTGTTAGGCTAGGGGAAAGGGGGATCCGGTTTAGCAAACAAAGTGCATCCGCAGTGGTGCAGGGGTGGCTGGGTGCAGGGTGCTGTTTTGGCGTCGGGTACCCTGTTGTTTTCATTGAGGATTCTTGGTTTTGTTTTTTAGCTGCAGGCTCCGTCCAGGAATACTTCCGGCAGGAACCAACAGCTAGGCAGGTAAGTTGGAGGGCTCGGGACGTAGGTGCACCTCGGGTTCTTTTCTCCAGGGCGCAGGCTGGCTGGATGCAGAGGTGACTTTTGAGATCAGATTTCACCTTACCGGATCACACGCAGTTGCGGGGAATCTCTGTGCAGAGGCTGCAGGTGATGTCGGGGAGACCTGGAGGGTCACAGTGGACTCGGACTCTGGAGTGCTGGGGGACCTCGCTGGGACTGTTGGGCCACTCGGACTCTGGCTCTAGGTGTCGGGTGCAGTGGTGGTTCCAGGTGTTGGGTTTCTTTGTCCTCAGCAGGCTCGGAGTCTTTCTTGGCTGTTTCTTTTGAACAGAGCTGCTGTTCACCGGGGATCCAGTCTTTATTGAATGCAGTCAGTCCTCCCAGGGTTCTGGAGGTCGCAGACTGCAGGACAGGGCGACTTCTGGCGCAGGATCTCTGGAAACTGCAGAAGGGCAGGTAGGGCTGTGGCCAAGTCAGTTGTTATCTGCAGTCTACTCTGCTGGGAGTCTTCTTTTGTCCTTCTTCTTCGTAGGTTGCAGGAATCTGTCTTCTTGGTTCAGGGCTGCCCCTAAATACTGTATTTAGTGGGCATTTTAGGGGACTCGAGGTCAGTAGCCAATGGGCTACTGACCTTAGGGTGACTACACCATTGGTGTGCTCACCTCCCATGGGGGAGTGGGCACAATTCCTAATCCTGATTGGGGAATGCCTGCCTTCACCTCTCCTCTCCCACCTGAAGGGTGGGGTTGGCAGAGGTGGGCAGACCTTCTGGGCTGGCAAATTTTTCCTGCCAGTCTTCCCACCGAAAGGTAGGGGAGACAGGAAGGGGGCCATCTCCTGATAGTAGGAGAGGCTGGGGGTCACATTACAAAGGCAGCAAGGCCTTTGAAGCTCCCCTGCCACAGATTGCTCCTCCTGACCTGAGGGAGGTGTGAACACCTCCGCCCAGGAAAGGCTTTGTTTCTGGGCTCAGGGAGCGAAGGCTCCCATCCCAGGGGTCCAGAAACATGTCTTGTGGTAGCAGGCTGGTCGTATTTCAGGGGGCATCTCTAAGATGCACTCTGAGTGCATTTTTCATTAAGTCCCACACTGGCATCAGTGTGGGTTTAATGTGCTGAGAAGTTTGATACCAAACTTCCCAGTTTTCAGTAAAGCCATTATGGTGATGTGTAGTTCGTAATGACAAACTCCCAGCACCATATACTCTTAATGGCATTACTGCACTTATAATATCTAAGAATTGGTCTAGACACTGTAGGGATACAGGGCTCATGCACTTGTACCCTCACCACTGGTATAGTGCACCCAGCTAGAGGGGTGGCTGACCTATGTCAGGGCAGTGGATTGTAGGCATGGCACACGGGGATGTGCCATGTCGACTCTTCACTTTGTTCTGCACCAAAACTTGCAGCCTGCAATGGCAGTGTGTGTGTGTGTGTGTGTGTAAAGGGACAGGGCCTCTAAGGGTAGCACAATAAGTGCTTCAGCCCTTAGAGGCCTTCCCTGGTCACAGTGCCCTTGGTACCCATGGTACCTTTTGCAAGGGACTGACATGTGGCCAAAGAGGTGCCAATTGGGGGTACAAGGTACAGTTTTGGGAAAGAACACGGGACCTGGGAACCTGATTGGCAGGGACCCAGGGCACATAGAGTCAACGTGCATCAGTGGTCTGGCAAAAAGTGGGGGGTTACTGCAACAGAAACCCAGCTTCCTACACCCATTAGACCACAATCACTGTAAATCATTACAAACACAATCAAGCTTACAAATTATAGTTAAACACCAATCCTCACTGTCTCTCACCATATGAATCATCTCAACAACACACACAAACAACAATCATTTATATATCACTCATTGGTGCATTAGTTGCCTGTTCCAATTCAAGCACAGTGGTACATTGCTGATCCACTTTGATTCACAAAACACATATTGTCCAGTCTTGTAAATCAAATATCCTGGGGTAGTACTGCTAGGGAATTACAGAAAGAATAGGCACAGGATTGAGGCAGGCATTGTCCTCCAATGTCCTTCAAGGGAATTGGGGGAGGCTTCTTCACTGCACACTTGTCCAACTACAATCCGGCCATACATGTGTCTAAAACAGTGGGGCTTCATTAATCAGTCAGGCACAAACAAACAAATTAGTATACTGTTCCTCTAACTATATCCCTTTTTTTTGTCAACGCAGTTCGGTGATAGAAAGTTCTATGGTGGGTCAGGCCTGTTCAGAAGTTAGGGAAGTAGAGTTCATCGTCAAACTCAGAGGGTTCACCCTGAAGTTGGTCGGCTAACAAGCTACCATGACTTGAGTCTCATCAAACACCCTCATCCTCATCCTGTCGTACTTCGTGTATGGTGTAATTCAGTTGTGTAAGGTGCTGATTTATTTTGATCATGGTTAATCTCTCCATATTTTTGGGTGAGAGACTGGTCCTTCTTACTGTGACAATTGCACCAGCTGCACTGAACAGATGCTCAGAAGACACACTGGCTATCGGGCAAGCCAGATACTTTATTGCCAGCCAGCTGAGCACTGGCCACTGGCTACTAGCGCCTCTATCCATACCAATACACTAATGGGATTTGATCCAGATAGACCTCTGTTGGATCATCCAGATAGGCCTGGATCATCCTCTCAATAGTCATTGGTATTCCACCTTGCTCAACCTCTTTTGCCTTCACCTCTGCGCTGGACTTAAGCCCTGCCTTTAGAAACCAATCAAATGCATATTTTGGGTCTGATGCTCCTGTTCCTGTTGTTGTTGCTGGTGTTCTTGTTGTTGGTTTTGGCTGCTGTAAACCAACAGCACTGCCCTCAGGATCTATGGAAGTTGAAGGCTGCACCCCAGAACTTCTACCCAGGAGTGTGCCTCTAATTCCCAGCCGTTCTTTTTCTAGGTCACTGGCTTGCTCAGCAATTCATGTCTTATACTTTGAAACATCCCCGTCTGAAAAAGGAAAGTGGCCTTGTATTAACAGCCAAGTGAAGGATTCAGCTCTCCACCAACTCATGTGCATCTTTTTTTTCATCCACACCTGCATACATTCCAGACACCTCCTTTAGCTGTTCCTGTAGCATATGCAACAACAGGGTAGCTTGGCCAATTGTACAGTCCTCCATGCTGACTTCCTGTGTGAAAAGCTCAAGAGGAAGCAGCATCAGTGACAGGTATTTCACTAGGCCCCATTGGTACATCTGAATGGTCATGCCTTTTCTCAGTTGCAACCCCTCTTTGTTTGACATATTCATCAATCGGTCTGTACTGCTCAAGCAGACATTGCAACATGTAATAAGTCGCTTTCTAACGTGTTAGCACCTCCTGTACGAGCGCTTCAACCGGCATTATATTATCACACAGAATGATCCTCAACTGCTTCCGGGCTTTAAACGAATGGCTGAAATGAGTGCAGATTCTTCTGCTGGTGGATAGTAAGTTGCTGACTCAATCTTCTTTTTTGAGAACGTCCTGTACAATGATGTTGTTACAGTGCTCCAAACACAGCACCCTGAAATATTTACCATCTGATGTGGCCTTAACTGTATCATTGCCATTGTCCGTGGCAACAAATCCAATGTTAAGCCCTCTGGGTCGCAGCCATTCAAAGACCTTGTTGTTAAAGTCATGCAAGATGTTTGCAGCTAAATGAGATTTCACCATGGCGAACATAACTACTGTTGCATGCTTCTGAGCGCATCAAAAATTTCAGCAGCGTCAACACCTGCAGATATCATTGTTATAACCCCTACAAAAGAGATCCAGTGTGCAGTGGTGCACATGTAATCATTGGCTTGGCAGCTGGTCCCCATGTCTGTCGTCAGGTGGATAGTGTGAACACTACCTGCAGCAAAGCTTGTCCAAACAATTCCAGTACATCATGGTGTAGCCTTGGAACAGCAACTCTGGTAAACTAGGTCTGGCTGGGAACCTTACATTACAGGCAGATGGCAGTCATAAATTCTAGAAAACCCACTCAATCCACAAAAGAATAAGGGAGGAGGTCCAGCGCTAACATTTTATCCAGATTCCCGTTGCACAAACGTGCAGTTGGATGGTTGTGTTCGGACTGCCCTTCCTGTCTAAACATGCCAGGAATAGTAGCCTGAACTTTTTTCTTTTCTGGTGCCAATGACGCAGACGACTTCTTGAGAGAAGCAGATGGAAGACTCAATGTGCGTCTCAGTGGGGCAGTCACTGTATTCACTTGCCTTGGTGTCTCGACCTGAGTCTTGTGCCATAGCGATTTTGCTGATGTGGGGGATACTACTGCCCTGCTGGGGACAGGGCTTTAAAGAAAATGTCACCCTCTTATTCACCTTCATGTTCCTCCGTGATCAGAGAAAATTCAGATTCCCTGCTCTCACCACCTTCATCAACACCACTTGCAGTTTTTTGGCTAAGGAGTGCTACTTAGCGGATTCCATGGTGTTTTTTTCCAATATGTTGCTTGGTCTCCGGTACCATAGTTTGTACCAAGCTTACCTCGACTAACACTTGCCTTGCAAATGAAGCAAATGGCAATGTTCACTTCCTTTTTGACAACTGTAAAGAAGGACCAAACTATGGAGCTCCACTTTCTGACACTGGTCCCACTGCCAATGTCCAAAGAAGTGGTGGTACGTGGGTGTTTCGACGTTTGCCTCTCTGCAGTGCCTACTTCTACTGAGGTGGTTGTGCAGGATGCAGGTCATGGGGCCTTTGCAAATATGGAAGCTGGCAGTGGTGGTATCTGTTCCACATACCACAGAGTAGGTTGAGATAGAGTAATGTCAGTCTCCTCTGGGGCTGGGCTAATATCCATGATGACTAGGCCATCATCATCCTCCTCTTCTGTATCCATAACTACAAGGCTTTCAAGAAACTTCCTTTTCCCTAGCCTCTCTTGGTGTGTCTCAGACGGAGTTGGATTCCAAGTGGAGTCTTGATCATCAGAAGGGGGGCTTGAAGAAGAAGATGGTGGAGTACCCTTCCTTTTTCTTGCTGAAGATCTCAAAGACAATAGATCTTCTGAATTGGGGGCTTCTTTCCTTCCTCAGCATGAAGCTCAATCTCCTGAAATGCTCCTATTTCAGCAGTAACTGCTACTGCTGGCTGCGGCTGTTGTTGTCCACTTAGCTAGGTTTCCAGCAACGATTAGGCACTACTTTGCGAATTCAATGTCACTGCTCATCGGTGTTGCCATGATTACAGTGGCTGCCCTGTGATAGACATGGTCTTGGGCCGAAGATCGGGTGGGACCGTTGATACGGGACTGCTGTTCCCAGCTTGCTCCCCAAAGGCCAGTGCGGCAGGCTCATGTTTGCCGAAAAAGGTTCAGGCCGGCATGCCAGTGGTGGAAATCGGCTTTTTCTCCTCCCCACTGACCACTTTCTTGGCAGCACCTTTCTTTGGGTCCATCTTGAAGCTGTCAGTTGGCAGTGGAACTTAGCTTCACAAGCTGAATAGATGTCTGTGTTGTGTGGTCACGCATCACATGCAGAGGCCTTCTGTCTGGCAGTACTGTGGGTGATGTCTCTTTTCTTGTGCACCTAAAATCAAATAAGCAAGAAGAACACCAGTGAAACATGGCATTGTTGCAGTTTGAATTAGTTGTACAAACAATATAATTTAGTGTGGTTACTTAAGTTATAAATAATTAACAGCAATACAGTGTCAGCACTATCCATTCAAAAGTAAAACAAGCCACACCAACTTAAAATTTCATCTCCAATCAGGAAAGATAAGAAAGAACAACAACATACAGATGTAACTGTTTGCTTTATGTGCATCAATTTGGGATGTGTCAATTCAATTCAATTCGTTCTTTATTCGGATAAAAGATATCCATAAAAGTACAGAATAAAATACCAGCACAAATATGCATTAAAAACAAGGACAATCGACATACATAAAAACAATGAACGCATAGCTAAAATCAATAGGCACACAAAAAACATATACATAGTGCAAAAATCGATACAGCAAATTCATCATAAACTTGTAATTTAGTTAAAACCAATAACAATGATATTTCTAAAAACAGTGTGAATCATAAAATGTAGCAGCATAATGTAATAAAGTGCAGACAATTTAACTTATACAGTACCCATAGAGGCACGGGATCGAACAGCCAGTCTTAAAAAGGTACTAACACGAAGGGTTAAATTTTCCCCATTAAGCGTAACAATATCCCTGTAGGCCACCTTAAAATCAGTAATGGCCAAAGCCTTAAAAAAGGGAATCAGCAGCTGTTTACTATATATTTGGTAGAAGTTACAAAAAAACAGAAAGTGTAACATGGATTGATTACCGCGGTTTCCACAGGGGCAAGGCATTTGCTCAAGATTGATATTAAAGCCCAAGGGGAAGCACAGTAGGTATTTTAAGGTGCCAGCCCTAAGGCGAAAGAGCAAGCTTCGTTCCCAGCGGTTGGTCACTTTTAAGAGATAACTAGCTGGGAATTTTGTAGGGGGGCCGTCAACTTCCACCATAGTTATATACCGGGCGACTGAGGATTTCAAAATTTCTTGCTTATATCTCAAGTCGCCGTAATACTCATACAAAGACTTCTGGATAATCTTTTTGTTAATGCCTGCCATGGTGCTTGGGTTTGTGAAAATATGCAACAAGTTTACAGTGGACAGGCTATCCTTAACGGCCGCCAACCATGGTATGTCACAGCCCTTGTTACATTTAAGACAGTCAACTATGATTTCTCTAGTTAACGTGGCTGCTGGATTTTGCCATACTTTTATCCAGAAAATGGCTGGGCGGGTCCTAATATAATCCTCTATATAGGACAGTTTTAACTCATGGTGGCAGACAAAGGATGAGGAACAGATCGGTGCCCCCAGAACTCTCCGACAGAATCTATTTTCTTCTACCTGGATACTGTTGCAATTCACGTGGCCCCAAACTTCAGCTCCATATGTTGCAGTAGGTAAGCACTGAGTTTTGTATATTTTCAATAGAGATAACACTACCTCAGTTCTTCTAGGTTGGGGAAGGCACAGGATCGAATTAACGGCCTTTAAAAACTTGCTCCGGCTACATGCCAAATGAGCAGCCCAAGAGCCAGTATCTGCAAAAACCAAACCCAAATAGGGAAAAGTGCGTGTGCATAACAGTTTTTCAGAACCAGAGGTAATTACATTAACATGGTGTTTTTTCGGGCCACAACTCATTAAAAATGATTTTTTTAAATTTGTACAAAGATCCAGCTTATTCATAAAATCAACAAAACCCCCAACTAAAATGCGCAGAGCGTTAGGTGTGCGGCCCATTAGGACCGCATCATCCGCATATAATAGGGCAGGTCATTTATTACCGTTGATCATCGGGACGTCCATAGTCAGTGTAGACAACTCATTATGCAGCTCATTAATGTATAGAATAAAAAGCAGAGGGGCCAGCACGCAGCCCTGCCTGACCCCTCTGCCAATAATAATATTCTCTGAGACTGCCCCATCCCTACTGATCCTCACCTTTGCCCCCAGGTCCCTATGTAAATAAGCCAAAAGTGCACTAAGGCCTCATCCAGCCCATATTTTAAAAGACATAACCATAGGCGTGATCGGTTTACAAAATCAAATGCTGAGGTGAGGTCCATGAAAGCTAGGTAGATGGGAGACTTCCGAGCTATTGTGTACTTGCCAACTATGAAATGTAGATTGAGGCATTGCTCTACCGTTCCCAATTTACTTCTAAAACCTAACTGACATTTATTTAAAATACTTTCATCCTCAGGCCAATTCCTGATTTTGTTGAATAACACCCGCCCAAGTATCTTAAGTGTATTATCGATCAAAGAGATCGGTCTATAACAACTGGGGTTGGACCTGTCCCCCTTTTTGAAAATTGGGACTATGATACTGGTCGACCATGTGCTGGGGATCTGGGAGTTTGTTAGGTTGTTAAAAACATTAAGTAAAAGCGGTGCCCAAAACTCCGGTTTAAGCTTAATGAGGTCAATAGAAAGCCCATCAGGACCAGGGGCCTTGTTACCTAAACTTTGGTCAATTGCATCCTCAACTTCAGATAATGATATCTGGATTCGTGTAGCAACTTGAAGGTCTATATGGACCTCATTCTGAGGAGAAGCTGTATATATTTTTGAGAAATGGGCAACCCAAGCATCGCTAGTTATATTACAGCTTAGGGGAGTTAGAGTCTGGCCCATAGTTCTCATGTTTTTAGCTGCTGCCCAGAAGCTGTTTGTATTGTTAAATCTTGCAGCACAGGCCAAATTATCCCACTGTTCTTTCAAGATCTCCTCTTTCCTCTGCTTAACCACTTTGTTATATTGATTCCTCATTAATCTGATAAGGTTTGCATCCCTGGGTGTAGCTGACAAGGCAGCACGAAGCTCTCTATTGGCCTGTGAGCAAACGCTATTAAACCACTTGGGATTGTGGTTATTATTAGGCGCAGGTTTTGAGATCATTTGTTTAATGCCTGCGCATAAGTGGGCAAACGCAGCAACTACCTCAGGGTTAGGGTCAGTAAGCGACAAACACGTATCAATAAGTGATCGATTAGATGTTAACATGTTTGAGAACACATTACTGTTGTCGATACCTTTCCAGATAATTCTTAGATTATCAGTTGAGGATGATAGATTACAGGCCC
The DNA here is from genome assembly GCA_963921515.1 of Calotriton arnoldi. Lineage (NCBI taxonomy): Eukaryota > Metazoa > Chordata > Amphibia > Caudata > Salamandridae > Calotriton > Calotriton arnoldi. The sequence continues at coordinate 156,882 of CAWUFW010002954.1, forward strand.
CTGGTTCTGCAGTAAAAGTATTTCTAAGGGCAATTCTAAGCATAACCGAGGTTGGGTTGTGGTCCCCAAACACAACAGGTATAACCTCAGCTCTGGCTAAAATATCTTCAAGCGTGGCTGATATAAAAACATAATCAATTATTGAGGCACATCCACGACCTCTGTAGGTGGGTATTGAGCGACTGTCATCATGATGGTTTATGGCTGCAATATCCATCACATTTAATAAGTCGTGATTCGACAAGTAATCCAATAGTTCAGTCCCCCTTTTACACAGATTTACATATGGTTCATGGACAGTGTCCAATTTAATTGCCCCAGAGATCTTAACATTAAAATCGCCACCCAGGCAGATTCCAGCTAAATTCTGGTACCCTATTAGGGTTTGTATATCTGAGACAAAATTAAAAAGATTTGCAAAAATCATGTTAGGTACACTTAAAAAATCATTGTTATAAAAATTAATAAAACAAATAGAAGCCCCCGTGTATATATCAGGGCTTGGAAGTTTAGACTATTTGTAGGGATGATTTTGACACTACCACCAGACAAAATGTTAACCCAAATAGAAAGGCCACCAGAAGGTCGCCCATATTTAGGGGCAAGTGCACAAACATTAAAACATTGAAAGCCCTCGAGATATAACTCCCTTGTAGCCCAGGTCTCCTGGAACATTAAGATGTCAAATTTATTTACCAGCTTAACCCAGTCCTCATTATCTACTTTGGAGGATAAGCAGGCAATGTTCCAGCTTAACACCTGCAGATGTTGATCTAGTGGCCCAAAAGCGTCTTTTTTCAGGGAAACAGGTACTGTTGTAATAGAGGCTGGTTCGATAAACATTGGTGTGAAATACAGTCAATCTAAAGTATCTAAGCCAGAGAGGGAAGAAAACCTATTTTGTAACAAGAATGGAGAAATAGCAGGTATATTATGGCTGATATTGAGTTTATAAAAATAGCCTAGAGGCAGTGACCAGACATCAGTAGGTGGGGAGCTGTTATGCACTCTTGACGTTAATATTGATTTAACAAGAGCCGGTCGACGAAAGTTAATAACAACACAATCTCCCTCTATGGTCTTGTCTGAGGGACTGACCCAGCCAACCCTGCACACCATCAGGATGTCATTAGTGTTAGACAACCTGAACCCTTTGTGTTTAGCCAGCCAATTAATACTCTTATTGCATAATTGGTCCCACGACTCTGACTGATTTTTCCCTTTAGAGGGCACCCCTGCTAAGACCAAGACATAAGGACAGGCCTCGGGTGGTAAGCTTAGAACATCTTTTCTTACGTCAACGGGCCCGCAAACATTGATCCTGGTGACAGGGGCAGGGACGGTACTCTGGGAACTATATGCTAAATTAGCATTATTTGCGGGGGCTATACTAGGTGCATGGTCAGCTAATTGACTAGGTAAGTGTAATGTGTTGGAGTTACCTGGGTTTAAAGTTTTTTCTAAGTGAATAGGAATCTCGGGAAAATACATTCTTTGACTTTGCGACAAATGTCACAAGGGCCAATTAGCGGAGGCTGCATAGCAGTTAAGGTTTGCTGTGGCATGCTAAAAGCTGGCCTGCTCTGAGCCTGCGCTTTATGTGACTCCCCCTGTTGTGATAACATTTTGGGTACATTGCTCTGCAAACTAGACTTATTAATTAGTGATTCTAGGCGATCCAAGCGCTTCCAAAGTGTAACAAAATTCCTATCAACGAGTTCCTTAACGCGCTCAAACATGGTATCTATGATAATATCAATTGCAGCATCTCCCAATTTCATATTATTAAAAAGTGCTGGTGCAAATTCAGTCTGAGTATGAATTGAATGGTTATGCATATCAATAGGCGTTAAAACAGCAGGGGCGCTGACAGTTACTATATCAGTTGCTATGTCAGCTGAGACCGCTGGGACCGCTGGGCCTTGAATCCATGTGCTTAAAGCAGTACGCTGTGGCTTTAGACGTGATGGTTGCTTCCTCTTTGGGCAGGCAGGCTTATTTGTTTTCCTTTTTCTTTTTGCCCCTGCAATTTCTGGGTTTGGGGAGATATTCACGTTAACGCCAGTGCCAATGTCCTTACAGTATGTCAATGGCAAAAGATCCGCAGCCTCCCTAGGATCCCCAATAACCTTGGTACCCTCATCACCCGGTCCGCTTCCCAAGGCTGGCAAGCGGTTTAGGGTGAAAAATAGGGTAGTGCATTGGAGAGAATAGTAGAATGAGGTTTGAGATGAGTTGGAGTAAAGGTAGAGGATATGTTGCAAGAGATAAAGGGTGATGAAGGAAGTGACCTGATTCGTGTCACCCGGGTCACACAAGACCACCTCTCAGCCTTCCATACCAAATGAAGAGTCGGTCAGACAGTAGAGAATAAGAACCAATATCTGTACACTCAGAGTGGACCCCGGACTGCCCAGTCTCTAAGGAGTGCTGCAGAGGGACTGGCATCAGCAAGCATAGAGATACATTATGTACATTTCAGAACGAATGAAGGCACGCCCACTGTGGAATTTTCCAAGCAGATACAGCGAAACTGTGGAATACAAAAAATAAGTTTTGATTCTACAGCCAGGGACACACTATCTAACAGTCGAGGTCATTCTGTCCATGCCCGCCACTAGACAAGTGGGAGAGGGTTTCTATGTAAGGGGAAAGGTATGTGTTATTAAGAACAGTATATTCATTAGCGAAGCAAAACCTAACCTTAGAGAAACAGAACCTAACTGAGGCCTTTTCTCGGAAATGGCAGAGTATACGTTTCGATTTTAACCCAAAAAGGCGTCTAAGTATAAAATGGCACCACGAATGCTAACATACGTATAGCAATGCATAAGCAGGATTCTTTTTATTCTAAAAGTGAGATATAGCATAGTGCTTTGGATATGCTGAATTAGAAGCAAAGTAATAAATATAAATATACATAATTCCATGGAAGGTATATATGCATAAGGAGGGTAGTATATGTACATTAAAGTTGCATTTAATAAACTCAGACTTTCAAGTGTTGCAGTACTTTAAATTATTTTTTTATATATATATATTTGTTTTCAATTCAATAGTGAAGCAATTGTAGATAAATAGATATGATAAGTGATTTATTTATTTATGCAGTCACATATACATGTTAAACATGGAATAATGTAACTATAAGTAATATGTACATTTGTTAGGTAGAACTAACAAATATCTATATCTTTAAAAACATAATTATTATACACATTTATACAAAGCAATACACATAAGTAGGCATACATCTATAGTCCAAATAAATGCTTATATACAGAGGGATATGCTGTATATTTATGTTTGAGTATGGTGGTTATGTGGGGAAGAGCCAAGTCTCAAGTAGTCTTCTAAAGATAAGGTGGTTATCCATGGATCTTATGTTTGGGGTAAAGAGTTCCATGGATTGGCTGTTTGAACAGAGAAATGAGTGCCATCCATGTTTTTTTTCTTGTATGGTGGGATTTTGAGGCAAGATGCCACTCTAGAGTGGAGGTTCCTGTATTTGGTAATTTTATTCCTGACCCTATTCCTTAGAAAAGGAATACTGTTGTTCGCCGCACGCCTATGGCAGACAGGTGTTTAATCTTGGATGCTTGGAAAATGTGAAAAAGAAAACATATATTCTTTGTATTAATTTTTTTTAAAGATTTTAAAAAAATTACAAAAAACAATTAAAATGTAATAAAAAAATGAATGTGATAAAATTATCAAACAATCTAAATTAAATAATATAATTGTGATGTACTATGGGACTACCATGAGAAATTCATTGGGATTCGGGAGGCAAGGAGTGGTGTAGGTAAAAAATGCAAAAAAATATATAACAATACTATAAAACACTGTGCATACAGTACATTTAGTATGAGCATTGTGCAACTAGTCCTCAAGCATATTATTAAACTTATATCAGGGAAAAATTAAAAAAAATGAGCACAAACAAAAAGGCTGAGACCCCTACATACAAAATAGCTTTGAAAACTGAAAAATGATGCTTGACAAAATGGCCACATAATCAAACAGCAAGCAAAGAGGCATGGAAACAACAAAGAACACATGCAGTCCTATGGCAAAACCATGACTTCCAACCACGTGGTCAAACAGCAAGTAAGGAGGCATTGCCACAACAAAGAACACATGCAAAACCCATGGCAAAAGCACACTGGCTGGCTACACAAAATGGCCTCCTACCACATAGTCAAACAGCAGTCAAGGAAGCATTGCCACAACAAATAAAACATGGAGGCCTATGGCAAAAGCACATTGGCTGGCTACACAAAGTGGCCGTTGCCTACGTGGTCAAACAGCAAGCAAGGAGGCATGTCCACAACAAGGAACACATGCAGACCTATTGCGAAAGCACAGTGGCTGGCTACCCAAAATGATCACTGACCATATGGTCAAACAGCAAGCAAGGAGGCATGACAACAAGAAAGAACACATGCAAGCCTTTGGCAAAAGCATACTGGCTGGCTACACAAAATGGCCACCGACCACATGGTCATACAGCAAGCAAGGAGGCATGGTCACAACAAAAAACACAAGCAGGCCTGTGGCCAGAGCACACTGGTTGCCTTCAAAAATTGGCCACAAGCCACATGGTCAAACAACAAGCAGGAGGCATGGAAAACAAAGAACACATGCAGGCCTATGGGCACTGACTATACAAAATGGCCCCTGGCCACTTAGCATTGGGAACGAAGACAAATGGTGGCTTAATACAATCGCACTCACACACTGGCCAGACAAAGGAGGCATTGGTAACAGAGGAGGAAACAGCATTAATTCAACAATACCAAAAATGAGAATTAACTGGGCTAAAAAGCATGTCAAACAACACACATCCCCCAAAGGCATCAAATATATTTCCCCATCTGATCACTTGTTACACAAAAAACACAAAATTCCCCCCCAAAAGTCACATTTTATAATTCAATCCAATGCCATCCACGGCCTAAATGATGTTTCAATTCAACAGGCACCACAGAAACTGATGTTTCATGCACCCATGACTAATACTGCACCTACTGACTGGAAGGCCCATTGGCAGACTAGGCCACATAGTGAATTGAATAAATATTGCAAATAAATTCAAAAACATGGAGAAAATGTACTAAACTGTGCAACATTTTCCCTTTACAAAAAAATTAAAATTGCATGCAAAAAAACTAACCAGGCCCCTACTGAAACTGTAGGTCACCCACCCAAAAATTGAATAAAAGTACAAATAAATCCAAAACAGTTTTTGAACTTACTTGTGAAATCTCAAATACAAAGTCCTTAAATCCAATGTATATATGCAGCAGACAAGGAGAGTGATTCTTCCACCTCCAAATCCAAATGAAAAGTGACCAGGAGCTGGACAAAGCACTGGGAGGAGTCTGCTAGACAGAAACTGGAAGTTGGAGTCTCTGGGGCACTTCCTTCCTGTTGGAAAATAAAGTAAAGAAAAAAGTCTTCTCACACAAAAAAAAACAACAACTCCAATGGCCCACTGGAGAAGAAAATCCACTCGAAAAGCCTCTTAGCTAGTTTTTGGGCACAAACGATGCTCGAGCTGTACATTTGCGACTAGCACTATATTGGTGCCGTCACTGATGGAATCTGTGCAAGTGTGCGAAGTATCGTGTGAGCTCGCTAGAGGCCCAAGATTCTCATGGCGCTCGGGAGCAAAACAAATCTCGAGCCCGCAAATGGAAAAAAACTCTGCTTCACTCCTGGGAACGGGGAATGCAGGAACTTTGCATTGCTCCATGGAGTGCGAAGTGCCCGAATTCCGCAAACTCTATGAGCGGAGCTGCGGTTTACACCCAGGCCTACATTAAACTAGATCTTTTCTCAGCGGAGTGCCTTTGCTGGGTTTGATGAAATTCCATTCAGTATTCTTTTGAGAAATTAGTATCACAATTCTGTGACAGTGGGGTTATCATTAGTTCAAAGAGGGTTTGCAAAAGAGTTTGCAAACCCTTGCAGATCCAGATTAAAAAATGAAAGACATCTCATTGGCTGCCTCACTAAGAAATTTCTGTTATAGGGTTACAAGACTCCATGGAGTCTTTAAAACATTTTGAAATTTCGGATGAGAATTGGATGTTTCCTTAAAGACTTACTCAATACAAAATGGATTGTTTTATAAAGATCAAAAAACTATACCTTCTCCCTCTCAATTTACAAACACAGTCTTCCAGTCAAGTCACTCATCTTCCTTAGCTGATCATCCTTGAGTGACAAAAACACAGCAATCTTGGATACCATGTCCAACAACATAAATAAATATATCCAAATGTTTACACAGTTTGGGCACAAAATGAGACTCCTCATTCTGCTTCTACAAGGCTATTAAAATGGTTGCTTTTTCTTCTTAAACCTTGGCCCATCTTGACCATGGATTTTCAACACACATCCTCCAAAGGCATCAAATATATTTTCCCACCTATACAAGGTTTGCAGAAAAAAACGCGAAATACCCCCCAAAAACACATTTTATTATTTAATCCAATTCCATCCATGGGCTAAATGATGTTTCAATTCAACAGCACCACAAAAACATGCACATGTTTCATGCACCCATGACTAGCACGGGGCCTACTGGCTGTAAGGTCCATTGGCAGACTAGGCCACATAGTGACGTAAATGAATATTGCAAATGTATTAAAAACATGGAGAAAATGCACTATGTGCAGAAAAATTGCATGCAATAAAATAACTAAGCCCTACTGAAATTCAGTCCACCTACCACAATGCATTTTGAAAATTAAATAAAAGCAATAGTAAATCCTGATGCATGCCCTCTGTCAAACAAACAACACCCTTAGACAACAGTTTTTGAACTTAATTGTGATATCACGAAAACAAAGTCCTCAAATCCAATGGTATATATGCAGCAGACAAAGAGAGGGATCCTTCTAGCTCAAAATCTAAATGAGAAGTATCCAGGAGGTGGACAACACATTGGGAGGAGCCTGCTGGACAGGAACAGGAAGTTGGAGTCTCTGGGGCACTTCCTTCCTTTTGGAAAAAAAGTAAAATAAAAAATGACTCCTTGCACAAAAAAAACAACGCACATGGTCCACTTGAGAAGTTTTTTAACTCCATATTGTAAACTGCTTCTCGAGAAGAGAATTGTCTCCAGGGTGCAGCCGCGGTCGCTCGCGCTCGCCTATGTCACAAAAGAAGAACCGGAAGTCACTGGCATGGCCTAAAGCTACACTAGTGGCTGCAAAATCTTGTGGGAGCTCGTAGGTGGCAAAAACATTTGTGGGCGCTCAGAGTGCCCGGTAAGTCTCATCGCGCTTGCTGCACGCTCACAAAATGACAGTACGAGCAAGCCAACCGAAAAAAACCTCTGCTCTGTTGCGGACTGTGGAGTTTATCGGTAACTCCGTGTTCTCCGAGGAATCCTGCAAACTCTGCGAGTGTATTGCAGTTTTATGCCCAGGCCTAGTTTTCACATGCTTTGAGAGTATTGCATCTATCTAATAGATAGATGGTCAGAGACCTGCTCTCTCCCCCAGCAGGTCCGCTGTTCTGCTGCCTGCCGCTGACCCCGATCACCTGTTGCTGGTAGGTGTTCAACGCCCTCCTCCAGCCGCAGGCTCTTGCCTGCGCCTCATGCCTGGTGGTCCGGTGGGAGAGCTGTGCTCTCCTGCTGGTCCGCGGCTGTCTGTCTGTCCTGATGTTTCTGCCCGCTTTCTGTCTTTGTCTGTCTTTGCCTGTCTTTGTTTTTCTTTTCTTTTTTAATTTTGTCCTTGTTCAGCTTTCTCTGTTTTCTGTTTTCCTGTTGTTGTGCCCTTGTTCTGTGCCCGTTTTCACGCCCTTCTTCCTGCCGCTGCTGCCCCTGTGGCCCCTCCCCCCTGCCGGTTCCCGCTCCCACCTCCCAGCTGCTCTTCCCTCCCCCTTCCATATTTAATGGCGGCCACTGCGCGGGCACGCCCCTGGCTCGCCGAAGGCAAGCCTGTCTGCGCCCTTCCGCTTCCTGACCGTGACCAGTGCCAGGGACCCTTGATCTCCGACCACTTACCGTTACAACTCAGCTGCCCTCCTCTCACTCAACACCGGAAGGAACAACAACTGCCAGCTGTCCACGCCGAACACCACCCACAGCCAGTTATCCTGCCGCCACTGCCACCAAACCTTCACCACCCTCCGCACCGCCACAGCCACCGCCCCCACCCCGGACGCCAACAAAACCAAATCCCTGAAGTACATCCTCCTCAACGTGTGCTCCCTGCACAGACATGTGGTAGAGATCTAGGATCTCCTCGACACCCTCTCGCCAGACATCCCCTTCTTCACGGAAACCTGGACCAACGCGTCCTCTGCCCTGACATCACCACCGTCATCCCTGACAGCTACAAGATCCAGAAGAAGGACCGCCCCAACTGCCCAGGAGGAGGACTCGCCATCACACACACGAGCTCCCTCTGACTCTCCACCTCCACCACGAGTGACTCCTCCACCACTACCGAACACCTTCACTTCCAGATCCAGACCAGCCCTAGAACCACTCTTCACTGTACCCTTGCCTACAGACCCCCCGTACCCCACTCATCATTCGCCACTACTATTGCTGACCTTGCTGCACCCCACGCCATCACCTCCCTGGACTACATACTCATCGGAGACCTGAACTTCCACCTCGACAACCTCAGCGACCCCAACTCCACCGCCCTCCTGGACAACCTCGCCAACATCGGACTGAAACAGCTCGTCACCACCCCCACCCACAAGGCAGGCCACACCCTCGACCCCATGTTCGCAGGTTGGAACAACATCCGCTTCAGTCACACCACGCAGCCGCTCTGGACGGAGCACCACTGCGTACACATCTCTTTCAACACCGCCAATGCTCCCAAACCCACTCCTCGCCCTCCTCAAAGGAACTGGAGCAAGGTCACAGAGGAGCACCTCAACTCAACCCTCGGCCGTGACCCCCCCACCTCGACTGACGCCAACTCTGCAGCGAAGACACTACACCACTGGATCACCAACTGCGCAGACAAGCTCGCACCCCTCTGCACCACCGACAGACAATGCTCGCTAAAGGCCACCTTGTTCATCACCGACCTCCAAGAAGCCAGACGCTCCTGCAGACATCTTGAAAAATGATGGAGAAATAGCAAAACCATGGAAGACCTGATCACCTACAAGAACGCCATGACAGACTACCACCAACGCATTAGATCCACAAAGAAGACGTTTATCTGAAACAAAATCCTCACCAACTCCATCAACTCAAAGGAACTTTTCAACATCATCCAGCAATTCACCAAGCCCCACAGTGAAGCCACAGACCGCACTCCTTCCCAAGAACTCTGAAACAAGCTTGGCTCCTACTTCCACCTTAAAATCAAAGCCCTCTACGACAACTTCAGCGAGCAGACTCCAGAAACCACCCTTCCCTACAGCTACGACAGCCAGCCCACCATCACCGCCTGGACCCCGTCACCACCGAAGACACCACCAGGACTATGAAGGGCACCCACTCAGAAGCCCCCACGGATCCCTGCCCTCCGCACATCTTCCAAAGAGCCGAAGCTGCCATAGCGCCCCAGCTACATAGCACCATCAACACCACCTTTGAATCCAGCACCTTCCCAGATGACTGGAAATGCCCAGAAGTTAAGCCCCTCCTCAAGAAACCCTCTGCAGACTCGATGGACCTGAAGAACTACTGACCCATCTCTCTCTGTCCCTTTGCAGCCAAAGTCACCGAGAAGATCCTCAACACCCAACTGACAAACTTAATCGAATCCGGATTCCGAAGCAACCACAGCACCGAGACCACCCTCCTCGCCGCTACAGACGACATCCGCACGCTCCGCGACCAAGGCCACACCGCAGCCCTTATCCTGCTCGATCTCTCTGTGGCCTTCAATACCGTCTCCCACCGCACCCTCGCAGCCACCCTCCACGATGCCGGAATACAGGGAACCGCCCTTGACTGGCTCCGCTCCTGCCTTTCCTCTCCGAACCCACAGAGATCAACTGCGGAGTACCACAAGGATCATCGCTCAGTCCCATGCTCTTCAACATCTACATGGCCCCTCTCGCTGCCATCGTCAGATAGCATGGACTCAGCATTGTATCCTATGCTGACAACACCCAACTTATCCTCTCCCTCACGAATGACCCTGAAACCACCAGACTCAGCTTCCAAGAAGGAATGAAAGACGTCGCAGCTTGGGTGAGCAGCAGCTCTCTGAAACTCAACACGGAGAAGACAGAAGTCCTAGTCCTCGGACCCTTCCCCTCTGCGTAGCACAACTCCTGGTGGCCCTCTGCCCTCAGCACCCCCACCTCCATGGACCACACCTGGAACCTCGGCATCATACTCAACTCCTACCTCACCATGACCCGACAGATAAACGCTGTCGCCTCCACCTGCTTCAAAACTCACTGCATCCTCTGCAAGACCTTTAAATGGATCCCCCCGATGCCAGAAAGACCGTCACCCACGCACTCATAACAAGCAGACTGGAATGCGGAAACGCCTTCTAAGCCAGAATCAACAAATCCCTGTTACACAAACTCCAGACCATCCAGAATACCGCGGCCAGACTCCTCCTCGGCATCCCACAACATGAGCACATCACCCAACCCATGCAAGACCTCCAATGGCTCCCCATCGAGAAGAGAGTAACCTTCAAGCTACACACCTACAAATCCCTCCACAACACCAGACCCAAATACCTCAATGAACGAGTCTCCTTCCACGCACCCAAAAGGAACCTCCGCTCCGCTGACCTCACCCTGGCAGAAACCCCTCGCATCAGCAGAACCAGAGCGGGTGGAAGAGCCTTCTCCTACATCACAGCCAAAGCCTGGATCGAGCTCCCAGTCAACATCAGACACTCCCCTACTCTGCACACCTTCAGTAAGAGCCTCAAGACCTTGCTCTTTGGCTGACTGGAGCTGCACCCCCACGCCTTGAGACCCTCAAGGGTGAGTAGCGCACTTTAAACCCCCAGATTGATTGATTGAATGATTAATCAAACCAAAAATATGCATTTCACCAACAAATTCAATTTTCAGGTATATGAATTAGATTGAACTTTGAAAAATTAAATTGTTTGAAAAGTTTATTTGAGGTTGATAAAAATGAGTATGATATACAGAAAATAATTCTAACTGTATGGCACAATCCATGAGTTGATTTGTGAGTGTTTTTATATATTTTGTAATGGGTGAGTAAGTCTCTTTTTTGGTGTGGGGGATGTGACTGTTTGTCTGGCATTGAGGCTAGGTGTGTATGAGGCTGCTTAGTAATGTGTTGACCTAGAACTGTAAATTATACATGTTTTGTTTTGCTGCGTGCTCTATTTGGTATAAAAACTGCTTGCTAAGCTTTCAATTCATACTTTACAATATACTAGAAACTCTGCAAAGTTTTAGAGCTCCATTCATGATGTGCTGGTCAGAAAGGATGTTTTTCTTTGAACTCTGGGACTTGTAGTCTTATTTATTCTATTTTAAAGTAGGACTACAAGTCACAGAATTATAAGGAAAAACACGCACTGGGGCAGTACATAATGAATTAATGTGTGAAAATTGGCAGTTATTACATACCTTTTAGGGTGGCTGTTTGTAAGTTATAGGGCTGGTTTGTATGTGCTTAGAGAGTAAGACATGCTGTTTAAAATAATACTAAGCTACATGTCTAGTTTCAGAGTCCATAGGTACAGTTAAATATGCAGTTTTTCACAAATTGTACAAGTTTTGTACCGTTGTAGGAAACAATTATTACTCTCATAGTCTGTCAGACAGAGTCGGAGGTATGTAGGTATTCAGTAACACACCTGTCCAGAACTTCTGTATACAGGTGTAATTATATATAATTCATTTGTATGGTAGGCTGTAGGGAGATAATAGGACAGTGTGCGTTCTAGTTAAAACTTGTTTTAAGTTTAGTAACCTTTATGTGTATTTATAGACCTATATAGCCTGTTGTATATGCAGTATCCGACCTATAGTGCAACTCACTTACCTAGTAAGGAAAATATAGAGGTACTCATACAGCTAGAGGGAGAATGCCAGAGGGACTTACCCATTCACTCACATGCCATATAGCACTTATATGTATCGAACAGTAACAGAGCTACTTGCACACACAATATATGTATTGTGCCTGCTTTTCCAGTTTTACTGCTAGGATGACTTGACATTTAAAATATTTTGCAAAATGTTTAAACTTCCCTTCTAGTATATATAACTTACCCCTAATGTAGGGTGTCATATGCCATAGGGCAGAGTGCTCTGTGGTTAAAAGGTGTGATGTGTACTTTAAAGTCTCAGTCAGTCACATGTGTTTTTGAGATTCCTAGGCACAGTTAAATATACTCCTACACTCACTCAGAGATATGGACAAGTACTGACACAACATAGGTACTGAGCTATTTGTTTAGCCAGTTACATACAGATGTAGTAGCCCATATAGTTAGATAAACAGACAGTCATCTACTGGTACACTTAGTTAAACATCTGATGTCACTTCTACAGGAGCACTATTCCATTTAGTGAGATATGCAGTCAAGTACTGAGACAACCTAGTCACACATCCAGGCAAGTGGTCCTTTAAACATGGGTCAGGCCTACTAGTACAGAGGGTATGTCTGCATTTTTAGAGGAGGCTTACTACTGCAAAAGGTATCTGGGCACTTTAAATGGCAGCTCAACTTGGCATGAAAAAGCCTCAAACTCACCTTTTAGTACACATAACTCACACCTGAGATAGACTGAAGGTATGCCATGATCCATGATGGTTTGTGTTTAACCGGTAAGAGATGTCCATATCACTTTCATTAAGTTATTTGTGCACTTCCACCCCTATGCCTAGTAGTACGTAGAGTATACCTCTGATAATGCAAGTGACATACATGTTTTGAAAAGCACAGAGTCTCATGCAGTCAGACAGTGCAGAGGCAGTTATGCATTTACTTACATGCTTAGAAACTAGTTATGTATCCAGAACTATCAAAGCCAGTTGTACACACACTTACATACCCTTGTATTCACCAGCAAAAGCACTGAGCTATTTGTTCAGCCACTTTTGTAAAAATTTAGTGAGCCATAGAGTTATTTAAAAATACAGTCATGTACTGGTACAATTAGTTAAACATCTGCTGGCACTCCTACAGGAGTTCTCCTCCACTTACTTAGATATGCAACTAAGAAGTGATGCAACCTAGTCACACATCCAGTCAAGTAGTACTTTAAACATGGGTCAGACCTACTACTGCAGAGGGTATGTATGTGTTTTCAGCTGAGCCCTACTACTAGAAAAGGTATCTGTGCATTTTTATGCGAGCTCAACTTGGCATGAAAAAGCCCTTCTTAAACCTACTTTCACATGCACAAAACTCACCTCTGAGATAGGTGGTTTGTGTTTAAACCATAAGAGGTGTCCTTTTCACTTTCACTACGTTATTAATGCACTTGCCTATGCCTACGTGCATGTAGACTATACCACCCATAATAGAATTGATATACAGTTTCTGAAAAGCATAGAGTCTCTGTCTCATGCAGTCAGACAGTGCTGAGGCAATTATGTATTCACTCACATGCTCAGAATCTAATTATATATCCAGCACTTTCAAAGGCAGTTGCATATACACGTACATATAAACGTACATATTTTTGTAATCACCAATAGAAGACTGAGCTATTTGTTCAGCCATTTACATACATATTAAGTGAGTCATAGATTTAGTTAAACAGACCGTCATGTTTTGGTACACTTAGTTCAACATCTGATTTCACTATACACAAGTACTCCTCCACTTAAATAGATATACAGCCAAGTAGTGATACCACCTAGTCACACATCTAGTTAAGTAGTCCTTCAAACATGGGTCAGTCCTACAACTACAGATGGTATCTCTACATTTTTAGATGGGTCAAGCCTACTACTGCAAAGGGCATCTCTGTGTTTTTAGCTGAGGCTTACTACTGCAAAAGGTATTCGTGCTCTTTTAATGCCAGCTCAATTTGGCATGAGAAACCCCTTCACCAAGTTTTAAACCTACTTTTTATTGTGCATAACTTACCTTTGAGATAAGCTGTAGGTATGCTATAATCCACAGTAGTTTGTATTTAAGTAGTAAGAGATATCCTTTTCACTTTCACTCAGTTATTGGGTACAGTTTCAGACCCTATCCGTAGTAGTAGGTAGAGTATCCTACACATAATGAAAGTGATATACATGTTCTGAAATGTATAGAGTCACTGTCTCATGAAGTTAGACAGTGCAGAGGCAGTTATGTATTCACTGACATGCTCAAAAGCTAGTTATGTATTTTTTACTATAAAAAGGCAGTTGCAGACACACTTACATACTTCTGTATTAAACAACACAAACACTGAGCTATTTGTTAAGCCACTTACATACACATGTAGAGAGCCATAGAGTTACTAAAATAGAGAATCATATACCGGCACACTTACTTAAACATCTGATGGCACTCCTATAGGTGTACTTGTAAACTCATTCATATATGCAGCCAAGTAAGGACACAACGTAGTAACCCATCCAGACAAGTAGTCCTTTAAACATGGTTTAAGCCTACAACTGCAGAGGGTATATCTGCATTTTTAGGTGAGGTCTACTATTGCAGAGGGTACATGTGCACTTTTAATGGCAGCTCAACCTATCTTTTAGTACACATAACTCACCTCTGAGATAGGCTGTAGGTATGTCATAAAGCACAATGCTTTGTACTTAAAAGGTAAAAGATGTCCTTTTCAGTTTCACTAAGTTATTTATGCACTTGAAGACCCCTATGCCAAGATGCATATAGAGTATACTACCCATAATGCACGTGACATACATAATCTGAAAAGCATAGAGTCTCTGTCTCATGCAGTCAGACAGTACACAGGCTCAGATATGAGTTATGTATCCATCACTATCAAAGGCAGTTGCAGACACACTTACATACCTCTGAATTTACCAACAGAGGTACTGAGCTGTTCCTTCAGCCACTTACATACACATTTAGAGAGCCATAGAGTTACTAAAACAGACAGTCATATACTGGCATACTTACTTAAACATCTGATGACACTTTTATAGGTGAACTCCTACACTAACACAGATATGTAGCCAAGTACTGACACAACCTAGTCACCCATCCAGATGACTAGTCCTTTAAACATGGGCCCGGCCAACTACTACAGAGTGTATCTGTGCATTTGTAGGTCAGGGTTGCTACTGCAGAGGGTAATGTTACCTATAATATAATTGCACAACTGTGTATATTGATAGTTATATGCTTAAAATATGTAATCAGATAGTATGTAATGAAAAGCTAAATGTACATATTTTTTTCCCTTTTCAGGTTTCAATTTCTACTTAAGTACAGACAATTACAATACCTTCAAAAAGTGAGAGAAGAAAGAAACAGAAGAAAGGACACTATCTACTTACAACTGAGAAACAAATGGGGCAAAATGCAGACAAAGTGGCGAAAGAGAAAAGAGCTTCTGGTAAGAGAACCAAAACATTTCTTAAAATAATATGTGGACAACTAGAAAGTCAGCGAAATCAAGTAAATAAAAAACAAAGTTTCAGATCAATTAAGAAAGGAAGCAAAAATACATGATATGAAGAGTAAAAAATTGTACGAAAAAGCTGATAAGAACTATGAAGAAGTATAAAGGAGGAAGAGAAGCAGTCAGACAAAAGAAACATGTTGAGGCTGTAGTTGATAAGGCCTTTGTTCTCAAGAGCTAGCTATTTATTTCGATTCTAAACAGAATGAAGACACTCAATAAAGTAGTGTTGTCAATGAGGAAAAGAAGCCAAAAGAAAAAACTTGTCAATAGAAGTAACTTTTCCAAAGTGTTCAGTGGTGAATGAAGACATACTTCTAGTACTGAGCCTCTCTTTGATGAAGAAAGCTACTTCCAAGAGAACACATTAGTGCATGCAGTTGAAGACTCTAGGCGATGTTATGAGATGAAGGATGGTATTCCTATTCCAAACGAGGTGATGGTAGTTAGGAATGCAGAAGAAGTTATAGCTGAAGAGGTACAGGGAAGGCACAAAAAGGACCCTGTTTATAAATGGAACATATTAGTGTTTGCAGTGTTCGGCAGGAATCTATTAACATATTGAGAAATTACCTACAAAAGTTTCCAAAAAAAAGTGTGAAACTGAAAATTGTGGCTTGGCAAGGATTAGATTTATACAATGTAAGGAAGTAAAGTAATTTGCAAGGACAATCACTTCCATGACATTCAAAGAAAGTGTGTACAAGCACTTTTCATCACTTTAGAATGTTGACTGTTTATCATTCTAAAATGCGAAATTTAGTTGGGAGGCTTTACTATGTGAAACCTCCTGCTCTATATTTAGGAGAAATGAATAGAGCTCTTCTGCATGGTACAGTAGCAGAGGTAGAAAATGTTTGTGCTGATATTCAGTTTCATTTCTTTGGTTCTGAACAAGAATGTAGGGAAAATGAGGATTTAGTAACTGCAGGTTTAGAGGATGTGGACACGGGTATTACCGTTGATAACTTTGGAGAAAAGCTTACAAAGGTTAACACAGTTTTGTCAGGGAAACTGAACTGTGTTTGTATATGTTGTCGATGTACTTACTACAAAAGTGAAACTAGTTATCTTGTGTTTTCAAAAACTGAAGGAGAGAACAGAGATAAGTGGCTTGAATTTGCAGCTTATTTATTTGTTGAGAAACGCTTTGAGTGTACCACACGATAAATCATATGTAAGTACTGTTATGCTCAGTTGGAGGATAATAAAATGCCAGCTAGAGCAGTACATAACAAGTTATAATAGAAATAGTTCCAATCCCACAAGAACTTCAAGATTTAAATGCTTATTAATCAATTCTAATACAATGTATATATTCATTCTAAGCTATAGTTCGTATGGAGCCAAAGACAGGGACGTTTCCTCCCACAGAGTTATAGAAAGGTCTTAAAGGTAGAGTTGTATGTTTGCCATTAGATTTCAAGCACAATATTAAAACTGTAGCGGTGCATTTGAAGAATATTTAGTATTTAAGTCAATGATATCCCAAAGAGTTAGTGGATCTTAGTAAACTAAAAAAGGCAACATTATATCTGGTACAAAAAAATTAGATGTTATTCAAGATATAAGACATATGGAGGATGACACATCATCATCAAGTGGTCAGATTCAAAAGGTGGATCGATCCAGATCAGAAGGAATTTATCAATACTACAGTAATCATCCTCTGCATTCTAAAGAGATTATTGGTGAGGATATTGATCTTTTACAAATGAAAGAAGCAAATGGAGCTCCCTTGTATATGTGAGAGAAAAGTTAAGAAGCTCGCTGTTTTCCACATCCGTTTCTTCCTGAAGTAGGTGGTAGATATGATGACCACCCTGTACAAATAAAAGCATCTGGATATGGATCAACTAGACCATATTCAGAGGATCCAAGAATTCGCCAGTGTATTCCCTATATATTTCATCTATATTTCATCGAATATTTGAGAGTGACTTGTCAGGGCTATCTAATGCAGTAAGCTGCATTCTTAAGACAGGAGTGCATCTGAAAAATCTCACAGCAAGATAGTTTGGTGCCAAAGTGCAAGGAAAAAATGAAAACCTTGAATACAACTTGATTAATTTGAAGGCACTAATGAGCACTGGTTTCATCGTCATAGTGAGTTGAAATGCATGTTGAGAAACCTAGGATCACCTACTTGGTTTCCAACACACAGTTGTGCTGAGTATGCGTGGGGTTGACCTACTTGAATTCTTGTGAGAACCAAACTAAAACCTAAAGGATATCAAATGAAGACAGCTGGAAAACTTTGTTCATTGGATCCTGCAAATGTTTGCAGGTATTTCAATGACTGATTTCAAGCCATGATGTCTTTCACCTGCAAGTAAAGTAATCCTCCTCTGGGTGAAGTAATTGATTTCTTTTTGCGTAGAGTACCAAGCTAGAGGTGCTCCACATATTCACATGCTGTTATGGGTAAAAGATGCACCAAAAGTTGGAACAAACAGGGAGGAGTCTGTCTTGTCTTTTATAAAAACAGTATGTGACATGTGCCATCCCAAAAGGCAATGGTGAAAAAGGCTTGAGACAACAAGTTCTATGCTTCCAAACTCATAGATGTGGGAAGTACTGTCGTCGAAAATACAGATGTTAAGGAACATTTTAAACAAGATGTCATTTTGAATTCCCATGACCTGTCATTTTTCAAGGAAGAGTAAACAGCTTTTTGTCTGCGGTCAGACATAGACTGACACGGAAGTCACCAAAAAATACATAGAACATCACAAGAACACAAGCTTTGAAGTATAATAATTACTAGAACCCTGTGATATTGAAGCTGTGGAATGCAAATAGGGATCAGACAACCACATTGCTATTGCTTGCTATGTCACGTCTTATATAACAAAATCAGAGAAGACAGAAATGAAAGAAATGTGGGAGGAGATTTTTACAAAAAAGAGTCTTATCAAGAAATTGTACGGTTTCAGCTTGGAAATGCTTTCCCAGAGAGAAATAGGATCCTATGAGTGCACAGACCGGTTGAGCTTGGCTCGTTCTCAAAGTCAAAGGGAATTGTTTGGGTAAGTCTAGGCCTTGCAAGCAGTTGAAATAGAGTATTAAAGTCTTTCCCAGAAAAACAATATTTAGCAGAATTTGATGCAGAAAATAGAGATATACTGTAATATAATATGTTGGATACACTACCCACATCTTCAAAACATATGTCTCTATGAAGTACTTCAATACTAAACATATAGAAGTAATATAACTGAAAACATAAAAGAAGGGAGATATGAGGTACTTGGGTGTGATGGTTGTTTGGTGAGACACAACAAAGGAAATCTAATTAACCACCCAAAGCTTAGTTGCCAAACTCCGGAGAGAAGATATTTTTTCTACTTTGCAATTTTGCAGTTGTTAAAGCCATGGCGTGTTGAATCAGATTTACTTGGACACTATGACTGTTACAAAGACTCTTTCAACATTGTGAAAGACAGCATTGAGAATTCACTCTTTCTAACCTACTTGCAAATGTTGAAAGATAAGATTAAACAGGATGAAACTATGGCTGCTGAGATAGCCAGGGAGAGTTCACAAAGCAGCCAAAGTTCTGGACCGCTGACTCAGGATCCTCTAGGAGAGCCAATTATTCAAAATGAAGCAGCTATAGCTATGGATGAGGTGGAGATTGCAAAGCAGCAAGCAAGAGAGGTAACAGTTCATTTTGAACAATTAATATGACAACTGAACAATGAACATGAAAAGAAGACGACATGCAGGTGAGTTGTTGAGTCTCCTTTATTTCAGTCCAGTCCCACAGCTTCACCAGCAGCAACGGATGAAGTCCCCGCATTCGAGATTCCACGCAGGGAATCCACGCACGAGACCTAGGTAACACGAGAACCCAACACACCCCCCTTACTTCACATAGAAACAAAGAAGAAAAGGAAACTTATCTAACATAAGAAAATAAGAAGAACAGTAAACACCTTAAATTCTAGGTCAACAAAATTGGGATGAGAAAAATCAATATCTAATGTGATCCCGGAATTTAGCAGGAGCAGCCCTTGTTCTAGTAAGACATTGTCGGGGAACAGTGTCCATGGCAGGCACAGGAATTCTCGAACTATCAGCCACAGGAGACAAAGTCGTGCAAGGAGTGTGAACACCAAATTTTCCTCTCACATACTCAGCTTTAGACTTCGGCACCACTGAGACAGCACACTTGTTCCAGACTTTCCCATTTTCCAGCACAACAACATGATCTCTCACCTCCTTCACTCTAACAGGAGCAGAGAACCGAGAAGTTCCCTTGCGAACAAGAACAGGCTTCTTAATTCTCACCCAGTCCCCTTGACACACCGGAGATACCCTGACACAATCAGATGCATACTTGGCTTGAGCAGCGGCCCTGACATCAGCTACCTTGCCAACTCTCTGCAGATCCACCTCCTTCCTTGACATCCAGTCTTTGTTCAGCTTGGAACCAGCCACCCTACCCCTTAGCAAAGTGAAAGGAGACATGCCAGTACTCGAGTGAGGAGTGATTCTCATTGCCCAAAATCACCACCTTCTAGTGCAAACCATTGACAAACGGCAACTGTAACTGATCCTTGATCACACGATTCAGGTGTTCAACCTGACCATTGCTACGGGGATGATAAAGGGAGGTGAGAACATGCTTAATGCCATGGATTTTCAAGAACTCCTACATCTCCACGGACACCAACTGGGTCCCATTATTAGTCACTAACTCCTCCGGAAACCCTTCCCGAAGAAAAACATCCTTGAGGAAATTGATGACAGTGGCAGAATTGATTCCATCCACAAACCTAACTTCTGGCCATTTGGACATATAATCCATCAATACCAAAGCATATTTGGGAGAACTGCCCAGACACCAAACGGACCAGCCACATCAAAAGCCAACTTGCACCAAGGTGAGTCCTTGACAGGAATAGGACTGATGGAAGATGGATAGGTCACTTGAGTTTTGTCACTCAAAACACATGCACCACAATCACAAACACAGTGTTCAATGGACCTATCAACAACCTGCCACCAGAAATCTTCTCTAACCGTCCGCTTCATGGCACGGATGCCCAGATGACCTTCATGGGCCAGATATAAAATCTTCTTATGTAAGGTCACAGGAACAACCAGCAATCCACCTCAACGCAGGATTCCGTCAACAAGAGACAACTCATCACATACCCTCCTAGAAGGAATTAGTTCAGGAGTAAGAACAGTATTATTGGGCCAGCCGTGAGCCACAAAGTCCATCACCTTGCTAATCTCAATATCCTCAGACAGAGCCCGCTTCCAACCAACTTCAGACAAAGAAGCTCCAGTATCAGCTACCGTACTGACAGCACACACCATTTCCAAATGCTCACCCCCAGGCTCAAAGATAGTCTCAGCAAGGGGTAACCTGGACAGGCAATTGGCTACGCGATTTTTCACGCCAGCCGCATACTCCAGACAGTAATTAAATTCATTAAGTCTGTACTGCCATTTTGCAATGCGAGGGGTGGCCCTCCCACCACCCTTGGTGGTAAAAAGATCTACCAATGGCTTATGGACAGTCCTGAGAACAAAATCATTGCCCAACAAGAAGTTACGAAAATACTGTACACCCCACCATAAAGCCAAGGCTTTCTTTTCAATTGTAGAGTAGGTGCCCTCGGCACCCCGGAGTGCTCTAGAGGCAACAGCAATGATCTCCTCCCTATTGGCAGATCTTTTCTGCATAAGAACAGCCCCGAGACCCACATTGCTTGCGTCAGTGGTAACAATGCAGCGATCGTTAATGTTAAATAATTTGAGTGGGCGTGCCTGAACAATTGCCTCTTTCAATAACTTGAAATCACAAGCACACTGATCTGACCATACGTACTTTGCATTCTTTTTTAGACGACCACGCAAACACACCGTCCAGTCAGAGAAATTGGCCACAAATTTAGCATAGTACTCAACCAGCCCAAGAAAAGAACGCAACTGGTCCTTATTCTGCGGTTCGGGAGCATTTTGGATGGCATCAAGGAGCTTAATCTTGGGTTCCACTCCACTTGCGGAAATATGGTGCCCCAGATAGTCTACACCATCTTGAAGAAATTTGCATTTGTCCTTCCTTAATGTTAACCCGCTAGATTTAAAAATCTCCAATACCTGCCTGACTCTGGCGTTGTGCTCTAACACAGGTTTTCCATGAATCAGGATGTCGTCTTGGAAAAACACGACTCCCGCAGTGTTCTTAAACAAGTTCCCCATAAGACGCTGGAACACTGCAGAAGCTGACGCTAAACCAAACGGCATGCGTAAGTAACGAAACGCCCCCTCGGGAGTCACAAAGGACATGAGATGTCTTGAGTCCTTGCACAACTCAACTTGATGGTACGCAGAAGATATGTCAAGTGAGGAGAAGTATTTTGCACCCTCGAAAGTTGACAACATCTCATTGATGTTGGGCAAGGGTTGGCGGTGCACCCATATGCAAGCATTAAGGTTGTGCAAATCCACACACATTCTAAGAGATTTGTCTGCCTTGCACGCCAAAACAATGGGTGACAACCATTCAGACCCCTCAATGGGCTCAATTACTCCCATGGTACCCAACCGCTCAAGTTCTTGTCGAAGTTCACTACGCATGCTAAGCAGTACTTTGTGCACTTTATGTGCAACATCCCTTGCACCCTCCTTGAGAATGATGCGGTGTTAAAAACCCTTGAGCTTACCCAACTCACCACTAAAAATTTCTGGGTATCTCTGAATCCAATCACCATTAGATGACAACCCGGCTGTAACTGTGTAGACAGGGGTAACAGCAAGGAGACTAGAATAGAATTGTTTAGCTTTATGTTTCGATAAGACCATATCGGGATGATTGGGATCAAGAATGATTCCAAGCTCACCCTGTTCGTCAAATGCAAAAGCTTCATGAAAGGGTTTCAATGCTTTTGCATTTGACTCGTGAGGGACATCTAGTAACGACTAGTTGAACTGCAGCTCTTTGTAGAATTATTTTGATATTGGACACTATAATATTCACTGCCCACTGCTAATCTCGTCCCATAATGCTTTGCAGGGCCTTTGGTTGGGATTGTATTTTTGCCCATAACTGTGCTTGGGGTGGTCCTAGGAGGAAGGGACCACCACTGAATCGTTCACATGATATGCTTTTTGTGTTCAAGGCATCTGCTTGGTCCTCCCCTAGGTTAGGGGGACCCCAAAATCATCACCTCTCTCATTGCTTGATATTTTCATTGTCAAAGTTCACTTTTGTGAATTTGTTATATGCTTTTTAGCATAGAAAATTGCTTTAACAAAGCATTTGTATGTGTTTAATATACTGCTGCTACGCTACGTCGATTAGCACAGTTTTTTACTTTGCTACGTGCAATTTGCGTAGTGTGTAGTAACACAAACTTTGCATGCTCCGTGAGCGTAGCAAAGTACTATGCCCAGGGTTAGCCAAGAACCTCAAATCTTTTACCACCATAAGCAAAGATCTTTATGTTGGACTGGTCAACAGGAATGTCACCCAATCCCTCAAAATTCTTGGCATTAATGAGGGTAAAAGGAGAACCACAATCAGCAAGAAACTTTGGGGCAGATTTACAAGGCCCTTGTGCCACTTTTGCGTCACTTTTCCCATGCTAAAAGTGGCGCAAAAGTGGCGCAAGGGGCTGGTAAATCTGCCCCCTTATGTTCTTGCCGTTTAAACTCATGGCACACGCAGGTGATTTCCTTCTATGAGGTTCTATAATGGAAGCAATTTCTACTACACCATCCGATTGAACAGAGGAAGAAGACAACATTAATAATTCATAACTTCCATTATCTTCCCCATAGTCGACACAGTCCTCATAGCTTTCACAGTCGCAATGGTCCCTTGTGAGGCACTGTAGCCTTGCACATGCGTGCCAAATGTCCTTTCTTCTCACACTTGAAGCAAGTTTGATTTATGGCAAAACAAAACTTAAAATTGCCCAAATGAGATCTGCTTCCACAACGGTAACAAGTGAGGTCTTGTCTTTCAGGTTTAGATTTAGGCAGGCTAAGTGCAGGTGGAGAAATACGAGGCACATTCGTGTTGGTTCCCTTGGTGAGTTTGATAGTAGGTTTTGTGCTAACTAATTTGATTTCATTGGATGGTGCAAATGGCGCAGACACACTCAACTCTTTCATGCAAAATTGAGAACGCTCAATACTTCTTGCTAAGATGAGAGCAGTCTCTAAGTCAGGATCCTCAGAAGATAAAAGTTTCTCTTGAATCTTCTTGTTGCATGTGCGTTCAATTAGCTGATCAAGGATTATCTCATCCCTGAACTCCTTATAATTGCAAGTGACAGCTAAGATTCTGAGAGCAGCAACAAAATCATCTATAGATTCGCAGGGAATCTGCGCACGTTGCAAAAATTTATGACGCTCCAATACTATATTTCGCTTGGGATTAAATCTTTTGTCCAAGGTTTTAACAAGCGAAGCATAGTCATCCACAATTAGCGAATCACCATCATCACCTCCACTAATACATGTTCTCACAAGTTTGAGGGGTAAAGTCTTTAAAATATTCCTCCCCTCAGCACCCAAATTATAAACGAGTAAAGCTTTTTTCTTTTTCGAGGTGAAAGTGTCTCCATCAATCGCCTCAAGGTAAGCCTCGAATGTCTCCATCCACTGTTGCCAAATAACAGGAGGAGTACCAGGTGTCTGTAAAAAGGGACGTGGTGCAATTACATGATCCATTTGGTGGCCGTGCGTGGGTGAGTTGCTGCCTCAAAAAGTCACAACCAGAAAATGATCAACTTGAGCGTGTCACTGTGAACAAAGTTGATAAATCCTGATGACACGCGTGGTGTGCGTTTCACCGTAGACACAATATTGTAAAATGCAAGTGAAATTGTGCAGGTGTGCGTGTCACAATTGAATCACCACTTAGCAGTAATAACAGATGCAAGCAAAATCCTATGAGAACTACCACAAATATGGCATTCACGTTGCGTGCTGGCGTGGTCACGCTAACACAGTTTGAAGAAAGCTGTGCAGAGCACTAGTCTTGGAAAAGATGCGCTGAAAGCGGATGTCACTGTAATCAGTAAATCTAGAATAGACAGTTTGACACGCTTGGTGTGCGTGTCACCGTGGAAGTAACTTGTACAGAAAGCGGAAAGGTAACTGTAGTAATATAGATCGCCATGCACAGTTGGATGACACACCAGGTGTGTGTGTCACCGATGAATCTTTAATAAAGTTTAAATGACGCACAATTTACTATGCTGCATTGTAAGTACATTCAAAATCGGGTCGCGATGTTGGAAATGTATTCAAAATGGCGCTTACGTTATGTGCTTTGCGTTAGTTCCGGATGGAAGGTCAAACGCGCACTAGTCTTTTTTCAAATACGCGCATGCGTGGAATTGAGTGACATAGCCTGATTGCAGCGTGAGGAGCGCGTTCAAAATTCAATGCCGTTGAAGCTGTACAATTAGGCAAAAACGCAAAAAAATGGCCAAAAACTCACCACAACCTTTGGTGAGAACGCGACCTTCAGGATGAAACTCTTCAACTCCGCCAGGAACGATCACGGGACGTCGGAAGATTCACACGGGGGCGTCGGAAGATTCACCTCTTCATGCCTCCCAAATGAGACACTCCGACATCATCTCGAAGCAGCAGGACGTCCCGCCACACACAGTGAGGAAGACTGAGGGCTGAACAACTCGTCGCCACTGAAAAGAAGACGACATGCAGGTGAGTTGTTGAGTCTCCTTTATTTCAGTCCAGTCCCACAGCTTCCCCGGCAGCAACTGAAGAAGTCCCCGCATTCGAGGTTCCACGCATGGAACCCACGCACGAGACCTAGGTAACACGAGAACCCAACAGAACAGAAATAACTTTTTAACAAAGTTAAAGATAAAATAGAGCATGGATTTCTCCATGAGAAGAAACAATGTGAATGTTCTTTGTATACACCAATTTTACTATACATCAGTGGTCAAGCTGGCACTGGAAAAAGCTTTCTAATAAAAGTTCTCACTGGTTTTCTACAGAAGACTGCAGAATCAAATTTGTCATGTGAAGTAACAGCACCAACAGGATTAGTTGCACATGACATTAAAGGAATTACTTTACATCGATTACTAATGCTCCCTGTTGAACATGACAACAAACTGGAATAGCAGAAATTATCTGATGAAGGTTGTCTTCAGGTATCAAGAGTATTGAAAAAACTGAAGCCTCCAATCATTGTTGAAGTGAACATGGTATCAGACTTAATGCTTGCCTTCAGACACTTACAAATGCAACAGATTTTAAAAGCAAACTGCGATCTACTCTTTGGAGGAAAGCATATGATTCTATTTGGTGACCTACTGCAACTTACGCTTGTAAAAAGGACAATCTGTTTTCAAAACACTTGTCCATAATGAAACAAGAAATTCTTTGGGGAGCAATGGCAATGTAAATATTTGTTTACACCTTGAATATTAGGAACTAGTGAATATTATGCGTCAAGCATCTGATGGGGATTATGGAAATATTCCTAAAGAGATTAGATTGGGAGTCCTAACAAACATTGAAAAACGTGCTTTGGAAAGTCGACTTATCAAGAAACTATTTTCATCTAACTTGACAGCAGCAGAACTAATGTACAATTGTATTGAAGAACACAAATCCATAGTCTGTTTAATGCCTACACTTCAAGAGTGTTCCAACTTCAACAAACAATTACTAAAGCTGGAGAAAGAAGATATTTTGGAAATTACAGACGTCGATAAAATGTAACATCAGGGAGTGCTAATTCTACTCACAGAAAAGCTACAAGCAAAACTGGATTCTTTGGAGAAGTCTGTATCAGGACTGCAGGATTAGAAAAGCGTTTACAAGTATGAAAGAATAGCCAAGTAATTTTGCGACATAATTTAAATGTTGAAAAAAGATCAGTATATGGTGCAATGGGTAAAGTGATTGATTTTATTAATTTTCCAATTAAATATGGGGTTGAATACTTGGCCATAAAATTTGATCTGATTGACGCCGTGAAGTAGATTGGGCGATGTGTTGTATGTTTTTTGCTAGTGAAAGACTTAAATGTGTGGTACCAGCAGTTACCACTATATCTAGTGTATGCTGTAGCTATCCATAAATCACAAGGATTAAGTGTAGATGCAGCTTTTGTTAATATTGGAAGTACGGTATTAAAGAAGAGATGTCATAGGAAGCATTGTCGTCAGGTAGTGCTGCTGCAAGCTGTGTAAGAGAGTACAATTGGTTAAGAAGTGTATACGCTCCTCATTTAGGCCAATACCCTAATTATGATAAATGGATAATCTGTCAAAAGTGGAAGATTACAAAAGAGGGTACGGATGCTCAAGAAAAGAAAGGGCACAAGGACAAATCCTGAAGGTGTTAAGAAGAGAAAACTTGAAAACGATGGAGATATAGCAGGTTACCAGTTGGAAAAAAGTTCAGATGTCAACTCCTATGCAAATGTTGTTCTCAATGTACTGTTTCATATACCACATCTAGTAAACCATATTCAAGAAAAAATAAATAAGAAATTGTGTTTTGCACTGTATTATTTGCCATAACATTAACTGACTGACAGAACTGTGATACATTCTGCCTCAGGTATTCAATATCTTTTAGATATATGTAGTGGATCACTAATGTTTACTCTCAACACAAAACAAGAAAGCACAAGAAATGTATTATGTTTATGTTTGGACTTTTAGAACAAGAAGCTGTAACTATTGAGGATTTATTTCAGGGGTCTCCAACCTTTTCTGTAACAAGAGCTACTTATGTTCATTGAAAATCATTCAGAGCTACTAATACTAGTGATGTAAAATTGAGCAACCCATCAAAGAGTGGCAGCAGTGGTCACATTGGTGCATTAGGCAGGGTTTCCAGCAGTAATGTAAAAAGGGCTTTGACTATTTGAGCTGAAATATTACATGGGTAGTACATACAAACCATAGCTTCAATCCCCCTGGCACCAAGGTATAAATATGAGTAAAAAGTCTCTCCATCTGAAATAAAAGCTTTAAGCACATTTTTGAAGTTTAACTATTTTTCTACAGACATCAGCTTTTGAGTTGTGAAAATACACACATTTTTGTCTTGAATACATACTTTTTAATTTTGGTATACATATAGCAAAAGCTTTGATTGTCGTAGGCTGCCCTGCACACAGAAGACCTACTCACAGGTATCTCGAGAGCTACTGGTAGCTCACAAACATTTCGTTGGAGACCCCTGATTTATTTGGACTGAGTTACACATGGAACCATGACTTTGAAGATTGGGTAAATGAGACCAGTGTGGGCTATTGTTTCGGTACTAGAACTGAAGATACTTCATTGAGTCAGTGTTGCTTTCACCACATCCGCCCCATCAATTGTGTGATAATTAATGGTGTAAATCATTAAGTCACACCTCAATAAATCACACAGCCTGGGGGAAGAGGGATAGGGGTTTGATGAATGGATGGAAAAGGGGATTTGGGGAAAGGTGTGACAAAGGCAAACCCTACACAAAGAAAATATTCTTCTGGGTGCTGAGCAGCCAACCATCATCAATTTGTTGTGGGAGGAAACGAACAAATGACTAAGACACAGTTAACTTAAATGCATTTCAAACAGTCGATCAGCCCCAGAGAGACCCTAGTTGTATTATTATATATCTAAATGTCCTGTCACCTAGGTTTGAAAAATAGTAAATACAAATTATGTGGGAGTGAAGCGAACATCAAACACAGTTCTAAAAAACTATTATTAAAATAAAAATGATATTGTATTGCCAAATTGGGCGGTGCATCTGCATTCTTCTTGGATTGTCTGTTAATCTTGAATGCCTTGCTGAAGTGGTCCAGTAAGGTAAGCATGAGTGTTATGGTGCTTTTGCCATTTGTGCAGGAGAAGAGAAGGCCTGCGGATTGTAAAACAGAAATGATATTGTTGCATTAAGGAAAAGGTAAGCTTCATGATGAGTGTACCAAGAAGGCAGAGCAAAAGCATAGTCTTTTGCAATCATTCATTTTATGACTGATGTGCGATCAATTGAATGAGAGCAATTTCAACAGCCAACAATCACAGACAAGTGGCTGCATGTATCGGCTCATCAAACTCGCAACTGTCACAATCATCAACATGACATTTAGCTAGCATGTGCATAATGTGATGATGTGACATCATCACTTGTCTGTCTCCAGATACCTCGAACAACAGGTCCCCCACCCAACCAGC
This sequence comes from Calotriton arnoldi, assembly GCA_963921515.1. Taxonomy (NCBI): domain Eukaryota; kingdom Metazoa; phylum Chordata; class Amphibia; order Caudata; family Salamandridae; genus Calotriton; species Calotriton arnoldi. The sequence goes on from CAWUFW010002954.1 coordinate 185,630, forward strand.
AGCAGCTGGTACAAATAAGCACGGTGGGGTGGGGCGGAGCGTGCGGGGGGATGTCGACAGATGAAGGAATAGGAGTTATTTATTTATTTAATTTGCCCTATTCTGTTGTCTGTCGTCATACCCCTCTCCCTGCCCCACGACCCCACCACACTTACCTGCACAGGCTGCTGCTGCACCCAAGCACATAGTTTCAAATTTGAGCCAGCTAGGACATACACTCAGCAGCATTGCATTTCCTAAATCAAGTAATCAATGCACCTCTTACCAGTCCACAGAGTTGAGTAGGGCTCTCAGAGTCATCATCATGTTGGTTTCCATGAAGTTTATGATAACTTCATTCTTCAGTTGTTGAAGTAGTCATGCCCTAAGTCTTTCCATCATCCTCCTGACTCTGAATAACGAAAATATCCATCTCCGTAACTACTCCTGACCCAAATGAGAGAGATTGACTTTAGTGCAATGCTGCTGATGAACAACACGAGAAATATTGAGTAATTGTTTGTGTAGACTAGATTTGTGTTTGTTAGCTAAATGGACTGGTCGGGTCTTTGCGGAGTGTGAACTAGAAAACAAACCAGTGTGGGCCCGGCAAACAAATCTCACTAAGTGTCGAAAGGGAAGGAAAAAATAAAATCACCTTCAGGAAAAAAATGATCACCCATTGTAGTAAGCTGGCCCTGTATATACTATAACAAAATGAGGTATAGGGTGCACAGAGTCCAGTGGAACCCCAAAGGTAGGCAGAAGTAAAAGTAGATAGCACCTTACTCTCTATTTGTGGTAGAGTGGGCGAGCAGTAAGGCTTTATCAGAGGGGAGTGTACAGCACTTGTTGTACACAATCAGTCAGCAAATGATGTCACACACTCAAAGACTGAACTCAGACCAATTTTTTTTGTATAAAAATATTGTTAAGTTATTTTCTTTCTAGAACTAAGCCTAGCCTGGCACAGGTAAGTGAAATAAATGCTTTGCAAAATATTATGCAGTGTTTACAAGGGAATGCAAGTTCAAATGCAGTTGTTTGAAATACAGGTAAGTCAAGGTATTAAAATTACTGTACAGAATACTTTTCAGTTTATTTTTTAGATTACTTTTAAGTTACTTTTTCTACTCAGTGTGATATGCCTAGATATCACACTGGGACATTTCCTAGAGAAAAGGTAAGTAAAATCAGTTTTGCACAGTTGTATTTTTTCAGGTTTCCATACAAATCAACTCCACAATTAGAAACTTTTTCAGAGAAAAACAGTCAATGTACTCCAATGGAGAGAAATGCAGTTATCGGTTACCAGGTAAGTACTCAGCCTTTTGGGTTGAGTTTCTGGGGTTAAACAAGTGTTCCCCCCAGGGTCTAGGATGCACTCTCAAAATACCCTCAGCGGCGCTAGGGTGGCCAGGTGCAGAGTGCTGAGGCCCAATGATATCCAATGGGGGATAGGGGGCCTCAGGTTGGTGGCTGCTTACGAGCAGGCCACTGGGTTGTGGGAGCAAAGCTCCTGGTGTTAAGCTAGGGGAAAGGGGGATCCGGTTTAGCAAACAAAGTGCATCCGCAGTGGTGCAGGGGTGGCTGGGTGCAGGGTGCTGTTTTGGCGTCGGGTACCCTGTTGTTTTCATTGAGGATTCTTGGTTTTGTTTTTTAGCTGCAGGCTCGGTCCAGGAATACTTCCGGGAGGAACCAACAGCTAGGCAGGTAAGTTGGAGGGCTCAGGAACGTAGGTGCACCTCGGGTTCTTTTCTCCAGGGCGCAGGCTGGCTGGATGCAGAGGTGACTTTTGAGGTCAGATTTCACCTTACCGGATCACACGCAGTTGCGGGGAGTCTCTGTGCAGAGGCTGCAGGTGATGTCGGGGAGACCTGGAGGGGTCACAGTGGACTCGGACTCTGGAGTGCTGGGGGACCTCGCTGGGACTGTTGGGCCACTCGGACTCTGGCCGTAGGTGTCGGGTGCAGTGGTGGTTCCAGGTGTTGGGTTTCTTTGTCCTCAGCAGGCTCGGAGTCTTTCTTGGCTGTTTCTTTTGAACAGAGCTGCTGTTCACAGGGGATCCAGTCTTTATTGAATGCAGTCAGTCCTCCCAGGGTTCTGGAGGTCGCAGACTGCAGGACAGGGCGACTTCTGGTGCAGGATCTCTGGAAACTGCAGAAGGGCAGGTAGGGCTGTGGCCAAGTCAGTTGTTCTCTGCAGTCTCCTTTGCTAGGAGTCTTCTTTTGTCCCTCTTCTTCGTAGGTTGCGGGAATCTGTCTTCTTGGTTCAAGGCTGCCCCTAAATACTGTATTTAGTGGGCGTTTTAGGGGTCTCGAGGTCAGTAGCCAATGGGCTACTGACCTTAGGGTGACTACACCATTGGTGTGCTCACCTCCCATGGGGGAGTGTGCACAATTCCTAATCCTGATTGGGGAGTGCCTGCCATCTGCAAGAAGGCGGGCACTGAAGAGTGGGCTTCACCTCTCCTCTCCCACCTGAGGGGTGGGGTTGGCAGAGGTGGGCACACCTTCTGGGCTGGCAAATTTTTCCCGCCAGTCTTCCCACCAAAAAGTAGGGGAGACAGGAAGGGGGCCATCTCCTGAGAGTAGGAGAGGCTGGGGGTCACATTACAAAGGCAGCAAGGCCTTTGAAGCTCCACTGCCACAGATTGCTCCTCCTGACCTGGGGGAGGCGTGATCACCTCCGCCCAGGAAAGGCTTTGTTTCTGGGCTCAGGGAGCGAAGGCTCCTATCCCAGGGATCCAGAAACATGTCTTGTGGTGGCAGGCTGATCGTTTTTCAGGGGGCATCTCTAAGATGCCCTCTGAGTGCATTTTTCATTAAGTCCCACACTGGCATCAGTGTGGGTTTAATGTGCTGAGAAGTTTGATACCAAACTTCCCAGTTTTCAGTAAAGCCATTATGGTGCTGAGGAGTTCGTAATGACAAACTCCCAGCACCATATACTCTTAATGGCATTACTGCACTTCCAATATCTAAGAATTGGTCTAGACACTGTAGGGGTACATGGATCATGCACTTGTACCCTCACCACTGGTATAGTGCACCCAGCTAGAGGGGTGGCTGACCTATGCCAGGATTGTAGGCATGGCACACAGGGATGTGTGCTATGTCGACTCTTCACTTTGTTCTGCACCAAAACATGCAGCCTGCAATGGAAGTGTGTGTGTGTGTGTGTGTGTGTGTGTGTGTGTGTGTGTGTGTGTGTGTGTGTAAAGGTACAGGGCCTCTAAGGGTAGCACAATAAGTGCTTCAGCCCTTAGAGGCCTTCCCTGGTCACAGTGCCCTTGGTACCCATGGTACCTTTTGCAAGGGACTGACATGTGGCCAAAGAGGCCCTGAGAACCTGATTGGCAGGGACCCAGGGCACATAGAGTCAACGTGCATCAGTGGTCTGGCAAAAAGTGGGGGGTTACTGCAACAGAAACCCAGCTTCCTACACCCATTAGACCACAATCACTGTAAATTATTACAAACACAATCAAGCTTACAAATTATAGCTAAACACCAATCCTCACTGTCTCTCACCATATGAATCATCTCAACAACACACACAAACAACAATCATTTATATATCACTCATTGGTGCATTAGTTGCCTGTTCCAATTCAAGCACAGTGGTACATTGTTGATCCACTTTGATTCACAAAACACATATTGTCCAGTCTTGTAAATCAAATATCCTGGGGTAGTACTGCTAGGGAATTACAGAAAGGATAGGCACAGGATTGAGGCAGGCATTGTCTCTCCAATCTCCTTCAAGGGAATGGGGGGGAGGCTTCTTCACTGCACACTGGTCCAACTACAATCCGACCATACATGTGTCTAAAACGGTGGGGCTTCATTAATCAATTAGGCACAAACAAACAAATTAATATACTGTTCCTCTAGCTATATCCTTTTTTTTTGTCAAAGCAGTTCGGTGATAGAAAGTTCTATGGTGGGTCAGGCCTGTTCAGAAGTTAGGGAAGTAGAGTTCATCGTCAAACTCAGAGGGTTCGCCCCAAAGTTGGTCGGCTAACAAGCTACCATGACTTGAGTCTCATCAAACACCCTCATCCTCATCCTGTCGTACTTCGTGTATGGTGTAATTCAGTTGTGTAAGGTGCTGATTTATTTTGATCATGGTTAATCTCTCCATATTTTTGGGTGAGAGACTGGTCCTTCTTACTGTGACAATTGCACCAGCTGCACTGAACAGATGCTCAGAAGACACACTGGCTATCGGGCAAGCCAGATACTTTATTGCCAGCCTGCTGAGCACTGGCCACTGGCTACTAGCGCCTCTTTCCATACCAATACACCAATGGGATTTGATCCAGATAGACCTCTGTTGGGTCATCCAGATAGGCCTGGATCATCCTCTCAATAGTCATTGGTATTCCACCTTGCTCAACCTCTTTTGCCTTCACCTCTGTGCTGGACTTACGCCCTGCCTTTAGAAACCAATCAAATTTTGGGTCTGATGCTCCTGTTCCTGTTGTTGTTGCTGGTGTTCTTGTTGTTGTTTTTGTCTGCTGTAAACCAACAGCACTGCCCTCAGGATCTATGGAAGTTGAAGGCTGCACCCCAGAACTTCTACCCAGGAGTGTGCATCTAATTCCAAGCCGTTCTTTATCTAGGTCACTGGCTTGCTCAGAAATTCATGTCTTATACTTTGAAACATCCCCATCTGAAAAAGGAATGAAAGTGGCCAGTAATTGTTTGTACCATGAATCAAGAATCGTGGCACAGATGTAATGTTCGGATGACAGAAAGTCTCTTTGCAGCCTTGTATTAACAGCCAATTGAAGGATTCAGCTCTCCACCAACTCATGTGCATCTTTTTTTTCATCCACACCTGCATACATTTCAGACACCTCCTTTAGCTGTTCCTGAAGCATATGCAACAACAGGGTAGCTTGGCCTATTGCACAGTCCTCCATGCTGACTTCCTGTGTGAAAAGCTCAAGAGGAAGCAGCATCAGTGACAGGTATTTCACTAGGCCCCATTGGTACATCTGAATGGTCATGCCTTTTCTCAGTTGCAACCCCTCTTTGTTTGACATATTCATCAATCGGTCTGTACTGCTCAAGCAGACATTGCAACATGTAATAAGTCGCTTTCTAACGTGTTAGCACATCCTGTACGAGCGCTTCAACCGGCATTATATTATCACACAGAATGATCCTTAACTGCTTCCGGGCTTTAAACGAATGGCTGAAATGAGTGCAGATTCTTCTGCTGGTGGATAGTAAGTTGCTGACTCAATATTCTTTTTTGAGAACGTCCTGTACAATGATGTTGATACAGTGCTCCAAACACAGCACCCTGAAATATTTACCATCTGATGTGGCCTTAACTGTATCACTGCCATTGTCTGTGGCAACAAATCCAATGTTAAGCCCTCTGGGTCGCAGCCATTCAAAGACGTTGTTGTTAAAGTCATGCAAGATGTTTGCAGCTAAATGAGATTTCGCCATGGCGAACATAGCTACTGTTGCATGCTTCCGAGCGCATCAAAAATTTCAGCAGCGTCAACACCTGCAAATATCATTTTTATTACCCCTACAAAAGACATCCAGTGTGCAGTGGTGCACATATAATCATTGGCTTGGCAGCTGGTCCCCATGTCTGTCGTCAGGTGGATAGTGTGAACAGCACCTGCTGCAAAGCTTGTCCAAACAGTTCCAGTACATCATGGTGTAGCCTTGGAACAGCAACTCTGGCAAAATAGGTCTGGCTGGGAACCTTTCATTACAGGCAGATGGCAGTCATAAATTCTAGAAAACCCACTCAATCCACAAAAGAAAAAGGGAGGAGGTCCAGCGCTAACATTTTAGCCAGCTTCCCGTTGCACAAACGTGCAGTTGGAAGGTTGTGTTCGTACTTCCCTTCCTGTCTAAACATGCCAGGAATAGTAGCCTGAACTTTTTTCTATTCTGGTGCCAATGACGCAGACGACTTCTTGAGAGAAGCAGACGGAAGACACAATGTGCGTCTCAGTGGGGCAGTCACTGTATTCACTTGCCTTGGTGTCTCGACCTGAGTCTTGTGCCATAGCGATTTTGCTGATGTGGGGGATACTACTGCACTGCTGGGGACAGGGCTTTAAAGAAAATGTCACCCTCTTATTCACCTTCATGTTCCTCCGTGATCAGAGAAAATTCAGATTCCCTGCTCTCACCACCTTCATCAACACCACTTGCAGTTTTTTGGCTCAGGAGTGCTACTTAGCGGATTCCATGGTGTTTTTTTCCAATAGGTTGCTTGGCCTCCGGTACCATAGTTTGTACCAAGCTTACCTCGACTAACACTTGCCTTGCAAATGAAGCAAATGGCAATGTTCACTTCCTTTTTGACAACTGTAAAGAAGGACCAAACTGGGGAGCTCCACTTTCTGACACTGGTCCCACTGCCAATGTCCAAAGAAGTGGTGGTATGTGGGTGTTTCGACATTTGCCTCTCTGCAGTGCCTACTTCTACTGAGGTGGTTGTGCAGGATGCAGGTCATGGGGCCTTTGCAAATATGGAAGCTGGCAGTGGTGGTATCTGTTCCACATACCTCAGAGCAGGTTGAGATAGGGTAATGTCGGTCTCCTCTGGGGCTGGGCTAATATCCATGATGACTAGGCCATCATCATCCTCCTCTTCTGTATCCATAACTCTAAGGCTTTCAAGAAACCTCCTTTTCCCTAGCCTCTCCTGGTGTGTCTCAGACAGAGTTGGGTTCCAAGTGGAGTCTTGATCATCAGAAGGGGGGCTTGGAGAAGAAGATGGTGGAGTACCATTCCTTTTTCTTGCTGAAGATCTCAAAGACAATGGATCTTCTGAATTGGGGGCTTCTTCTCCTTCCTCAGCATGAAGCTCAATCTCCTGAAATGCTCCTATTTCAGCAGTAACTGCTACTGCTGGCTGCGGCTGTTGTTGTCCACTTAGCTAGGTTTCCAGCAACGATTAGGCACTACTTTGCAAATAAGATAAGTCCAATTCAATGTCACTGCTCATCGATATTGCCATGATTACAGTGGCTGCCTCTGTGATAGACATGGTCTTGGGCCTAAGTTCGGGTGGGACCGTTGATACAGGACTGCTGTTCCCAGCTTGCTCCCCAAAGGCCAGTGCGGCAGGCTCATGTTTGCCGAAAAAGGTTCAGGCCGGCATGCCAGTGGTGGAAATCGGCTTCCCCCCCCCCACTGACCACTTTCTTGGCAGCACCTTTCTTTGGGTCCATCTTGAAGCTGTCAGTTGGCAGTGGCACTTAGCTTCACAAGCTGAATAGATGTCTGTGTTGTGGGGTCACACATTACATGCAGAGGCCTTCTGTCTCGCAGTACTGTGGGTGATGTCTCTTTTCTTGTGCACCTAAAAGCAAATAAGCAAGAAGAACACCAGTGAAACATGGCATTGTTGCAGTTTGAATTAGTTGTACAAACAATATAATTTAGTGTGGTTACATAAGTTATAAATAATTAACAGCAATACAGTGTCAGCACTATCCATTCAAAAGTAAAACAAGCCACACCAACTTAAAATTTCATCTCCAATCAGGAAAGATAAGAAAGAACAACAACATACAGATGTAACTGTTTGCTTTATGTGCATCAATTTGGGATGTGTCATTCATGGATGTACCAGTGACAATGGAATAATTGTATTGCATTGCATTGTAATTGCATTTATATAGTGCTTACTACCCCTGACAAGGCATCAAAGCTCTTTTTCAGCAAGTAGCGCGCTACTCCGGAACCCAAAAGGATTAGTGGTGAATTAGATAAGTGAAATATGAAATTGATTTGAGCGGTGGACATGTTAGTCTGTTATTTGGAATGAAAAGGAATAGTAGAGGGATAGAAGAGGGAAGGGTCTAGCGTGTTTTTTTTGGAGTTCATAGCGGTAGGAGTGGGTTTGGAATGAGTAATGGGGAGGTGGAGGGGAAGAGTCAGAGGGAAGGGTTTAGCGAGGCTTGTTTGGGAGATCCGAATAGTAAAAGAGGTATGAGATGATGCAAAGAGGGCTAGAGAGAGAATAGTCTAGAAAGGATTTTTGGGGATCATAGTAGTGGTATGGGTTTTGGGATGAATGTGAGAGTGGAGGAAGAGGATATAATGAGCGAAGTATAAGGTGAGAAATAGGGTAGAATATTGGAAAGAGTAGTAGAATGCGGTTTGAGATGAGTCAGAGAGTTGAGGAGAGGATATATTGAGAGCGCTTTAGGGTGAGAAATAGGGTAGTGCATTGGAGAGAATAGTAGAATGAGGTTTGAGATGAGTTGGAGTAAAGGTAGAAAATATGTTGCAAGAGATAAAGGGTGATGAAGGAAGTGACCTGATTCGGGTCACCCGGGTCACACAAGACCACCTCTCAGCCTTCCATACCAAATGAAGAGTCGGTCAGAAAGTAGAGAATACAAACCAATATCTGTACACTGAGAGGGGACCCCGGACTGCCCAGTCTCTAAGGAGTGCTGCAGAGGGACTGGCATCAGCAAGCATAGAGATACATTATGTACATTTCAGAACGAATGAATGCACGCCGACTGTGGAATTTTCCAAGCTGATACAGCGAAACTGTGGAATACAAAAAATAAGTTTTGATTCTACAGCCGGGCACACACTATCTAACAGTCGAGGTCATTCTGTCCGTGCCCGCCACTAGACAAGTGGGAGAGTGTTTCTATCTAAGGGGAAAGGTATGTGTTAATAAGAACAGTGTATTCATTAGCGAAGCAAAACCTAACCTTAGAGAAACAGAACCTAACTGAGGCCTTTTCTCGGAAATGGCAGAGTATACGTTTCGATTGTAACCCAAAAAGGCGTCTAAGTATAAAATGGCACCACGAATGCTAACATACGTATAGCAATGCATAAGCAGGATTCTTTTTATTCTAAAAGTGAGATATAGCATAGTGCATTGGATATGCTGAATTAGAAGCAAAGTAATAAATATAAATATACATAATTATATGGAAGGTATATATGCATAAGGAGGGTGGTATATGTAGATTAAAGTTGCATTTAATAAACTCAGACTTTCAAGTGTTGCGGTACTTTAAATTATTTTTTTATATATATATTTTTTTGCAATTCAATAGTGAAGCAATTGTAGATAAATAGTTATGATAAGTGATGTATTTATTTATGCAGTCACATATACATGTTACACATGGAATAATGTAACTATAAGTAATATGTACATTTGTTAGGTAGAACTAACAAATATCTATATCTTTAAAAACATAATTATTATACACATTTATACAAAGCAATACACATATGTAGGCATACATCTATAGTCCAAATAAATGCTTATATGCAGAGGGATATGCTGTATATTTATGTTTGAGTATGGTGGTTATGTGGGGAAGAGCCAAGTCTCATGTAGTCTTCTAAAGATAAGGTGGTTATCCATGGATCTTATGTTTGGGGTAAAGAGTTCCATAGATTGGCTGTTTGAACAGAGAAATGAGTGCCATCCATGTTTTTTTTCTTGTATGGTGGGATTTTGAGGCAAGATGCCACTCTATAGTGGAGGTTTCTGTATTTGGTAATTTTATTCCTGACCCTATTCCTTAGAAAATGAATACTGTTGTTCGGCCGCGCGCCTATGGCAGACAGGTGTTTAATCTTGGATGCGTGGAAAATGTGAACATATATTCTTTGTATTATTTTTTTTTAAAGATTTTAAAAAAATTACAAAAAAAATTAAAATGTAATAAAAAAATTAATGTGAAAAAATTATCAAAAAATTAAAATTAAATAATATAATTGTGATGTACTATGGGACTACCATGAGAAATTCATTGGGATTGGGGAGGCAAGGAGTGGTGTAGGTAAAAATGCAAATAAATATATAACAATACTATAAAACACTGTGCATACAGTACATTTAGTATGATGATTGTGCAACTAGTCCTCAAGCATATTATTAAACTTATATCAGGGAAAAATAAAAATAAATGAGCACAAACAAAAAGGCTTAGAACTCTACATACAAAATAGCTTTGAAAACTGAAAAATGATGCTTGACAAAATGGCCACATAATCAAACAGCAAGCAAGGAGGCATGGAAACAACAAAGAACACATGCAACACCCATGGCAAAAGCACACTGGCTGCCTACACAAAATGGCCTCCTACCACATAGTCAAATAGCAATCAAGGAAGCATGGCCACAACAAATAAAACATGCAGGCCTATGGCAAAAGCACATTGGCTGGCTACACAAAGTGGCCATTGCCTACGTGGTCAAACAGCAAGCAAGGAGGCATGTCCACAACAAGGAACACATGCAGGCCTATTGCGAAAGCACAGTGGCTGGCTACCCAAAATGATCACTGACCATATGGTCAAACAGCAAGCAAGGAGGCATGGCAACAAGAAAGAACACATGCAGACCTTTGGCAAAAGCACACTGGCTGGCTACACAAAATGGCCACCGACCACATGGTCATACAGCAAGCAAGGAGGCATGGTCACAACAAAAAACACAAGCAGGCCTGTGGCCAGAGCACACTGGTTGCCTTCAAAAGCTGGCCACCAGCCACATGGTCAAACAAGAAGCAGGAGACATGGAAATCAAAGAACACATGCAGGCCTATGGGCACTGACTATACAAAATGGCCCCTGGCCACTTGGCATTGGGAACGAAGACAAATGGTGGCTTAATACAATCGCACTCGCACACTGGCCAGACAAAGGAGGCATTGGTAACAGAGGAGGAAACAGCATTAATTCAACAATACCAAAAATGAGAATTAACTGGGCTAAAAAGCATGTCAAACAACACACATCCCCCAAAGACATCAAATATATTTCCCCATCTAATCACTTGTTACACAAAAAACACAAAATTCCCCCTCAAAAGTCACATTTTATAATTCAATCCAATGCCATCCATGGCCTAAATGATGTTTCAATTCAACAGGCACCACAGAAACTGATGTTTCATGCACCCATGACTAATACTGCACCTACTGACTGGAAGGCCCATTGGCAGACTAGGCCACATAGTGAATTGAATAAATATTGTAAATGTATTCAAAAACATGGAGAAAATGTACTAAACTGTGCAACATTTTCCCTTTACAAAAAAACTTAAATTGCATGCAAAAAAATAACCAGGCCCCTACAGAAACTGTAGGTCACTCACCCAAAAATTGAATAAAAGTACAAATAAATCCCGGTGCATGCCCCCAATCAAACAAACAACAACCTTACAAAACAGTTTTTGAACTTACTTGTGAAATCTCAAATACAAAGTCCTTAAATCCAATGTATATATGCAGCAGAGAAGGAGAGTGATTCTTCCACCTCCAAATCCAAATGAAAAGTGACCAGGAGCTGGACAAAGCACTGGGAGGAGTCTGCTAGACAGAAACTGGAAGTTGGAGTCTCTGGGGCACTTCCTTCATGTTGGAAAATAAAGTAAAGAAAAAAGTCTTCTCACACAAAAAAAAACAACAACTCCAATGGCCCGCTGGAGAAGAAAATCCACTCGAAAAGCCTCTTAGCTAGTTCTTGGGCACAAAAGATGCTCGAGCTGTACATTTGCGACTAGCACTATATTGGTGCAGTCACTGATGGAATCTGTGCAAGTGTGCGAAGTATCGTGTGAGCTCGCTAGAGGCCCAAGATTCTCATGGCGCTCGTGAGCAAAACAAATCTCGAGCCCGCAAATGGAAAAAAACTCTGCTTTACTCCTGGGAACGGGGAATTCAGGAACTTCGTATTCCTCCATGGAGTGCGAAGTGCCCGAATTCCGCAAACTCTATGAGCGGAGCTGAGGTTTACACCCAGGCCTACATTAAACTAGAGCTTTACTCTGCTGGGTTTGATGAAAATCCATTCAGTATTCTTTTGAGAAATTAGTATCACAATTCTGTGACAGTGGGGTTATCATTAGTTCAAAGAGGGTTTGCAAAAAAGAGTTTGCAAACCCTTGCAGATCCAGATTAAAAAATGAAAGACATCTCATTGGCTGCATCACTAAGAAATTTCTGTGATAGGGTTACAAGACTCCATGGAGTCTTTAAAACATTTTGAAATTTCGGATGAGAATTGGATGTTTCCTTAAAGACTTACTCAATACAAAATGATTGTTTTATAAAGATCAAAAAACTATAGCTTCTCCCTCTCAATTTACAAACACAGTCTTGCAGTCAAGTCACTCATCTTCCTTAGCTGATCATCCTTGAGTGACAAAAACACAGCAATCTTGGATACCATGTCCAACAACATAAATAAATATATCCAAATGTTTACACAGTTTGGGCACAAAATGAGACTCCTCATTCTGCTTCTACAAGGCTATTAAAATGGTTGCTTTTTCTTCTTAAACCTTGCCCCATCTTGACCATGGATTTTCAACACACATCCTCCAAAGGCATCAAATATATTATCCCACCTATAAAAGGTTTGCAGAAAAAAACGTGAAATACCACCCAAAAACACATTTTGTTATTTAATCCAATACCATCCATTGGCTAAAATATGTTTCAATTCAACAGACACTACAAAAACATGCACATGTTTCTTGCACCCATGACTAGCACGGGGTCTACTGGTTGTAAGGACCATTGGCAGACTAGGCCACATAGTGACTTAAATGAATATTGCAAATGTATTAAAAACATGGAGAAAATGTACTGATATGTGCACAAAAATTGCATGCAATATAATAACTAAGCCCTACTGAAATTGCAGTCCACCTACCACAATGCATTTTGAAAATTAAATAAAAGCAAGAATAAATCCTGATGCATGACCTCTGTCAAACAAATAACACCCTTAGACAACAGTTTTTGAACTTAATTGTGATATCACAAATACAAAGTCCTCAAATCCAATGGTATATATGCAGCAGACAAAGAGAGGGATCCTTCCAGCTCAAAATCTAAATGAGAAGTGACCAGGAGGTGGACAACACATTGGGAGGAGCCTGCTGGACAGGAACAGGAAGTTGGAGTCTCTGGGGCACTTCCTTCCTTTTGGAAAAAAAAGTTTTTAAAAAAATGACTCCTTGCACAAAAAAAACAACGCACATGGACCACTTGAGAAGTTTTTTAACTCCATATTGTAAACTGCTTCTCGAGGAGAGAATTGTCTCCAGGGTGCAGCCGCGGTCGCTCACGCTCGCCTATGTCTCAAAAGAAGAACCGGAAGTCACTGGCATGGCCTAAAGCTACACTAGTGGCTGTAAAATCTTGTGGGAGCTCGTAGGTGGCAAAAACATTTGTGGGCGCTCAGAGTGCCTGGTAAGTCTCATTGCGCTTGCTGCACGCTCACAAAATGACAGTACGAGCAAGCCAACCGAAAAAAACCTCTGCTCTGTTGCGGACTGTGGAGTTTATCGGTAACTCCGTGTTCTCCGAGGACTCCTGCAAACTCTGCGAGTGTATTGCAGTTTTATGCCCAGGCCTAGTTTTCACATTCTTTCAGAGTATTGCATCTATCTAATAGATAGATGGTCAGAGACCTGCTCTCTCCCCCAGCAGTTCCGCTGTTGTGCTGCCTGCCGCTGACCCCGATCACCTGTTGCTGGTAGGTGTTCGACGCCCTCCTCAACCCGCAGGCTCCTGCCTGCGCCTCATGCCTGGTGGTCCAGTGGGAGAGCTGTGCTCTCCTGCTGGTCCACGGCTGTCTGTCTGTCCTTATGTTTCTGCCCACTTTCTGTCTTTGTCTGTCTTTGCCTGTCTTTGTTTTTCTTTTATTTTTAAATTTTGTCCTTGTTCAGCTTTCTCTGTTTTCTGTTTTCCTGTTGTGCCCTTGTTCTGTGCCCGTTTTCATGCCCTTCTTCCCTGCCGCTGCTGCCCCTGTGGCCCCTCCCCCCTGCAGGTTCCCGCTCCCACCTCCCAGCTGCTCTTCCCTCCCCCTTCCATATTTAATGGCGGCCACTGCGCGGGCACGCCGCTGGCTCGCCAAAGGCAAGCCTGTCTGCGCCCTTCCGCTTCCTGACCGTGACCAGCACCAGGGACCCTTGATATCCGACCACTTACCATTACGACTCAGCTGCCTTCCTCTCACTGAACCCCGGAAGGAACAACAACTACCAGCTGTCCACGCCGAACACCACCCACAGCCAGTTATTCTGCCGCCACCGCCGCCAAACCTTCACCACCCTCCGCACCGCCACGGCCACCGCCCCCACCCTAGATGCCAACACAACCGAATCCCTGAAGTGCATCCTCCTCAACGTGTGCTCCCTGCACAGACATGCTGTAGAGATCTGGGATCTCCTCGACACCCTCTCACCAGACATCCTCTTCTTCACGGAAACCTGGACCAACGCGTCCTCCGCCCTGACATCGCCACCGGCACCGTCATCCCTGACAACTACAAGATCCAGAAGAAGGACCGCCCCAACTGCCCAGGAGGAGGACTCGCCATCACACACACGAGCTCCCTCTGACTCTCCACCTCCATCACGAGTGACTCCTCCACCACTACCGAACACCTTCACTTCCAGATCCAGACCAGCCCTAGTACCACTCTTCACGGTACCCTTGCCTACTATTACTGACCTTGCTGCACCCCACGCCATCACCTCCCTGGACTACATACTCATCGGAGACCTGAACTTCCACCTCGACAACCTCAGCGACCCCAACTCCACCGCCCTCCTGGACAACCTCGCCAACATCAGACTGAAACAGCTCGTCACCACCCCCACCCACAAGGTAGGCCACACCCTCGACCCCATGTTCGCAGGTGGGAACAACATCCACTTCAGTCACACCACGCAGCCCCTCTGGACGGACCACCACTACGTACACATCTCTTTCAACACCACCAATACTCCCAAACCCACTCCTCGCCCTCCGCAAAGGAACTGGAGCAAGGTCACAGACTAGCACCTCAACTCAACCCTCAGCCGTGACCCCCCCACCTCGACTGACACCAACTCTGCAGCGAAGACACTACACCACTGGATCACCAACTGCGCAGACAAGCTCGCAACCCTCTGCACCACCGACAGACAATGCTCCCTGAAGGCCACCTTGTTCATCACCGACCTCCAAGAAGCCAGACGCTCCTGCAGACATCTTGAAAAATGATGGAGAAATAGCAAAACCACGGAAGACCTGATCACCTACAAGAACGCCATGACAGACTACCACCAACGCATTAGATCCACAAAGAAGGCGTTTATCCGAAACAAAATCCTCACCAACTCCATCAACTCAAAGGAACTTTTCAACATCATCCAGCAATTCACCAAGCCCCACAGTGAAGCCACAGACCGCACTCCCTCCCAAGAACTCTGCAACAAGTTTGGCTCCTACTTCCACCTAAAAATCAAAGCCCTCTACGACAACTTCAGCGAGCAGACCCCAGAAACCACCATTCCCTCCAGCTACGACAGCCAGTCCACCATAACCGCCTGAAATGAAATGAAATGAAAATGAAATGAAATTCGTACTTGTAATGCGCACTTATACCCCCAAAGGGGTGTCCTGGCGCTGTACGCATACCGCTGTGGAACCCTTCCTGGCTTTTCCCTGTGAAATGTCCACTCCTGGGCACCCCCAAGGTGAAGGCAGGCATCCCAGCGCTGGTGGGGCCGTTGTGGAGATTAAGCAAGCTATTGCCCAGAGTTGCAGAGTGGGACCCATGATTAGAATAGGCACCGAGGCGAGAATTATCAGGTCCGAGGAAATTGACCCCAAGACCCGCCGAGGTGGGAATTGAACCCTGGTCCCAGGCCAGATCTCTGCATCAGGGTCTGCCGCTCTAACCATTGAGCCACACTTCTCCACCTGGACCCTGGTCACCACCGAAGACACCACCATGACTATGAAGGGCACCCACTCAGAAGCCCCCAAGGATCCCTGCCCTCCGCACATCTTCCAAAGAGCCGAAGCCGCCATAGCGCCCCAGCTACATAGCACCATCAACACCACCTTTGTATCCAGCACCTTCCCAGACGACTGGAAATGCCCAGAAGTTAAGTCCCTCCTCAAGAAACCCTCTGCAGACTCGATGGACCTGAAGAACTACTGACCCATCTCTCTCCGTCCCTTTGCAGCCAAAGTCACCGAGAAGATCCTCAACACCCAACTGACAAACTTAATCGAATCCGGATTCCGAAGCAACCACAGCACCGAGACCACCCTCCTCGCCACTACAGATGACATCCGCACGCTCCTCGACCAAGGTCACACCGCAGCCCTTATCCTGCTCGATCTCTCTGTGGCCTTCGACACTGTCTCCCACCGCACCCTCGCAGCCACACTCCACGATGCCGGAATACAGGGAACCGCCCTCGACTGGCTCCGCTCTTGCCTTTCCTTTCCTCTCCGAACCCACAGAGATCAAATGCGGAGTACCACTAGGATCATCGCTCAGTCCCACGCTCTTCAACATCTACATGGCCCCTCTCGTCGCCATCGTCAGACAGCATGGACTCAGCATTGTATCCTACGCCGACAACACCCAACTTATCCTCTCCCTCACGAATGACCCCGAAACCACCAGACTCAGCTTCCAAGAAGGAATGAAAGACGTTGCAGCTTGGGTGAGCAGCAGCTCTCTGAAACTCAACACAGAGAAGACAAAAGTCCTAGTCCTCGGACCCTCCCTCTCTGTGTAGGATATCTCCTGGTGGCCCTCTGCCCTTGGCACCCCCCACCTCCATGGACCACACCTGGAACTCCTACCTCACCATGACCTGACAGATAAACGCCGTCACCTCCACCTGCTTCAAAACCCTCTGCATCAAAACCCTCTGCATCCTCTGCAAGACCTTTAAATGGATTCCCCTCGATGCCAGAAAGACCGTCACCCACGCACTCATAACAAGCAGACTGGAATGCGGAAACGCCTTCTACGCCAGAATCAACAAATCCCTGTTACACAAACTCCAGACCATCCAGAACACCGCGGCCAGACTCGTCCTCGGCATCCCACGACATGAGCACATCACCCAACCCATGCAAGACCTCCAATGGCTCCCCATCGAGAAGAGAGTAACCTTCAAGCTACACACCTACAAATCCCTCCACAACACCAGACCCAAATACCTCAATGAACGAGTCTCCTTCCACGCACCCAAAAGGAACCTCCGCTCCGCTGACCTCGCCCTGGCAGAAACCCCTCGCATCAGTAGAACCAGAGCGGGTAGAAGAGCCTTCTCCTACCTCGCAGCCAAAGCCTGGAACGAGCTCCCAGTCAACATCAGACACTCCCCTACTCTGCACACCTTCAGTAAGAACCTCAAGACCTTGCTCTTCTGCTGACTGGAGCTGCACCCCCCGCGCCTTGAGACCCTCAAGGGTGAGTAGCGCACTTTAAACCCCCAGATTGATTGATTGAATGATTAATCGAAGCAAAAATTTGCATTTCACCAACAAATTCAATTTTCAGGTATATGAATTAGATTGAACTTTGAAAAATAAAATTGTTTGAAAAGTTTATTTGAGGTTGATAAAAATGAGTATGATATACAGAAAATAAATCTAACTGTATGGCACAATCTATGAGTTGATTTGTGAGTGTTTTTATATATTTTTTAATGGGTGAGTAAGTCTCTTTTTTGGTGTGGGGGATGTGACTGTTTGTCTGGCATTGAGGCTAGGTGTGTATGAGGCTGCTTAATAATGTGTTGACCTAGAACTGTAAATTATACATGTTTTGTTTTGCTGCGTGCTCTATTTGGTATAAAAACTGCTTGCTAAGCTTTCAATTCATACTTTACAATATACTAGAAACTCTGCATAGTTTTAGAGCTCCATTCATGATGTGCTGGTCAGAAAGGATGTTTTTCTTTGAACTCTGGGACTTGTAGTCTTATTTATTCTATTTTAAAGTAGGACTACAAGTCACAGAATTGAAAGGAAAAACACGCACTGGGGCAGTACATAATGAATTAATCTGTGAAAATTGGCAGTTATTACATACCCTTTAGGGTGGCTGTTTGTAAGTTATAGGGCTGGTTTGTATGTGCTTAGAGAGTAAGACATGCTGTTTAAAATAATACTAAGCTACATGTCTAGTTTCAGAGTCCATAGGTACAGTTAAATATGCAGTTTTTCACAAATTGTACAAGTTTTGTACATTTGTAGGAAACAATTATTACTCTCATAGTCTGTCAGACAGAGTCGGTGGTATGTAGGCATTCAGTAACGTACCTGTCCAGAACTTCTGTATACAGGTGTAATTACATATAATTCATTTGTATGGTAGGCTGTAGGGAGATAATAGGACAGTGTGCGTTCTAGTTAAAATTGGTTTTAAGTTTAGTAACCTTTATGTGTATTTATAGACCTATATAGCCTGTTGTATATGCAGTATCCGACATATAGTGCAACTCACTTACCTATTAAGGAAAATATAGAGGTACTCATACAGCTAGAGGGAGAATGCCAGAGGGACTTACCCATTCACTCACATGCCATATAGCACTTATATGTATCGAACAGTATCAGAGCTACTTGCACACACAATATATGTATTGTGCCTGCTTTTCCAGTTTTACTGCTAGGATGACTTGACATTTAAAATATTTTGCAAAATGTTTAAACTTCCCTTCTAGTATACATAACTTACCCCTAATGTAGGGTGTCATATGCCATAGGGCAGAGTGCTCTATGAATAAAAGGTGTGATGTGTACTTTAAAGTCTCAGTCAGTCACATGTGTTTTTGAGATTCCTAGGCAAAGTTCAATATATACCTACACTCACTCAGAGATAAGGACAAGTACTGACACAACATAGGTACTGAGCTATTTGTTTAGCCAGTTACATACAGATGTAGTAGCCCATATAGTTAGTTAAACAGACAGGCATCTACTGGTACACTTAGTTAAACATCTGATGTCACTTCTACAGGAGTACTATTCCATTTAGTGAGATATGCAGTCAAGTACTGAGACAACCTAGTCACACATCCAGGCAAGTGGTCCTTTAAACATGGGTCAGGCCTACTAGTACAGAGGGTATGTCTGCATTTTTAGAGGAGGCTTACTACTGCAAAAGGTATCTGTGCACTTTAAATGGCTGCTCAACTTGGCATGAAAAAGCCTCAAACTCACCTTTTAGTACACATAACTCACACCTGAGATAGACTGAAGGTATGCCATGAATCATGATGGTTTGTGTTTAACCGTTAAGAGATGTCCATATCACTTTCATTAAGTTATTTGTACACTTCCACTCCGATGCCTGGTAGTACGTAGAGTATACCTCTGATAATGCAAGTGACATACATGTTTTGAAAAGCACAGAGTCTCTGTCTCATGCAGTCAGACAGTGCAGAGGCAGTTATGCATTTACTTACATGCTTAGAAACTAGTTATGTATCCAGAACTATCAAAGCCAGTTGTACACACACTTACATACCCTTGTATTCACCAGCAAAAGCACTGAGCTATTTGTTCAGCCACTTTTGTAAAACATTAGTGATCCATAGAGTTATTTAAAAATACAGTCATGTACTGGTACAATTAGTTAAACATCTGCTGGCACTCCTACAGGAGTTCTCCTCCACTTACTTAGATATGCAGCTAAGAAGTGATGCAACCTAGTCACACATCCAGTCAAGTAGTCCTTTAAACATGGGTCAGACCTACTACTGCAGAGGGTATGTATGTGTTTTCAGCTGAGCCCTACTACTACAAAAGGTATCTGTGCATTTTTATGCCAGCTCAACTTGGCATGAAATAGCCCTTCTTAAACCTACTTTCACATCCACAAAACTCACCTCTGAGATAGGCTGTTGGTATCCCTTAATCCACTGTGGTTTGTGTTTGAACCGTAAGAGGTGTCCTTTTCACTTTCACTAAGTTATTCATGCACTTGCCTATGCCTACGTGCATGTAGACTATACAACCCATAATAGAATTGATATACAGGTTCTGAAAAGCATAGAGTCTCTGTCTCATGCAGTCAGACAGTGCTGAGGCAACTATGTATTCACTCACATGCTCAGAATCTAATTATATATCCAGCACTTTCAAAGGCAGTTTCATATACACGTACATATACACCTACATATTTTTGTAATCACCAATAGAGGACTGAGCTAATTGTTCAGCCATTTACATACATATTAAGTGAGTCGTAGATTTAGTTAAACAGACCGTCATGTTTTGGTACACTTAGTTCAACATCTGATTTCACTATACACAAGTACTCCTCCACTTAAATAGATATACAGCCAAGTAGTGATACCACCTAGTCACACATCTAGTTAAGTAGTCCTTCAAACATGGGTCAGTCCTACAACTACAGATGGTATCTCTACATTTTTAGATGGGTCAAGCCTACTACTGCAAAGGGCATCTCTGTGTTGTTAGCTGAGGCTTACTACTGCAAAAGGTATTCGTGCTCTTTTAATGCCAGCTCAATTTGGAATGAGAAACCCCTTCACCAAGTTTTAAACCTACTTTTTATTGTGCATAACTTACCTCTGAGATAAGCTGTAGGTATGCTATAATCCACAGTAGTTTGTATTTAAGCAGTAAGAGATATCCTTTTCACTTTCACTCAGTTATTGGGTACAGTTTCAGACCCCTATCCCTAGTAGTAGGTAGAGTATCCTACACATAATGAAAGTGATATACATGTTCTGAAAAGTATAGAGTCACTGTCTCATGCAGTTAGACAGTGCAGAGGCAGTTATAAATTCACTGACATGCTCAAAAGCTAGTTATGTATTCAGTACTATAAAAAGGAAGTTGCAGACACACGTACATACTTCTGTATTGAACAACACAGACACTGAGCTATTTGTTAAGCCACTTACATACACATTTAGAGAGCCATAGAGTTACTAAAATAGAGAATCATATACCGGCACACTTACTTAAACATCTGATGGCACTCCTATAGGTGTACTTGTAAACTCATTCATATATGCAGCCAAGTAAGGACACAACGTAGTAACCCATCCAGACAAGTAGTAGGTAGAGTATCCTACACATAATGAAAGTGATATACATGTTCTGAAATGTATAGAGTCACTGTCTCATGAAGTTAGACAGTGCAGAGGCAGTTATGTATTCACTGACATGCTCAAAAGCTAGTTATGTATTCTTTACTATAAAAAGGCAGTTGCAGACACACTTACGTACTTCTGTATTAAACAACACAGACACTGAGCTAGTTATTGGGTACAGTTTCAGACCCCTATCCCTAGTAGTAGGTAGAGTATCCTACACATAATGAAAGTGATATACATGTTCTGAAATGTATAGAATCACTGTCTCATGAAGTTAGACAGTGCAGAGGCAGTTATGTATTCACTGACATGCTCAAAACCTAGTTATGTATTCTTTACTATAAAAAGGCAGTTGCAGACACACTTACATACTTCTGTATTAAACAACACAGACACTGAGCTATTTGTTAAGCCACTTACATACACATGTAGAGAGCCATAGAGTTACTAAAATAGAGAATCATATACCGGCACACTTACTTAAACATCTGATGGCACTCCTATAGGTGTACTTGTAAACTCATTCATATATGCAGCCAAGTAAGGACACAACGTAGTAACCCATCCAGACAAGTAGTCCTTTAAACATGGTTTAAGCCTACAACTGCAGAGGGTATATCTGCATTTTTAGGTGAGGTCTACTATTGCAGAGGGTACATGTGCACTTTTAATGGCAGCTCAACCTATCTTTTAGTACACATAACTCACCTCTGAGATAGGCTGTAGGTATGTCATAAAGCACAATGCTTTGTACTTAAAAGGTAAAAGATGTCCTTTTCGGTTTCACTAAGTTATTTATGCACTTGAAGACCCCTATGCCAAGATGCATATAGAGTATACTACCCATAATGCACGTGACATACATAATCTGAAAAGCATAGAGTCTCTGTCTCATGCAGTCAGACAGTACACAGGCTCAGATATGAGTTATGTATCCATCACTATCAAAGGCAGTTGCAGACAGAATTTACCAACAGAGGTACTGAGCTGTTCCTTCAGCCACTTACATACACATTTAGAGAGCCATAGAGTTACTAAAACAGACAGTCATATACTGACATACTTACTTAAACATCTGATGACACTTTTATAGGTGAACTCCTACACTAACACAGATATGTAGCCAAGTACTGACACAACCTAGTCACCCATCCAGATGACTAGTCCTTTAGACATGGGCCCGGCCAACTACTACAGAGTGTATCTGTGCATTTGTAGGTCAGGGTTGCTACTGCAGAGGGTAATGTTACCTATAATATAATTGCACAACTGTGTATATTGATGGTTATATGCTTAAAATATGTAATCAGATAGTATGTAATGAAAAGCTAAATGTATGTATTTTTTTCCCTTTTCAGGTTTCAATTTCTACTTAATTACAGACAATTACAATACCATCAAAAAGTGAGAGAAGAAAGAAACAGAAGAAAGGACACTATCTACTTACAACTGAGAAACAAATGGGGCAAAATGTAGACAAAGTGGCGAAAGAGAAAAGAGCTTCTGGTAAGAGAACCAAAACATTTCTTAAAATAATATGTGGACAACTAGAAAGTCAGCAAAATCAAGTAAATAAAAACAAAGTTTCAGATCAACTAAGAAAGGAAGCAAAAATACATGATATGAAGAGTAAAAAATTGTACGAAAATGCTGATAAGAACTATGAAAAAGTATAAAGGAGGAAGAGAAGCAGTCAGACAAAAGAAACATGTTGAGGCTGTAGTTGATAAGGCCTTTGTTCTCAAGAGCTAGCTATTTATTTTGATTCTAAACAGAATGAACACACTCAATAAAGTAGTGTTGTCAATGAGGAAAAGAAGCCAAAAGAAAAAACTTGTCAATAGAAGTAACTTTTCCAAAGTTTTCAGTGGTGAATGAAGACATACTTCTAGTACTGAGCCTCTCTTTGATGAAGAAAGCAACTTCTAAGAGAACACATTAGTGCATGCAGTTGAAGACTCTAGGCGATGTTATGAGATGAAGGATGGTATTCCTATTCCAAACGAGGTGATGGTAGTTAGGAATGTAGAGGAAGTTATAGCTGAAGAGGTACAGGGAAGGCACAAACAGGACCCTGTTTATAAATGGAACAGTATTAGTGTTTGCAGTGTTCGGCAGGAATCTATTAACATATTGAGAAATTACCTACAAAAGTTTTCAAACAAAAGTGTGAAACTGAAAATTGTGGCTTGGCAAGGATTAGATTTATACAATGTAAGGAAGTAAAGTAATTTGCAAGGACAATCACTTCCATGTCATTCAAAGAAAGTGTGTACAAGCACTTTTCATCACTTTAGAATGTTGACTGTTTATCATTCTAAAATGCGAAATTTAGTTGGGAGGCTTTACTATGTGAAACCTCCTGCTCTATGTTTGGGAGAAATGAATAGAGCTCTTCTGCATGGTACAGTAGCAGAGGTAGAAAATGTTTGTGCTGATATTCAGTTTCATTTCTTTGGTTCTGAACAGGAATGTAGGGAAAATGAGGATTTAGTAACTGCAGGTTTAGAGGATGTGGACACGGGTATTACCGTTGATAACTTTTGAGAAAAGCTTACAAAGTTTAACACAGTTTGGTCAGGGAAACTGAACTGTGTTTGTATATGTTGTCGATGTACTTACTACAAAAGTGAAACTAGTTATGTTGTGTTTTCAAAAACTGAAGGAGAGAACAGAGATAAGTGGCTTGAATTTGCAGCTTATTTATTTGTTGAGAAACGCTTTGAGTGTACCACACGATAAATCATATGTAAGTACTGTTATGCTCAGTTGGAGGATAATAAATTGCCAGCTAGAGCAGTACATAACAAGTTAAAAAATAGTTCCAATCCCACAAGAACTTCAAGATTTAAATGCTTATGAATCAATTCTAATACAATGTATATATTCATTCTAAGCTATAGTTCGTATGGAGCCAAAGACAGGGAAGTTTCCTCCCACAGAGATATAGAAAGGTCTTAAAGGTAGAGTTATATGTATGCTATTAGATTTCAAGCACAATATTAAAACTGTAGGGGTGCAGAGAGATTTTGAAGAATATTTAGAATTTAAGTCAATGATGTCCCAAAGAGTTAGTGGATCTTAGTAAACTAAAAAAAGCAACATTATATCTGGTACAAAAAAATTAGATGTTATTCAAGATATAAGACATAGAGGATGACACATCATCATCAAGAGGTCAGATTCAAAAGGTGGATCAATCCAGATCAGAAGGAATTTATGAATACTACAGTAATCATCCTCTGCATTCTAAAGAGATTATTGGTGAGGCTATTGATCTTTTTCAAATGAAAGAAGCAATGGAGCTCCCTTGTGTATGTGAGAGAAAAGTTAAGAAGCTCGCTGTTTTCCACATCCGTTTCTTCCTGAAGTAGGTGGTAGATATGATGACCAGCCTGTACAAATAAAAGCATCTGGATATGGATCAACTAGACCATATTCAGAGGATCCAAGAATTCGCCAGTGTATTCCCTATATATTTCATCTAATATTTGAGAGTGACTTGTCAGGGCTATCTAATGCAGTAAGTTGCATTCTTCAGACAGGAGTGAATCTGAAAAATTTCACAGCAAGATAGTTTGGTGCCAAAGTGAAAGGAAAAAATGAAAACCTTGAATACAACTTGATTAATTTGATGGCACTAATGAGCACTGGTTTCATCGTCATAGTGAGTTGAAATGCATGTTGAGAAACCTAGGATCACCTACTTGGTTTCCAACACACAGTTGTGCTGAGTATGCGTGGGGTGACCTACCTGAATTCTTGTGAGAAGCAAACTAAAACCTAAAGGATATCAAATGAAGACAGCTGGAAAACTTTGTTCATTGGATCCTGCAAATGTTTGCAGGTATTTCAATGACTGATTTCAAGCCATGATGTCTTTCATCTGCAAGTAAAGTAATCCTCCTCTGGGTGAAGTAATTGATTTATTTTGGCATAGAGTACCAAGGTAGAGGTGCTCCACATATTCACATGCTGTTATGGGTAAAAGATGCACCAAAAGTTGGAACAAACAGGGAGGAGTCTGTCTTGTCTTTTATAGAACAGTATGTGACATGTGCCATCCCAAAAGGCAATGGTGAAAAAGGCTTGAGACACCAAGTTCTATGCTTCCAAACTCATAGATGTGGGAAGTACTGTGTCGAAAATACAGATGCAAAGGAACATTTTAAACAAGATGTCATTTTGAATTCCCATGACCTGTCGTTTTTCAAGGAAGAGTTAACAGCTTTTTGTCTGCAGTCAGACATAGACTGACACGGAAGTCACCAAAAAATACATAGAACATCACAAGAACACAAGCTTTGAAGTATAATAATTACTAGAACCCTGTGATATTGAAGCTGTGGAATGCAAATAGGGATCAGACAACTACATTGCTATTGCTTGCTATGTCATGTCTTATATAACAAAATCAGAGAAGACAGAAATGAAAGAAATGTGGGAGGAGATTTTTACAAAAAAGAGTCTTATCAAGAAATTGTACGGTTTCAGCTTGGAAATGCTTTCCCAGAGAGAAATAGGATCCTATGAGTGCACAGACCGGTTGAGCTTGGCTCGTTCTCAAAGTCAAAGGGAATTGTTTGGGTAAGTCTAGGCCTTGCAAGCAGTTGAAATAGAGTATTAAAGTCTTTCCCAGAAAAACAATATTTAGCAGAATTTGATGCAGAAAATAGAGATATACTGTAATATAATATGTTGGATACACTACCCACATCTTCAAAACATGTGTCTCTATGATGTACTTCAATACTAAACATATAGAAGTAATATAACTGAAAACATAAAAGAAGGGAGATATGAGGTACTTGGGTGTGATGGTTGTTTGGTGAGACACAACAAAGGAAATCTAATTAACCACCCAAAGCTTGGTTGCCAAACTCCGGAGAGAAGATAGTTTTTCTACTTTGCAATTTTGTAGTTGTTAAAGCCATGGCGTGCTGAATCAGATTTACTTGGACACTATGACTGTTACAAAGACACAAAGTCCATCACCTTGCTAATCTCAATATCCTCAGACAGGGCCCGCTTCCAATCAACTTCAGACAAAGCAGCTCCAGTATCGGCTACTGTACTGACAGCACACACCATTTCCAAATGCTCACCCTCACGCTCAAAGATAGTCTCAGCCGGGGGTAACCTGGACAGGCAATTGGCTACGCGATTTTTCACACCAGCCATATACTCCAGACGGTAATTAAATTCATTAAGTCTGTACTGCCATTTTGCAATGTGAGGGGTGGCCCTCCCACCACCCTTGGTGGAAAAAAGATCTACCAATGGCTTATGGTCAGTCCTGAGAACAAAATCATTGCCACACAAGAAGTTACGAAAATACTGTACACCCCACCATAAAGCCAAGGCTTCCTTTTCAATTGTAGAGTAGGTGCCCTCGGCACCCCGGAGTGCTCTAGAGGCAAAAGCAATGATCTCCTCCCTATTGTCAGATCTTTTCTGCATAAGAACAGCCCCGAGACCCACATTGCTTGCGTCAGTGGTAACAATGCAGCGATCGTTAATGTTAAATAATTTGAGTGGGCGTGCCTGAACAATTGCCTCTTTCAATAACTTGAAATCACAAGCACACTGATCTGACCATACTTAGTTTGCATTCTTTTTTAGACGACCACGCAAACACACCGTCCTGTCAGAGAAATTGGCCACAAATTTAGCGTAGTACTCAACCAGCCCAAGAAAAGAACGCAACTGGTCCATATTCTGCGGTTCGGGAGCATTTTGGATGGCATCAAGGAGCTTAATCTTGGGTTCCACTCCACTTGTGGAAATATGGTGCCCCAGATAGTCTACACCATCTTGAAGAAATTTGCATTTGTCCTTCCTTAATGTTAACCCGCTATATTTAACAATCTCCAATACCTGCCTGACTCTGGCTTTGTGCTCTAAAACTGGTTTTCCATGAATCAGGATGTCGTCTTGGAAAAACACGACTCCCGCAGTGTTCTTAAACAAGTTCCCCATAAGACTCTGGAACACTGCAGAAGCTGACGCTAAACCAAACGGCATGCGTAAGTAACGAAACGCCCCTCAGGAGTCACAAAGGACGTGAGATGTCTCGAGTCCTTGCACAGCTCAACTTGATGTTACGCAGAAGATATGTCAAGTGAGGAGAAGTATTTTGCACCCTCCAAAGTTGACAACATCTCATTGATGTTGGGCAAGGGTTGGCGGTCCACCCATTTGCAAGCATTAAGGTCGCACAAATCCACACACATTCTAAGAGATTTGTCTGCCTTGCACGCCAAAACAATGGGTGACAACCATTCAGACCCCTCAATGGACTCAATTACTCCCATGGTACACAACCACTCAAGTTCTTGTCGAAGTTCACTACGCATGCTAAGCAGTACTTTGCGCACTTTATGTGCAACAGCCCTTGCACCCTCCTTGAGAACGATGCAGTGTTAAAAACCCTTGAGCTTACCCAACTCACCACTAAAAATTTCTGGGTATCTCTGAATCCAATCACCATTAGATGACAACCCGGCTGTAACTGTGTAGACAGGGGTAACAGCAGGGAGACTAGAATAGAATTGTTTAGCTTTATGTTTTGATAAGACCATATTGGGATGATTGGGATCAAGAATGATTCCAAGCTCACCCTGTTCCTCCCATTCCAACAAATTTGCACCTTCCTTTACAATGAATACAGTCCCTCATGCAGAATCCCCTTTGAATTCCAAGTTGCCCATAAATTTGCCAAGAACCTCAACTCTTTTACCACCATAAGTAAAGATCTTTATGTTGGACTGGTCAACAGGAATGTCACCCAATCCCTCAAAATCCTTGGCATTAATGAGGGTAAAAGGAGAACCAGAATCAGCAAGAAACTTTGGGGCAGATTTACAAGGCCCTTGCCCCACTTTTGCATCACTTTTCCCATGTTAAAAGTGACGCAAAAGTGGCGCAAGGGTCTTGCAAATCTGCCCCTTTATGTTCTTGCCGTTTAAACTTATGGCACACGCAGGTGATTTCCTTCTATGAGGTTCTATAATGGAAGCAATTTCTACTACACCAGCCGATTGAACAGAGGAAGAAGAAAACATTAATAATTCATAACTTCCATTATCTTCCCCATAGTCGACACAGTCCTCTTCAATAGCTTTCACAGTTCGCAAAGGTCCCTTGTGAGGCACTGTAGCCTTGCACATGCATGCCAAATGTCCTTTCTTCTCACACTTGAAGCAAGTTTGATTTATGGCAAAACAAAACTTAAAATTGCCCAAATGAGATCTACTTCCACAACGGTAACAAGAGAGGTCTTGTCTTTCAGGTTTAGATTTAGGCAAGCTAAGTGGAGGTGGAGAAATACGAGGCACATTCGTGTTGGTTCCCTTGGTGGGTTTGATAGTAGGTTTTGTGCTAGCTAATTTGATTTCATTGGATGGTGCAAATGGTGCAGACACACTCAACTCTTTCATGCAAAATTGAGAATGCTCAATACTTCTTGCTAAGATGAGAGCAGTCTCTAAGTCAGGATCCTCAGAAGATAAAAGTTTCTCTTGAATCTTCTTGTTGCATGTGCGTTCAATTAGCTGATCAAGGATTATCTCATCCCTGAACTCCCTATAATTGCAAGTGACAGCTAAGATTCTGAGAGCAGCAACAAAATCATCTATGGATTCGCCAGGAATCTGCGCATGTTGCAAAGATTTATGACGCACCAATTCTATATTTTGCTTGGGATTAAATCTTTTGTCCAAGGTTTTAACAAGCGAAGCATAGTCATCCACAATTAGCGAATCACCATCATCACCTCCACTAATACATGTTCTCACAAGTTCGAGGGGTAAAGTCTTTAAAATATTCCTCCCCTCAGCACCCAAATTATAAACAAGTAAAGCTTTTTTCTTTTTCGAGGTGAAAGTGTCTCCATTAATCGCCTCAAGGTAAGCCTCGAATGTCTCCTTCCACTGTTGCCAAATAACAGGAGGAGTACCAGGTGACTGTAAAAAGGGAGGTGGTGCAATTACATGATCCATTTGTTGGCCGTGCGAGGGTGAGTTGCTGCCTCAAAAAGTCACAACCAGAAAATGATCAACTTGATCGTGTCACTGTGAACAAAGTTGATAAATCCTGATGACACGCGTGCTGTGCGTGTCACCGTAGTCACAATATTGTAAAATGCAAGTGAAATAGTGCAGGTGTGCGTGTCACAATTGAATCACCACTTAGCAGTAATAACAGAGGCAAGCAAAATCCTATGAGAACTACCACAAATATGGCATTCACGTTGCGTGCTGGTGTGGTCACGCAAACACAGTTTGAAGAAAGCTGTGCAGAGCACTAGTCTTGGAAAAGATGCACTGAATGCGGATGTCACTGTAATCAGTAAATCTAGAATAGACACTTTGACACGCTTGGTGTGCGTGTCACTGTGGAAGTAACTTGTACAGAAAGCGGAAAGGTAACTGTAGTAATATAGATCGCCATGCACAGTTGGATGACACACCAGGTGTGTGTGTCAATGATGAATCTTTAATAAAGTTTAAATGAAGCACAATTTACTATGCTGCATTGTAAGTACATTCAAAATCGGGTCGCGATGTTGGAAATGTATTCAAAATGGCGCTTAAGTTACTTGGTTTGCGTAAGTTCCGGATGGAAGGTCAAACGCGCACTAGTCTTTTTTCAAATACGCGCGTGCATGGAATTGAGTGACGTAGTCTGATTGCAGCGCGAGGAGCGCGTTCAAAATTTAACGCCGTTGAAGCTGTACAATTAGGCAAAACACAAAAAAATGGCCAAAATCTCACCACAACCTTCGGTGAGAACGTGACCTTCAGGATGAAACTCTTGAGCTCCACCAGGAACTCTCACGGGACGTCGGAAGATTCACACAGGGGCGTCGGAAGATTCACCTCTTCATGCCTCCCAAACGAGACACTCCGACATCATGTCGAAGCAGCAGGACGTCCCGCCGCACACAGTGAGGAAGACAATGTAAATATTTGTTTACACCTTGAATATTAGGAACTAGTGAATATTATCCATCAAGCATCTGATGGGGATTATGGAAATATTCTTAAAGAGATTAGATTGGGAGTTCTAACAAACATTGAAAAACGTGCTTTGGAGCGTCGACTTATCAAGAAACTATTTTCATCTAACTTGACAGCAGCAGAACTAATGTACACTTTTATTGAAGAACACAAATCCATAGTCTGTTTAATGCCTACACTTCAAGAGTGTTCCAACTTCAACAAACAATTACTAAAGCTGGAGAAAGAAGATATTTTGGAAATTACAGACATCGATAAAATGTAACATCAGGGAGTGCTAATTCTACTCACAGAAAAGCTACAAGCAAAACTGGATTCTTTGGAGAAGTCTGTATCAGGACTGCAGGATTAGAAAAGCGTTTACAAGTATGAAAGAATAGCCAAGTAATTTTGCGACATAATTTAAATGTTGAAAAAAGATCAGTAAATGGTGCAATGGGTAAAGTGATTGATTTTATTAATTTTCCAAATAAAGATGGGGTTGGTAAACTTGGCCTTAAAATTTGATCTGATTGATGCCGTGAAGTAGATTGGGCGATGTGTTGTATGTTTTTTGCTAGTGAAAGACTTAAATGTGTGGTACAAGCAGTTACCACTATATCTAGTGTATGCTGTAGCTATCCATAAATCACAAGGATTAAGTGTAGATGCAGCTTTTGTTAATATTGGAAGTACGGTATTAAAGAAGAGATGTCATAGGAAGCATTGTCATCAGGTAGTGCTGCTGCAAGCTGTGTAAGAGAGTACAATTGGTTAAGAAGTGTATACGCTCCTCATTTAGGCCAATACCCTAATTATGATAAATGGATAATCTGTCCAAAGTGGAAGATAACAAAAGAGGGTACGGATGCTCAAGAGAAGAAAGGGCACAAGGACAAAGCCTGAAGGTGTTAAGAAGAGAAAACTTGAAAACGATGGAGATATTGCAGGTTACCAGTTACAAAAAAGTTCAGATGTCAACTCCTATGCAAATGTTGTTCTCAATGTACTGTTTCATATACCACATCTAGTAAACCATATTAAAAAAAAACATATAAGAAATTGTGTTTTGCACTGTATTATTTGCCACAACATTCACTGACTGACAGAACTGTGATACATTCTGCCTCAGGTATTCGATATCTTTTAGATATATGTAGTGGATCACTAATGTTTACTCTCAACACTAAACAAGAAAGCACAAGAAATGTATTATGTTTATGTTTGGACTTTTAGAACAAGAAGCTGTAACTGTTGAGGATTTATTTCAGGGGTCTCCAATCTTTTCTGTAACAAGAGCTACTTATGTTCAATGAAAATCATTCAGAGCTACTAAGACTAGTGATGTAAAATTGAGCAACCCATCAAAGAGTGCCAGCAGTGATCACATTGGTGCATTAGGCAGGGTTTCCATCAGTAATGTAAAAAGGGCTTTGACTATTTGAGCTGAAATATTACATGGGTAGTACATACAAACCATAGCTTCAATCCCCCTGGCACCAAGGTATAAATATGAGTAAAAAATCTCTCCAACTGAAATAAAAGCTTTAAGCACATTTTTGAAATTCAACTATTTTTCTACAGACATCAGCTTTTGAGTTGTGAAAATACACACATTTTTGTCTTGAATACATACTTTTTAATTTTGGTATACATATAGCAAAAGCTTTGATTGTTGTAGGCTGCCCTGCACACAGAAGACCTACTCACAGGTACCTCGAGAGCTACTGGTAGCTCACAAACTTTTCGTTGGAGAACCCTGATTTATTTGGACTGAGTTACACATGGAACCATGACTTTGAAGATTGAGATTATTCATCTCCCAAGAGCAAGAACAAAACACGACAGTGAAACCTCTAACGAAACTTGCACCTATCCTGATATCCCCAAAGTTTGAAATGAAGGAAATATCCTAAATGCGTATGTGTGTACACAGTTCAAGCACCCACTGTCAAGGTGTGGTCCCAGATTGGACTATGCAATTTTAAACAACAAACAAACAGTGCACCAATGAATGCTTCAATATTAAACAGTGGTCAACAAGAAATCAAGTTCAATTTCTGAGATGTGTTTTTTCAAATCTTCTTTATTCAATGAATCAGACGTGACATGCATGTGTAGTAAACAGCCAATGCGTTTCGTCCAATACATTGGACTTCTTCAGGGCTGCAAAGTGACATATATACACATTTATAAATACATAAAAACAATATAAATGACAGCATAACAAAAAAACACATCGACATGACCAACATGTATTCATAATTTGGTTTAAAACCATTGTAAAGTGTAATGGAAAATCCATTCAAAAGTGTAAATGGAAAATCGATTCAACTTTAAAAATGAACAACCCATCAAAACAAGATACAAAAAGGACACACATGAGTCAACCATGACCAAATATTTAAAAAAATACAAATACACAAGACACATATGGTGCATCCAAATACATTTCTACACATGTTAAAAACCATGGTTATGAAAAGTGTCATAAACATAGAGACACAGTTACCAAAGTGCATGTGTGAATTCAGTCCAATCCCAACAAGAAAGTGCAGTTCAAGCACAAAGATGACTGTGTTAAAAGACTGTACGCAATTAAAACAGAAATAGAGAGAATAAGAAGGAGAACTGTGATGAGACTTGAAATCTAAGTTGGAATACCCTGGTGCAATAAACATTGTATCCCCATCAGTCAAGATGGGATACAACAAAGATAAAGATAAAATGTACCCAACATGCGCAAAGTTTTCATACGTGCGGCGAAAGGCTACCCATGTATTCATCACAATTGGTAAGCAAAAGCCAAATTGTTTCCCATAGATAAAATCCAAGTCCTGATAGGAAGTAAATATGATAGAATCCGGTTAGCTCTGTCACAGCCTAAATGTTGTGTTATAAAATGGGGGTGAAACGGACTGATAATACTCACAAAGAGTGGGAGAATGTGATCCAAGTAGTGGTAAAGTAAAGATAAGATCCATCCGCTAGAGTTAATTATATGGATCGGTCCCAGGTTAGGCGACCAAGGGCAAATCACCCCTCAAAGCGGCACATAGGCAGAGGACATAAGGAATCATCTTATAAGTGTAACCAAAATGTGGAAATCCGCAGGAATTAAATAAGTCCCCAAAGCACACCTATAATGATGTTATGGCAGAAAGAACGATATTTTTTAAAAGATGCGTAATGATACAATAAGGATCGTTTTATGGTAGGGTGTCACCATGGGGAATGAATTCCCAAATCTCAATGACAGTACCAAAAATGCAAGATATTAAAAAGCTGTATCTATCGGTTTTACTTGAATAATAATAACATGCCAAAGTCCGGTTGGTCTATATGGGGAAGTCATGGTAAAACAACGCATTTGGACACATAACAAATTAATGTGGAGAAACAAACTCGCCATGATAAG
This sequence comes from Calotriton arnoldi, assembly GCA_963921515.1. Lineage (NCBI taxonomy): Eukaryota > Metazoa > Chordata > Amphibia > Caudata > Salamandridae > Calotriton > Calotriton arnoldi. Next base: position 218,948 of record CAWUFW010002954.1, read on the forward strand.
CGCCAGTCTATTGACAGTTCTTTCCAAGTAGCCTCACACACGGCGAATGAGGTCAAACCGTGCAGGTGAGGTCAGTTCAATTTTAGAGACCACGCCATGGTGGGGAATACGCCTGTGGCAGGCATTTTTGAAAACACACTGAGTATAAACCGGCTGCCATATTGGAAGTATCCCGAAACAAGCCCACCTGTATGGGAAGCATACAAATCGAGCATTGTCCACGACTAGTAATGTAACAAATTGAAAAGAATATAAAGTTTAATTGAATATATCCGGGAGTGTCCCATAAAAGGATGGGTAAATATTAATAACGGGTACCTGATGCATCATGTATAAAAGGTAATGATGATTATGCTGAGAGCCCGGAAGTACTTATCGATTGGATAACCCTTTGGGTGGTTTCCAAATTGGATCAACATCAGGACTAGAGAAGCAGCCATGTTGGAGTATTGAAAATAAGCTTTATCCATCATGGTGTTTTAGTCAATAAGGGGGCGCTATCTCTATATGATATTGAGATGAGTCAAATGGATGTCATATTTATATAAAACACAGAATGTGAGTATTAATGATGATTAACCCAGTGCGCTTCTTGAATAAAAACCAAAAGGGGTACTTTCCAACATGTGTCAACATTGGGCTTAGCGTGGCGGCCATATTGGAGTGTCGGAACAAAGCTACAAACGCCTAAATGTGATAATCAAAGAGGTGGCCTGTATATGTGGGATGCCAAAGAGATAAAACAGGAGAGTGTCATTTAAAATCATATTACAAATACCTTGTTTGATGGAAATGGTAAAACCAATAACTGTTTAAATGTTCTCTTCAGAAGACACCTCAATCCAATGGGTCTCCAAGATGGGTCTGCAAAAGTCCTAGATCAGCGTCCATACTGGAGTGAGGTTACTAGAGTAAGTCTACGTAAGATATCGATATATGTGTTATACTGTAGTGAAGAAAGGCAAGGATGGCTGTGTGTGCAGGTCCCTGATCAAGTACATTCAGTACATATCTTTTTATTAGTTTATATTGAAAGAGGGGTCGATAAAACAAGTGAGTGTTAGTGAATGCCAGCCTATAAGAGGCCAGTAACGGTGAGCCTATTATGATGGTCCTATCTCTCTTGGGTGGCAGGAGGGTAAGAACCCAAACCAACCACAAATAAACAATATTCATCCAAGATGGCAATCCCACGATGGATCAGCAGAGATGTTTCCCCAACAGGAAAGACCATTCGGAGAGTGGGTAAGGGCTAAAATCAATAGAGGAACAGCTGACCCGTGGTGCACAGATGCCCTGCATAGTAAAAAGGGCAGGAATGGATAATAACCCAAAACATACGCACATTCTTTGAGGGACTACATCACATGCACTCATACACCAACTGACCACAGGGTACAATAACAGATATTCAGACATGCGACTGTACAACCTATGGTCACATTTTAAGAAGTAATGGAGCTCTTCATCAGAGTTGTGACGGTATTCAACACTACGTAACTTACAGATCCAGCCTGCCTCATTCTGTCTTAGGGAGAGTTCCCTATCTCCCCTCTGGGATTAGATGGTATGGATCAATTCCCATGAACCATATATCATCACAGTTGGCATGGTTTTCCTGCATATGGAAGGTAAGTGGGTACTTAAGATCCCCATTTCTTATTGCGCATGTGTGTTCCTGAATTCGCAATTTCATTGATCTGATCGTACTGCCCACATAGATCTTGTTGCAGGGACATCCCAAAATGTAGGTAACATATTTGGGCTTACAGTTAATGAAATGTTTGATGTTGTGTACTTTAGTCGTATTAAAACTAAATGACTTGGTCTTGTCTTTTCCCAACCTGCATATAATACAATCTCTGCAGGTGTAAAATCCCTTTACTGTATTGGATAACCAGTTATCTGTTTTTTGTGTCACAACATAGCTAGGACAGAGCCAATTTCTAAGTGTCTTGCCCCTTCTATATGTCTCTCTCAGTGTTTTAGATATGGGATCTTTTAATCCTGGTATATCAGTGAGAAGGTGCCAATGTTTTCTCAGAACATCATATATCATGCTGATACAGGTATTTATTGTGTATTGAATGACACAGGACCAGATCTAATTAATTTAGGACCAGTCCCTTTCAGTGTGTCACCTCTAGATAGTTTAACAATACTTTTCTCAGCCTTATCCAATATTTTTGGTGCATAGCCCCTTGTCAAGAAGCGAAGTTTAGCATTTTGAATATTGGCAGCAAAGGTATTACTGGAGCTGCATTTTCTTCTGATGCGCACCGTTTCTCCATAGGGGTAGTTGTTAACCACATGCTTGGGATGTACATTGCTAGCATGGAGGGTGCTGTTGCAAGCTGTTATTTTGCGAAAGAGGGTGCTATGTATGTGATTGTCTTTGACATAGAATACAATGTCGAGAAATTCAATGCACTCCCTACTGTAATTGATTGTGAGGCATACATTGTAGGGGTTATCATTAAGGAATGTATGGTATGCCAATAGTTGGTAGTAGGTCCATTCAGAGCAATTATAATGTCATCGATGTACCTGCCCCAGAAAACAATATGTTCAGTCAATGTTGAGGCCCGGCATCCCCAGGCATGCTCCCGCTCATACCAGCCCACGAAAAGGCCGGCATAAGCAGGGGCATACCTGGAACCCATTGCAGTGCCTTGCACCTGGTGGAACCATTGGTAATTGTGAAGGAAGAAGTTCTTTGACAATATAATGTTCATAATTTCTACCAATACCATGTTATGTGTGTAATGGTCAGCTGTTCCCTGTCCCAAAAAGAACTCGACCGCTCTGACTCCAAATTCCTTGAGAGCTACTGGTAGCTCATGTACTACTTGTTGTAGACCCCTGAAGTGAGTTACACATGGAACCATGACCAAGATTGAGATTATTCACCTTCCACTCAAATAAATGCTGAGTGTTTTCTCTCTTTAACATTACCAGATTCCAATACTGTACCTTTTGACAAATTGTTTAATAAAGATAACCAAAATATGACGTGCCCAAACTGCAGATCAGATGTTATGTCTTTGTTGAGTCAAGCAACAACTGGAAAATACCTTATAGTAATTCTACAACGATGCAGAGCAGATGGTTGTAAATCGGACACTCAAATTGCAAACTTCAAAGCTGGACAAATATCAATTTCAGGAAGAACTTTTAGTACTTTGGCTATCATTTTTCACGAAGAAATTAATACAACCTCTGAACACTATGCTATCTATTTAAAGAGCAAAACTGGATGGACGGAATGCAATGACATCAATCCTAAATTCAAACCAAATCTTCCTTTCAAACTACGAAACTCGTATCTTTTCTTTCTTCAACCAAAGTTCTAGGGAGGAATTCTGGATAAAAAAAGTGGTGTATAGTGTTTCTTCTACATGGTTCATCAGTCTTTAAGACTTTATTCAGCCTATTGGGGCTAATGTCTTTAAAAAGCTCTTACAAATTCAAGAGACCTTTTATCTTGCACAAAGGAGTTAATATAACATTGAAATACTACACTCTCTAATTAAAGTCTGAAACTGGATGGATACAGTCCAATTACATCAACCTTAAGTAAAAACCAAAAAGTGGCTTCAAAACAAATAATGTATCCTTTTCTGTTTCTTCAACCAAACCTCTATGTACTATTTGTGTAAATAAAATACTGTATGAGATTTTGTTTATGTGGATTATCAGCAGTTCACACATCATTTGGCCTACCAGGAGTGATGTTTTCAAAAGGATCTCCAAAATGAAAAAGTGGTTAGAATTTATTTATAGTATTGTACCAGATATAATAATGTAAAACATATTTTAACATAGGTTTGTTTAGATTAGTGTAGTAACTCCAGATAAAACAACTGATTAATGAATTGCAGTGAGTGCAATACATAGTTTCACTTATTTATACTGATGTACTGTGCAGCTTTTTTTTTATACCTTCTAGTGTAGTTCAGCAAATTTACACTGTAAAAATGTACACCAAGGTAGAGTCCTGTAGAGCCACTGAAACATTCACACATACGCTGATTACACAACTCATACACCCAGTCACTCATCCATTCAACCACTCAGTAACCCACTAACTCATTAACACAGTTATTAACCCACCATCGTACTTACAAATATATCTAGTACTGCACTCTTCTATATAATATAACACACGTACACACAATAATACGGCCACTGACACAGCCAGACACACACTGATGCAACCACTGTCATAGCCATTGACTCACTCACAGAGGTACTTACACACACATTCACTCACCAATATAAGTACTCACACAATTAGTTGTTCACCCACACAACTGCTCACACTGCCAGTCACTGACTCATAAAATCTCTTTCACCCCATTCAGTCAGATGTACTGCCATTCACAAATGCAGTGACTAGCTTATACACACACTCACCTACCCAGTCACTCATTCCTAGAGCCACTAACACACCCAGTTACTCAGTTTTGCACAAACTTGCATGCCCAATCACTAACTCATACAGGCACTCAGTCACCCATAGAGACCCACCCAGTCACTGACTCATGCAGGCACTGACAAACTCAGTCACTTACCCATACAGCCACTCACACAGCCAGTCACTCACCTATACAGCTACTCAGCCAACCACTCACTCAATTACACAACTGTTAATATTAAAAAATACGATGTCGATGTACGCCATTATGTATGTACATACAACAACAAACTCGCATCACTGTTGTTGAATCCACTCAATATGACCTCCCCAGCAATCCCAAGTCAGAAATACATGGTCAGCAGGCCTTCAACCTAGGCTTCAAGCAATTGATTGCTAAATCAGAGGTGCGGTTACACGTAACCCTTAGACAAATGCCCAAACCGGAAAACCCAGATCGGTCCCACAGATAGGCAGTGACACCACAATGGTCTTAGGAGATTGGCCCCAATAAAATGTGTTTGTCCAGAGAGGCAGGTTTTCCCAAAACCCCATAAAATCAGATGCCACACTAAGTTAGGAACACTCCGCCAGTCAGAGCACAGAATGCACACTACACTCAGTGATCACACTCTCCCCATGCCAGACTTCTGGACACGTACACACTGGCCCCACATTGTGCCACGCAAGGTCAAGACCCATCTGCACTTCTTATCAAAGGGCCAGATTTATGGCCCATGACTAGGACCAGATTTCTGTCTCGAAAGGAATGTACAAATTGCTTTACATAATGTATAAAATGATGGCTGAAACCAATGTACTTAGCGACAGTCTTCAGACCCCGACTCTGTTGCCTGCTCTCCCACCACTGCATTTAATTAAACCAACTGGGGGCGTGGCCAACCATCATGGCCGCTTGGACGTGAATCCGATCGGCTCCGTCCCAGGCCCCGTAAATGTAGCAGAAAACAGGTTACTGACTTCACCGCCGAACCCGGCCCCAGCAGCGCAAGTAAGGTGGGAGCACCGGAAAGTTAGTTTGAGCCCCCAGGTGCTGTTGATTTATCGACAATGGGGACGAGATGAGCGGAAACTGGAGCACCGCAGCGCATATCAAAATGGCGGCGGAGAGCGGACCGCAGTATTGTGAAATGAGTTGTCGCTGAAATACCGGTCAGCAAGCAGGAGTCGTGAGGCGAGCTCCCTAGGGGAGAGCGAGACGCCGCCCGCCCAACATTTGCTGGTGCTCACACCAGAAGACACCCTCAGGGGCAGCAACATTCCCCAGTGCCACGCAGCGGACCTGAGCCGGAGGACTGAAACAACGGAAGGTCAGTGCTGTGGGGCTCGTAGTATGCCGGCGGGAGATGGAGGATGCCAGCCCCCCCCGGTTAACGGAGGAGCCCCCCACAGAAGAAGCAGTAAATAGAAGGGAGCAAGCGGGACACCTGACCTTACTCAACAGATGCCTGACATTAAGATGGTGCTGACCGTCTGCATCGCACTATCGACCAGGCGCAGGGGGGAACCTTGAGTGGTGAGCGTGGCCCCCACCCACAGTAGATTGCGGGGGCATAGTGCGCAGTCCCCCCCGGCTGTCCCATCACTGGAGGAGCACCGAGGAGGAGGTGGGGGAGCCTGGAAGTCTTGAGCCCCGAAGAGCCCCGTAGCGAGCAGTGGTGACGCAAGGCCTGGCAGACACGTGGTCCTATGCTGGATTCCCCACAGTTGGTCTTCTCTTTGTCTACGACCTGATCAGTGGTGAAGCGGCCACGAGCTGGCCGGTCCCCCTGCCCCCATATGCCACCCAAAAAGGCTACCGGCAACAAAGTCTCCAACTACTTTACACAGTCTGGCACAGGATCACCTAAGGAGGGAGAGGCGCAATAGGGGGGCACTATGGCTCTCACCCGGGAGGATCTGCTGGCGTCCCTCAGGGATTTCAGGAAGGAACTAAGAGAAGATATTAAGGCAGACATGGATGCCTCCTTCAACGCGTTCAGGGCAGAGATGAGGGTGAAGCTGGTGGCCTTACAGGCTGATGTGGACTCAGTAGGAACGCGCACCCTAGATTTAGAAGCAAAATGCCAGGAACTCGAAGAACGCATGAGGCCTGTGGAGGAGAGCTCTGCAGAGCTCCGTGATCAGCTACGTGCAGCTGCTCTCAAGTGCGAGGACTTGGAGAATCGCTCTCGACAAGACAACATACGGTTCAGAGGCCTGGAGGAAGGCTGCGAGGGCCCTGACCTGGAGGCGTTCATGGTGGGCCTCTTCTCCACGGTCCTCGGAGAGGGAAGCCCAGAGGTGTGGCTAGAGCGGGTGCATAGAGTGGGGCCGAGGCTGCCCGGAAGCAACAGGAGGCCAAGAGACGTCCTGGCGAAATTCAGCTCCTTCAAAGCTAAGGAGCTAGTTCTCCAAAAATCAAGAGGAACAGACAAAGTAACCTTTCAAAACACCTCATGCTCACTGTTCCAAGATGTGGCGCAGGCCCCACTGGCGCGACGGCAGCAGTTCCGACCGATCACAGAAGCTCTGCGAGAACGGCAAATACAATACCCATGGACCTACCCCTTTGGTATCGCCTTCCAAATGGACAACAAGCAGCTCCACTGCACAGAGATGGAAGAAGCGGCAGACTTACTGGGAATCAGTCCCCCCCTCTCGACTCGAGCGTCCACTTCGAAGAACGACGAAGGGCTGCAACCGAAGGAACGTCGAGGTGGTGGCCCATGGTGGACGACTGGACGTGGGGGTAGAACAGCTCCGGACTAAGGTTGGGTGAGCCCGGGATCTCTGGCTTGGTCCTGCACAAGCAGATCGCTCAAAGCTGGACTTCATTAGAGTCATGGTAAGAAGAGCTATAGATGGGGAAATGAAGGGAAAGAGCACCCTTATAGACGCATCAAGAGCCGAGACTTACATTCTGATAAACACTTTGCGTCTATTGATCCTAGTACAACGCGGGTTTGAGGGTAACCGAACTTAATGCAATAGTAAGTGTGTCAGTACCCTAACTAATTGGTATAGGGGTTCCTGGGAGCAGAAGTGGGCTCGCTCCTAGAGTTGGACATAGTGAGGCCTTCCTCTGGGATGGAAGACCGCACAACTCTCAGTTCTCGTTTTTCCCTGTTTCGTAAGTTTTGTATCATGGTGATCATAAAGTTGATGACTCTGGTGGGGCCGGAGGGGGGGAGCCGGGTGGGGTTATGGGCTGCGTATGGGGAGGTCGAAGGGGGAGCTATGAAAGAGGGGGGTTGATACAATGACACATGGCAGTAAATTGCCTCTCTTGGAATGTAAGGGGCCTGAACTCCCCCAACAAGAGACAGAGCCTTTGGAAGTACCTAACTGACCACCAGATTCTGATGGCCGCCTTGCAGGAAACCCATTTAAAGAAGAGTGAGGAAGTCAGGTTGAAACACAAACGGTACCCCCAGATCTTTCGCTCCTCAGCCCCCACGAAGAAAAATGGAGTGGCTCTTCTCTTCCATTCCTCCGTCCCCTTTAACCATCAAGCTACTAACTAAATCAGATGCGGTAGGGCGTTTCCTGATGGTGCGGGGGGAGATCAGGGGGCGAGTTTGTACCATCGCCACGATCTACGCACCTAACACAGGGCAATTGGACTTTCTGGAGGCTTTTTTAACAACTCTGGAAGGGTTTGCCGAGGGAGACATTCTATTGTTGGGGGACTTTAACCTCATATGTGACCCAGCTCTTGACACGACCCATCCTCATAGGTCAGTGGGAGGGACATTCAGCAGGGCCCTCAAAACCTCTCTTCAGCGTTTGGGCTTACTGGACGCTTGGAGGGAAACTCACCCTACGTCAAGGGACTACTCCTTTTTTTCTCATTCCCACAAAACCTTCTCTAGAATAGACCATGTTTTTCTCAGTCAATCCCTTCTCTTCACAGTAGCGGATGCAAGATTCCACTTGATTTGCCTTTCTGATCATGCCCCCCTGGAGATAGTATTAAATTGGCCAAACCTGCATGCAAAACACAGGAGGTGGTACTTTCCCAACTTTCTCTGCAGGGATAGACTCCTTAGGGATGAACTAAGAACGGCAATCACTGAGTACTTTATTAATAACGACCCCGCCCTTACATCTTTTGCCACCAACTGGGACACCTTTAAGGCGGTTATTAGGGGCACATGCATAGAATTAGCCACCACGCTTAGAAACCAGCAAAGGGGGGAGAGACTCCTATTAGAAGAGACACTACAAACAGCGGAAAAAAAACACCAAGAGTCGTCTTCGATCCAAACTCTCCGCACGGTTACCTCCCTAAAGGGTAAACTAAAGGCCATATACACCAATGGGGCAGAGAAATCCATTCTAAGGCTTCAGGCCCGAGGATATAAAAGTAGCAACAAGATAGGCACCCTATTGGCGCGGCAACTAAGGGCAAAGCAAGAAAAAGAATATATCAAGCAGATAGTGGATGATGAGGGCGTCTCCCATACTGAAGAGGAGAGTAAAGCAAACTCTTTTGGGAAGTTTTATCGCAGCCTCTAAGATGCCGACCCATGGAGGCCCCAGCTCAGGAAAGCTATCTGGCGCCCCTTAACCTACCTCAGGTCCTGGCCCGCACCAACGAGGAACTTAGTCGGCCCTTCACAGGGGAAGAAGTCCAGAAAGCGATAGACGCTTTTAAAACTGCAGAAGGCCCCCGGCCCTTATGGGCTCAATGCCCAATTCTATTGTACGTTTGCTCCTGAGCTGACTCCCCAGTTGGTGACCCTTTTTAATGACATAGCAAGTGCCCAAAGGGTGACGGAGACCATGGGGGAGGCGTTAGTCTCAGTAATTCCCAAACCAGGGAAGGACCCTAGAACGTGCGCCTCATACAGGCCCATTTCACTTTTGAACCTGGACACAAAATTGTACTCTAAAATACTGGCCACTCATCTAGAAGATCTCCTCCCTGCACTGATTGACCCCAATCAGTCGGGGTTCACAAAGGGAAGGCAAACCGATGATAATTTAAGAAGAATAGCTCATATAATCGAGAAGGTGCAGAAGAAGGGTTCCTGTGGCCCTCCTCTCATTGGACGCGGAGAAGGCCTTCGATCGGGTCAACTGGGCCTTCCTCCTGCGAACCTTGAGGCGATTCGGCTTTAGCAAAACATTTATTGGTATGGTGCGGGCCAATTACCACTCTCCCAGATCGAGAGTCCAAGTAAACGGGGCGGCATCTGACGCTTTTACACTATCACGTGGGACAAGGCAGGGCTGCCCCCTGTCCCCCATGCTATTTGCTCTTAGCATTGAACCCCTGGGGGAGAGGATCAGGGCAAACCCAGACATAAAAGCGGTCACCTTGGGCACTGACGACCACAAGATCTCCCTCTTTGCAGACGACGTTCTACTCCCTATCACTGACCCGCTGAACTCGCTTCCAGCTATCCAAGAGGAGCTTGATAGCTTTGAACTAGTCTCAGGCTTCAAGGTGAATCGCTCAAAGTCATTCTTGCTCAACCTAACCCTGCCGGAGGAGGTGATGGATCGAATAAAGGAGGCCTCACCTTTCTGTTGTACGGGCAAAGACATCACATACCTAGGGGTCAAGCTGACTCCAAAAATTGCCATTCTCTATAAGGCCAATTACCCGCCTTTGCTACGACAGATCAAAGCAGATCTAAATCGTGGAAGGCTGCCTATACCTCATGAATAGGGAGAATAAACGCAGTTAAGATGAATGTTCTACCGCGACTTCCCTATCTCTTCCAGGGCCTCCCTATTCCAGTGGACAGGGTACTTTTCATTGAATTAAAAAAGATGATCACTAAATTCCTATGGCAGGGACAAAGAGCCCGACTCTCCAACCGGGTTTTAACTAGATCGCGATCAGAGGGTGGTTTAGCCTTTCCAGATTTCTGGGGATATTACCGGGCTGCTCAGCTCCAGGTAATGACGGAATGGTCCCTCAGAGAGTCCGAAAAACATTGGCTCCATATGGATCGTCAAATTACGGGCAGGAACATTTGGGATCTCATGTGGTTAAAGAAGCAACACAGGCCCCTAAACACTTACATTAGCACCCCCACGGCCACTACTCTGCGGGTATGGGACCTACTCACAAAAACACTATCTTTGACAATTTTCCCCTCACCCTACACCCCCATTCACTTCAACCCAGAGTTCCCCCAGCATTGAAGGATGGGCCTTTTTCGCAGTGGAGATCAGGGGGTTGCCTCATGATTTCTCATCTATTTGAAAAAGGGGAACTCCTAACATTTGCGGAGTGCGCCAAAGCCTTCAATTTACAGCCCACAGAGAGCTTCCACTACACACAGCTCAAACACTGGGTGCAGCAACCCCTGGTGCGGCTGGCCGCTACCAGGGACCTGCTCCCAATTGAGAAATTTGCACAATCAGGGGCAACATCTAAGGGGACCATCTCCTTTCTATACTCCCTTATTAGGGTGATGAGCCCACAGTCGACTCCAAGGCATAAGGCTTTCTGGGACTCTGTTCTTGCTAGACCAGTGGAGGAGAGGCAATGGGTCCGCTGGTACAAGGAAGGAAGGAAATCTTTATTTTTCAGTTAATAAAAGCCATACAATATCGAAATACTTATATCTTCAGTATCTTTAAAATTTTTAGCAAAACATTTCATAAGAGAATTATAAAAAAGCGATTTTATGCGAAAAAATACAGTGTTGCTGACTTTCTAACTAAAAACAAGACATAAAATCCTTTTAAAACCTGTCTAACCTATTAAAACCAAAATACATGGTCCAATTTATATTTGCCAAGAAACTGGGCTTCCATTGCTACTTATTTCATACTCAATATTGGAGTCAATATTGCAATTCCTACTACCGCTTCATATTTGTTCTTAGCTGATGGACTTAACGTTGTTTTTTTGATACTTGCAAACACTACACAATCAATGGCATGGTGAATTTGTTGTCCATTTTCATTATTATCTGTTCATATCGTATCAAGAATTTCATCACCTTACAGTTTAACTGGGGATCCATTGCGTCCAAACCCTTGATTATTGCAGTTCTACAAGACCTAATACCTCTCTCATTAAATGCCTTTTTCAAAACCTACGTAGGAGTCGACTTTAAACAAGGACATATGCAAATAAGATGAATGAGGTCTTGCTTGTCAGTGCCACCAAGTGTGCATAATATAGGCTCATTGTATCTCCATTTGGGTTGATCCGCTAAGCTTAGTAGAAGCCCAAACCTGGTGGCCATGAGTTTCCGTTTTAGGTAGTATGAATATGTTGTGCTCAGATATTCAGCCGGTCGTAATTTTGTGTAGGACTGTATTACCATCCAGGCATGAGACCTCTTTGCAAATTTATTTTTGTCATCTACTAATGCATGTAGTTTCGCCATTTTGTTTGCCACCTTACGAAAAACAGGAAAAGAGGGGGACTGTGCCCAGAGATCTTTGGACTTTCTTCCATGGCCAATTTCAAAAACTTGCCATAACTAAAGTGCTGATCTTCTTCCTGGGCCCGCCACAGGGCATCGTGTAGGTCGTTAGCTCGACTTAACCAGATTTTGTACCAGCTTTTAACATATGCATAGATTCTCCCAATCCCTTGATGAATAAGGCCAAATTCCAGTCTCACCTGTGCTGGTGACGCGTTCTGTGGTAACCTAAAAACCCTTTTATGTGCCTTCACTTGAATCTTGTCCAACAGTTCAGCATCCGTACCATCTAGAATGATGCTTGCATACTCCACTGTCGGCATCAATTTGGCAGCCATTACATCTAACAGAGGCTTTAAAGATGGACCCTTTAGCTTTTTTGAGAGGGGACAAAATGCATATATAAGGCCATTGCCTTTTGTTTCCAGATATTGTTTATGTTTTTGGAAATTTAAACGATCATCAATGTACAGCCCTAGATATTTGTAGTTATTAACTACCCCTAATGTTATTACTCCCAGCATGACAGGGAATTTACGTCATGCCCGCTTTGCAATAGTCTTCGTTTTTGTTTTCTTTGTGTTGATTTCCAAGGCGTTGTCCTTTGTAAATGTTGCTAGCTCGTTTAATGATCTTTGCAAGCCAACTCGTGTCAGACTGAGTAAGACTATATCATCAGCATAACAAAGATGTGTTATCGGCAATGGGCCTAAACATGGTGGATGAGAATTTTTCTCATTTAGTCTTATAGAGAGATCCGCCATAAAAAGATTAAACAAGTGGGGGCTAATACGCAGCCTTGGTTTAGCCCTATTACCGTGTGAATTGCCCTTGAAATTCTCGTACCATCTGCAATTTTTATTCGTATCCAAGTTCCAGTATGCAATTGAATTATGGCATGCAATATTAATTCTGAGAGACCCATTTTCTTCAATTTACACCACAGTAAACCTCGTTCTATGCTGTCAAACGCTGCTTTAAATTCAATAAAACAGAGCTGTAATTTTAATTTCAGACATTTACACCTATCGGCTATCATGGTCAAAGCAAGTATATTAGTTGTTGTACCGAACCCCTTACGAAATCCTGTTTGGTTCATAGGAATCAGCTTGTTTTTAGTAGACCATTCTACTAGGTCCTCCAAGACTAACGAAGCGTAATATTTCGCTTCCTCATCCATTAGAGCTATAAGCCTATAATTTGCAGGATCCGATCTGTCTCCGCCCTTGAATATTGGGTTGATTATTGCACCTTTCCAACTCATGGGCAAATTATTCAATAATTTTGCCTCCATAAAGAGTCCTGACAACGGGGTCGCCCAGTATTCGTAGTCACTTGAAAAAATGGCCTGCAGAATTCCATTAGGCCCCGGGGCCCCATCCCTTCGACCTGATTTTATTATTTTCATTATCCTTTCAGCTACCTCGATTAGGCAATCCGGCGTTGTTTGGGAATCCGTAATTTTAAACTGTTCATTAGATGTATCTGTAGACTTAGATTCCAAGCCAATATAACTTTTTTTATTATCATGACCAGTATCTTTTCAAAGGTGCTGCTCAAGTAGTTTACCCAGTCCGAATCTGTCACACATACGCTGTTTATAGTTTGGGAGGGTCCAGATATTCCATTTATTATTTTCCAAAATGCTTGATTGTTCTATTGTTTGTCGCAGAAAAGAAGCTTTGTCCAGAACTGCTCCTGGTTCTATTTTTTATCATTCCAAATTTGTTTTTTATATATTCTTTTAAGATTCTTTATATCATTCCAGGAGCTCACATCATTATTTATCCTGTTCTTTCTGACCGCATTCCTAATTTCTTTCCTTAATGGTGCCGAAGGTCTGGGCTTCCAATGCACCCTATCAGCTCAACAATCATTAGCGGGTGCCCTCATCTACAGGCCCCCAGGCCCGAGTAAATCATTTTTTGAATTCAATCAGTGAGTTGATGGCTCCTCTGGCCCTCCGTTTTAACACTATATGATTTTGGGGGATTTTAATTTGCATATGGATATCCCTTCGGACTCGGAATCCATGATACTTACTGAAGCACTTTCTGTCCTGGAATTGGATCCGGTTGTTATGCACCCTACACATAACAAAGGTCACACGCTTGACCAGATTTTTACAAATATACCTTTGGAGGTAGAGGCGCCTCTTCCTCTGGCATGGTCGGACCATTTTCTTATCAAGTTCAAGATGCCCCATTTGGGAACGGATTTCCCGATGACAGCTTTGAAGAAAGGTACCAAATTCAGAGCTTTCCACCGGATTAAATCGGTGGTTTAGGGGAATTGCTTGAATCTTCCACCCCCGAGTTGCACGGTAACGCCAAAACCGATGTGTTGCTGCTTGAGTCCTGGTTACTACATAATGTCCATCAATTAGCCCCCTTGCAGTCACTATCATCAAGAACTACAAAACGTTCAGCTCCCTGGTACAATCAACTGCTCAAGGATAGCAACATTTTAAGCAAGAGATTGGAAAGGAAATGGCGAAAAAATTATAATCTGGATACCAAGAGAGAAAATAAACAATCACTTAAAGGCCACTATAATAAAATCTATGAGGCCAAAAAAAACTACTTTACAAACAAAATAGAATTGTCTAAATCTAAAAGTAAAGAATTGTTTAAAATTGTAAAATCCTTTACTAACCCGGCTTTGGAGATGATGGCCGCCCCCTCCACTGCTGACTGGCCGGTACTATTAGCAACTTTTTTTCATGAGAAGATCAGAATGATTCAAGAAACCCTGGGGGAAATCCGCCCGTGACGGGCGAAATATTATCTAGCCAAGCTTTGGAGTCAGCGGTAGGAGCTCCTTACTCGCTACAGCAATTTCCCCCGCTATCGCTGGAAACTTCCCTAGCTAGCATCAAAGGCCTGAAGTCGGGCTCCCCTTCCGACCCCTGTCCTGTAAAAGTGCTAGTGTCCATAGCTCAGTTTATTAATCCAGTGGTAAATAAAATCTGCAACGCTTCATTAGAATCTGGCCATATGCCATTGAGATGGAAGCAGGCCCATTTCTCTTCTGCCAGCCTTCTCTAAGGTGCTGGAGAAATATGTTATAGCACTGAGTCCGCCCTCTTAGAAGTATCTGAATACATCAAGGAGACCCTGGATGGTGGTGGGAAGGCTATTCCGATCTTGTTGGACTTATCGGTGGCCTTCGATACCGTGCCTCATGCTAAACTATTGGACAGGATCCAGTCTCTTGGTATCGGAGGCTCTGTATTAAAGTGGCTAGCCTCATATTTGAAAGATAGGGATCAGGAGGTTTGGTGTCCTCCCTTTGCAGCCAGAATCCCAAAACTGGAGGTGGGAGTCCCTCAGGGCTCCATTCTGAGCCCTACATCATTCAATCTCTACATGTCCCCTTTAGCTGTCCTGGCGGAGACTTACGGAGCGAAAATCATCACATATGCTGATGATACTCAGCTCTTCTTCTCCTGTGACAAAGGCTTTGAGGGATCCACGATTAAAACTTGCCTCTCCAAAGTATTTGCATGGCTACGATCCAGCCAGCTGAAATGCAATCCGGAAAAGTCGGGAATTATTTTCTTCGGTACTCAATCGCCAGACGACTGGAGACTCTGGTGGCCTGAAGATATGTCGCCGCCCTCCTCGGCGCAACAAAAAGTTAAGAACTTAGGCGTCTTGATTGATGATCGCTTATCAATGAAGGCCCAAGTCCAATCAGTGGTAGGAACGTGCTATTGTCTCCTCAGGATGATGAGTAAATTCCTTCCTCTCCTGTCTCTTGAACACAGGAGATCCGTGGTCCAAGCACTAATCACTTCAAGACTGGACTATGTGAATATACTCTATCTTGGCCTTCCAGAATATCTTCTCAAGCATCTGCAGGTGGCACAGAATGCCACAGCTAGAGCCATCCTCAGGCTAAAGGTGAGGACGCATATGTCCCCCTGCCTTAGAGAACTTCACTGGCTCCCGGTAAAGAACAGAATCCGATTTAAGGCGATGGTTCTATTCTTTAAAGCTTGGCATGGAACAGGGGCCAAGTACCTGTGCAGAAGGATTTCTCACTATGTTCCTTCTAGAACTCTGAGATACTCTTCATTGACTCTAGCTAGGGTCCCCAGAATCTCTCACGTTTGGGCTGGGGGATCCTCGTTTGGGTTGCTCGGCGCCCAGGCCTTGAATGCGCTCCCCGCCTCACTGAGAGCAGTGACGGATCTTACCATTTTCAGAAAGCATCTCAAAACCTTGTTTTTAACCAAAAACTGTGAGGACTCTTCCCGTGCTTGCAGGCTTCCTTTTTGCGTCTCTCTTGTGCTTCTGTTGCCATTAGGGGTGTCTATGCCATGGGGCCTTTTGATGTGCCGGGACACTCTTCTGAGTAGCTGTGCACTATATAAATGCCTTTATATTCATATATTCATATTCATAATGTTAGCGCTTTGTTTGAGAGTTTCGCGGTCTCCTTGCTTCTTTTCTGTTTTACATGCTCCTGTTTGGGTGCGAGCCTCATGAACTTTGTAGTGAAAGTTGTCCAGTTTTCTGCTTGATTGCTTTCTGTAGCTATATTGGTTTCTAGTGCCTCCTTTGCTAACTTTGTTAGCTCTAGTAGATTACCAGCCGAGCATCTTATGTGCTTCAAATTAGTTGTGGTTAGGTTTTCTATCCTTATGGGGGATCCCTGATACTTATTAAAATTAGTTCTTATTTCCAGATGCTGATATTAGTGATCACTTTGTGTTGTAAAATGAATCATGAATTTCCTCACTTGATTCAGTAACGCTAATGACAAGATTGTAAAGTCTATTATTGACTGAGAATTTATGCCTTGATATGTCCAAGATGGAGGCCTGTCATCTTGCGTTCTTCCATTTAATATTCTCAGTCCTAGATGTTCCAGGGCCATAACTGTGTTTTGGCCAATTAGGTCCCTTCGTTTTGCCGTTGAGGGTGTTTGTACCGGTACAGACCAGAAAACATTTTGCGCAGTTATTAACTCATCCTCTTCGGGGGAGTAAATGAGGTTGGTATTAAAATCACCTGTTAATATGATTTCCCACTCTGGGTTCGTCAGTCTGTATGCTGTAATTATCGAGAGTAGTTTATCCAACTGCAGCCGCTTTTTCCCTACATTTGGATTCAAATAGACATTTATTAATAATATTGTTGTTAAATCATGTTTTGACAAATTGTCTAATTTGATAACCTGTATGTCTGAAGTTGTTGTATTAAGTTGCTCCGAACCTATGGCTACTGCCATTGAAATGTATACTGCTAGACCTCCCTTTGCTCTCCCATGCCGATGTGATCTTGCAACGTTAACATGATGAAGTTTATAATTCACTACTTCCTGCGTATTTAACAACCAGGTCTCTTGCAATGCAATAATATCGTATTTATTCCAATATATTGGTGCCACATCCCCTTGAATTTCACTTTTAGCCCCCGCTATATTCCAAGAAAGAAGTTTTAAACAATCGAAATGAGGGCTGTTAGCTTGGTTGACAAGTCATTCCCTTGTCGGAACATTGAGAGTTGCCACTAACCATCCCCAGTGCATTGGACCCTGTCCCCGTGTTTGTATATTGTTACCATTACTGATGACACCCGTTTTACCTCTGGCATTTTGTAGTACCGAAAACACCTGGCTTTTTTTCAGTGTCTGGTAACGATTCTTCAAGAGCTTCATTAGCGGTGATGGGTAACAAGGTCTTAGGGGTTTTTCCAGTAAGATACCCCATACTTCAAATTGTTGTCTGCCATTCATAATAGCTTCCAATATTTCCTCATTTCTCCACGTCGCAAGTGTTCTTTCCATCTGTTTCTTTCCTTTATACGTTCTTTCCCTCTGTTTCTTTTCTTCATGAGGAATAAATTTGAGGAACAGTAAGTCACATTGAGACAAGTTTTTTAGAGCCGGAATTTCTGCCAATGATCGCATTATATTTCCTCTATTGAGGATATCTTGCTGCCCTTGTGAGGTGTATTTGGGCGTTAGGATAATCTGCTGGCTCCAACTATCCTCTTGATTTGTCTCAATATATGATGACATATGATTTAACTTGTGTTGTGGTACTGTCATCACCATTCTAGAGTTTACCCCTACTTCATTTGTGTTTTGTATATTGACTTTTATTAGCACTTGCTCTTTTGGCGCATCTTCCATTTGTGTATTCCTCTGGGGAACTTCGTCTGCTTCCTTTAGGTCCTGAGGATTGTTGTTTATTACAGACTGTGTAGATCTTATCTCTAGGGAAGTACGTGAGTATGTTCTGGCCTATCGTTATTACTTGATTGAGTTTGGCCTTTAGAGATGTTTAATTCCGGACTTAGCTCTTGTCGTAATACCGGTCCCGTCACTATACTGTCTTGTGATTCTGCTTGTATTACACTTTGGTTTTTTTCCTTTTTTTTTTTACAAATGCCGTCTCACGTTTGCGTAAGATATCTGTATTCTTTATTTGTTTTGTTATTTTGTTCCTTTTGGTTATTGTAGTCTTTTTACTTAATGTTTCCTGATTGATTTGTCTTGAGATCATTGACTCCTCTGAACTTATACTATGTCTTGTTGAATTCCACAAGGGGAGTGGCTCATTGGTTATGTCATTCCCATCTTCCCTTACATGGTTTATAGATTTATTTATTTGAACTAATTGTTTTTTATCAAAGATATGGAACAATCTTTTTTCACCGTTATTACTCTTCCTAGCTTTCCTTGCCCGTTTTTTTTTGTCTCTTCATTGGTTTACCTGACTTTGAATCATCTTGAACAATTATCATTGCCTTTTGTTGTTTTAATTGTTTTGTATTATTGTTCTCTACTTCTAGGTCCCCCTCGGGGGGCTTGGGTGCTTCATTTAGTTCCCGTGGTTTTGATTGCTCATAGATTGAAACTCGCTGAGTATCTTTAGTTGCTTCATCTCTATGGATTACATTTTTTGGCTGCTCCAAGTCATTAGTTTGTCTTGCTGTTAAGATACTTTGTAAAATTGCCGGTACTGTGCTCAATTTATCGATTATTGGGCCACATGCACACTCGCTGGACACCACTGCCTTCCGACTTCTTTCAGCAGTTATTAGATCTGTAAGATTTTCCAATTTAGAATTTATTCCAGCAATATAAGTGGCTATTATGTTCATTAAATCGATCTGAATATCTAATTTGTCCGACTGCATATTAAAAGTGATTATTGCTGTTTCTAGCATTTTTAATAGCGAGGCAGACACAGCTGTGTAGTCCTCTATTTTGGTTTCTCCCCTTTTTATGGGGCCATCCTCCAGGAATTCTTGTGTTGGTATTTCGTTCTCCTTTATTTTTTCCGTTGTTTCTGTCACTATTTTGCTTGTTTGCTTTGCGCTAGCATGCAACTCCGCTAACACCTTAATTTCTTTATAATCATTTTCCTCTTGTTTACTCTCTTTCCCTGTACCCACTTGGGCAAGATGCTCCAGCGTACTAGATATTTCTATTATCGGCTGACTGTGTTCATGTGTTATGGTGCTCTTTGAGCTTTCTATCCGCTTGTCTGATAGATTTATGGTTTTTGCCTCCAATGCTTGAAGGAGATCAATATTGTCTGTAAAAGATAATGAATTAAGCCATGATTTGTTGTGATCTTCCTTAAGGCCATGAGTAATATTTGAGACATCACATTGGTGTTCCTCATGTTTTTGCAAGGCACTGGAAGATCCCTCTCTTACTAAGAATTTTGGGGTAGAGTGTGAGCGGTCCGGGACATGTATTTGTGCTTGAATTGTTATCCGCTTGCTGGTTAACTGATCCTTTTCCATATCCTGTGTAGTTTTTATGTTGGAATCCTGACGTTTGGCTGCTACTGTCTTTTGTGGGGTCAATGGATTTGGTAATTCCACTGTTTCACCTGTCTCTGAATAAATTGCTGCAGTGGGATACTATAGGAACATACATTTTTTACTAGGTGAACCTTTACCAAAAATCGAATATATTGGTGAAATTAGTGTACTTGTTGATGCTTGTCTGCTTTTTACCGATGATTCCAATTCCTCCTTAATTTTCTTGGTAGTTTTTTTTCCCGTTTTTTCCGTCACTTGTTTACGGGTTCTTCCCAACCTCATATTATTAATTAACTAGTTTCCTTTACTTTTTTTAAGTTCGCTTAACTCTGTTATTTCTTCCTTACTGCCACTTACTCTTGCACCCTTGGTTGATGACAGGCATTAGACTAACGTCTTTCTGGAGGCCACATCCAGTAACTTCCTTAATGTATTGCCAACAGGTATATCACTTTAGGACGTTAGGGGGTTTTGGTTTTCCTTGGGCAGCTCTGCAACACCTGCTCCCTTTCCGAAAGCCAAGGAAGAGAAAGCCAAACAAGTAGGACAGCGCTGTTAACCAACCCACAAGCCACACCAGGTGCAGGGCTCTTCTACAGAGAAGAGTGCCACCAGGTGACAGCCGCCTGTGGGTTTACTTACTGCCTACACTCCATTCCTCCTACCTCCTGGGTCCAAGAGTAATGGCAGGTTAAAGTAAAATGTAAAATGCAAGTAAAATGAGATGAAAGAAAGGGCGGGCAGAAGTCCCACAATTCAACAGTTTTTGCAGTTTTGTAGTTTGGTGGGCTAACGCTGCCCCTCTCTCCTCTAAAACTTGCTGTGAGGCAGTTGTCAGCTCCTGTGTTCACCCGGAGCTCTCACCAAGCCAGTCTGCTGCTGTAGGCCCCCTGTGTGACTCTGGGACACCGCAGGCTCTGGGACACCGCAGACCAACCGCAGATCAGCCCTGTACAATATTGGTGCAATACTGGTGCCTCCCCCGCGCCTCCCCCGCACAACCCAAGCCACTGCGCTCAACTCCCGGCCTCCCAACAGAAGCGACCACCGGAACGTAGGGCGGAAAAGCAGGGAACACGGTAGGAGGTGGGAGGGAGGCAGAGGGTCACACTAGTAATCGCTAGGCTACTGGACTTGTACAAGGACATCGCCAAGCATACCCGCTCTATGCACCTAGGAGAGGCGCACTTTAAAATACTGTATGACTGGTATTTACAGCCCCAGAAATTACATAAAATATTCTCTAATACGACGGACAGATGCTGGAGGGGATGTGGACTGTTGGGAGACTTCTGGCATTACTGGCGGGACTGCCCCTCCATCCGGCCATTCTGGAAGGAAATTCTCTCACAGATAAAACTGATACTAGGGTATCCTATCCTGGAAACCATAAAACACTCCCTTCTGGGGCTCTGAGACCCGATACTGAAGCGGCAAACGTATGGTGACCGCTTCATCATGTGGCTATGTCTAGTCGCCACTAAGATGACTATTGCAGCGGCCTGGAAAAGACAGAGGCCCCTTCCATTACGCAGTGGCACGCCAGGCTGTGGCGAGCATTAGCGTTGGATCGCTTGACAGACATTACACTAGTGGAATATTTGTCAGAGGGTCTGCCCTTTTTTGCATGTAGCCCCAGACTGCGTGCACTCTACCTTTCCCACATTTAACTGAAGGGGGAGCGCCTCAGGCGTGCATATAGCGAGAAAGACCTGGCCCTGGTCCCCGTCCGTAGGTCCCCCCCACCTTGGAGCCCGCATTGGAACATACTCACCATGATACACTTGTTCGGTTCACACTTAATGTTTATTTTTCTTTCTTTCTTCTGTTTTTCGTTTTTTTGGTTCCAGTTTTTTCTCTTCTTTGCATACCCAGCTTAGGGTTTGCAGTTTGGGTAGGACACACTAGTACACCCGAGCATAGGTCCCACACTACGGCATTTTGACAAATGAAGCGTTATATGATACTAAAGGCGTGAGATGGGACGTAGAATCACAGATACCTATGGGGCTGAGTCCTTGTTAACAAGCTGTGTATACCTGGTAGCCATATGTAACACTTAGCCTGAATGATGTACTTGTTGTGACCGCCATGTTCTTTTTTGTAAGGACATAAACTCAATAAAAAGATTTTGAAATAATTAAACCAACTGTTCCTATTTTGCTAAGCACCACTTGTCTTTTATTTTCTTAAGGTAATTTCACATTTGAGCAACACAACCACTGACAAACCCGCTCACTCACACATATAGACACTCACACACACAGTCAGTCAGTTATGCAGGCACTCACACAGTGAGTCACTCACTCATAAAGACCCACAATTTCACTCTTTCAGTGGGTCACACCCCCAATTGTTGACTCGAACAGCCAGTCACTCACTCATTGAGACAATCACACATGCAGATACTCACTCAAAGAGCCACTCACACCCAGTCATTCACCTTTAGAGCCACAAACATACCCAGTCACTCACCTATACAGACACTCATCCACCTAATCCCTCACTCATGCAAGTGCTCAGATACCTGCTCACTCTCCTATATAGCCACTTACACACAGTCACTCACTCGCCCATAAAGGCACTCATGCATCCATTCACTCACTCATACATCCTCTCAGTCACCATCTCACTCACTCATTCAAGCACTCACACACACACTCACTTAGTCACTCACTCACTCATACTGCCACTTTCATACCAACTATCTCACTCATACAGCAGCTCATACACCCACTCATTCACTCATAAACCCTCTCACTCATTCATAAAGCCACTCCCTCACCTATGTAGATACGTACATACCTAGTCACTCACTCACAGAGTCTTTCACACCCCCAGTCACTCACTTATACAGACACTCACACACCCAGTCAGTAACTCACACAGGCACTAACACACACAATCACTTACCTATTCAGCTACTACCATAAACACCCCCTCAATTTTATAGGCACTTACACAACTGTTACATACCTTTCCATACAGCCACATACAGAGACAGTCAGTCACTCATGCACCCATTAACACAACCAAGCACTAACACACTCAGTCACTCACTTATACACCCACTCCTCTTCAGATATACACAGACATACATTTTTTTTAACCATGAAAGGCAGTTCTGTCAAAAGCTTTTTTTCCTTCTTTTTATCTGGGATTGTTTTTTCATTTTTTTGTTTTCTAACCTTCTTCTTCTCAAATAAAATGGCAACTTCAAAAATAAAACATTATGTCCACAAATTCAAACACAGCGGAAAAAGTGGTGTAAAAATAAAAATTAACAAGTGTGTTTTTCACAGTTTCCAAAATAACAGCAACACACTGCTTGCCAACAGTAAGGGTTGTGTTGCAGTCTAATCAAAATGTGCCAATCCTCTTTAACTCTGGAGATATTTCTGGCAGCTTCCTCTCCACTTCTTGAGGTACTTTTTCCCAAGGATCACGTGGTGTAGCCCTAGAGGTTGACCGCTGCTCTGCACTTCTCTACTTCTGTGCCCTCTTCAGATGGTTATTAGGATATGTTTTTTAAATGGGACAACATGTTTGTTGTCCCACAAAGGATATTTTTTAGAAGTGCCTCTTGAAAGCGTTTTCTCGCACAAGGTGCATTTGACATATTTGGTGACTGTTTATTTATTTTTTTGCCAGACGGAATTGTGAAAAAATCCCAAGCAATACTTTGCCGTTTTGGGGCTGGTTCTTCAACGGAGCAATCTTCATGATGTTGCTGTGGCTCCTGCTCCTCACTTCCTCCTTTTGCCATTTTATATTAAAAAAATGACAAGAAAATTCTGAAACACAGTTCTGCACTAAAAGTACAGTACACCTGCTAAGAATACTTAGCTCAATGTTTCACAATAAATTTGTGAAGAATAAACAATTAAAAAAAAAAATATACAGTGATTGACGTACTAAAACAAATTTTAAGCAGAGACAAATGGAAATATCTAAATGGGTGGTCCTTTATGCAGCCGTAGTGTACAATATGCACTAGACATGTACCCAATGAGATAGCACTTACTAATTCATCAGTAGAAAGCACTGCAGTTTGGTAGACATTTTCGGCAAAAGTGTGAACTCTCATAAGCTAAAATGAGGTTCAATTCTGGCCTTGTTGTTCATTTCACATAAATTAAACCTCAACAGGAAGCACATACAAACATACACATACCAGGTGCCCCAGCTGAAGCTCCACTTGAGTAAAAGACAACAAATCCTAACTTCTTGGGCTTGCGAATGTAAAACAAATGTTTTCTGCTATATTTCAACATTGAAAAAGGATCAGAAATTGTTAATGGAAGTGCATACATCATTGACCTATTGGACTGCAATCTGAACTTGGGTCACTGCGACTAGTGGTTCCTTTCTTGTCGTCTCCTGCTGAAAGCAGAGTCCATGGTTCTTCTTTTTAAATACCTTAAGCATGCTTGCTATGTCAGGCCCGCCACCTCCCTGCACCACTGTGCAAATGCGCCCCCTGGTGCATTGTAAATTGGGGGATTAATTCCCCTTGAGTCCTGAGGGTCCATGGGGGCCAACTAGCCCATCAGGTACCTCCAGTAAGCACCACAGAGCTGATTTGCAGAGAGGTGTAAAAAGGGGCATGGCCCCGGAACACCTCTCTGCAATGCAGCTCTGTGGCGCATACTGGAGGTACCTGGTGGGCTAGTTGGCCCCCAGGGACCCTCAGTATTCAAGGGGAATTAATTCCCCAACTTACAATGCGCCAGGAGTGGCGTTTGCTGAGTGCTGCAGGGAGGGGGCGGGGCCTCCGGCACGATGCCGGCTTTTATTTATTTTACATTATTTGGGGCCCTGGGGACCCCATCCCCCAGGGCCTGCTCCTTTTTTTACATAAAAAAAAAACGGGAAGGGGGCCGGGCGGCCCCCCTCCCGAGGCCAATTTAGGCCCCGGGAACCCCATCCCCCAGACAGGGCCACATTTAAAAAAAAAAAAAAAAATTTAAGGAGGGGGGCTGCGTGGCCCCCCTCCTTAGGCCTCTATTGGACCCGGGGACCCCATCCCCCGGGGTTGTGCCTCTTTATTTATTTATTTATTTATTTTTTAAATTTTAATATTGAAGGGGGGACATGTGGCCCCCCTCCTGGGCCACTTCTGGCCCCAGGGACCCCATCCCCCGGGCCGGCCCTTTGTGCTGGGGACCGTGGGGGGAGCCCTAATGCCCCCACTGTCCCGCCGGCTCCCCGCCTCCTGCGGGAGCCGGCATTGCTTTAAAGCAAGGGGAGCTGCTGACATGCAATCCTGCTTTGCTTCATTGTAGCGAGAACAGGTTTTCCTCTCTCTCTGTCAGTCAGTCAGTCTCTCTCTCAGTCAGTCAGTATCTCTCTCTGTCAGCCAGTCTCTCTCTCAGTCAGTCAGTCTCTCTCTGTCAGTCAGTCTCTCTCTCAGTCAGTCAGTCTCTCTGAGTCAGTCAGTCTCTCCTAGTCAGTCAGTCTCTCTCTCTCTGTCAGTCAGTCTCTCTCTCAGTCAGTCAGTCTCTCTCAGTCAGTCAGTCTCTCTCACTCAGTCAGTCTCTCTCAGTCAGTCAGTCTCTCTCAGTCAGTCTCTCTCTCTGTCTGTCAGTCTCTCTCTCAGTCAGTCAGTCTCTCTCAGTCAGTCAGTATCTCTCAGTCAGTCAGTCTCTCTCTCTGTCAATCAGTCTCTCTCTCTCAATCAGTCAGTCTCTCTCTGTAAGTCAGTCTCTCTCTCAGTCAGTCACTCTCTCTCTCTCTGTCAGTCTCTGTCAGTCAGTCTCTCTCTCAATCAGTCGCTCTCTCTGTCAGTCAGTCTCTTTCAGGCAGTCTCTCTCTGTCAGTCAGTCTCTCTCTCAGTCAGTCAGTCTCTCTCTCTGTCAGTCAGTCTCTCTCTCTCTGTCAGTCTCAGACAGTCAGTCTCTCTCTCTGTCAGTCAGTCTCTCTCTCTGTCAGTCAGTCAGTCTCTCTCAGTCAGTCAGTCTCTCTCAGTCAGTCAGTCTCTCTCTCTCTGTCAGTCTCTCTCTCTGTCAGTCAGTCTCTCTCTGTCAGTCAGTCTCTCTCTCTCAGTCAGTGTCTCTCTGTCAGTCAGTCTCTCTCTCAGTCAGTCAGTCTCTCTGTCAGTCAGTCTCTCTCTCTCTGTCAGTCTCAGACAGTCAGTCTCTCTCTCTGTCAGTCAGTCTCTCTCTCTGTCAGTCAGTCAGTCTCTCTCAGTCAGTCAGTCTCTCTCAGTCAGTCAGTCTCTCTCTCTCTGTCAGTCTCTCTCTCTGTCAGTCAGTCTCTCTCTGTCAGTCAGTCTCTCTCTCTCAGTCAGTGTCTCTCTGTCAGTCAGTCTCTCTCTCAGTCAGTCAGTCTCTCTCAGTCAGTCAGTCACTCTCTCAGTCAGTCACTCTCTTGGTCAGTCAGTCACTCTCTTGGTCAGTCAGTCTCTCTCTCTGTCAGTCAGTCTCTCTCTCTGTCAGTCAGTTTCTCTCAGTCAGTCAGTCTCTCAGTCAGTCAGTCTCTCAGTCAGTCAGATTCTCAGTCAGTCAGTCTCTCTCTCTCTCTCTCTGTCAGTCTCTCTCTCTCTGTCAGTCTCTCTCTCTGTCAGTCAGTCTCTCTCTGTCAGTCAGTCTCTCTCTCAGTCAGTCAGTCTATCTGTTAGTCAGTCTCTCTCTCTCTGTCAGTCTCTCTCTCTCTCAGTCAGTCTCTCTGTCAGTTAGTCTCGCTCTGTGAGTTAGTCTCTCTCTCAGTCAGTCAGTCTCTCTCGCAGTCTTTCTCTCTGTCAGTCTATCTCTGTCTCTCTCTGTCAGTCTCCCTGTCAGTCAGTCTCTCTCTGTCAGTCAGTCTCTCTCTGTCAGTCTCTCTCTCTCTTTCTCTCTGTCAGTCAGTCTCTCTCAGTCAGCCCGTCTCTCTCAGGCAGTCAATCTCTCTCTCTGTCAGTCAGTCTCTCTCTCAGTCAGTCTCTCTCTCAGTCAGTCAGTCTCTCAGTCAGTCAGTCTCTCTCAGTCAGTCAGTCTCTCTCTCTGTCAGTCAGACTCTCTCTCTGTCAGTCAGTCTCTCTCTCAGTCAGTCAGTCTCGCTCTCTGTCAGTCAGTCTCTCTCTCAGTCAGTCTCTCTCTCTGTCAGTCAGTCTCTCTCTCGCTCTGTCAGTCTCAGTCAGTCAGTCTCTCTCTCAGTCAGTCAGTCTCTCTGTCAGTCAGTCTCTCTCTGTCAGTCAGTCTCTCTCTCAGTCAGTCAGTCTCTCTCTGTCAGTCAGTCTCTCTCTCTGTCAGTCTCAGTCAGTCTCTCTCTCTGTCAGTCAGTCTCTCTCTGTCAGTCTCTCTCAGTCAGTCTCTTTCTCTCAGTCAGTCACACTCTCTCTCAGTCAGTCTCTCTCTGTCAGTCAGTCTCTCTCTCATTCAGTCAGTCTCTCTGTCAGTCAGTCTCTCTCTCTCTGTCAGTTCCAGTCAGTCAGTCTCTCAGTCAGTCAGTCTCTCTCAGTCAGTCTCTCTCTCTCAGTCAGTTTCTCTCTCTGTCAGTCAGTCTCTCCCTGTCAGTCAGTCTCTCTCTCAGTCAGTCAGTCTCTCTCTCTGTCAGTCTCTCTCTCTCTGTCAGTCTCTCTCTCTCTCTCTCTAAGTCAGTCTCTCTGTCAGTCAGTCTCTCTCTCAGTC
Source organism: Calotriton arnoldi (assembly GCA_963921515.1). Classification (NCBI taxonomy): domain Eukaryota; kingdom Metazoa; phylum Chordata; class Amphibia; order Caudata; family Salamandridae; genus Calotriton; species Calotriton arnoldi. The sequence continues at coordinate 246,162 of CAWUFW010002954.1, forward strand.
CGTCATTCTCTCTGTCACTCAGTCTCTCTCTCAGTCAGTCAGTCTCTCTCTCAGTCTCTCTCTCTCGCAGTCTCTCTATCTCTCTCTGTCAGTCAGTTTCTCTCTCTCAGTCAGTCAGTCTCTCTCTCAGTCTCTCTCTCTGCCAGTCTCTCTCTCTGTCAGTCTCTCTCAGTCAGTCAGTCTCTCTGTCAGTCAGTCAGTCTCTCTGTCAGTCAGTCTCTCTCTCTCTGTCAGTCTCCCTCTCTCACTCTCTCTCTGTCAAGCTCTCTCTGTCATTCAGTCTCTCTCTCTCACCCTCTCTCTGTCAGGCTCTCTCTGTCATTCAGTCTCTCTCTACCTCAGTCAGTCAGTATCTCTCTCTCTCAGTCAGTCAGTCTCTCTATGTCTGTCAGTCTCTCTCTCTCTTAGTCAGTCTCTCTCTCTCTCTGTCAGTCTCTCTCAGTCAGTCAGTCTCTCTGTCAGTCAGTCAGTCTCTCTCTATCAGTCAGTCTCTCTCTCAGTCTCTCTCTCTGTCAGTCTCTCTCTCTCTCACTCTCTCTCTGTCAGGCTCTCTCTGTCATTCAGTCTCTCTCTCTCAGTCAGTCAGTCTCTCTCTACCTTAGTCAGTCTGTATATCTCTCTCTCAGTCAGTCAGTCTCTCTCTGTCTGTCAGTCTCTCTCTCTCTGTCAGTCTCTCTCAGTCAGTCAGTCTCTCTGTCAGTCAGTCTCTCTCTCATTCAGTCAGTCTCTCTCTCAGTCAGTCAGTCTCTCTCTCTCAGTCAGTCTCTCTCTCTCTGTCAGTCTCTCTCTCAGTCAGTCAGTCTCTCTGTTAGTCAGTCTCTCTCTGTCGTTCAGTCTCTCTCTCTCAGTCAGTCTCTCTCTATGTCAGTCTCTCCCTCTCTCTGTCAGTCTCTCTCTCTCTCTGTGTCAGTCTCTCTCTGTCAGGCAGTCTCTCTCTGTCAGTCAGTCTCTCTCTGTCAGTCAGTCTCTCTCTCAGTCAGTCTCTCTCTCTCTCTCTACAACATACCTTAGAAACATTGCCAATATCACTGGCTAAACACTTATAAGGTCCCAACGGCGAGTCTTATTGGCAATGCCAAGGCTTGGTTTTTATTTTTTTCTTCCGGATTCGCGCACCCAGCGCGAGTCGGATGTTTTTAAAATGTTTTTGGGCTGGGGGTCCTTGTGGGACCCCCTGAGCAGGCCTAGGGGGTCAGGGTGTTCCTACCCTGCCCCCTTTTCTTGTTTTTCATCTTTGTTTAACTGTTTTCTTATGACTCTGGTTCAACCTAGTCCCAAGATGGCTGCCAGCATTTCCTGGATTTAGTGCTATCAGCCAATCAGATTTCACGATGACATGTGTGGTTAGGCTCCGCCCAAATATCGATATTTCTTTTTCCTTTCTTTTTCCTTTAATATTTCAAAAACTACTGAACAGATTTACACCATTTAAAAAAAAGGGCTCTTTCTGAACCAAGGGCTACCTTTTTGCCAAATTTGGTGTAATTCCGTTCAGCAGTTCGGGCTGTAGCTTTGTCTAAAGTTTCCTGTAGAAATTAACATGGGGAAAACGCGTTTTGGGACCCCCCTTTTTTCTCGGCCCTCGCTTGACGAATCACCCCGAAACTTTCAAGACATGAGCTGACCGGAGTGCCCCACTAGTTTAGAAAATTTCGCGTCAACCGGCGCCAAAGTTATTTGGAAAAGAATAAACGCTTTTTGAATAGAAACGAGGTCCTAACTAAAATTACCTACTGGCGACCGCCAGTAGGTAATATATTTATATATTATATATATATATATATATATATAAGCTTCACTTACTGAGGAGTTGTTTTCATGTTGGAGTTGGGAGCAAGCAGTGGGGTGAAGGGACCAGGATTGCTGCTTTTCGTCCACAGCGTAATCCAGATGAAGGAGGGGAGGAAGCAGTCACCGCCCACTTGGGGAGTACCTACGATGATTGACTGCTTCATTGTAAACTCGGAGTGCCGGGTTTCTGGACATCCCCCTCTACCTGTCATAGTGCCCCAACCAATCGTAGAGAGGTGCACTGTGTATAATGTGGACACCTGTGAACATTTCATTTTGGTGGCATTTGAAAAAGTCATTTTAGACGAAACGCGTCATGCCTCTGCCTGTTCATTAAAGCGCTTCTCCTGATGCACCCGTGTGGGCTCGTTCTTTTCAAGGAGAAGGGAACTTGGTTTTATGTATTTGTGTGTGGCCACAGCACACTGAGCTCCCACCCCGAAGCAGTTCAGCAGCTGAAGTGGCAAACTTTTGGACTTACCTAACGAATTCTAATGTAACTAAAGTCTGTTATCACCCTTTATAGTTCTCCTTTTGGTAACCCTCAAAATCTTCGATTCACTACAATGCATTTCAATGGGGTACTATCATTTATATTGGTCCCAAGATGGCTGCCAGCAATTCCAGGATGAAGTGCTGACAGCCAATCAGATCTCACGATGACATGTGTGGTTAGGCTCCGCCCAGATATATATGTGTTTTTACTTTTCATTTTCTCAGCAACTACTGAACGGATTTACACCATTTAACAAAAAGGGTTCTTTCTGAACCAAGAACTACCTCTTTGCCAACTTTGGTGTAATTCCGTTCAGCAGTTCGGGCTGTAGCCTTGCATAAAGTTTCCTATGGGAAATTGATGTTTTGACTCTTATTTTTTTAATTTCTCCGCAACTACTAAACGGATTTACACTATTTAACAAAAAGGGTTTTTTCTGAATCAAGAACTACCTCTTTGCCAAATTTTGTGTAATTCCGTTCAGCAGTTCGGGCTGTAGCCGTGGCTAAAGTTTCCTATGGGAAAATGAATGGGGAAAACACGTTTTGGGACCCCCTTTTTCTCGGCCCCGCTGACGAATCACCCCGAAACTTTCAGGGGAGGAGCGGACCGGAGCGGGCCATAAAGTTTGAAAATTTCACGAAGATTCGTCAACCGACGCAAGAGTTATTTCAAATAGAATGTTGCGGATTTCCTATGGAAAATAGGTCCTAACTATAACTATCTACTGGCGACCGCCAGTAGATAATATGTATATATATATATATATATATACATATATATATATATATATATATATATATATATATATATATATATATATATATATATATATATATATATATATATATATATATATATATATATATATATATATATATATATCACAGCAAAATACCTCTGCTCCCAGAGGTTCTTTGAAGAATGCACTCACTCGGGATCCTTCGTTAAGTTATTTTGTTAAATGAAAATGGCAGTAGCCATGCCCAACTCGTTTCGGTTTGTGCCTCAAACCTTGTTCACAGGATGTTTTTCCAAACACAAACAGGCATCATTTATTTCTACTTTCTCAAGTATTTTCTGTTTTTTCAATCGCATAGCATTATTGTATCGGTAGTGCAGTGCATTACTTTTTTGGTATACGATTTTTAAAACAATTAATTTAAACTGACAGTGCTTTAGTGCAATTTCTAAAAAGTGCTAACATGCATGCAAAACAGTGCAGTGATGTTAAAAAATGTTCCAATAAACATTATTTGTAAACAATTGTTTCGAATTTGCCTAAAAGATCATGAGACAAAACGATTTAAAGTACAATCTCATTTGTAAAACAAAACATAAGTGTCACTTATTGATTATTTGTACTCTCTGGTGAGATACATACTGAATTGTATATGTATATACATTTCTTGTAATGTATATTATCATCATTTAATATTTCAACTTAATGATAGTTCTAACTAGTGTCCCAATTTACTTATTCCTTGTTATTTTTCAAGTACTGGTACTCCATTGTTATTTCTGATTTTTCAGGCTCTCTAGTGAGCATTTCAATTCTTAAGACACAGTCTGATTTCATCATAAGAGTTTCAACAGAGATTTGTTTGGTTTTTTAGAGATGTACATATAATTCCTCGTCCTGATTCAGTCCCAAGGGTGTTGATGTCCTGAACGATACAATGTGCTTAGGTTCTTTCTGTCTGAGTAATCTTTCTCGGTTTCCACCTCTCTCAAGATCTGGGACTTGTTCAATCGCATAGAATTTTAGAGCTTCCCATTTACTCTCATGCATCTTCTCCATGTGCTTGGCTATTGCGTTGGACCGGTCGTTATTAACAGTGGCTCAAATGTGTTCTAAAGTACGTTTTTTAATCATGCATGTCTTGCTGCCAATATATTTTAATTTGCACGGACATTCCACTATATAAATAACGTATTTGCTTTTATAGGTGATATGTTGCTTGATTTTCCATTTTAATCCTTTCTTAATTTCCACTTCTTTTCTGTGTTCTGCAATTTTGCAGACTTTGCAGCTTTTACATGGCAAGAAACCCTCTATTTGAGTCCAAGCTTTAGTTTGTTTTGCTTTGAAGTGGCTGTGTATTAGTTTGTCACCAAGATTTGGAGCTCTCCTGTATGTAATGTTGGGGTGGTTTCCTATCAGGCCTGATACAGTTGGGTCTAGTTTTAAAATACCCCAATGTTTTTTAATGATTTTTGTGAGTTGACTTGCTTCCACCATGTATGTTGTTATCAACCTGATTTTCGATGTATCTTCTGTATTAGATTGTTTGGAATTTTTTAAGATCTCAGTACGATTCTTAGCTTTTGCTCTCTGTAAGCTTTTATCAATGACTTTTGTGGGGTAGTTTCTCATTTTGAATCTTGATTGTGCCGCTTTGCTGTGTTTTTCAAATTCACCATCGGATGAGCAGTTTCTCCGTGACCTTAAGAATTCACCATAAGGTATGCTCCATTTTTGGTTGGTAGGATGGAAATTATTTGCATGGAGAATTGCATTGGTGGCTGTTACCTTCCGATATAATGTGGTTTGTATGGTGTCACCATCCACATAGATTTCAGTATCTAGAAATTTTAGTTTGGTGGAGCTGATTTCATATGTGAATTTTAAGTTAGCCTCGTTGTTATTGAGTAGATGAAAAAAAGCAGCAAAATCTTCTTCTGACCCATCCCAAATAATAAAAAGGTCATCGATAAACCTGAGCCATAAGATGATTTTATCAACATATACATCATTTTCAGATTTCCAGGCGATTTTCTGTTCGAACCATCCCATAACCAGATTAGCAAAATTCGGAGAAAATGAAAAGCCCATGGCTGTTCCTTTAGTTTGTCTAAATAACTTCTTGTTGAATGTAAAGATGTTATTATGTAGAGATAGAGAGATAATGTCAATTAGCATGATGTTATGCTGTTGGTATTGAATATTTCTTTTTCCTAGAAAAAAACTGCATGCATTGATTCCAATTTGATGCTCAATATTTGTATACAATGAAACAACATCCATTGCTACTAGCTTGTATTCTGGATGCCATGATATTCCCTCCAGCTTTTGTAAGAGGTCTGTTGTATCTCTCAAATAGGAATTCAAGTCTTTTACCAATGGGGCCAGGAAGAACTCTATATAGTTCGACATTGGTTCTAATATAGATCCATTTGCAGATACTATTGGTCTCGGTGGATTTTGTAAACTTTTGTGTATTTTCGGTAGAAAATATATCGTTGCCACAGTTGGATTTTTGACTGTCAGATATTTCTTTTCATCCTCATCAATCAATCCCTGGTTCAACCAGGTTTGTAGATATTTGCCCAGTATTTCTTCAATTTCTTTTGTTGGATTGCTTTCTAGGATTTTATAGCATGTGTCGTCCTCTAGCTGCCTATTAGCTTCCTGTATGTAATCCTGTTTATTTTGGATCACGATATTACCGCCTTTATCAGCAGGCTTTATTTCTATAGAATCATCCTGCTGAAGATCTTTTAATGCATTCCTTTCTGGTTTTGACAAGTTATCTTTTAGTTGTCTTTGATTGAGTTGGTATAAGTCATATATTATTGCCTCATGAAAAACATCAATTTTATTCCCTGGCGGCAAGGTTGGGTAAAAAAAGGATTTCGTTTTTTTTCCACTACTTCCAGCACCAAGAGGGGGTAATAGATCATCTAGATTTTCCAAATTGTCTTCAGTTTCATCGTCCCCCATAGTTAATAATGTTTCAAGGGCTTGTTTATCCTCTACCAATAATTCACTTTCAAAAACTGTTGTTGATTTTTCCTTGGTTGGTGTAGTTTTCTCTGCAAATATTTTCACCAATTTTATTTTTCTAATATACTTGTACAAATCTATGCGTGTTTGTGTGATGTCCAAGTGGGTATTAGGGCAGTAATTTAGACCTTTCTTTAGTAGATTTTGTTCAGATTCTGTGAAATTTCTATCAGACAGATTGATGACATTCAATTTCTGAGTGTCTGTCTCATTTATTTCCTGGTCTGCTTTGTTTTGCCTCTGGTTAGCATACCGGAGTTTCCTTCTTCCTTGTCCCCTTTGGTCTCTCCTTGTTTTCATGCCCCTCCTCTTCCCCGTCCTCTTCCTATTCCTCGACCCATTGGTTTGGTCTTTTCCCAATTTTGTTGTTGGTGGGCCATACGCATTTCCGTTAAAAAAGTAATTTTCTTATTGCTGTTTGTTGTTGATGGTGCACTTGCCCCCTCATTTTCACTCGCATCAGTACTTGTCAAATATTCATAACTTGAGAATTCTCTGCTGGTTGTATCTAACTGTTCCTTGCTACTTCGTTGCTCAAACTTTCTTGCAAATGTAAAAATTCGCCCCTCCTCATAATCTATTTTATCCCTCTTGAACTTGAATTGTTTACATTGTTTGACTCTTTCTTCGTGTTTTTCTAGGTTTTTTACCATTTCTTCTTTTAATTTTTTGTGTTCCTCAGAGAGATCTATTTTCTCCAGAGTCTCTTCTAGTTCTTTTAGATCCTTCTGGATATCAGTGAGTGCTTTTTCTGTATGTTTTATTAGGATCAGTATTAGACCCATTGAGGATCCCAAAAGGTGCTCCCCCCATTCTTGCAGTAATACCCCACTTGTGTCCTGATGACTGGGCATAAGTGTAATGCGCAGTCCTCGAGGGATTCATTTGACTTCAGCATATTTTTTTAGGGTTATTAGTTCCCACCATTTATTGATCTCTTTCTTAGATAATCTCTCCCAATATCTGAGAGTTTCCTTGTTGTTGTTTAGATTTTTTGTATTAGGGTTTCCCCTTGGATTGAGTGTACTCAGATTATTTTCAAAGACTTGCGCCATTTCCGTATTGCGTTTTGCCTCCCTTCTTTCCATGGCTATTTTTGCTGCCTTTCTCTTTTTTTGGGGTTTCTTGTTACTTAATTTGAAGAATAGATCCCAGGTTCTTTAAACAAAAAGTGCTTTTTAGACGATATGTCAAAAGGTTGATTCTATTTGGTAAGTTCTGTTTTTCTCTTGCTCATTAGCTTTTTAACTTAATTTGCTCTTTATCGTTTATAAGAACGTTTTGTTTATGCCATTGTCTCCACAGCTCCAATCTTTGTGAACTGGATTCCGTTGCCTCTGTAATCAGTGGTTCAGGTTTTCGTGGATTATATATATATATACACACACATATACATATATATATATACACACACACACAGCCCTCCTCCCTGAGCCTATTCTGGCCCTGGGGACCCCATCTCCTGGACTATATATATATTTTAAATCTGAGGAGGACCACATGGCCCCTCCCCCCGAGCCTATTATGTGTGTGTGTATGTTACCTGCTGGCGGTCACCAGTAGGTAGTTATAGTTAGGACCTTGTTTCTATTCAAAAAGCATTTTTTCTTTTGCCAATATCTTTGGTGTCGTTTAACGAATCTTTGCAAAATTTTCAAAACTAATGGCCCGCTCCGGTCAGCTCCCGTCTTTGAAGTTTCGGGCTGATTCGTCAAGCTGGGGCCAAGAAAAATGGGGGGTTCCCAAAATGTGTTTTCTGCATGTTAATTTCCAAAGGAAACTTTAGACAAAGCTACAGCCTGAACTGCTTAACGGAATTACACCAAATTTGGAAAAAATTGAGCTCTTGTTTCAGAAAACTACCTTGTTTAAAATGGTGTAAATCCGTTCAGTAGTTCCTGAGAAATACATACATAAAAAAATATTAGTATCTGGTGACTGCGGTGGATCCGTGAACCCTCCCGAGCATGGGCTTGACTCTGATTGGCTGCCAACACTTCAAACCAGGAAGTGTTGGCAGCCATCTTATGACTCAGTTGAGCCGAGTCACAAGAAAAAAGGTGAAAAACATAAAAAAACAAGAAAAGGACAAAGGACAAAGGGAGACAAAGGGAGACAAGGGGGGACAAAGGGGACAAAGGGAGACAAAGGGAGCTGCATGTTTGCAGCTCCCTTTGTCCAAAAGCAATACTGGCTCCTGCAGGAGGTGGGGAGCCGGCAGGGACCGCGGCGGCATTGGGGCTCCCTCCACGATCCCCAACATGAGGCCAGGCCCCAGGGGATGGAGTCCCCGGGGCCAAAAGTGGCCCAGGGAAGGGGGGCCATGCGGCTCCCCTCCCATAATATTAAAAAAATATATTTAAAAAGAGACAAAGCCCAGGGGGATGGAGTCCCGGGAGCCAAGAATGGCCTCCTATAAGGGATATGCAGCAGAATTCCTAAGCGCTGTCCGGAGGCCCAGCCCCCTTTCTCCACCACTCTATAAACGCGACTACTAGTTAAAGAAGCATTTGCAATGTAATAGGTCTTGCATTTGCAAAAGTTAGGTCTATTGGCGTTGTAAATGTAAAAGTTTTTTAGTAATGTTTTTTGCAGTGGAGTGGATGTGGGGTGTGTGTAGTGGAATGATATGGTATGTTGTGAAGCGAAATTATGTGGATAGAAAGTATGTGGTATTTAGTGTATAGGAATTATGTAGAGTGGGATTATGTATTATGGAGAGTAATTATGTGGTATGGTAGTGTTGTGGAGTGGTAACCTCAGGTTTAGTCTTCCTTGTTTCCTTAGAAGCTAAACTATAAACTCAATGAGACAAAAAAAGAAGGAACCACTGAGGAGCACTTCTGGACCTAGTCGGAGGTCTGAGCAGGGCCACTGGAATTATGCGACTGTTCGGCTGCACCGCTTTTCACATAATTAGACATTTTCCACATTTGCCATATAATCCATCATCTGCTGCATAATCTGCAGATTTGGAAAAAAAAACTTGTTTCTGGCTCAAACGTTACCAAAAATGCAGCGACAAGTTTTAGAGCGTGGTGGAAGGCCCTTTGCAAACCTGGAATGGTCACCTGTTACTTATTGCTAAATGTGGTTGTTAAATTAGTACCAATGGAGAGCAACCCACTCTTGCTTCTTTCTGTTCCTCTCGTGCCTCTTTCTGCATTTCTCTTGCTTCTTTGGGCACATTTCTTTCTTTTTCTGTACTTCTCTTGCCTCTTTCTGAACGTCTCTTCTGCTTTCTGCAACTCCCTTCTTTCTGCACCTCTCTTGCTTATTTCTGCACCTCTCTTGTTTCTTTCCTGTGCACCTCTCTTACCTCTTTCTGCACCCTCTTCCCTCTTTCTGCACCTCTCTTGCCTCTTTCTGCACTTCTCTTGCCTCTTTCTGTACCTCACTTGCTTCTTTCTGCACTTCCCTTGCTTCTTTCTCCACCTCTCTTGCTTCTTTCTGTACCTCTTTTTCCTCTTCCTGCACCCTTCTTCACTCTTTGTGCACCTCTCTTGCCTCTTTCTGCACCTCTCTTTCCTCTTTCTGCAGTTCTCCTGCCTCTTTCTGCACCTGTAATGCTTCTTTCTGCACTTCTGTTGCCTCTTTCGGCACCTCTCTTGCCTCTTTCTGCACCTCTGTTTGTTCTTTCTGCATGGCTCTTGCTTCTTTCTGCATCTCTCTTGCCTCTTTCTGCAGTTCTCTTGCCTCCTTCTGCACCTCTGTTGCTTCTTGTTGTACTTCTCTTGCATCTTTCTGTACCCCTCTTGCCTGTTTCTGTACCTCTCTTGCCTCTTTTTTCACTTCTCTTGCCTTTTTCTGCACCTCACCTGCCTCTTTCTGCAGTTCTCTTGCCTCTTTATGCACTTCTGTTGCTTCTTTCTGCACTTATCTTGCCTCTTTCTGCATCCCTCTTGCATCTTTCTGCACCTCTGTTGGTTCTTTCTGCACTTCTCTTGCTTTTTTCCGCATCTCTCTTGCTTCTTTCTGCACCTCTCTTGCCTTTTTCTGCAACTCTCTTGCATCTTTCTGCACCCCCCTGCCTGTTTCTGTACCTCACTTGCCTCTTTCTGCACCTCTCTTGCCTCTTTGTGCACTTCTCTTGCCTTTTTCTGCACCTCACCTGCCTCTTCCTGCACTTCTCCTGCTTTTTTATGCACTTCTCTTGTTTGCTTCTGCTATTTTCTTGTCTCTTTCATCACTTGTCTTGCTTCGTTTTACACCTCTGTTGCCTCTTTCAGCACTTCTCTTGCCTCTTTCTGTACTTCTCTTGCCTGTTTTTGTACCTGTCTTGCCTCTTTCTCCACCACTGTTGCCTCTTTCTGGACCCCTCTTCCCTCTTTCTGCAGCTCTGTTGCTTCTTTCTGCACTTCTCTTGCTTCTTTCTGCACCTCTCTTGCTTCTTTCTGTACCACTCTTGCCTCTTTCTGCACCCTTCTTCCCTCTTTCTATACCTCTCGTGCCGCTTTCTCCACCTCTCTATCCTCTTTCTGCATCTCTCCTGCCTGTTTCTGCACCTCTGTTGCCTCTTTCTGCACTTCTATTGCCTTTTTCTGCACATCTGTTTCTTTTTCCTGCCTCTTTCTGCACCCCTCTTCCCTCTTTTTGCACCTCTGTTGCTTCTTTCTGCACTTCTCTTGCTCCTACTTTTTTGTACACACATTTATAGAGTATGCTGTTTGAAACACAGGTATTCAAGTATTTGTATGTTTATTTTTATGTAACATGTCACTAGGTGAAAGCAGAGACACAAACATTCATACCTTCACAAACTTGGTCAGACTTACAACAGTGATATGGTTAGGATTGCTCTTTTACATTTGGTAGGCCTAACATTCTGAGCAGTCGATGAATAGTGAACCTTCAAGAGAAAAGTGAGGTTTAAGACATCTTGGGAGAAGGATTAGTGATTAGGCTACTTTGTATGAGTCTGTGTAAAGGTACAGTCCAAGTAGGCCTCTTTCTGCATCTCTGTTGCTATTTTCTGCACCTCTCTTGCTTCTTTCTCCACTTCTCTTGCTTCTTTCTGCGCCTTTCTTCCTCTTTCTGTACATGTCTTACCTGTGGAGGCATAGTTAGAAATTGGCATTTAAAAAACCTTAGAAGTGCAGTGAAAAAACCACAGGTTTTAGGGACTTTATAGTTAGGAATTAACATTTAAAAAACCTTAGATATTCAGTGAAAAAACCACAGGTTTCAGGGACGTTATAGTTAGGCTGACATTTCACTCGAACAAAAGCAGAGAAATTCAGCCGTTATGCGCTAACTATAACTCGCGCCCCCGCAATGCACTGCTGATGATGTCACGTATTACATCACTCATGACTTGGTCAGTGACATCACTGATGACATCTCAAATGACATCACTAAAGACCCTCTACCACTGGTGAAAAGGAATTTTTGGGATTCCAAGTGGCAAAAGTATGAAGATACAAGCGGCACCTTGCTAACCAAATACCTGATCATAAAAGCAGAACCCGGCTGGGAACCTTTCCTTGACTTGATTTCGCCACCCGAGGAAAGGGTTCTTTTTCTCATGTTTAGGTTAGGCATGCTACAGTTTCACTCCTATACTAAATCCTGGTCAAACGGCCATGGCTGGAAAGATGGGACGTGTGACTGATCTCTTGGTGGCCAAGAAACTCTGGAGTATTTTTTGTTACTCTGTGTAAACTCTTTAGCCCTCCAGAGGGTCTACATTGCTCCCTGTTCTTAAAATACTGGATGAGAAGTCATAAGGAAGCCCTTTCATTGTGCAACAGAACTGACCAGTCAGAGATCTACCAGGCTGTAGCTTTGTATCTATACATTGTCTCGAAAGGAAGACGATTGGTTAAACCACAGGGAAAGAAGTGTAGCAATCCTTAAGATAGTGATCCAACGCAACCTATCATCATTATCATTATTGTATATTATTCATGTCCAGAGTGCCAGTTTGAGGTCTGGAGAAAAACTGATGTCAAAGGCTGTTCATTTATCCAAATTGCATTTGTACTTTGTTTGATGGGAAGGTGTGGAGCTCACATGTGCTAGCTAACAAGTGAGCAGTAGAGGAGGTCTTATTGCGGCTTTAAAAGGCTTTTGGTACTGATGCATTTTCCTTCCTAAAAGGATTTGCCTTATATTGATGTACCTAAGTTGTCCTGTATAAACACTTTTACGTTTTAGAAGTAGGTCACATCAGATGCCACCCATGATGGCAATTGTATATAGTACTTTACTCTGACTGCTGCACAGATATACAAGATCCCCTCTAACTAACCCTGCCTTTGCTTAGTTGCAATTTTTTGCGGTCTTTGTACTTGCAAGTTTCTGAGGCTAATAGCCTTTAGCTGCCTATGCTGGCAATCATATCCTGCACTTTATTCTGCATGTTTTATGGATATACGGTTGCACTTTTTGCGGCTCCTGCTCATACAAGCTTTTGAGGCTCAACCCTTTTAAGTCTCGGTTGGCATGGTTTTTAATCATTTTTAGCTTCCCCACCTGCCTGTTGCATAGCCACCACACCACCTTTTAAACTCATGAAGCATTTAATAATAGCCTCAGTGTTAGTTTTAAAGTTAAATATACTATTTCCAGTCCAAACCGCTCATGCACAGGGGGTCAAACTTTTGTTTTAGCACATTATGACTTGACTGATTGTGCCACCTTATGGAGCCTGGCTATAGCTTGTTTGTGTTACAGAGAAGGATGGAGGACATAGTTATGTCATTGAGGGAAGCAATGCAGCTTTACAGTTTGTACTTTAAGGTGCCTTAAGCTAAGCAGATAGCACCTTGATTCCCTTAAACCAAAGAAAGGAGGAATTCTAGTAAAAGAGATTATGTGGACAGTAATGTTATCTCTTTTAGTTTTATATATCATCTGCATTTTATATTATGTATGTTTTTAATACTGTATGGCTTTAGTGTAAAGTTGAATCAATAAACCTGACTGACTGCTTGTGCTCTCACCCCTAACCATTTTAGAATTGGCCTATACCCAATTGGTTTACTCGTAAGTCTCTAGTAAAGTGGTATTACATGTACCCAGAGCCTGTAAATTGAATGCTACTAGTGGGCATGCAGCACCTATTCTGCCACTGCAGTCTGCTTGTAAGGTTTTGAACTGCCATTTCAACCTGGCAAAATAAGCCATTTGCCAGGCCCACAGCTTCCTTTTTTGATAATTATAAGTCACCCCTAGAGTAAGTCCCGAACAGCCCAGATGTCAGGGTTCAGTGTATTTAAAAGGTTGGACATGTACTTTTAAGTTGTACATGTCCTGGTAGTGAACAACTCCTAAATTAGTTTTTCACTCCTACAAGGCCTACCTCTCCAATCGGGTGGAATTGGGTTTCCTTATTACATTAAATAAGTGATAACTTTCAATTGCTAGCAGGTAGATAGGCCACGTTTGGTTTCAAAAGATTTGTAAATTAAAGAAAATTAAAGCCCTCTTTAATGGTACCATCGGATTTAAGTCATAATTATGAAAATGCCACTTTTAAAAAGTTGTCAATGGTGCCTGCAGCCTGTCTCTGGGTCACAAGACAAGGTGTAGCTGGAAGTTAGTCTTTGTGTATTGCTCCCAGACAGTGAGACAAAGGGAAGCAAGGTGTTGGCAGAATGGTCTACTTTGACTTAATAAGGGGGGGAGCTGTCACCTACCAGACTTGCACGTCACAAAGGCTCTACCTGAGCACTTGCACAAAGGGTTTGTCACCAGTCTTATGTATCCCCAGACAAGCTCTAGCCAAGGCAGAGAGGAAGGGGATGCCTGCTACCTCAGGGAGGTGGAAGCCTCTAGAAACCTCTTTTACTTCAAAGTGGGCACCAGGTATATATTATGGACCCTCGTAACCAGTTCATCAGTACATATCTGGACCTGTGGAAGACTCAAAAAAATACGGCCATGCTGCTGTCCTCCTATGCTGCCCTCCTGCCTGTGAAGAACTGGACCTACATCTTGAACCCAGGACCATTAGAGTGAATCCAAGGGCTACTTGGCTGGCCTCCTGATCAGAAACCTCAGGGATAGAACAGGCTTCCTCCATTTTGAACCTAGCTGTGAGTCCTGCCCTCCCAAGTAGTGTTCCCCTAGTCTTGGACCCTTGGAAGTGGACCTAAAGGTGCTCTGCCAGCTCAATTCTGGTGCCAGCGGAACCAACGCATTGCCTCCCAATCTCAGCATTGGAGGCACTTCACAGTGCACCACTTCACCAAACTCCACATCGGGACCGCTGTATGAAGCAAAATCTGTGCAGGACATTGCATTGCTGCTCGCAGCCTCCCAGGAACTGCAGCTGCAAGATGCATCGTTGACACAGGCATTCGCATCGCAAGCCTCTCATCGATAGCAACTTTGATGACGATGCAGTACTCCACAACACAAGCCCTGCAGCTTGTTTGGAACGAGCCAGTGTGCAATGCATATTTGACACAGGACTTCGCATCACAAGCCCCTCATCAACTGCATTTTCTCTCATTCAATGCATTTTTGACAAAGATGCAGGACCTTGCAGTGCAGCTTCACAGTTCCTAGGAATCGCCTTTGTACGGCACATTCTCAACGCAGGACTCTGCATCGCTCCGCAATTAGAGTTTAAGGTACTTTATTCAGGGGGCCTAACAGGGTGGCTTTAGCTGGCCCATGCTCCATTGTGATCGGCCTGAACTTGTGACTTTGTCCCGGTCCGGCATGACCAGATTACACCAGACCAGTGTCACTTTGTACTTTTTGGCGCTATATTCACTTAAATCTTTAAAACTGCATACCGCTGGTTGTCCTGCTTGGATTTTTGTCATTCTGGTATTAAATTATGTATTAAGTGTTATTCTATTGACTTGGTGTGGGGATTGTCTTGTATTGTGTTTCATGTTTTTTCTGTCTGAAGTGCTGCATTAATACTTTACACATGGCTGCCTGACCGCTTTTGCGCCAAGTGACCAGAGGGTTAAGCACAGGTTGATTTGGGGTTTGGATTTCAGCCAGACATGGATTGTGGTTGTTGCTTGAGTAGGGTTTCACCCCCATCAACCAGTAACCAATTTCTTACAGACCCCATTTGAGAATGGAGTCAGATATGCCCCTCTGCAAGAGGAGAAATCGCTCAGGATGACCTGGTGTATTTTTTTCAAATGTCTATGAAAGGTCCAGAAGGCCAAATAAGCAGAGTTCTCCTTCTTATGTAAACCTGAAAATATAATTCTATATTTTCATAAAGGCAGTGAAACATATAATTTGTGGTAAACATTCTGCTGTGAAATGCTGCACATTTGGCAAATTAGTAAAACAATCTAAATGTTGCTTTATATGCACAAAAAGAAATAGAATGCTACATTTCTCAATAAATATCAGATGTTAGTCATAAGGGATACACCTGTCTTGGCCATTCCAGCATTCCCATGTCTTTTTCAAGATTGAAAGTTAATTTGTAGTACTTGGGAACATGGATTTTAAGAACTGCTGGGCTCATGAAGGACATTTTGATTTATATATTACGACCAATTTTTCTTGAAGGATGAAAGTATATCCTCTTTCAGACCGCCTCTGGAGGTAACTCATGGAATATTTTATGGGATCAGACCGAAGAAACTGTTCAATATTGTGCAGGTGTACAGTATGTCTAAAAACCAAAGAAGACATCGCAAAGCAAAGTAATATTCTGGATGCCTACTGATGATTATTAGCGATGCAGCACTAAATAAAGAGAAAGGTTTTCTCCTCTCCATAGCTGGATGGTTCCTTAAACATTGGAAGATGCATCATCTTCATGAACACATGGCACAGATAGAAGAAGCTTTTCCCTAACTGTAGGAGGACTATATCAAATTAGGCCATCAGAGTAGAATTTTTCTGAACTTCACTTTGCACGTATGTTGAAGCCTCTATCTTGGTGGTGTTCATTTAAAACAAAACAAAAAAAAACGTTTTATTGTACATTTTTCAAGTATATGTCACAACGTACTACTCAGACTGCAATCTAGAGACATGCCAAAACACTTGACGCATCACATCTGATTGCATTTTCATCAACTCCAGACAAGTTGTTGCAGAAATATGGCTGTTGGTCTGATGTGCCTGAGTGGAGGCGAATTGTATGATTGCATGAACAATGATGGAAAGCAAACTTTTTTGTTAGAACAGTTGTTTGATACAACTAGCTTGCACCTGCCTCATGGACCAGAATTAACTGTGTGATACCAGTGCTTGAAGGACAATATTTGTGGGACCGAGGGAGTGAACTGCGATATCCCGAGTATGGTAAGCCTACTGAGCGTCGTGGTGAGCCAGCAGGAGGCAGCTAGTGTTGTTTATTAAGAGGAGGTCAACATCGCTCAGGTTAGCACACAACTCCACCAGGAGGGCATCCCACCTACCTGCTCTAGGGTATTTGTGCAGGCCCTTGGCATCCTCACAATGCAATGCCTGACTCTCAGCCTGCACCCAGGCATTCATGTAGAGCGCCCAGCCAGGGAGAGTGGGGGGTTTGGGTGATTTCCACCTACAGGTGATCTGGCGCTTGGCAAGGAGAAGAACCAGATTTATAAACAATGTCACTGCTTTATTCATTTTAGTACAGCGTATCAGGCCCAACAGGCACACCTCCCAGGTATGTAATGCATTGTGTCCTGTGCAACATATTAGGTGAGTCGTAATTCCTAGCCAGTACTAGGAGAGTGATGGGCACATCCAGAACATATGTAAGAAGTCAGCATCACGTGTATGACAACAGGGGCAGTCAGCATCTGTGCAATTAAAGTAGTGGTTGATTTTGTGGGAGGTGAGGTAAGCCCTGTGCAGTACATAGTACTGTATAAGCCTGAAATGGGCATAGCGAGATACCACCGCAGGGTATCCCAGGATATTTCACCATTCCTTATATGTACAGGGACAACCTAATTTGATGCACCAGTGTTGTCACAGTGTAGTAAATGGTGCTGCGACATGGATGCACAAGGAACTGGCTAACCATTGCATCAGGTAGCGGCCCTCCCACATTACATGAATGTATTGGATTGTTAGGTGCAGGTCTCGTTCCCGATGTATGTCACCCCAGTGCACCCCAGAAACCGAATGATGGAAGTGTACAATAAAAACTTCCCCGATGGGAGGTCAGTCTTGGCTATGAGCGCCTCCATGGAGAGAAGTGCACTGTCTCAGTACACAGCCCTCAAGGTATCAAGCCCCACATTGTGCCAGTGACCCAGTTCCTGCAGGGAGGTCGCTGCATTAGCCCCACAGCATACTGATAGAGCAGAGTTTTCACTCAACAAATTTGTGACAAAAAAAAGAAAGATTTTGACAAAACATTAGACAAATGATGACAAACATGTGTTAAGCTTCATGTTTTCCAAATCGACAAATGCAACTTTGATTCAGATACTACATCGTAAAAGCATGCAGATGCTAGAATAGCTCATGTTATATTTATGTTTACTTTAATAAGTGTGAATTATTAACAATAATTAATGATTTGATCTTATGATTTGATAACGTGATATTAATGAATTCAAGAGATTTTATGAGTAGTAGTTTATATGACATGTGGGAATCTATGAATTTAATGTTTCATGCTGTAACGTGTGCACTGAAAATGACAAAAGAAAAGTAGGTGTTACATGGATTCTAACTCTCGGGTTCTAACTCTCAAATGTTTTCTTTGATATCCTCAGTACAGTTTAACTGCAGTGGCAAGAAAATCTGATACATGCTAGAACAAATGCTTGAGAAAGAACTATTGACATTTCCTAAGCTGTTTTTACACTTTTCTCTGTTTATATGACTAAGTTTACAACATTTAAGGAAACTACGTAACCTGAATTACTTAATTCTTCCATATTTTATTCTTTTTAACTACATCATCCTCATCTCATCGAAGACGACCAATGGGACAGAGTGGTCAGACATTTCTGGTGATGCCAAGGGGTGTCACCCCGGAAACCTTTGGAATATAATTGTCCAGATTTGGAACTGAAGGTGTGCGCATGTGCGGCCAGCAGCAGTGAGTGCCGGCTTGAACTGCTGAGGACTAAAGCAAACTGTGACATAATACTGCGATCTGCTTCCAACCGGTGTGCTAACGCATTTGAACCTTTCGGCTGAAGGGTTTGCTTCATGCTGATGTGATATTGGTGTTGCAGCGACAGACTGAAACAGATTTCTGTCTTTAAGGAACTGGAACTGGTCACTTGGGACTTATTGAACTTTCCTAAGGGTTAGTATGAGGCTAAACTGATTTTCTATTGTCCCATATTCTATAGATGACAATATCTCCCTTGGCTGAAGAAGATTTTCCCCTATTTGATATTACTTAATTAAACCCAATACTGTTTGAATTTTATAGCTGTATGCTGATTATTTTAGTGTTTGTTACTTCTGAATGAATAACTAAACTTGAAACTATACTAAATTCTGATGATTCTGACTCATTATTTCCTCCTGGGTAAATCATTTGATTTATATTCATTAGCTGGTTTATTGAGTTTCCTAAATTGTATGAAATAACATTTGAATATAGCAATTATCTTATTCCTGGTCCGTATTAGATAATTGCTCATCCTCCGAATATTCATTCCCTTTCAGCACAGAACAAGATGCATTGGAGTACCAATCGAGGGTGATAGGTAGCCAGAGGTTAAATAAATACAAATTAGAAATACTAATAAAGTTTAGGGTCCGGTACTAACGCTACAACAGTTTTAAGGAGTGGCACTGCTGACGTATAAGGTGTTATCGATCTGGTGAGAAAAAGGCTCCTTCTGAAGCAATCTAGCTTGGTGGTCTTCATGTGTTAATATACGGTGCTGTCAACCGGCTGCCTACTTTATTTCCCCTTTGCACTGTAAATGACCCTGGCCAGATATGACCACGTTAAGGACAAGCCGTTTACGCACCATAAACTCATTCATAGCTCGATCATTCATAAAGTTAATATTCTAAAGTGATATATAAAAGCTTTTGCACCCAAATCTGTGCATTTAAACATAATGGAGAATGCGTCTTGTTTTCTTCTACTTTTGATGTGTGTTAAAAGTAAACGTAATTACATTTTCATTAAACACGTGACAGTGTTTGCACTATTGAAATAATGGACTTTATTTAGGGAGTGTTACAAGAAATAATTTAAAGCAGATGTTAAGGCTTCCAGCTGCATTTTATTGATTAACTCTGAGATTTACTTTTTCTGTTTTGAGAAATTAGAATTTATCACAGAGGAATTCACATGCGCACATAATAAAGTAGTGGAAACACCTAACAGCTGGGTCCATAAATTTAGGTAGACATGAAGAAAAAAGAAACAGCTCTGGTGCAACAAAACTACATCTGAAAAATGTTATCCTGATCCGCCCTACCGCTTACATTATAAATTGGAGTTCAGGCTAGACATCTAAAAAACTCGGAATGCAGTGAAGAGCAAGATGTCAAAAATGTTTCATGTCTTCTTTACAGTACTGCACAGGAAAAATAATCATGAACTATACTTGGTAGTTCAACAAGCTCGCTTGGCACAGTGTAGAACCATTACAGCTAGACTAGAAGTTCATGTGGAGTGCAAAAAAACAGAATACATAAATGTGTGACTCATAAGCAGTCTACGCAATAAACAGGGTGCAAAACGTAATAATCCATTTTCTATAAAAGTTCCCAAAACACAGGAGTATTGACCCGTCAGACCTCAACTGAAACGTCAAGAATGGATAGTTTCCAACGCACCCATCACACTCCACACATCATATTAGCAAAGCCCACCCCACTAATTTCATTGATCTAAATTAGTTAGTAATGGTGCAGACTTACAACAGCATTAACTGAATGATTAATCAAGCCAAGCAAACTTACAAACTGAAACTGCACAAATACAGCAACTAAGGCAGAGCATACATACTGCACTCAATGTGAATATGTCAAGATCCTTTCGAATGCATGTCCACAATTCAGACATGGCACTTATCTAAGTTGCACTTGAATTTAGAAAAAGAACATCTCACACCACCAGTAGCTGCGCAATGAAATGAAAGAGTAAACTCTAAATTAAAATTGAAATTCTCAAAATGTTTCACCAAATGTCATTGGTGTAGCACTTATAATTCTTTATGCCAGTCGGTGATTCTATTGCTAACATGGGTGTGTAGTTTCCTTCCCTACTAGGTTAAAACAAAAAGAGTGTACAAATGTATATGTAAACAGGAGATATCACACAAAAACACCTGTTACAATGTGTGTGGTGAACGTGCATTGCCGGCCTTCTCCTCACAGTACCTGATAATCCCCTACGTTACTCGACAAGGTGACTATCTGACAGAATTCTTCACTTTTTTTATGTCGAGCATTTGAGACCTCTTGTATATACTTTAGTATATACTTATTATATACTTATATGTGTATGTACTTTGTGGGTTCTGGAGATCAGCCCTAGGACTTGTCTGCTTCCGCTTCGGGACTTTTTTTTTCTGTTCACCTGCCTCTATTTAACTGTCTTGATAGAAAACGACCAGTAGAGGTCAGGAAAATACCAGAATTGCTTTCTGCTGACGAACTTTCTTTTTTTTATTTTTCTGACAACTGCCTCCATTTAACTTTCTTGATAGAAAACGACCAGCAGAGGTCAGTAAAATACCAGAATTACTTTAGCATTCTATAGATTCCAGTCCATAGAAATTGTCTTCCACGAGCACACGTAGACAATAATATTTCAAATCTTGTATTTTCAGTGACATGACCACCGAAGGCACTGATTTTATATTAAAAACAGAGTTTTGGACTATATCATTTCCCACTGAAAGGCAATATTTCTCTCCATGTGTTCCCATACCTGGTGTGTCACGCAGTTTGGTGCTTACTTTTCTACCAATGCTAAAGAACAGTCAATGTTTCAGCACCCAGGCTAAACTGCTGCATAGCTAAATACATATAAGGTCCCAATGGCGAGACAGATTGCTTTGCAAATGCTTGATTTTTTAATAGAAAGAACACTCAGAAAAAAACAAAAATTTGACTTCTACTGCAAGTATATTAGGAATTTCATTCCATTCACAGTTTGCAGTACTGGATTTCTCAACCACATGAAATTAGGTGAAGGAAACCTACTTTGACCTTTCAGGTAGATGTAACACAGAGGTCCCCAATGTCCTAAAATGTCGCTCAGTGTTTCTCCATTCTTTTTGCTATCACTACATAGCACGCTTTTCTGATTGGATAGTCTGAGTAACCTCTCAACGTGCACTTGTTAGACAAAGAAATAGTCTGAGTGAAGGTCCGAGGTTCCAGATTATTGAAACCTGAGATACTGTCTAGATCATCTTCTGTGAAGAGCCACGATATCTGAAAGGGAGGTTCATGACTGATGCTGCATTCTTAGACGAAGCAGCAGGTGACAGCAAATGAACTGCAATTCTGGTTAGAAGATTCAGTGAGAAACTGTCCCTGTTGTTTTCCAGCTCTCAGTTTTGTGTCTTCCACACTACCCATAGTCTGCCAGTGATGCCTCCTTCTCCTTTAAATTTCGGAGCCAGAGATCAGTACTTAGGCTTGGGTTACTCCACCAGTACTCTGTAACAACACTAGGCAGTGGGATACATAACCTTACTGACATTCCATTAGTAACACAAAGGCCCAGATTCTCAAAGGTGTCATGCAACGCAGCTAAGCACCCGAGAGGCTGCACTGTGTTGCGTGCCAGGGAGAGGGCAGGAGAGTGCCATCTTCACAGGGATATAGCTCTCTCCTCCCCTAGCGGTGGTGCTGATTTCAGCTTCCGTGTGCCAGGCACACACCTTAGTGCCATAGTGCTAGGGTGTTTGACTGAGTACCCTTCCTGTACAAAATAGTAGATACGTTTAAAACCTTTTCCTACTTTTTATGGGTGCTGCACAGTGCAGCACACATGCAAAGTAGGAAAAGAAAGGAGAAGTGAAAACATTTCTCCTTTTAACGTCTGCTTTCCAGATGTGTTAATTTTTGGTACTAAACCCTGTCTACTAATGTTAGTAGATAGGGATCAGTGTAAAAAAGT
Source organism: Calotriton arnoldi (assembly GCA_963921515.1). Taxonomy (NCBI): domain Eukaryota; kingdom Metazoa; phylum Chordata; class Amphibia; order Caudata; family Salamandridae; genus Calotriton; species Calotriton arnoldi. The sequence goes on from CAWUFW010002954.1 coordinate 268,224, forward strand.
ATGGGTGGTTGCATGGGAATGCCCATGTACAACCCATGTAACACCCCTGTTTATACAAAGTAATGCAAAGCAGCATTTCACACTGTGCAAAGTGTGCATATAATTGTGTGAATTCTCTGGGATTGGTTCAAGCATAAAATGTCTTGCATGAGAATAGTTTGGAAGAAAATGTTTTATTGGACGTATTTATTCATTGAGCCAGTCCCTTGGTGCTATCTCACATGACTTTTAAATGCGCGGCATTGCTTCATGTTTAATTTCATGCAAGATTTCTCAAACTGAATTTCTTAAACTCCTTCTATTAAGTTATATAGATGTCACAGACTCACCAGGTGGCAAAGGTAGTATAGACGTCTGCCACACTCAGCAAAAATAACCTTTTGGCTACCGATATTACACTATCAGACCTTGGACAACAAGCCTATCTTTTGGGTTACACTGATTGAATAGGTTTAGGGTTTAGACAGATTAACTATTCTATAGGGTACACAATTCCTGCAGGTGCTATCCTTTACATCACATAGGTCTCATATTCTTATTCTAACCAGCACAGCAACACACTCGCAGATTGTATAGGTCATGTTCGCCTTCTCTGGGTCACACAGAAACTTAGAGGCATCTGCAGCTATTTCTGTAATGTGACTCATCACCTTATGCACTGACCGAATCAAATGAGCATTGTCTCTGATGTCCTCCAGCTTACAGACCCACTTGTAAATGAAACAAGCTATTGGGCTAGCCTAGATGAGCCATGAGGCCTAATATAGAGTTATTTTGTGAGTGACAGACATACTGCAGCCCTGCTCCCCCCTCTCCACTTTGTAAAATGACCTGCTTCTGTTTACCTTTTCTGTCTTGCTGTGTGTCCTGTGATCTCCTGCCTATTTAGCAGGGAGGATTCAGCGGGAGAGGGAATCATCACAAAAAGAAGATGACAGAGTTGAACAGGTTAGATATGCATTGTAATGGGTGTCTGCTATAGTTGTGCAACAAGGACACTGTCATTGCTTGTGGTGCATCAAATCCAAACCATTCTAGCCCTGTAAAACATCATGTGCTACATCAACACTGAGAAGCATGGTCACCACAGACAAACATCCTTGCCTTTGACCAACCTGATGCCGATGCTTTAAAGATGTAAGCATAATTACCGTTTCCTAGGTATGAAGCTGTTCTTTCAAAGAACTTTACTGAAGACAGGATTCCTAGTGTGAACTTATTGCCTATTCTCATAAAGTGACTTAATATGTTAACACCTGTTTGATAGATATACAGGTGTGTATGTGTATATAAACAGATAGATAGACAGACAGACAGACAGATAGATAGACAGATAGACAGATAGACAGATAGATAGATAGATAGATAGATAGATAGATAGATAGATAGATAGATAGATAGATGTGCAATTTAGAAAAGTAAATCTATGTTTACCTTTAAATACTTACCTTCAGGATGTAATGGAAGTCAATATTCTGGATTTGATATTTCTATAGGTCGATATGCTATTCTAGTAGTGCACCCTATAAATGTGTGTAAGATTAATTAACATTTCTGAAGTCATCTCAAAATTTCTATTTTTATGATCATTTTCATTTAATGAAATAAAAGTAACACATAATTACAATAAATGAGCATTATCCTTATAAACATATAACTTTAGCACATTTTTAAAACCACATTTGATGATATATTCCTTGGTCGAGTTGGATAAAGTATACACCCCATCTAAATCAAATGTGTTGTTTCACAGGCTCATTTCTTTCTAATCCCACATCAGTTTTAAAACGCAAGCTCTTTTTGTCTTAAACTAAAATATGGCTTGCCAAACTATCTTTGATCCATTTTCAAAAATGTGTACAGACTTTGGCTCTCTTTTTCCTTTATATAAATTTCTGGGCGAACACTCTGTTCAAGCCATGGCTGGTTTTCTATTCGCATATTTTTTGCAGGGCTAAACATTTATAGACTGACTGACAGTCTATAAAACTTTTGTTTTTTCAGTAAATCTTTAAGGTATATTTTACCATAAACTAAGATCACATTTCCATACATAACTATAACATCACTTTAGTGAGCAAACTATAACTTGTGCCTCCATAATGCACTGCTTATGACCCTATGTAATACATCAGACATGCCGTGTTAAATGACATCCTTGATAATAAAACTGACAAAATCTCAAATTACATCATTCAAGACATCACTGATGACATTATCGATGACATCATCCAATGACTGCAACAAATACTGCGTATACATCGACGTGCATATCGACCCAATGTGCTATAAAATCTGTAGTAATAATGTGTGTAACCTTTTGCAAAATGCAAATTATTTGAATTTATCCACATTTAGCAGATATTATACTCTTTTTACTGGTTTTCTGAGCTTTCACATGGATGTTTTATGAAGTAATAGTGAGTGACTTCAGTTTCAGTATAGATTTTCCTTTCTCATCTACTCTAGTCATCTTGCAAATCACAAGAAGATAACACTCTCGAACTCTAAATACATTGAATGATTTCCAGTATTTTTTCAGACCTACTTTCAGACTTCATTTTGCATGTTTTCATGGGCTGGTGAGTATTCCACATAATGTTGCTGCTGTTAAACACTGTTTCTACTTTATTAGATATAGTGCTTGTATACCTTACTTATGATTCATGGATGACTAAAGTGCAAACTAAGTTTCCAGTACAGTAATCTCACCTGTTCAATGGGCCTAGCAGCCCTTGTAAAGGGTGCTTCCAAAACCTCCAATTTTTTATCAGGATGTGAAAGGAGAATACAGATGTCTCCAAATGGAATATTTTGGAGCTGCCTCACACCCAAATGTAAACCATACTACCTTTGCAGAACGTGCACTTTTCCACCTTAAACCATATGGTGATCTGCTCTGTTCAATTATAAGTTTCCACATACATATGTTTGAAAGAAGGGGCTTCACTGTCAGTCTGGATTCTCCTCTTTTCTTACCTACTTTATTCATGGAAACTACAAAAACTTCAAGTGCTACAGCTGTATACACGTTAAATAAACACAAAAGCCTGCCCCCAGTTCCAACAGAAAACACATGCCTGCACCGCACAAATACATGGAAGTCCTTCAATCCCATCACGGAAGTCGAGATTATCAAGCTAATCTCCACCTCCAAACCCGCTTCTCACGTCCTGGACCTTATACCCACTCAATTGACCAAAAAACTCAAACTCTCCATAGCCCCGTTCTGGTGCAGAATCATCAACAGCTCCCTGAGATCAGGCATCATACCCGAATGCCTTAAAGTCGGCCAAGTAATGCCACTACTAAAAAAACCAGGCCTTGACTGGCATGGACCTAAACAATTTCAGACCTGTCTCCAATCTCCCCCTCCTATCCAAAATCCTCGAGAAATGCGTCCTTTGACAACTGACTCAGCACATGGACAACATCAACCTTCTTGACCCCCCACAAATCGGGATTCAGAAAAGGTTACAGCACTGAGACGGCGATCCTCAATATCACAGATGATATCCATAAGTCACTGGACTCCGATCACTGCTGCCTTCTCATTCTCCTCGACCTATCGGCAGCCTTTGACACGGTAGATCAACAACTTCTCATCAAGGCCCTACAAGAAAGGGTAGGTGCCGATGAGATGGTCCTCCGCTGGTTCACCTCCTTCCTCCAGAACCGCTCGCAAAGGATAAAAATCAAAAACTTTACCTCCGACCTCCACCCTGTCAGCAGAGCTGTGCCCCAAGGCTCAGTGCTCTCACAACAACTGTTCAAGATATACATGGAACCCCTCACCACCATACTTAAAAAGGCGAATATCTCCTTCCACCTATACGCCGATGACACCCAGATCTATCTAGAAACCTCCTCACCAAACGACATCCTCAGACTAAACAACACTCTAAAAGAAATTCAATGCTGGCTGTCCCAAAATCACCTTAAACTCAATCAGGACAAAACGGAGATCCTCCTCATCTCCAACAAAGAAGAGAACCCACAAATCGAAGAATGGCTTAAAGCTATGGATGCTCTAAACGGTAATCTCACACTGGCCAACTCCGTAAAATCGCTAGGAATCACCCTTGACCCTAAACTGGACATGACCAACCACATCAAAAACTCTGCAAAGACTGCCTTCCTCAACCTGAAGCTTCTCTACAAAATCAAACCATTCATCCCTACTAAAGACCTCAAACAAGCCACTCAATCACTGGTGCTATCCAGACTCGACTACGGCAATGCAACCTTAACCGGCACCACAAAATCCCACCTGGCTCCCCTCAAAACAACCCTCAACGCAGCAGCCAGAATGGTCACCGGAATCAGGAAATACAACCACATTTCACCAGCACTAAGAGAACTAAAATGGCTCCCAGTTGAACAGCGAGCTAATTTCAGAACGGCCTGCCTCACGCACAAAGCCCTACACACTGGAAAGCTGGACTATCTGGCCGCCAAAGTCAAGAGGGCCGGTCAGACAAGAAACCTCAGGAGCTCGAACTCCCTCGTTCTCATCCCCTTGAGAACACGCAAACAAAAAACCACCGCGAGGTCGTTCGCTGGAAACGCACTAAAAATCTGGAACTCCATCCCAGCAGATATCAGAACTATCCCGTCCTTCACAAAATTCAAAAAACAGCTAAAAGCCCTCCTCCTCAACCGCTCCCTCCCGAATGGATAGCCGCTGCCTTCAAGCTATCCCTGACGCCGTTACTCTCTGACTTTACACCACTCAGATCCACCTCAGCCCGCTTCCAGACAAGTGTGCATAAAATTAGGCTGCCTTCAAGATTCTCGGCTACCTCAATAAAGCATTCAACAAGGCTACCTCAGAACTCAACCACTACCTCAAGAAGCCTCAGCACTCTTGGACTACCGAACTTTATGTTTAAGACTGCTCTACTATGTAACTATTATGAAACACTGTTGTAAAGCAATCCGATAGCCCCGGGTCAGGTCAGCGCTATATAAAACTCCCCCCAAAAAAATTTCAAAAAATGTTAAAAAAAATTTCAATCATTTTCGGGCCTATTTTCAGAGTTCAGTTTGCATGTTTTCACAGTTAGTAGTGGAGTCTTCCACATAGGTTTCTTGGACTTAAACAGTTTCTTATTCCTCAGATGTAGTGTAGTATTTGTTCACCTTACTCATTGTGAGTGTACGAGTAAGATGCAAAGTAAATGTTTACTTCATTTCACAAAGGTGAATCTCACCACTTCATTAGCCTTAGCAGCAGCACACCTTTCACACTCTTTGTGAAGGGTGCTTCCAAGAGAGGTTCCACGTGGATTCAGCTAAAATGTATTTCTTGGGATGCAAGACACGGAAGTAAAGATGTCTTTAGACGCAATATTTATCAGGTGCTTCACCTCCAAGTTCAAACCATGCTCACTTTGTACTACCAGCACTCATGCGCATTTAACCCTGTGCTGATCTGCTCGATTTTATTATGACGTTTCGGTCACCTGTGTTTGGAAGCAGGGACAACTTCAATTTCAGTCTGGAATCTCTTTTTGTACCTACTGCAGTCATAACGCAAACCACAAGAACTTAAAGCTCTTCTGTTGTCTTCACATTAAATCATTTCGAAGCATTTATGGGCCTTTTTTTCATACTTCATTTCACATGTATTCATGGGTTAGTAATGAACTATTCTAGATACTTTTCTCAGACGTACACCACTGTTTCTAATTTTTCAGATGTAATGTAATAGTTGTATACCATACTCGTGGTGGGTGCCTGAGTAAGGTGCAAAGTAACTGTACCATAATGTATCACTGATGGATGTGAAGTATTGATACTTAGTTCAATTAAAAGGGTTCATTGATGAAGATGTGAGACCTACTCATATACTACGCATGCCTCGTCTGCATGATTTGTGCTCCAGCCACTTTGGACATTTACCTTGCTCACAGGGATCTCATCCTCATGTTTTACTCACCGGGGTAGCAAGGATGAAGTCTGTTGTACCACATAGCACTGGCTGTTTAACACTATCCCCAGATCACGTTTTAATTATAGCCACTGTGTAGGAGAGTAGGCTCTGCCTCTTATGTTGCCCCCACTTTTTTTCTGATGTTTACACTGGTTTCTGGCTATAGTCTGGCTGGGACCCTGCCAATCAGGGCCCCAGCCTCTCTGTTCTCTCTAAACGACTTGGATTGCACTCTAGGTGCACTAGTGATTGGATTCTGTGGTACCTTATGAGTCCCTAGTATATGGTACCTTAGGTACCAAGGGCATAGGTACTTCACAGGCCTACCAGGGGCTGAAGCATGTATTATGCCACCCCTGGGAAGCAGACTAAATCTGACACCACAGGCCTGCTACTGCAGCCTGGGTGAGGAGGTACTAGAACCCCTCACTGAGATAGAGGTTCCCTATATCTCCCCTGCACACACATTTAAACCTATCAGTCACCCCTAAGGCAGGCCCTATGTGCTACGTGCAATTCGCGTTGTGCGAAGTAGCGCAAACTACGCGAGCGTAGCGTAGTGCTTTGCCCAGGGTTAATAAGGACATGACTTTCTTTGACTTGAAAGCCATGTGTGCTGCAAGGCACCTGAAGCTAGGACAGAGTCCCTCCACACTACACCTGATAGATCTGCTGACAGCAGATGATCTTAGATTAGCTCTAGGAGCTAATGGGTCTGAATCAGTGAGTGGGTCAATTACAGTGTCTGGGTCAGATGATGGACATCAGGATGATCAAGACTCTGTGGTTGTAGGGCCAGGTCCCAAGGGGTCTGAACAGGACAGAGGAATTCTCCCTAAGAGAACTGACATAGTGGAGGAGAGGCCTAGGTCCCTTTCTAGGGAATCTGACCACTCCTATCACTCTGGCAGAGAATCTGTCTACCAGAGGAACTCCTACTTCCCAAGAAGAGAGACCTCCTCTGACAGAATGTACAAACTGCTGCAGCATGAGGAAGCAAGATTTGCCCTCAAAACCAAGCAGTTGGCATTAGATAAAGAAGCCCTGGAGCTCCAGAGAGCTTCTAGAAAAGAGGGGTTAGAACCCCCTGGTGGCAGCAACAGTGTCCCTAGAGGCAGAGAATATATTCCAGACCATAGGAACCTGAGCAAGGTTGTTCCCAGAGTGGGGATGATATCCATAAGTGGGTAACTGCTATGGAAAGGGCCTGTAGAGTACATCAGGTCCCCCGAAAGCAGTGGGCAGCAATCTTGTGGCTCTCCTTTTCAGATAAAGGTAGAGACAAGCTCCTCACTGTTAGAGAAGAGGATGCTGATGACTATGAAGTCCTGAAGAGTGCACTGATAGATGGGTTTGGCTTAACCACTGAGCAGTACAGGTTGAAGTTCAGAGACACCCAGAAGGCACAGACTCAGGACTGGACTGACTTTGTAGATTGTGCAACCAAGGCTCTGGAGGGTTGGCTGGTTGGCAGTAGGGTTACTGATGTCAAGGGATTGTATAATCTAATGATGAGAGAACAGATCCTTAATAATTGCCAGAACCAGTTGTTGCATCAATACCTAGTGGACTCAGATCTGACCTCTCCCCAAGAATTGGGAAAGAAGGCAGACAAGTGGGTCAGAACCAGGGTGAGGCGGAAAACCCAGAACCAAGGGGGTGACACAAAGAAGCAGGATCCTAAGGGCTCTGAGAAAAGTGGGGATAAGTCAAAAGACCAGAAGTCTTCACAAGGGCCCCAAAATCTGCATCTGGTGGGGAGTCACAATCCAACAAGGGAAAAGGCCAAAAGAAGCCCTGGTGCAAATTCTGTAAACAGAAAGGGCACTGGACTTCTGATTGTAACAAGTCCAAAGACCAAACCACCACCACTCCTGCCCCTAAGGCAACTGTTCCCCCTAGTTCAGCTACTGGTGGAGGTGGTACTCAGAATAAGGGTGTAGTAGGGTTGACCCTGGGTTCTGAAGTGGACTCTGGCCTAGTCAGAGTACCCACTCAGGCAATGCTGATTTGTGATGGAGACATTGACATGTCCTTCCTGGTGAGCCCCAGTAATCTGGGCAAATACAAACAGCAGCCTGTAATAAATGGCAAACAGGCTTTGGCATTTAGGGACACAGGTGCTAGTGTCACCATGGTGGCAGAGGATCTTGTGGACCCTGGACAGATCATCCTGGGTGAAATGTACCAGGTGACCAATGCAAGCAATGTCAGGACCAACCATAGTCTGGCAGTTGTGAATTTCTCCTGGGGAGGGGTAACTGGCCTCAAGAAGGTTGTAGTCAGTGTAGACCTCCCTGTAGAATGTCTATTGGGCAATGATCTAGAAACTTCAGCCTGGTCTGAAGTAGAGTTATGGACTCATGCTGAGATGTTGGGCATCCCTGCAGAGGTATTTGCTGTGACCAGGTCACAGGCCAAAATGCATGACACTGAACCAGCTCTGGATCCTGAAACCATGGACCAGATGCTTCCCAAGAAGAGGAGCAGTAGGGGTAAGGCAGTGCCTTCCCCTCTGTCTCATATCACTGATTCCCCTCTTGAGGGAGGAGGAGCAGATCCTGAAGAAGGAACTGCCCCAGAGGAACTTGAGCCTGATCAGGTTGAGTTCTTGGGGGCAGAGGGCCCTTCTAGAGAAGATCTGAGTAAGGAGCAACAGTGCTGCCCCTCTCTTGAACCCCTCAGACAGCAGGCTGCTGGGAGTGCTAGTGGGTCCCATAAAGTTTAGTGGGATGAGGGACTCCTATATTCTGAGGGTAGAGATCCAGTCCCTGGAGCCACCAGGAGGTTGGTAATACCTCAGAAGTTTAGGGGGTTCCTCTTGACCCTAGCACATGATATCGCTTTAGCAGGTCACTTGGGCCAAAACAAGACCTGGGACAGGCTTGTTCCGCATTTTCATTGGCCACATATGTCAGAGGACACAAAGGAGTTTTGTCGCTCCTGTGTCACATGCCAAGCCAGTGGCAAGGCAGGTGGCACCACAAAGGCCCCCCTGATACCACTACCTGTGGTGGGAGTACCCTTTGAAAGGGTAGGGATTGACATTGTTGGTCCCCTTGACCCTCAAACTGCATCTGGGCACAGATTTATCCTGGTGGTAGTGGATCATGCCACCAGGTACCCAGAGGCAATTCCTCTGAGGACCACCACAGCCCCTGTGGTGGCAAGAGCCCTCATTGGAGTTTTCTCCAGAGTGGGTTTCCCAAAGGAGGTCATCTCTGACAGAGGTACAAACTTCATGTCAGGATATTTGAAAGCAATGTGGAAGGAGTGTGGTGTAACTTATAAGTTCACCACCCCTATCACCCACAATGCAATGGGTTGGTTGAACGTTTCAACAAAACCCTGAAGGGAATGATTAAAGGACTCCCAGAGAAGCTTAGGCGGAAATGGGGCCTTCTTCTTCCCTGCCTGTTGTTTGCCTACAGAGAGGTTCCACAGAAGGGGGTTGGTTACAGCCCATTTGAGCTTCTGTTTGGGCATCCTGTAAGAGGTCCATTATGTTTGGTAAAAGAGGGCTGGGAGTTACCTCTCAAACCCCCAAACAGGATGTGATGAACTATGTACTTGGTCTCCGCTCCAGGATGGCCGAATACATGAAGAAGGCAACCAAAAACCTGGAGGCCAGCCAAGAATTACAAAAAGCTTGGCATGACCAAAGGCTGTGCTGACTGTGTACCAGCCAGGACAGAAAGTGTGGGTGTGGGAGCCTGTGGCCCCAGCAGCCCTCCAAGACAAATGGAGTGGCCCCTCACAATAGTTGAGCAAAAGGGAGAAGTCACCTATCTGTTGAATCTTGGAACTCCCAGGAGCCCCCTGAGGGTGCTCCATGTCAACAGATTGAAACCATATGTTGACAGGGCTGACATGGGCTTGCTCATGGCAACTGATGAGGAACAGGAGGAGGAGAGTGACCCTCTCCCTGACCTGCTCTCACAGAACCCTGATGATGGGTCAGTAGATGGTGTTGCTTTGGCAAGCAGCCTCACTGACCATCAGCAAACTGAGTGCAGACAAGTTCTGCAGCAGTACAGACATATGTTTAGCCTGACCCCTAGTCAGACTACCTGGTGCACCCATGAGGTGGACACTGGGGACAGTCTGCCTGTCAAGAGTAAAATCTACAGGCAACCTGACCATGTCAGGGACTGTATCAGGACTGAAGTCCAGAAGATGTTGGAGTTAGGTGTGATTGAGCCTTCAGATAGCCCTTGGGCTAGCACAGTAGTCCTAGTACCCAAGCCTCATACCCAGGGTGGTAAGAAAGAAATGAGGTTGTGTGTAGACTACAGAGGCCTCAATGCAGTCACCAGGACTGATGCCTATCCCATACCAAGGGCAGATGAGCTGATTGATACTTTGGCCTCAGCCAAGTATCTGAGTACATTTGACCTAACAGCTGGCTACTGGCAGATCAGGTTAGCTGATGATGCAAAAGCCAAAACAGCATTTTAGACCCCTGGTGGGCACTACCACTTTGTGGTGATGCCCTTTGGATTGAAAAATGCACCTGCCACTTTTCAGAGGTTGGTGAACAAAGTTCTGGCAGGGATGGAAACTTATTGCTCAGCTTATCAAGATGATATTGCTGTCTTTAGTTCCTCCTGGCAGGATCACCTGGTCCAACTCAGAAATGTTTTGGAGGCTCTGCAGAAAGCAGGCCTCACTATCAAGGCCACTAAGTGCCAGATAGGGCAGAGTCAGGTTGTGTACCTGGGCCACCTTGTGGGTGGAGGCCAGGTTCAGCCTTTACAGAGCAAAATCCAAACCATAATGGAATGGGTTGCTCCAACCACCCAGACACAGGTGAGAGCCTTCTTAGGCCTGACTGGGTACTATAGGAGGTTTGTGAAGGGATATGGATCTATAGTGACCCCCTTGAATGATCTGACCTCAAAGAAAATGCCAAAAAAGGTTCAGTGGACAGCTAGCTGTCAGAAGGCATTTGAAGACCTAAAGCAGGCCATGTGCACTGCCCCCATCTTACAGAGTCCAGACTACACCAAAAAGTTCATTGTCCAAACAGATGCTTCTGAGCTGGGTGTGGAGCTGTACTGTCTCAACTGAATGATGAAGGTCAAGACCAGCCAGTAGCTTTTATTAGCAGGAGGCTGACCCCTAGAGAGAAACGATGGTCAGCTATAGAGAGGGAGGCCTTTGCTGTGGTGTGGGCCCTGAAGAAGCTGAGGCCATACTTGTTTGGCACTCACTTCATAGTTCAGACTGACCACAAGCCCCTCCTATGGCTGAAACAGATGAAAGGTGAAAACCCAAAACTTTTAAGGTGGTCCATTTCCCTACAGGGGATGGACTATACAGTGAAACATAGGCCTGGGACCCAACATGCCAATGCAGATGGACTCTCAAGGTATTTCCACTTAGAGCACCAAGACTCAACTGGTCAAGGTTAGTTTAGTGTCCCTGCGTTTGGGGGGGGTTGTGTAGGAGAGTAGGATCTGCCTCTTATGTTGCCCCCACTTTTTTTCTGATGTTTACACTGGTTTCTGGCTATATTCTGGCTGGGACCCTGCCAATCAGGGCCCCAGCCTCTCTGTTCTCTCTAAACGACTTGGAGTGCACTCTAGGTGCACTAGTGATTGGATACTGTGGTACCTTATGAGTCCCTAGTATATGGTACCTTAGGTACCAAGGGCATAGGTACTTCACAGGCCTACCAGGGGCTGAAGCATGTATTATGCCACCCCTGGGAAGCAGACTAAATCTGACACCACAGGCCTGCTACTGCAGCCTGGGTGAGGAGGTACTAGCACCCCTCACTGAGATATAGGTTCCCTATATCTCCCCTGCACACACATTTAAACCTATCAGTCACCCCTAAGGCAGGCCCCATCAATCCTGAGGGCAGGGTGATTAGTTTCTATGTGAGAGGGTGCCTCTGCCTGAGCAGGGCCCCTCTGCAGCTCTCAGAGTCCATTCTCTGGGGCTGTTTGTGAATGCGGTCAAACCAGATACTCTTAAGTGCATTATAACCTCGCCGTTAATGCTAACTTTGGAATGGCTGCATCAAAACATGTCGTGTTTGGTGTCAAACACCTTGGAATCATACCCCCACACCAGTACCTGGTGTGGGAGTATGATCCCACCCTTCTAGAGGGATAGACATGTACCTACTGTGGAAACGCGGTAGAATCCTGAAGAGCCCTGGCATCACAAAATGGATGCCACCAGTCACAGACACTGGGCTGCCCTCCTGCTGATGACCGAAACTCGCAGTGGAGGAGGCCCAACAATAGGTATCCTGTCACAGGGAGGTGTGACCACCTCCCAGACAGGGTTTAGTGTATTGGGGCTGGGTGGGTGCACTCCTAGAGTGCTTTGAAGTCCTGCACTGGGGGAGCAGGAGGCTCCTCTGTGCATACACCAGTTCAAACTGGCTCAGGGGCTACCTGCCCCTGCTCTGGCGCGAAACTGGACAAAGGGAAGTGGGTGTAGCCACCCACTCCCTGACCCTCCCATAGGTGGGGTCACAGAGCTAGTCCCTCCCTTCCTTTTAGTATAAGATAGGGAACCCTTGACCTTGCAAACTAGATATCCCTGGATGACGCTCTAAAGAAGAATCCCGGACCTTCAACGTTCCACTACCTCTGGAAGACTGAAGAATCTCCCTTGGAGTCAAGGAGTGACTCCCCTGCTTGGCAGGCACCAAAAACTGCAACGACGGTCGCAAACTACGCCTCTCCCGCCGGAGCCTGAAGATCCTGCAGCCCAGGAAGAGGATTTCCTGACTTCTCCAAGGCCATCGTGAGTCCCCAGTGAAGCTGAGGCAAGTGGACCCCACGAGTGATGAGAAACCACAGTCCCTGGGTACCGTGCACTATTTTCGAGTGCAACCCCTTGACGACATTCTACGAACCTGTGCTTTGGACCACGTGTGGTCCCAGCCTCTAGCAGAGATCCCTCCCAAGATCCGAGGCCTACCCAATCCTGAGTGACCGTGGGCCCCTGTTGAAGGAATCCTCCCGAGGCGTCTTTGCGATCCCTTGCCAGCCATCTTGTGGGTCCCCTGAAGACTTTTCTACACATCCAAAGAGTTCTCCTGGTTGCTCCAGGCCTGCCCTGACTTACCCTCGCTGAGTGAGTCCCCCAAACCTTGCTGGTCTGCACCATTGACTTTTTGTTCTTTCCATGAGACTTGCTGCTACCAAGGCTTGTTGGCTCCAATCGGGTTGCTGACACCGCAGTCAGCTGCAGACTTTGTGGTAAACGCTGAATCCAGCTCCTGTTTGTCCTTGATGCCTCCTGGACCTCGTGGCTGAAGAGTCAAGACACCCGTGAACGACCTGAATCTGTCGACGACGGTGGGAATTCATCTTCCTTGCCCCGGGTCACTGCCAAGTGACTTTGAACACTGTCTCCTCTGCTTTCAGGTCTTCCTCCTTCCAAATCCAGGCTTGGATTCCACCGGACACTTCTGGCTTCACAAGCAGCAAGTCTTCATTGGCTCACATTGAAAACGACGCCGCGACCCGACACCAAAGGATACCTATGCACCCGGCTTCCCTGGGTGAGGTAACTCCAGCACTACAGTGCTCCTGTGGGTGTTGGCCCTAGAACTACTTACCCTGTAAGTGACTTGCTTGTAGCTACTCCCAAAGTGCCCTTAAACTCTTAATTTCCAACTGCGACTTGCCCCATTGAAGTCTACGGCGATCTGCGCCTGTGTTCCCTCACTGCACGCGTCCCCCGTGGGTCCTTTACTTACCTGCCTTGGGTGGTTTCGTGAGGCCCCAGCACTTCTGAAGGCCCTAGGCCTTGTCCCTTTGCAAGTCGTTGTTCTTAAGTCTCTTTTTTAGTATATGGTCTGGTACGCCCCTATGGCCCCAGCCATATTTGTGCTCAATTTGTTGTGAAACGTTGATTTGTGCATATGTTCCTGACTTCTAATCTCACCAGAGATTAGTAGAGAGTTGTTTAGTAATAAATACATATATATTTGATATATATACCTGTGTGGTGTCTTTTCATTTGGTGATTCAAGAGATTGTGTGGTAAAACAAGCTGCTTTACATTCCTCCAAGACTTAGCCTGAAGGCTGCTCTCCACAGCTACCACTAGGATAGCTTTCTGTAAAGGTTGTCTTAAACCTACCTACCATAACAGTCGAATTGTACTGGGGCAAGGTGTCCACTTTAACTAGTGAACAGCATATACCAGGCCAACTTCTCACACACTGTAACCAAAATGCATGGTTTCTAAACCACTTCTAACACTTTAAAGTCTAACTATTCAATCCACTGTGTAAAGGCAAATCTCACCACTTCAGTAGCTCTAGCAGCATCCTATATTTTGCACTGTTTGCGTGGGGTGTCTCCGAGGGGTTCCACGTATATTCAGCTACACTTTCTTCCTTTGTATGTAAGAGAGGGGACAAACAGATCCAAACCATTCTAAATTCTTAAAATGTGCTTTATCTCATGTTGAACCCTCTACTTGCTCTGTTTCATTAAGAGACTTCAGACACTATTGCATGAAAGCAGCGTCCGTTTTAGTCTGGATTATCTTTTCTTATGTACTGCAGTCATCATATGAACCACAGGAACTTAAAGCTCTGCTGTCCGTACCTCATATCATTTTGAATTGTTTCGGCCTACTTTCAGACTGCATGTTCTTAAGGGTAGCCAGCAGGGTATTCTTCGTACCTTTGTCAGATGTACCCTGTTTCTACGTCTTCAGATGTGGTACTTGTACTTCTCATCACGTTGAGTAGATGAGTAAAGTGCAAAGCAACTGTCCACTCCACTTTGTAAAGCAAAACCTATTTCGATAAACCTAGCAGCACCCACTTTTCATACATTTCTAAAAGGTGTTTCCAAAGAGTTTCATGTGTGTTCAGCCCCAATGTATTTCTCAGGAAGTAAGAAAGGATTGGAAGATGATTGTAGATGGAATATTTTACAGGTGCCTGACACCCAACTCGAAACCATGCTAACTTTGTACAACTCGCACTTTCCCATGCTCAACACTGTGCTGACTTGCTCTGTATTATTATGAGGTCTCAGACATCTATGTTTGGAGGCTGGCGGGAGGGACTTTAATTCCATTCTGGACTCTCTTTTCTTACTTACTTCAGTCATCACGGAAACCAGAAGAACTGAAAAGCCTGATAGGTGTCTTCACAATAAATATATTTCAATCGTTTTTAGTCCTACTTTCAGACTTTAGTTTCACAGGTTAGTAAAAACTATTTCACATACTTTTATCGATTAACCCAGTATTTCTAATTCTTCCGCTGTTGTAGTTGTTCCCCATCTGCTGAGTGGAAGAGTAAGCAGCAAAGCAACTGTTCACTCCATTTTATAAATGTGAATTTCACCACTTGAGTAGCCCAAGCATCAGCCCACATTTCACACTCTTTATGAGGGGTGTTTTGAAGCAGTTATATGTGGTTTAAGCTCCAATGTCATTCTCAGGACATAAGAGAGAAAAGTAAAGATGTCTCTAGATGAAATATTTTGCAGCTGCCTGACACCCATCTCCAAGTCATGTTACTTCTGTACAAAGTACACTTTTCCACATTCGATGCTGTGCTGATCTACTCTCTTTGATTATGAGGTTTTGAAAACCTGAATTTGGAAACCAGTCCGAGTGACTTCAGTTTCAGTCTGTATTTTTCTTTCTTACCTCCTGGAATCATTACACAAAGCTCTACAAGTGGCTGCACAATTATATAGATTTCAATAGTTTTCGGGCCTACATTCTATAGGTTGTATGTTTTCACAGGCTACTGACAGACTAGCAATATTTTGCAGCTCCCCAACACCCGACACCAACCCATGAAAACTATACAAACAAGCACTCTCCCACGCTTAATGTTGTGCTGATCTGCCCTGTTAAGATATGAGCTTTCAGTCACCTGTGTTTGGAGGCGGGATGAGCAATTTCACTTATATTTATGGATTCTCTTCTCTAACCTACTGCAATCATTTTGTAAACCACGAGAAGTTAAAGCTCTACAACTCTAATCATTTATAGGCAAGCTACCATATCCCTCCTGAATGGCGCCGTTAGGTCTGTGAACAGATAGTTTTAAGAAGGCCTGTGCTTTCTCAGGAAGGGGGTAGAAAGTGAAGAGGACATGGGGATGGGAGCATTGTTGGAGGCAGCAGCAGGTCGTGGAGGACAGGATAGCTCACCAGAGAGACAGGTGGGAGAGGGCAGGGGATCACAGATAGAGAGAACGGAAGGCAAAGGGGGGAGGGCAATTGAAGGAGAATAAAACTGACCACAGAGGGCAGGTCTTTATGAACAGGGACATTATTACAAATCCTGAAGGGCAGGGACACTTGGGCAAGGGCTGGGGTAGCAAGCTGATCAGAGAGGGTAGGCCAGCATGGACAGTGGCAGCACAATGGACCACAGAGGGCAGGAGGGATGGGGGGGGGGACACGGACCTAGTACGGAGGGCAGGGGAGGGGAGCATGGGTAGGGGCAGCATGTTGAACACAAAGGGCAGGACAGCATGGGCAGGTGCAGCAAGTCCACCATGGAGGGTAGGTGGGATGCAGACAGAGAACAAAGGGCAGGGGGAGAGGGGCAAAGGCAGGGGCAGAAAGCTTACTGTAGGGGAAAGGCAGCACAACCTCCCCCAATGGGCAGGAGAGATGAGGTGGGGGAAGAACAGGGAAAATAGAGGGCAGGGGAAGGGGCAGCAAATTCAACACAGAGGGCAGGCAGCAGGGCCAGTGACTGCACAAAGGACCATGGAAGGCAGGAGGAAAGTGTCAGGGGCATGCAGATGGAGAAAGGATGGCAGTGAGTAGGGGGGCAGGGGCAACAAGCTAATGAAAGAGGGCATGAAGAGGAAAAGTATCAAAGTACATAATGGAATCCAGTAAGAACAATCAAGAAGCCCAATAATGTAACAGAAGTAGAGGTGAGCAGAAGTTTTTTTATTCTTCAACTTTTCTCCAAATCCTCATTTACAACACATCAACGAAACGGTAGCCGACTCTTTTTTCGTCACTAAGACGTTTTCAAGACTGTAATTCAATGTGAAGCCGTAAGCCCATATGGTTCTGAGTTCAAAGTAGAAAGGTGCCAAAGTCTGTTATAGTGAAGAATTCTCCAGTGCATCAGTCAGAAGTGATCTGTCTTGTATGTTCAAATGAAAGTGAAAATTAACTTGTCACCACTCCACTATCTGGCAGGTACATAGATGTACCAGTTTCTCTCACTGGGAACCATCAAATGCGTAAGGTCTGAAGCGTGATAGCACTGAGCATTTGAGGATGTTGCAGTCAAATACAGTTGACCATGATAAGCTTACAGTGTCCATCTCCAAAAACAGTCAGCACTGATAAAGGAGGGCAGACGGCAGCAGCAGTGTCAGAACAATAGAACATGGAGGGTATGAGAGACGGGACAGCGGTACACACATGGAGAAAGGGCAGGAGAAGCAAACTGGCCAGGGAGGGCGGGTAGTGATAGCACAAGGGACAATGGAGGGAAGGAGGAAGGGTTCAGGGGCACGCACACAAAAAATGGAGGGCAGGAGCGAAGGGGTTGTGGCAGAGACAAGCTGAACACATGGGAAAACAGGCATGGACAGGGGCAGCTCAATGCACCAGGGAGGGCAGAAGGAAAAGGGGAAGAGGCAGGGTGTAGGGGCAGCAAACTGACCATGGAGGGCAGTTACAGCACAACGGACCACGGAGATCAGGAGGAAGAGGACAGTAGAATGGACAAGGAGAAAATAGGGCAGTAGGTTAAGGAGTAGGGACAGCAAGTGAACCTGGGAGTGCAGATTCCAGGAACAGTGGTAGCATAATGGACCACAGGAGGGAGGTAGGAGGGGCAAGGGAACACACACATTGAGCCGAGGGCAGGGTAAGTGGTGTGGGGCAGCAAGCTGGCCATGGTGCACAGGCTATATGGGCTGCACAATCGCTGCATGTCACCAACCCCTAAGGACAGCAAATCCTTGATATACATGTCCTTTAGCTGTGAGCAGCAGAGTATTTCCAGCAGGGCCTGGCCTCTGGTCAGGTCTTGTGTCCAACCTCTGGTGCATATTCCCAACCCCACCCCATGGTCACTCAGTGCTCTGCTGCATGCAGCCTTCGGCCATGCACAGCGAGGTGTTGGCTTCAGGGCCTCACCTCCGCTCTTGCTGTGTGCCCAGCTCCTTGCAGGCAGCCAGCACTCACTCACTGCGCACAGCATTAGTCTATGCACAGGTGGAGGTTGTCTGCAGGGCCTAGTCTCCAGCCAGGTCCTGCACCCAACTCCCCACTGAATGTGGCAAACCCTCCCACGGGTGGCCAACCCCCTGCTGTGCATGGCTTTCGATTGTGTGCAGAGGGGGTTGTCTGCAGATACTTGCCTTTGGCCTGGTTCTGCACCCAAACCCCATGCACGTCAATCCAATGAAGACCCCTACCCCACATTTACGTATTTATTTTTAATTTTTTGCTCTACAGTGGTTCTTCTATGATGCCACTCTCAAGCCTCTCCTGCCATGGTACTGAGGGACAATGCAAGCTTCACCCAAAGAAGCTTGCACTGCCTGGTGATACCATGCGGGTTGAACACTGAGTGGCAGTACCGTGGGAATCTCATGGCACCTCACTAGATGGCCACTCTGTATCCCACTGGGGCACTCTTTTACCAGCAACATGCATTTTTTTAAATATTTTTATGCTTGGGGTTGAAGTTGGACTACCCCATCCCACTAGTGGTAGGAAGTCAGGGTATCCCTACCTCTTAATACCTTTTCCTTCAGGACACAGGTAACATGTCCTCGAGTCCTGTAATAGAGGCTGCAACATTTCTCTTCAAGTTGCAGCCAGTTGCAGATCTCCCGGTACTGGCCCCATGGTACTGAAAAGGTTGACAGGAGAAACAACTTCTTCACCCAATCAGAGGCCCTTAGTGTTTGAAATTATGGTACTGATGGAATCCCTCAGGACTCCCATGGGGCCATTTAATTCTTAACCCCTTCATGGCTACCCCAAACACCTATTTAAATGTGAGTTTCTTGAAATCAGCTGAACGGATTTACATCTGATAATAAAAAGCAAGCTTTCTGAGCAAAGTTCTAACTTTTTTCCAAGTTAGGTGTAATTGCGTTCTGCCTTTTTTTATGTATCATTTCCCAAATGTTGCTATAGGGACTCACATGGAAACTAATGTTTTGGGACCCCCATTTTTCTTGACCACCACTTGATGGATCACCCGACGCTTTGTAGGAAGAAGCTGAGGTGGATAAACTTTTTAAAAAAAAGTTTTTGTGAAGATCTGTGACACAGCCCTAAATTTTAGTGAAACAAAAAAACGCTGCTCCTATGGAAACGCTGAACGCCACATTGTAATATATATATTTCATAGTGGATATTGTACTTCATTTATGTCAATTTCATTTTGCCCTGTTGCGTTTTGCACAATATCGCTTTGAAGTAGGGCATACACATCAACCCTGCACAGCAGTTCAGTGCTGTTCTACAACTCGTGCACGTATATATGGGTCTTGGTCGGCAATTCTGCACCCAATTTCTTGTGCCCAAGTTTACCTGAATCTCATGTCCATTTGAAGAAGCATACTGAACATATTATGCTGAATCAATGCTAAACAATGAACCTTATCCTCAAATTAATTCATCATTCTATCCAAACAGCTTCTGAGTCATTCATTAGTCCTCACAATGCATCAATCCATGTATCAATGCACCAACTCTTATTCATTCACCTCTCACCTTTATACTTTCATTCATCCACCGATCCATCATTTTATGCATTAATCCATTCACGAGTACATCCACCCACACGCTCATTAACCAGTGCATCCAATTAAGCGCCCATACATGTATTTATTTACCTTGTGGTCCAATTCAGCAGCCCACCCTTCAAGTCGCAAACTTTTTTATTCATTTTGTCTACGTACTTTGCTTGCCCTATTGCCTTTTGGAAGCACTTGGACATCCACTATCAACTTCAGAGCACTCTCATCCAGCCATTGTTCTGCTTTCTGTCATTCAATCACCCACACACAATCACCCTTCCAACCATCTATCTATATCTGACTGGTCGCCCTCGCACTCTCAGTCATTTTCAGATTTACAACCTCACACTTGATTGTGTTAATTCATTTTCGCACCTTTACATCCTCACATTCTTCTTCATTCATCCATGTTCATTTTATCACCCATCCATCTAAACACAAAATAAACTCGTCCATCAGTAAATAAACAAAATAAATGCACACAGTCAATGCTATTGGCTTTACTATGTTTGATTGTATGTTTCTTGAGATCAGAGGACCTGAGTGCTTCCGTAGGTTCAGAAAAACCCTTCAATCAGATGTATCGCTGTTATTTGTAACTCGCGCTGCAAGATCTGCACACACCTCTTACTTCACAAATTAATGCTCACTTGCTGTTTCGATAGTCATCCAGTATTGTAAGCATAATTAAATTTAAGGCTGAAATAAAGTTGTTAATTTATTTAGGCAGCGATATCATGATAAGATCAGCCTCATTAATTAAGCAGACAATCTTCCTTTCTATAGACCAGCCTGAAGACTTCTTCAAAGAAAGGCGTTTCATTCTCATTCTCAAATATTTAGTTTCAAACTAAGTAATTAATTATAGTTGAACTTTAACTGCTGATCTCGTGTTTTCAGAGCATATTTCCTCTAAGTGACGGTCTTTTATTTTGCTTAATTCACTGCATGCGACAACCCAATTAGTAAACAATAAATTGCGTGCCGGAAGAAAAGAAGGAAATTGCATTCTTCTGTACCATTCACTTTTCATTACAAATGGGCAATATGTCATCACCAGAGACATTTTTTCTAGGGGCGGCACAGATAGATGAATCACTCGGTTAATTTGAACAAGCAAAACCCTGACATATCCATATTTTATCTTTGGATATAGTATGCACCTTCTGATATACTGATTGTCAGTAAAACATACAAACACCAAACTGCCTCGATAATGAGAATTCAGTACAGCTCGAAGATTCAAATTGGCACAGTTGTTGAAAATAATTATGTACTGTGCACTAAACTATTAGAGGCAGGAGTTTTCTCTGGAGTGGTCAAGAGAAAAAAACATTGAACCTACTGAGTTGGCAGAATTGGTACGTAACTCCACACTGTTTTATCTTAATCATTTTATAGAATGACACATTCAAGTAATCATGTATCGTTATATATATTCCAGCTAACAACCCCAAAGATCGTTACATATAATCTGGACTTGCATTTTAATCAATTGTGAAAAAAAGATATTTTCATTGCACAATTTACATTTACGGCTGGCAGTAGGAACACATTGTTATTTATGTTTTTAATTTGTCTAATGTGTGTATATATATATATATATATATATATATATATATATATATATATATATTATCTACTGGCGGTCGCCAGTCGATAGTTATAGTTAGGACCTAGTTTCCATAGGAAACTTGTTTTTTGTTTTCTCAATATCTTTGGCGCCGGTTGATGAATCTTCGTGAAATTTTCAAAACTCGTAGCCCGCTCCGGTCAGCTCCTGTCTCGAAAGTTTTGGGGTGATTCGGCAAGCGGGGGCCGAGAAAAAAGGGGGGTCCCAAAACATGTTTTCTCCATGTTAATTCCCATAGGAAACTTTAGACACGGCTACAGCCCGAACTGCTGAATGGAATTACACCAAATTTGGCAAAAAGGTAGCCCTTGGTTCAGAAAGAGACCTTTTTTTTTTAAATGGTGTAAATCCGTTCAGTAGTTCCTGAGAAATTAAAAAAATTGAGGTCGGAAAATCAATTTCCCATAGGAAACTTTAGACACGGTTACAGCCGAAACTGCTGAACGGAATTACACCAAATTTGGCAAAAAGGTAGCCCTTGGTTCAGAAAGAGACCTTTTTTTTAAATGGTATAAATCCGTTTAGTAGTTGCTGAGAAAATCAAAAAATAAAAGTTTCGATATCTATGGCCGCGGTGGATCCGCGCACCCTCCCGATCACGAGCTTTATTCTAATTGGCTGTCAACACTCCAAAGTGTTGGCAGCCATCTTGTGCCTCGGTAACCGAGGCACAAGAAAACAGGGAAACAAACACAAAAAACAAGAAAAGGGGGCAGGGTAGAAACACCCTGAGCCCCTAGGCCTGCTCAGGGGGTCCCACGAGGACCCCCAGGGCCCCAAAAAGCATTTAAAAAAAAATAAAAAATTGGCCGAATTCGCGCTGTGTGCGCGAATCCGGCTGAAAATAAAAAAAACGAAGCGCGGACTCCCGCGCTTTGTTTAATTAAGCCCCCGGGTGGGCCAGGTCCCGGAGGCATGCAGAAATAAAATTGCGGGGGCCCAGGGGGACCCCCGCAGCCCCGGGGACCGCCACCCCCCGGGGATTTGATAAAATATTTGCGGGGGTACACGGCACCCCCGCAGCCCCGGGGACCGCCACCCCCCGGGGCTTGTTTTTTAAAGGTTTTGGGGGGCCTCCAAGGCCCCCCCAAGCCCCGGGGACCGCCACCCCGGGGCTTTCATTAAATATTTGCGGGGGGCACAGGGCCCCACTGCAGCCCCGGGGACCGCCACCTCCCCGGGGCACTAAAATGCTAATTTGGGGGTCCGTTACGGACCCCCGAGCCCCGGGGACCATCACCTCCCCGGGGCTGTGCATGTGATGGGAGGGGGGCCGTGCGGCCCCCATCCTGGAGCCTGTGATGGCCCTGGGGACCGCCACCCCCCAGGGCCGGCTCCTGCAGTGTCCCGGGGTGCCCACCCCCGGGACACTGCTGTTTGCTATGACAGGGCGGGAGCCTCGCGGCTCCCGCCCTGTCATAGCAAACTGTGGTTTGGGTTTTGGAAGAGAGAGCAGGAAACCTGCTCTCTCTTCCAAAATTCAAACCAGATTGCTTTTCCACACGGGGAGCTGCATGTCAGCAGCTCCACATGTGGAAAAGCAATGCCGGCTCCCGTAGGACGCGGGGAGCAGGCGGGACCGTGGGGTCATTGGGGCTCCCCTAGGGTCCCCAACAAGAGGCCAGGCCCCGGGGGATGGGGTCCCCGGGGCCAAAAGTAGCCAGGGACGGGGCCACGTGGCCCCCCTCCCCCATAATAAAACTTAATTTAAAAAAAAACTGCAAAGGCCGGCCCCGGGGGATGGGGACCCCGGGGCCATAAATGGCCTGAGGAGGGGTGCCACGCAGCCCCCCTCCAAATAAATAACATTTTTAAAAAACACTGGCCGAATATGGCCTCGGGAGGGGGGGCCACGCAGCCTCCTTCCATTTTTTAAAAAAAGGGGTCAGGCCCTGGGGGATGGGGTCCCCAGGGCCCATAAAATAGGAAAGAAAGGGGGGGCCACACAGCCCCCCATCTTAAAAAAAAAAAAAAAACGCAATTGTGCCGGAGGCCCCGCCCCCTCCCAGCAACACTCTGCAAACGCGCCCTGTGGCGTGTTTTAAGTTGGGGAATTAATTCCCCTTCAATACTGGGGGTCCCTGGGGGCCAACTAGCCCACCAGGTACCTCCAGTAGGCGCCACAGGGCTGCATTGCAGAGAGGTGGTCCAGGCCACGCCCCTTTTTACACCTCTCTGCAATGCAGCTCTGTGGAGCTTACTGGAGGTACCTCGTGGGCTAAGTGGGACCCTCAGGATTCAAGGGGACTTTATCCCCCAACTTAAAACGCGCCACGGGGTGCGTTTGCACAGTGGTGAAGGGAGGGGGCTAGGCCTGAGGTGACATGTGTGCAAACACACCCTGTGGCGCGTTTTAAGTTGGGGAATTAAGTCCCCTTCAAACCTAAGGACCCCTGGGGGCCAACTAGCCCACCAGGTATCTCCAGTAAGTGCCACAGGCCTGCGTTGCAGAGAGGTGTTCCAGGCACGCCCCTTTTTACACCTCTGTGCAACGCAGCTCTGTGGCGCTTACTGGAGGTACCTAGTGGGCTAGTTGGACCCCAGGGACCCTCACGATTCAAGGGGACTTAATCTCCCAACTTAAAATGGCCACAGGGCGTGTTTGCACACATGTCACCTCAGGCCCCCCCTCCCTTCACCACTGTGCAAACGCGCCCCGTGGTGTGTTTTAAGAGGTAGTTTTAATCCCCCTGCCCTATTATGTACTAGGGCCTTACAGAGGAGGTCATGCTAATCACAGGGGTACCCCAACGCATAGTGTTCTGTAGTGTATGTAGGTGTTTTCACTGTATTCTAAGTGTCTTTTAGCATAGCACTGGCTCTAGGCCTAGTTACTCAGAGTCAGTTACCACCAGTACCCGTCTGAAAAAGTTGTGGGCACAGGATGATTTTGCAACAAGGCCTCTTTCTGCTCCTCTGTTGGTTCTTTCTGCACATGTCTTGCTTCTTCCTGCACTTTTCTTCGTCTTTGTGGACTTCTGTTGCTTCTTTCTGCATTTCTTTTGCTTCTTTCTGTGCGTTTTTTCTTCTTTCTTCACATGTCCTACCTCTGTAGGCATAGTTAGAAACTAGCATTTAAAAAACCTTTGAAATTCACTTAAAAAACCATAGGTTTCAGGCACGTTATAGTTAGAAATTAGCATTTAAAAACCTTTGAAATTCACTGAAAAACCATAGGTTTCAGACACTTTACAGTTAGAAATTAGCATTTAAAAAACCTTTAATTTAGAGTGGGTGTATCAAAGGTTATATTAGGGTGTGAGAAGATGCATCAAATTATCACATGGATGATGTCATCAGTGATGTCATTTGAGATGTCATCAGTGATGTCATCAGTGATGTCACTGACCATGTCATGAGTGATGTAATATGTGACGTCATCAGCAGTGCATTGCGGGAGCGCGAGTTATACTTAGCTGAACTAACTATAACGGGGAATTTCTCTGGTTTTGTACGAGTGAAATGTCCAACTAACTATAACTGTCCCTAAAACCTATGGCTTTTTCAGTGAATTTCAAAGGTTTTTTAAATGCTAATGTCTAACTATAACGTGCCTGAAACCTATGGTTTTTTTCAGTGAATATATTTATATATATATATATATATATATATATATATATATATATATATATATATATATATATATATATATATATATATATATATATATATATATATATATATATATATTCACTGAAAAAACCATAGGTTTTAGGGACAGTTATAGTTACTTGGACATTGCACTCGTACAAAACCCGTGAAATTCCCCCGTTATAGTTAGTTCAGCTAACTATAACTCACGCCCCGCAATGCACTGCTGATGACGTCACATATTACATCACTCATGACATGGTCAGTGACATCACTGATGACATCACTGATGACATCTCAAATGACATCACTGATGACATCACTGATGACATCATCCAGTGACTGTGTGTTTCTGTAAAGTTTAAATATGTTTAATATATATAGGGAAAGGCGTATTGAAGAATGAGTGGGTGTATAAGTGTCTGAATGGATGTTTTAGTACGTGAGTGACTGATTGTACAAGTGAGTGATTAAACGTATCTTACTGAATGCATGGGTTAGTGACTAAACTGTGTGAATGTCTGTATCCGTCTGTTTGTTGGTGTGTAAGTGGATGCATGGATTTGCGAATAGCTACATGAGTGTCTATATGGGTTATTGATTGGTTCTCTGAGTATCTGTATGGCTGCCTGAGTGTTTGTGTGGGTGGGGTGTGTGTGACTCTGTACATAGATGTGTGAGTGGGTGATTCACTGGGTGCATGATTTCAAGAGTGCATCTGTGATGGACTGCTTGGGTGGGTGAGTGTGTGTAAGAGTGTGTTAGTGAGTGAATGTATGTCCCAGTGGTACACGTGTGAGTAACTACGTATGTGAAAGGCAGTATATATGTGTGTTGGAGTATATAAATACCTATAAGCGAGAGTGTGTGATTGTGATAGTGACTGTATGGATGAGTGTGTGCTTGTATCAGCGATTGTATAAGAGCGTAAGAATGTGCTAGTATTTGTATGAGTAAGTGAGCTGGTGTGTGTATAACTGTATAGGTGAGTAAATGGGTGTGTGCTTAATTTTTTGCATGACTGACTAGGTGTGTGAGTACCTCTATGGATGAGTGGCGGTGTGTGAGTGTTTATATAGGTGTATGAGTGCATATAATAGTCCTGTACTGAGTGACTATAAGTATGAGTGACTGTACGGGTGAGTGAGTAGATGTGTGTGTGTAGACCTAAGAATCAGTGAGTGTGTATATAGTAATTGGTGTTGGAGTGTCTATGGTTTTGACAATGGCAGTCTGTAATTTACAGTGGGTGTATCAAAAGTTATATTAGGGTGTGAGAAGATGCATCAAATTATCACATGGATGATGTCATCAGTGATGTCACCAGTGATGTCATTTGAGATGTCATCAGTGATGTCATCGGTGATGTCACTGACCATGTCATGAGTGATGTAATATGTGACGTCATCAGCAGTGCATTGCGGGGGCGCGAGTTAGAGTTACCTGAACTAACTATAACGGGGGAATTTCACGGGTTTTGTACGAGTGCAATGTCCAACTAACTATAACTGTCCCTAAAACCTATGGTTTTTTCAGTGAATTTCAAAGGTTTTTTAAATGCTAATTTCTAACTATAACGTGCCTGAAACCTATGGTTTTTTCAGTGAATTTGTAAGGTTTTTTAAATGCTAATTTCTAACTATAATGTGCCTGAAACCTATGGTTTTTTTCAGTGAATTTCAAAGGTTTTGTAAATGACAATTTTTTTAATTGTATTAATTGTTATATTTATTTTTTTGATAGTGATTTACTACATTTTTTTAAACTATTTATTTTTAGATATTTTTTTTTTAAATTACATTGTAATTACATTATACATTACATTACAAAATATACTTTCTCAGAATGAATTACTTTAGTTTAAATACTTTGCAAATAGGCAATAGACTTTTAAGTACAGTAGTTACAGTTGTTGCAATGGGCAACACAATTTCAAACACAATGCAACATTGAGCTCAATGTGAATTTCTAGTTAAATGCAATTAGTTACTTTATGGATTACTTTTTCTAACCACAGGACTGGATCCTAGATTCAGTCCTGGGACATCTCCTGTAAACAGTTGAGTAAAAGCGTTTTGGTTACAGTAGTGATTTTTAAGGAATATTATTGTATTTTAAAAGTTGACACAGAAACTTTTTCACATAGAATCACCAATGTTATCCTATGGGAGGAAATTCACTTAGCAGGTAAGTAGTGTTATCGTTACTTTTTCTTACTCAGTGGTGGATCCTGGATCCAGCACTGGTGCATCTCCTGTAAACAGTTAAAAGAATGCGTTTAAGTCATACAGGCGATTTTTAAGGAATATTTGTAGTTTGTGAAAATCGACACTTTGAAACTTTTCTGCTGAAAACCAGACAATGGATTCCTATGGAAGGAAATACAAGTTACTGGTAAGTACGGTTAGAATTACTTTTCAGGGTCAGTGCTGGGCTAAAAGATGCAGCACCGGGTTCTCTCCTGATAACAGGTGAGTAAATCGGAATTCATAGTTCGGCTGATTTTATAGAAATATTATAAAGTTAAAAAACTCCACACTTAGAAGAATTTCCACGTGAAACCAGTCAATGTTAGCCTATGGAAGGAAATTCAAGTTACTGGTAAGTACGGTTAGAATTACTTTTCAAGGTCAGTGCTGGGCTAAAAGATGCAGCACTGGGTTCTCTCCTGATAACAGGTGAGTAAATCGGAATTCGTAGTTCGTCTGATTTTAGAGGAATATTATAAAGTTCCAAAACGCCACACTTAGAAGAATTTCCAAGTGAAACCAGTCAATGTTAGCCTATGGAAGGAAATTCAAGTTACTGGTAAGTACGGTTAGAATTACTTTTCAGGGTCAGTGCTGGGCTAAAAGATGCAGCACTGGGTTCTCTCCTGATAACAGGTGAGTAAATCGGAATTCGTAGTTCTGCTGATTTTAGAGGAATATTTGTATGTTTCAAAAATCGACACTTAGAAACTTTTTCAGCAAAAAGCAGGCAATGATATCCTATGGAAGGAAATGCAATTTACTGGTAAGTACGGTTAGAATTACTTTTCAAGGTCAGTGCTGGGCTAAAAGATGCAGCACTGGGTTCTCTCCTGATAACAGGTGAGTAAATCAGAATTCGTAGTTCGGCTGATTTTAGAGGAATATTTGCACAATGGTGAAGGAAGGGGGTGGGGCCTGAGGTGACATGTCTGCAAACACGCCCTGTGGCGCGTTTTAAGTTGGAGAATTAATTCCTCCTCAATCCCGAGGGTCCCTAGGGGCCAACTAGCCCACCAGATACCTCCAGTATGCGCTAGAGAGCTGCGTTGCAGAGAGGTGTTCAGAGGCCACGCCCCTTTTGCACCTCTCTGCAACGCAGCTCTGTGGCGCTTTCTGGACGTACCTGGTGGGCTAGTTGGCCCCCAGAGACCCTCAGGATTTAAGGGGATTTAATTCCCCATCTTAAAACGCGCCACAGGGCCTGTTTGCACACATGTCACCTGAAGCCCCGCCCCCTCCCTTCACCACTGTGCAAACGCGCCCCGTGGCGCATTTTAAGTTGGGGGATTAAGTCCCCTTGAATGCTGAGGGTCCCTGGTGTCCAACTATCCCACCAGGTACCTCCAGTAAGCGCCACAGAGCTGCGTTGCAGAGAGGTGTAAAAAGGGGCGTGGCCTGGACCACCTCTCAGCAACCCAGCCCTGTGGCGCATACTGGAGGTTCCTGGTGGGCTAGTTGGCCCCCAGGGACCCCCAGTATTCAAGGGGAATTTGTTCCCCCTTTGCAAACGCGCCAGGGGGCGCGTTTGCAGAGTGCTGCCAAGGAGGGGGCGTAACCTCTGGCGCGATGCCGGATTATTATTTTTTTTTTAAAGGGGGCTGTGTTGCCCCCCTTCTTTTTAATTATTTTGGGCCCTGGGGACCCCATCCCCCAGGGCCTGACCCCCTTTTATTATTTTTTTAAAAAGCAACGGGAAGGGGACCAGGGGGCCCCCCTCCCGTGGCCAATTTTGGCCCGGGGACCCCATCCCCCGGGTCATTGCCACCTTTTTGTTTTTTTAATTTTCATGGAGGGGGGCTGCGTTGCCCCCCTCCTCAGGCCTCCTTAGGCCCCGGGGACCCCATCCCCCGGGGCCGGCCTTTGTATTTTTTTTATTTTTTTTATTACATTTTGGGGAGGGGGGCCGTGTGGCCCCCCTCCCGGGCCACTAATGGCCCCGGGGACCCCATCCCCGGGGCCTGGCCTCTGGTTGGGGACTGTGGGGGGTCCCCAATCCTCCCACAGTCCCGCCGGCTCCCGCGTCCTACGGGAGCCGGCATTGCTTTTCCACAAGGGGAGCTGACATGCAGCTCCCCTTATGGAAAAGCAATCTGCTTTACTTCATTGAAGCGAGAGCAGGTTTCCCTGCTCTAGCTTCAATCAAGCAAGCAAGTTTGCAATAACAGGGCGGGAGCCGTGAGGCTCCCGCCCTGCCATTGCAAACAGCAGTGTCCCGGGGGTAGGCACCCCGGGACACTGCAGGAGCTGGCCCTGGGGGTGGCGGTCCCCAGGGCCACCACAGGCTCCAGGAGGGGGGCCACGCGGCCCCCCTCCCCACTTCTACATAGCCCCGGGGAGGTGGTGGTCCCCGGGGCTTCGGGGGTCCGAAATGGACCCCCACATGTATTTTCTTAGTGCCCCGGGGAGGTGGCGGTCCCCGGGGCGTGTGGGGGGGCAGGAGCCCCCCCACACAGGTCATTGTTTATTAAAAAAAGAAGCCCCGGGGAGGTGGCGGTCCCCGGGGCTGCGGGAGGGCGGAGAGCCCTCCCGCACCATTTTTCTTTAAAGCCCCGGGGGGTGGTGGTCCCCGGGGCTTGGGGGGCCTTAGAGGCCCCCCACATAAAATAAAAACCAACCCCCCGCATGCCCCCGGGACTTGGGCCACCCGGGGGCAAATTTGCATCGAAGCGCGGGAGACCGCGCTTCGATTTTTTTTTTTCCGGCAGGATCCGCGCACCCTGAGCGCATCCTGCCGATTAAAAAAAAATAAAAAATGCTTTTTTCTGCCCAGGGGGTCCTTGTGGGACCCCCTGAGCAGACCTAGGGGGTCAGGGTGTTTCTACCCTGCCCCCTTTGTGCGTTTTGCGCACTTGTTTCTTTTTTTTTTCTCGGCGGGATTCGCGCACCCTAAGCGCATCCCGCCGATTTTTTAAAAAAAAAAAATGCTTTTTTCTGCCCAGGGGGTCCTTGTGGGACCCCCTGAGCAGACCTAGGGGGTCAGGGTGTTTCTACCCTGCCCCCTTTTTGCACTTTGCGCTCTTGTTTCTGTCCCTCGGTTCTACCGAGGGACAAAATGGCTGCCAACACTTCCTGATTTGGAGTGTTGACAGCCAATTAGCATGCAGCTCGTGATCGGGAGGGTGCGCGAATCCAACGCGGCCATAGATATATATGTGATTTTCCTTTTGATTTTCACAGGAACTACTGAGTGGATTGACACCATTTAACAAAAAGGGTTCTTTCTGAGCCAAGAACTACCTCTTTGCCAAATTTGGTGTAATTCCGTTCAGCAGTTCGGGCTGTAGCCGTGGCTAAAGTTTC
This sequence comes from Calotriton arnoldi, assembly GCA_963921515.1. Taxonomy (NCBI): domain Eukaryota; kingdom Metazoa; phylum Chordata; class Amphibia; order Caudata; family Salamandridae; genus Calotriton; species Calotriton arnoldi. Next base: position 298,676 of record CAWUFW010002954.1, read on the forward strand.
CTATGGGAAAATGAATGGGGAAAACAGGTTTTGGGACCCCCCTTTTTTCTCGGCCCTCGCTTTATTAATCACCCCGAAACTTTCAGGGTAGGAGCGGACCGGAGCGGGCCATAAAGTTTGAAAATTTCGCGAAGATTCGTCAACCGACGCAAGAGTTATTTCAAATAGAATGTCGCGGATTTCCGATGGAAAATAGGTCCTAACTATAACTATCTACTGGCGACCGCCAGTAGATATATATATATATATATATATATATATATATATATATATATATATATATATATATATAGAGAGAGAGAGAGATTAACAAAAAAAACAAAGCAGTATAAACTTCTTGAAATAATAAAATAGAGCTATTCTAAAAACATCGAGCTAACCTAATAGAAGTCACACGAAATGAAGTGGAGTAGTCACAGGTTTATAATAACAATTTACGTCTTTCCCAGTAAACACAAATGTACCTTCTCCTCTACATAACCGATAATCCAAATAAATTGCTATTTCTGCAAAATATTTTGGTGTCATAGGTTTGCAAAGGCTTTTGATTTGGGTGAGGGTTCGACAGGAAGAGGGGTCATGGAGGTCGAGAGACATGGATTTGTTGACAATGTCCATTTTTCTTAAAAGGGATAGGGGAACTTTTAAGAGCAACAAGACTTTGGAATTGGAGTAGACTATCGACTGTGAGATGATGGCTAGTAGAAAACTGAAGTTTGAGGAAAAACATGGATACACAGGAGACTTTTAGTTTCAATATGTGATAATGAAAATGTATTTCTTGATTTCTAAATTATCAGTTTGACGCCAGTCTATCAGACATTTTCAACCATCTAGACATGTCAGTGGATACTGTTTTAGCTACCGACTGTCAGTTCACAGCTTTACAGTTGAGTACAGTCAGAGAACCTCTTCATTTCCTAGGGCTGATCGCAGGTTGATCAGGCATGAGATGTTCATGTGGAAATCAAAACCAGCAGATGACTGGCAGTCTCTGAAAAGTTATGTCAGCATAACCTGTCTTTGTTAGGAAGTCTCAAGGCAGGCTAAAATATGTGATCATTTGCGTGGTTTAAATTTACCTACCCAAGATTGTCGCCTCTTATTCTAGTGTCTACAAGTATCATTGAACTCTCATGAGATTTCAGACTTATTGTTCCCTCAAGTAATGTTACATTTGTTTGGCCAGCATGGAGGGTTGTACTGCCCTGAGCACTCTGTTCACAGAATGTGTTGGACATAAACGTCAGAAAAAGAATACAGATAGGAGACTTGGCCAAGGAGAAATGTACCTGGAATATTTGTAGGCATTGCTATGGAGTGGATTTGGGTATATTTGAGGCACATTGGAAGCAATTTTGCAACATTCAGATGGGCACTTTATGCAGTTGTGTCACTCCCAAAGTTCACCTATCAGGACATGGATTTACAGTCACAACCTAGAGTGGAAGTGTCCTACCAGTTTTGGTCCATCGACAAATAATGCGAATTATCAGGACCTATCACCTTTTTTGACGTCCATATGACTTTATCTTTGTATTTTATATGATCATCCACCTGGATGCGCATCAGTGGGATCGCTGGTCTACTATGCTCATTTCACAGCTTAATCAAAGACACATGAAATTCAAGATGGGTAGGCAAATCTTTGTGCAAGTGTAAACGTGCAGCCGAAGAATTGATCATGTGGATCATAGAAAAGTGTCCTATTAACTGTTGTTCCAGTTTTCATGGACTTGGAACAATTGTGTGGACAGCCATAATTGATATTGTGTTTCCTATCATCTATGTTTATCTACTTGATCTAAGTAAATTTAGCATTTTCAAGATAACCCTGAGTTCTTTCCTGATAATAATCAGATAACCATGACGGTCACAAACAGACAGAATGTGATCAACAGCCTTGTCTATTTCCAGTGGTAAAAATTTGAGATGCAGAGGAGTAAGGCAGAAGAAAATGAATGTACCTATGAAGGCAAGGTGTTAGAAATGGGATTCCTGGTTGGCTGAGGTATGCACCCACGCCAGGCAGGAACCACCACTCTAGTCAGGGTAAGCTAGTTACATACTAAAAGATAATCTGTGCTCACCCTCTGGTAGCTTGGCACAGAACAGTCAGTCTAAGGAGGCAATGTGTAAAGTATTTGTGCAACAGTAACAAACTGAATACACCACAACAAGACTCCACACAAGTTTATAAAAACAGATTATATTTATCTGAGCAAAATAAGACCAACACGACAAAAATCCAATGTATAGAAGTTGAGATATTGAATTTTAAAGGAATAAATGCAGTAAAGTGCTTAGAAGCAAGTAGTGATAAAAGGTTACTTTAGGTTGGGCTGGACTGGGGCAAAGCCAAAGTTTGGGCTAACTGCGCAGAAGCAATGCAGTCATCTAAGCATACACTTACAACCCATGCAGTCACTGAAATACTGAGACACATGCATGAACTCATGCAAACACTCAGGTACTTTTCATGCAGTCACCTAATTATGTAGTGAGCACTATTGTAGTAAACCTGTTATTCATCTAGTAGATATGTACTCATTTAATTACTGAGGGAATACTCTTCCACCAATACAATCACCCCAGCAGTACACTTACTTTCATCCAATCTCTCAAGATTTAACAATGGAGTCATGGAATCACTCTGACACTAGTCATGCACCCATGTAATCAGCCAGTAATTACTGATGCACTCATTTAATTATCCAGCCACTACCTATGTAGTTATCTAAACACTCAGGCACTACCTGTTTACTGAACCAAAAAAACATGGGCAGCAGCTAAGTAGTCATGCAATCACTGAAACACTACTGATGCACTCACCCAATCTGCTAGGTGCTATGCATGTACCTAAACAATCATGTATGCACTTTCCATGCACTCTATAAATCATCTATGTACTATCTATGCACTCCTGCAATCATCCAGACACTAAAGTTGCATTCATTTAATCATCCAACCAGTATCTATGTATGTATTGAATTATTGAGCCATTAGTCTTGCACTTATCTAATCATTCAGGCACTACACATGCACTCATCCAAACACGTATGCACCCATGCATACACCCAGGCACTAACCATGCAAATATCAAATCACTCACCCGGTACCCATACACTCATCTATTCACTCAGGCATTATCCATGCGCTCATCCATTCACCCAGGCACTACCCATGCACATATCCAATCACCCAGGTACTACCTTTGCACTCATCTGTTCATTCAGGCACTATGCATGCGCTTATCCATTCACTCAGGCACTACCCATGCACTCATCCAATGACCCAGGCACTACCCTTGCACTCATCCAATCACTCAGGCGCTACTCTTGCACTAATACAATCAACCAGGCACTACCCATGCACTAATCCAATCACACAAGCAGTACCCATGCACTCATCCAGACACTCAGGCACTAGCTATACACTCTCCCAATCACCTAGGCACTATCCAAGTACTCATCTAATCACCCAGACACTACTCTTGTACTCATCCATTCACTGAGGCACTACCTATGCACTCATCCACTCATGCAGGAACTACTCATGCACTCATCCAATCACACAGGCAGTACCCATGCACTCATCCAATCACCCAGGCACTATTCATATATTCTTGTAATCACCCAGGCACCATCCATGCACTCACACAATCACCCAGGCTAAATGCTTGCACTCGCCCATTGACTCAGGCACAACTCATGCATTCATCCATTCAGTGAGGCATTATCCATGCACTCATCCATTCATCAAGGCACTACCCATGCTCTCATCCATTCACTGTGGCACTATCCATGTACTAATCCAATCACCCAGACACTATCCATGTACTAATCCAATCATGCAGGCACTATGCATTAATTCACCCAATCACCCAAGCATGATCTATGCACTCACCCAATCACCCAGGGACTACCCTTGCACTAATTCAATTACAGAGGCACTACCTTGCACTCATCCAATCACGTTGGAGTTACCCTTCCACTCATTCATTTACTCAGATACTGCTGTTGCACTGATCCATTCACTTGTGCACTAACCATGCACTCATTTATTTGCCCAGGTACTAACCATGCACATATTCAATCACGCAGGCACTACCCTTCTACTCATCCATTCACCCGGACACTACCTGTGCACTCATCTATTCACCCAGCCACTATCCATGCACTCATCCAATCACCCAGGCACTACCCACACACTCATTCATTCACCCAGACATTATACATGCACTCATCCATTCACTCAGGCAGTACCCATTCACTCCTCAAATCACTCATTCACTACCCATGCACTCATCCTTTCACCCAGGCACTACCCATACAGTCATTCATTCACCCAGCCATTATCCAGGCACTACGCTTGCACTCATCCATTCAGTCAGGCAGTACACATGAGCTTATCCATTCACTCAGGCACTACCCATGCACTCATCCATTCACTGACGTACGACCCATGCAGTGATCCAATCACCCAGGCACTAACCATTCACGCACCCAATCCCGCAGACACTATGCATTCATTCACCCAATCACCCAGGCACTATCCATGCACTCACCCAATCACCCAGGCACTAACCTTGCACTCATGCAATTACCCAGGCACTAACCTTGCACTCATGCAATTACCCAGGCACTACCTTTCACTCATCCAATCACTCATGTGTTACCCTTCCACTCATTCATTTACTCAGGCAGTACACTTGCACTGATCCAATAACCCACATACTAACCATACACATATCCAATCACCAGGCTCCACCTTTTGGCTCACCCATTCAAACTGACACTACCCATGCACATATCCAATCACCCAGTCACTACCCATGCACTCATCCATTCACTGAGGCACTATGAATGTGCTTATCCATTCACTGAGGCATTACCCATGCACTCATCCAATCATCCAAGCAGTACCCATGCACTCATCCATTCACTCAGGCACTATCTATGCATTCTCCTAATCACCTAGGCACTATTCATGCACTCATCCAATCACCCAGACACTACCCTTGCACTCATATATTCACTGAGGCATTACCCATGCACTCTTCCACTCACCCAGTCATTACGCATGCACTCATTCAATAACCCAGGCAGTACTGATGCACTCATTCAATCAACCAGGCACTACCCATACACTCATTCCTTCATTCACCCAGCCATTATCCATGCACTCATCCATTCACTCAGGCACTACCGTTCTACTCTTCCATTCACTCAGGCACTACATATGCACTCATCCATTCAGCCATGCACTACCCATGCACACATGCAAACACCCAATCACTATGTTTGCACTCATCTAATCACTCAGGCACTACTTATGCTCTCCAACAGGAACCTTTTATTTTTTGGCTTTTCTTTTAAGGCTTTTGTAAAGTTTTAAATTCTTTTTCGTTCTTTTTTATAATATCAAAAATGGCAACTGGGACAGCAGGAATTGAAAAACGTGCACTGAAAAATGTGCAAAACATATAAAAGAGAAAAAAATAGCATGTATGCTGTTTTGCAGCATTGTGAATAGCTGTAAGAGACTGTTTACAGGAAATTATGACAACACTACCATCCATGCAGTACGTGGCCATTCTTGACATCTCTGGAGTCATATATGTTGTAGTACTCTGCACCTCGGAAGGGAGTTTTGACCAGGAATTGTTGCTGCTGCCACAGAAGTAGATGGTCCTCCAGCTTCCCTCTGCTTGATCGTCAGTTGGAGAGGTTTTTTATGATAGATTTTTAGATGGTATATCATGGATGTTGTCCCACATGAACATTTCTTGTTCGGCCCACTAGAGAGAGTCTTCTTGCAGATTGTGCATTGCACAAGTTTGGTAGCTGTTTTTGATTCACCTGATGGGATTGTAAAAATATCCCATGCAACACTGGCTCTCTTTTGTGGAGGTTCCTCTTCTTCCACATCTTCAGTCTCCACCTCCTCCACATCCTGGTCCAGCTGATGTTCCTGCTGACCCAAATCTCCTTGCTGTGTTGCTATTTCTGATAGAAAAAAAGACCAAAAGGTTTGCACAGCAAAATTAATCCACCTGCTCAGAATGAAGTTCTATGAAAGAAGATTCAAAAAGGAGGTGTGGGTGTGTACTTCCTATTGATTTTGCTGAGAAGTATATTATCCAAAGATATTCCTTGGTTTCCCAGTCATGTGATATTTGCGGTGACCGAAATAGTAGCTGTTACCGCGGTGAAGCGGTAATGCAAAATATAAGTTTAAATTAGTTTTGTTTAAAAATGGAAAGAAAAGCAGAACTTTCAATATTATAATAGTAAACAGCTATACTAAACACCACTATCCTCTTCAGTCCACCGCTCAATTTAATTTCATATTTCCCTACACTAAATCACCACTAATCCTTTTTGGGTTACTTAGTAGCGTGCTACTCCTCGAAAAGCCCTTTGATGCCTCATCAGGGGTACTAAGTGCTATATAAATGCAAACCCCTCCCTCTTCTATCCCTCCACTATCCTTTTCAACCCAAATAACAGACTCACATGTTCTCTGCTCTTTTTTTTTTTTTCGTCCTCATATCCCCAATGTCTGTAAAGCCAGGCCTTCCCATACAACCTGTCCCAACCTCAGGCAGATTGCATTATAACTCTGGCCCTGCCGATCCAGTCCTACCAGTTTCCTGGTTACTGGTTCCACGCAGGGGTAATCATAGGACACTTCTTTAAGACACTGCTATTCTGCACCATCTTTGGAAATCATCCCATATCCCGCTACGAAAGCCCCCTTCTACTTCAGAGCCGGTGTCCATTTTGTATATACTTCTGACTACCTGGAGCCCTTGGGAGGGAGGGGATTCGTCCAGCGCTTACAGATCTCTCTTCTGGCTAGAAGCATCAAATAGAACAAAAGGGACCTTCTGGCTCTCGATAAGGGTTGACTGGGACAGTCTTCAACCCCCATCAATACCAGTGCTAAACTCAGCAATATATTTACCCCAAGAATGTCATTAAAAATGGAAAGAAAAGCAGAACATTCAATATTATAATAGTAAACAGCTATACTCAACTCCACTATCCTCTTCAGTCCACCGCTCAAATTAATTTCATATTTCCCTATACTAAATCACCACTAATCCTTTTTGGGTTACTTAGTAGTTTGCTACTCCTAGCAAAGCACTTTGATGCCTCATCAGGGGTACCAAGTGCTATATAAATGCAAACCCCTCTCTCTTCTATCCCTTCACTATCTTTTTCAACCCAAATAACAGACTCACATGTCCTCCGCTCAAATTAATTTCACATTTCCCTATGATAATTCACCACTTATCCTTTTTGGGTTCTGGAGTACTGTGCTACTTGCTGAAAGCACGTTGACGCCTCGCCAGGGGTAGTAAGCACTGTATAAATGCAAGTACAGTTACAATTACAATAGATGGTCCTGGGGACCACCACCCCCCAGGTCTGGCTCCTCTATGTCCTGGGATACCCACCCCCTGGACATAGCTGTTTGCTGTGGCTTGGCGGGAGCTTTACCGCTCCTGCCAAGCCACAACAAATGCTCTGCTTCTGGCAAGCTAGAGCATAAAGAATGATCTTGCTTGCTAGAAGCAGAGCAGAATTGCTTTCACAATGAGAGAGCTACATGTTCAGCAGTTCCTTCTCTGTAAAAGCAATGCCAGCTCGCACATGAGGCTGGGAGACCGCAGGGACCGCGAGGCCCTGAGGCTCCACCATGGTCCCAGTGGATACTGGGTACCCTGGGGCACCCAGCAGAGATGGCCGGCCCCAGGGACCCCATCCCCTGGGGCCGGCCATCTCTGCTGGGCCCTTGGAGGCGGAGCACACAGCCCCCCTCCACCATTTCAAAAAGGCCGGACCCTGGGTGATGGGGTTCCTGGGACCAAAATTGTCCTGGAGAGGGGGCCACATGGGCCCCCTCCCCAATATTTTAACATAAATTAAAAGGCGGGCCCTAGTGGATGGGGTCCCCGGGGCTGATTTCAGCCCAGTGAGGGGTACCGTGCAGCACACTTCCCCAATATTATAAAATAAATTAAAAGGCTGGGCCCCGGCGGGTGGGTCCCCTGGGCCAAAATTGGCCTGTAGAGGGGGCAGTATGGTCCCCTCCACTAAATTAAAGTAATATTTTTCAAGAAAAAGGCCGGGTTCTGGGGGATGGTGTTCCTGGGGCTGAAATGGGCCTGGGATGGGGGCCATGTGGCCCCCCTCCCCATTCTAAAAATGTCTGGCCCCAGGGAGGGGGTTCCCGGGGCCAAAATCGGCAAGGGAAGGGGGACCACGTGGCCCCTCTACCCATATAAAAGAAAAAATACTTTTTTTAAAAGCCCAGGCAAGTCGCAGAGGCCTCTCTCCCTTTTACCACCACTCTGCAAATGTGCCCCCTGGGGCACTACTAGTAAGGGGATAAAGTCCCCTTGGCTCCTGTGGGTCCCTGGGGGCCAACTTCCCCTCCTGTTACCTCCAGTAAGTCCCACACAGCGGGATTGCTGAGAGGTCATTGGAGTCCTTCCCCGTTTCTCTACCACTCTGCAAATGCACCTCCTGGCACACTACTGGTTGGAGGAGGAAGTTCCCTTGGATGCTTGGATGCTGAGGGTCCTTGTGGGCAAAGAACCCCTCCTGTTACCTTCAGTAGGTCACACACAGCATGATTACTGAGAGCTGGTTGGAGGTCCCACTACCATTCTCAACCGCTCTGCAAATGCACCTCCTGGTGCTTTGCTGGTAGGGCGATGAAGCCCTCTATAAATGCTGAGGGTTCCTGGGGTCCAAGAAGCCCTTCTGTTACCTCCAGTAAGTCACACACAGCAGGATTCCTGAGAGCTGGTCAGAGGCCCAGCCCCCTTTCTCCACCACCCTGCAAACGCGACTACTGGTTAAAAAACCATAGAAATTCACTTAACAATCCAAAGGTTACAGGGACGTTATAGTTAGGAAATTAAATTGGAAAAGCCTTATAAATTCACTGAAAAAAAACAAAAGTTACAGGGATCTTATAGTTAGGAAATAGAATTAAAAAAGCTTAGAAATTCACTGACAAATCCAAAGGTTACAGGAACATTATAGTTAGCCTCAGATTTCATTCGTACAAAACCAGTGAGATCTAGCAGTTATAGTTACCTAAGCTAACAATAACTGATGCCCCCACAATACACTGCTTATGACCTCACATATTACATCACTCATGACATCACTGATGACATCTCAAATGACATCACTGTTTATATCACTGATGACACCATCTAATAAGTGTGTTTTCTAAGAATTTATGATTGTTAAACATGTATACTACCCTACTACAAATGTTAAATTAGTATACTAGGTGCACTGCTACTTAGTGATACTACTTCTAACATATTTTGTGAGTAGCTGTGTGACTTTTTTATCTTTGTGTGTATTGGTGTGTGCATGGCTGAATGGGTGTATACGTGGGTGTGTGAGTAGCTGTGTGGGTGAGTGAGATGCTGTGTGAGTGGCTATATTGGTGAGTTAGTGGGTGTGTAGTGACTATATGATTGAGTGAGTGGGTGTCTGAATGATTGAATGATTGAGTGACTGGGTGTGTAATTGGCTGTATGGGTGAGTGAGTGACTGTTTGAGTGGGTGTTTGGTTAAGTGAGGTGGTGTGTGAGTGGCCGTATTAGAGAGGTAGTGTCTGTGTGAATGGTTGTATGGCTGAGTGAACAGACGTGTGAGTACTTTTATGGATTCCATTTTACCTGACCTAAAGGAGCATTCAGAGGCTCCGCTGTTGTGAGGGACTGTTGTGTTTTACTAATATTCAGTTTCTTCCATTATTCATTTTCATTTTAATTGAAGTGTCCTGCTTCCGCCTTCGGCATTGCATTGCACTGACTGGGTGGTCCTGCCCAATCAGGTGCGAGCTCGGGAGGAGCCAGTTGTGCCCTCCAGCTATTTTATGCCGGTCGCAGCGCGGACGGGCAAAGGACGTGCGCAGGAAGGTGTGCCAAAGGCAATCCCGTCAGCGCCAGTCCGCACCTGGACGCCGCCAGGCACTCTAACCATTTAGACTTCCACAGACATGTTTACTCTCATGAAGAGCTCTGCTCAGTGAAAAGCGTAATGAATCCTTGTATTAATCAGGTTTAGGTCCCTGCCGATCGCACGTTCTACTGTGGGCAATGCAAGTGTAAAATCGGAATAGGTGGCCGTGTTGCGGCGCCCTCCCTCCATACTTTCAAATTTATTATTCTTAACTGTTGCTCACTGGTAAAGCACAATGCTGATGTATTTGACCTGATCCGAGAGGAGGTACCTGATATTCTCTTTTTAACAGAGACCTGGCTTACCCCTGATATGGAGGCCAAGCCACAGTTGGCGCAACCTCAGGGATACTCCATAAAGAAACTTAATAGAAAGGGCAGCAGAGGAGGAGGTATTGCGATCATTTGCAAAACCAGCTACATTTGCAGGTTTATCAGTGAGACGATTGTGGACTGTGAAAGCGGCCTCTTTAAAATCTCACTAATTTGTAATTTTATTTTATCATGACTACTTATCTACTGCCCCCCTGGCCCATCACAAAACTTCAGGGAAGCACTCATCAATTTAATCGCCATTTTGGCAGCCAAATCTACTCATCGTGGGGGACCTTAACCTCCCCTTGAAGGCCAGCCAAGACAGTGAGATCACCAATTTCTAGGCGTATCTCGCAGCCTGTCAACTCTCTTAAAGTGTACCCAGTGCAACTCATTCTGCTGGTCACCTTTTAGACCCGGTTTTCACCAAAATACCCTCCCTAAAAGTCTTTCCCTCCCCATGGCCTGGACTGACCATTTTCTTATCTCTATGACACATCAGGGTGAAAACCCTCCTCCGTGCACCCACTCCAAGCCTGTTCTGAAACGTCCTTGGCACAAGTAAGATGCCAATAATTTTTTAAGCATTCTACTTACTCAGATGCCTCAATTGCCTGCTGATATTGAAGCAGCTAATAGCCTTCTTCATGAATGGCTCATGCATACCCTTGTCAAATGTATCCCTGTCAAATACACGTGTAGCCATGGAACACAGACCAGTCCTTGGTTTAATGAGGCTCTAACCCTTATGAGAAAAAATTGCAAAGTTCTAGAATGCGCATGGAGATGACCCTGCCCTCAAGATACAATATTGTTTAGCTATTAAAGCCTATCATAAATCTATACGAAAATTGCAAGCCAACTACTTTGCAGAAAGAATTAAAAATAGCAGCAACCCTGCTAAAAATATTTTCTCCTTGCTGAATGATATTAGAAATCCCTCCTCGGCAAGTACATCTACAATCACTTCAAACTCTCAGTGCAAGGCTTTAGCCACTTTCTTTGACAAAAAGGTTGAGGACATCCACAAATCCTCCCCCCCTCTACTAGCACTGAAGGTCACATAAGTCTGTCTAGCCGCTCTGGCACCTTACTATCCTCATTCCCAGCACTATCCTATGAAGTACTGAGTACACTCTAATAAAATAAAATCTGGATCACCAGCTGATCCACTTAAACCAGATCAGCTCCTGAAATTCCTACTGCAGCTTCTACCGACTGTATGCGAGTTGATAAATCTGTCTTTGGCATCTGCAGAATTACCTACCTCATGGAAACATGCCAAGGTCATCCCTTTGCTTAAAAAGCTGACCCTGGATGCCTCTAAACCTGAAAGCTTTTGCCCCATTTCACTGCTTCCTTTTGTGGCCAAGTCACTGAGTCTTACATTAATTCAAAATCTGACCAAATTTGTTGAGTCCAACAAAATACTGGACCCCGCACAGAATAGCTTTAGGCCCTGTCACAGCACTGAATAGGCTTTTCTGGCAGTCACTGAACATCTGTGGAGTTCTTTGGACATGGGCAATGCCTCAGCCTTGATACTTCTCGACCTCAGCGCCACATTCGACACTGTATCGCCTAAGATTTTGCTGCAACATCCACAAGAGATTGGCTTGGGAGACGCCGCCCTAAACTGGTTCGTATCTTTCCAATAAGACAGATCCTTTAAAGTGATTTCTCCTCCCTTTGACTCTCAGGTGCATTTCGCACATCATGGGGTCCCGCAGGGTTTGTCTCTGAGCCCGACACTATTCAATATATACATACAACCCCTAGCAGGAGTTGCAAAAAGTAGGGGCCTCTCCATGGTCTCCTACGCTAATGATACTCAGCAGTGATCTCTCTCTCTCGAATAATTCGGACCAACATGTAGCCAAGTTCCAGAATGACATGATGGCCATTGCGGATTGGATGAAAGCTAACTGCCTACAGTTGAATGTGAGCAAATCCGAGATTCTTCTTCTGGGAAGAGGCACGCATCTATGGAGTGATCGTTGGTGGCCCGCCTCACTGGGAGCCCCCCACCTCCTAAGGAAATTGTAAAAAACTTGGGTGTCTGGGTTGACTGTGCTCTAACTTTTTCAGGTACAGAAGAAATCAGTGGCTGCCAGCTGTTTCGGACTTCCACGCAGACTTAAGCCACTACTTGGGTTCTTTGAAGCTCAAACACGTCACACCATCATCCAGTCTACTATACTATCTAGACTGGATTACTGTAGTTTCCTTTGCCTGGGTGGCAATAAAGCTGGTATTAATCACCTTCAGAGGGTGCAGAATGCCGCTGCCCGGACTCTCCTCTCCCTCCCTAAATTCTGTTATATTTCCAAATCCATACGTAAGTTGCATTGGCTTCCAGTTGAGAAGAGAATTCATTTCAAGACCTTGTGCATTTCTCATATAATCCTCTATGTTCAAGCCCCTTCCATTTTAGCTAACCCTCTTACTTCTCATGAAACGGAACGCACTCGGTGCTCCTCAAACCAACATCTGGCTCGTGTTCCCCGTGTTAGAAGAGCATGGGCTGGAGGTCGGTCATTCCGTGCCTTAGCTTCCTCTCTCTGGAATGCTCTTCCATGTACTATCAGAAGCATGCAAAATCATGGGGCTTTCAGGAAGGCAATAAAAACCTGGCTCTTCCCTGTTTAATCCTCTGCCCCGTCCCTCCTCCTCTGTCTGATTATCTGTGGAATCAGCGCTGGGACGCCCCATTGCTGGGGCAGCCATGCACTTTACAAATCCGATAACATAACAAACCAACAACATGTGTGAATTGGTATGTAAATCGTTGTGTGGATGTGTGAGTGAATGTGTGAGTGCTTGTATGGGTGAGTAAGTGTCTGTGTTCAGAGGCTGTTTGGGTGAGTGAGTGAGTGAATGTGTGTGACTGTGTAGGTAAATAAGTGGGTTTGTGAAGAGCTGTATCGGTGAATGTGTGGCTATATGATTGGCTATACAGGCAAGTGACTGGTTGAATGAATGGCTATATGGGGAGTGATATATATATATATATATATATTCACTGAAAAAACCATAGGTTTCAGACACGTTATAGTTAGAAATTAGCATTTAAAAAACCTTTGAAATTCACTGAAAAAACCATAGGTTTTAGGGACAGTTATAGTTAGTTGGACATTTCACTCGTACAAAACCATAGAAATTCCCCCGTTATAGTTAGTTCAGCTAACTATAACTCGCGCCCCGCAATGCACTGCTGATGACGTCACATATTACATCACTCATGACATGGTCAGTGACATCACTGATGACATCACTGATGACATCTCAAATGACATCACTGATGACATCACTGATGACATCATCCAGTGACTGTGTGTTTCTGTAAAGTTTAAATATGTTTAATATATATAGGGAAAGGCGTATTGAAGAATGAGTGGGTGTATAAGTGTCTGAACGGATGATTTAGTACGTGAGTGACTGACTCTACAAGTGAGTGATTAAATGTATCTTACTGAATGCATGGGTTAGTGACTAAACTGTGTGAATGTCTGTATCCGTCTGTCTGTTGGTTTGTAAGCGGCTGCATGGCTTTCTGAATAGCTACATGAGTGTCTACATGGGTTATTGATTGATTGTCTGAGTATCTGTATGGGTGCCTGAGTGTTTGTGTGGGTGGGGTGTGTGTGACTCTGTGCATAGATGTGTGAGTTGGTGATTCACTGGGTGCATGGTTTCAAGAGTGCATCTGTGATGGACTGTATGGGTGGGTGAGTGTGTGTATGGGTGTGTTAGTGATTGAATGTATATCTCAGTGGTACATGTGTGAGTAACTACATATGTGAAAGGCAGTATATATGTGTGTTGGAGTATATAAATGGCTATAAGTGAGTGTGTGATTGTGAGAGTGGCTGTATGGATGAGTGTGTACTTGTATCAGTGATTGTATAAGAGCGTAAGAATGTGCTAGTATTTGTATGAGTAAGTGAGCTGGTGTGTGTATAACTGTATAGTTGAGTAAATGGGTGTGTGATTAACTTTTTGCATGACTGACTAGGTGTGTGAGTACCTCTATGGATGAGTGGCGGTGTGTGAGTGTTTATATAGGTGTATGAGTGCATATGATAGTCCTGTACTGAGTGACTAAGTATGAGTGACTGTACGGGTGAGTGAGTGGATGTGTGTGTAGACCTAAGAATCAGTGAGTGGGTATGTAGTTTTTGGTGTTGGAGTGTCTATGGTTTTGAGAATGGCAGTCTGTAATTTAGAGTGGGTGTATCAAAAGTTATATTAGGGTGTGAGAAGATGCATGAAATTATCACATGGATGATGTCATCAGTGATGTCATTTGAGATGTCATCAGTGATGTCATCAGTGATGTCACTGACCATGTCATGAGTGATGTAATATGTGACGTCATCAGCAGTGCATTGCGGGGCGCGAGTTATAGTTAGCTGAACTAACTATAACGGGGGAATTTCTATGGTTTTGTACGAGTGAAATGTCCAACTAACTATAACTGTCCCTAAAACCTATGGTTTTTTCAGTGAATTTCAAAGGTTTTTTAAATGCTAATTTCTAACTATAACGTGTCTGAAACTTATGGTTTTTTCAGTGAATTTCAAAGGTTTTTTAAATGCTAATTTCTAACTATAACGTGCCTGATACCTATGATTTTTTAAGTGAATTTCAAAGGTTTTTTTAAATGCTAGTTTCTAACTATGCCTACAGAGGTAGGACATGTGAAGAAAGAAGAAAAAACGCACAGAAAGAAGCAAAAGATGTGCAGAAAGAACCAACAGAGGAGCAGAAAAAGGCCTTGTTGCAAAATCATCCTGTGCCCACAACTTTTTCAGACGGGTACTGGTGGTAACTGACTCTGACTAACCAGAGCCAGTGCTATGCTAAAAGACACTTAGAATACAGTGAAAACACCTACATACACTAGGGAACACTATGCGTTGGGGTACCCCTGTGATTAGCATGACCTCCTCTGCAAGTCCCTAGTACATAATAGGGCAGGGGGATTAAAACTACCTCTTAAAATGCGCTACAGGGCGCGTTTGCACAGTGGTGAAGGGAGGGGTCCTGAGGTGACATGTGTGCAAACGCACCCCGTGGCGCGTTTTAAGTTGCGGGATTAAGTCCCCTTGAATTCTGAGGGTCTCTGGGGCCCAACTAGCCCCCCAGGTACCTACAGTTAGGACCACAGAGCTGAGTTGCAGAGAGGCGTTCCGAGGCCACGCACCTTTTTCACCTCTCTGCAACGCAACTCTGTTGTGCTTACTGAAGGTACCTGGTGGGCTAGTTGGCCCCCAGGGTCCCTCAGGATTCAAAGGGAATTAATTCCCCAACTTAAAACGCACCACAGGGCGTGTTTGCGCACATGTCACCTGAGGCCCCGCCCCTCCCTTCACCACTGTGCAAACGCGCCACGTGGTGCGTTTTAAGTTGGGGGATTAGGTCACCTTGAATCCTGAGGGTCCCTGGGGCCCAACTAGCCCACTAGGTACTTCCAGTAAGCACCACAGGCCTGCGTTGCAACGCCTGTAACAAATTGTGCAGTTGTGTTTAGTTAGTGAAGAGGGTCGTGCTGGGGGTAGTGTTTTAGGGTTTAGGTTAGTGCAGTTGTGTTTGTGTAGTGTAGGGGGTCATGCTGGGGGTAGATTTAGGGTTTAGGGTAGTGCAGTGGTGTTTGGGTAGTGTAGGGAGTCGTGCTGGGGGGAGTGTTTTAGGGTTTAGGGTAGTGCAGTGGTGTTTGGGTAGTGTAGGGGGTCGTGCTGGGGGTAGTGTTTTAGGGTTTAGGGTAGTGCAGTGGTGTTTGGGTAGTGTAGGGGTCGTGCTGGGGGTAGTGATTTAGGGTAGTGCAGTGGTGTTTGGGTAGTGTAGGGGGTACTGCTGGGGGTAGTGTTTTAGGGTTTAGGGTAGTGCAGTGGTGTTTGGGTAGTGTAGGGGTACTGCTGGGGGTAGTTTTTAGGGTTTAGGGTAGTGCAGTGGTGTTTGGGTAGTGTAGTGGTTCATGCTGGGGTAGTTTTTAGGGTTTAGGGTAGTGCAGTGGTGTTTGTGTAGTTTAGGGGTAGTGTTTTAGGGTTTAGGGTAGTGCAGTGGTCTTTGGGTAGTGTAGGGAGTCGTGCGGGGTAGTGTTTTAGGGTTTAGGGTAGTGTAGGGGGTCATGCGGGGGTAGTGTTTTAGGGATTTGGGTAGTGCATTGGTGTTTGGGTAGTGTAGGGGGTCATGCGGGGAGTAGTGTTTTAGGGTTTAGGGCAGTGCAGTGGTGTTTGGGTAGTGTAGGGGGTCGTGCTGGGGGAGTGTTTTAGGGTTTAGGGCAGTGCAGTGGTGTTCGGGTAGTGTAGGGGGTCGTGCTGGGGGAGTGTTTTAGGGTTTAGGGCAGTGCAGTGGTGTTCGGGTAGTGTAGGGGGTCGTGCTGGGGGAGTGTTTGAGGGTTTAGGGCAGTGCAGTCGTGTTTGGGTAGTATAGGGGGTTGTGCTGGGGGTAGTATTTTAGGGTTTAGGGTAGTGCAGTGGTGTTCGGGTATTGTAGGGGGTCATGCTGGGGGTAGTGTTCTAGGGTTTAGGGCAGTGCAGTGGTGTTTGGGCAGTGTAGGGGGTAATGCTGGGGGTGGTGTTTTAGGGTTTAGGGCAGTGCAGTGGTGTTCGGGCAGTGTAGGGGGTCGTGCTGGGGGTAGTGTTTCAGGGTTTAGGGCAGTGCAGTGGTGTTCGGGCAGTGTAGGGGGTGGTGTTTCAGGGTTTAGGGCAGTGCAGTGGTGTTCGGGCAGTGTAGGGGGTCGTGCAGGGGGTGGTGTTTCAGGGTTTAGGGCAGTGGTGTTCGGGCAGTGTAGGGGGTCGTGCTGGGGGTGGTGTTTCAGGGTTTGGGGCAGTGCAGTGGTGTTCGAGCAGTAAAGGGGGTCGTGCTGGGGGTGGTGTTTCAGGGTTTAGGGCAGTGCAGTGGTGTTTGGGCAGTGTAGGGGGCGGTGCAGGGGGTGGTGTTTCAGGGTTTAGGGCAGTGCAGTGGTGTTTGGGCAGTGTAGGGGGCAGTGCAGGGGGTGGTGTTTCATGGTTTAGGGCAGTGCAGTGGTGTTCGGGCAGTGTAGGGGGTCATGCAGGGGGTGGTGTTTCAGGGTTTAGGGCAGGGCAGTGGTGTTCGGGCAGTGTAGGGGATCGTGCTGGGGCTGGTGTTTCAGGGTTTAGGGCAGTGCAGTGGTGTTCAGGCAGTGTAGGGGGTCGTGCTGGGGCTGGTGTTTCAGGGTTTAGGGCAGTGCAGTGGTGTTCGGGCAGTGTAGGTGGTCGTGCTGGGGCTGGTGTTTCAGGGTTTAGGGCAGTGCAGTGGTGTTCGGGCAGTGTAGGAGGTCATGCTGGGGCTGCTGTTTCAGGGTTTAGGGCAGTGCAGTGGTGTTCGGGCAGTGTAGGGGGTCTTGCTGGGGCTGGTGTTTCAGAGTCTAGGGCAGTGCAGTGGTGTTCGGGTAGTGTAGGGGGTCGTGCTGGGGGGAGTGTTTTAGGGTTTAGGGCAGTGCAGTGGTGTTCGGGTAGTGTAGGGGGTCGTGCTGGGGGGAGAGTTTGAGGGTTTAGGGCAGTGCAGTCGTGTTCGGGTAGTGTAGGGGGTTGTGCTGGGGGTAGTATTTTAGGGTTTAGGGTAGTGCAGTGGTGTTCGGGTAGTGTAGGGGGTCGTGTGGGGGGTGGTGTTTTAGGGTTTAGGGCAGTGCAGTGATGTTCGGGCAGTGTAGGGGGTCGTGCTGGGGGTAGTGTTTCAGGGTTTAGGGCAGTGCAGTGGTGTTCGGGCAGTGTAGGGGGTGGTGTTTCAGGGTTTAGGGCAGTGCAGTGGTGTTCGGGCAGTGTAGGGGGTCGTGCAGGGGTGGTGTTTCAGGGTTTAGGGCAGTGGTGTTCTGGCAGTGTAGGGGTCGTGCTGGGGGTGGTGTTTCAGGGTTTGGGGCAGTGCAGTGGTGTTCGAGCAGTAAAGGGGGTCGTGCTGCGGGTGGTGTTTCAGGGTTTAGGGCAGTGCAGTGGTGTTCGGGCAGTGTAGGGGCGGTGCAGGGGGTGGTGTTTCAGGGTTTAGTGCAGTGCAGTGGTGTTCGGGCAGTGTAGGGGGCGGTGCAGGGGGTGGTGTTTCAGGGTTTAGGGCAGTGCAGTGGTGTTCGGGCAGTGTAGGGGGTCATGCTGGGGCTAGTGTTTCAGGATTTAGGGCAGAGCAATGGTGTTCAGGCAGTGTAGGGGGTTTTGCTGGAGGTGGTGTTTCAGGGTTTAGGGCAGTGCAGTGGTGCTCGTGCAGTGTAGGGGGTGGTGTTTCAGGGTTTAGGGCAGTGTTGTTCAGGCTGTGGAGGGGGTCTTTCTGGGGTTGATGTTTCAGGGTTTAGGGCAGTGCAGTGGTGTTCGGGCAGTGTAGGGGGTCGTGCTGGGTTGGTGTTTCAGGGTTTAGGGCAGTGCAGTGGTGTTCCGGCAGTGTAGGAGGTCGTGCAGGGGGTGGTGTTTCAGGGTTTAGGGCAGTACAGTGGTGTTCGGGCAGTGTAGGGGGTCGTGCTGGGGGTGGTGTTTCAGGGTTTAGGGCAGTGCAGTGGTGTTCGGGCAGTGTAGGGTGTCGTGCTGAGGGGTGGTGTTTCAGGGTTTAGGGCAGTGCAGTGGTGTTCGGGCAGTGTAGGGGGTCGTGCAGGGGGTGGTGTTTCAGGGTTTAGGGCAGTGCAGTGGTGTTCGGCCAGTGTAGGTGGTCTTGCTGGGGGTGGTGTTTCAGGCTTAAGTGCAGTGGTGTTCGGGCAGTGTAGGGGGTCTTGCTGGGGGTTGTGTTTCAGGGTTTAGGGCAGTGCAGTGGTGTTCGGGCAGTGTAGGGGGTCTTGCTGGGGCTGGTGTTTCAGGGTTTAGGGCAGTGCAGTGGTGTTCGGGCAGTGTAGGGTGTCGTGCTGGGGCTGGTGTTTGTGGGTTTAGGGTAGTGCAGTGGTGTTCGGGCAGTGTAGGGGGTCGTGCTGGGGCTGGTGTTTCAGGGTTTAGGGCAGTGCAGTGGTTTTCGGGCAGTGTAGGCGGTCGTGCTGGGGCTGGTGTTTCAGGGTTTAGGGCAGTGCAGTGGTGTTCGGGCAGTGTACGGGGTCGTGCTGGGGCTGGTGTTTCAGGGTTTAGGGCAGTGCAGTGGTGTTCGGGCAGTGTAGGGGTCGTGCTGGGGCTGGTGTTTCATGGTTTAGGGCAGTGCAGTGGTGTTCGGGCAGTGTAGGGGGTCATGCTGGGGGTGGTGTTTCAGGGTTTAGGGCAGTGCAGTGGTGTTCAGGCAGTGTAGGGGGTCTTGCTGGGGGTGGTGTTTCAGGGTTTAGGGCAGTGGTGTTCGGGCATCGTAGGGGGTCTTGCTGGGGTGATGTTTCAGGGTTTAGGGCAGTGCAGTGGTGTTCGGGCAGTGTAGGGGGTCTTGCTGGGGGTAGTGTTTCGGGGTTTAGGGCAGTGCAGTGGTGTTTGTGCAGTGTAGGGGGTCGTGCTGGGGGTGGTGTTTCAGGGTTTAGGGCTGTGCAGTAGTGTTCGGGCAGTGTAGGGGATCGTGCAGGGGGTGGTGTTTCAGGGTTTAGGGCAGTGCAGTGGTGTTCGGGCAGTGTATGGGGTCTTGCTGGGGGTAGTGTTTCAGGGTTTAGGGCAGTGCAGTGGTGTTCGTGCAGTGTAGGGGGTCGTGCTGGGGATGGTGTTTCAGGGTTTAGGGCAGTGCAGTAGTGTTCGTGCAGTGTAGGGAGTCATGCAGGGGGTGGTGTTTCAGGGTTTAGGGCAGTGCAGTGGTGTTCGGGCAGTGTAGTGGGTCGTGCTGGGGGTGGTGTTTTAGGGTTTAGGGCAGTGCAGTGGTGTTCAGGCAGTGTAGGGGTTCATGCTGGGGGTGGTATTTCAGGGTTTAGGGCAGTGGTGTTCGGGCAGTGTAGGAGGTCTTGCTGGGGGTGATGTTTCAGGGTTTAGGGCAGTGCAGTGGTGTTCGGGCAGTGTAGGAGGTCTTGCTGGGGGTAGTGTCTCAGGGTTTAGGGCAGTGCAGTGGTGTTCGGGCAGTGTAGGGGGCGTGCTGGGGGTGGTGTTTCAGGGTTTAGGGCAGTGCAGTAGTGTTCGGGCAGTGTAGGGGGTCGTGAAGGGGGTGGTGTTTCAGGGTTTAGGGCAGTGCAGTGGTGTTCGGACAGTGTAGGGGGTCGTGCTAGGGTTGGTGTTTCAGGGTTTAGGGCAGTGCAGTGGTGTTCGGGCAGTGTAGGGGGTCGTGCAGGGGCTGGTGTTTCAGGGTTTAGGGCAGTGCAGTGGAGTTCGGGCAGTGTAGGGGGTCGTGCTGGGGGTAGTGTTTTAGGGTTTAGGGTAGTGCAGTGGTGCTTGTGTAGTGTAGGGGGTCGTGCTGGGGGTAGTGTTTTAGGGTTTAGGGTAGTGCAGTGGTGTTTGTGTAGTGTAGGGGGTCATGTTTTAGGGTAGTGCAGTGGTGTTTGGGTAGTGTAGGCGGTCGTGCTGGGGGTAGTGTTTTAGGGTTTAAGGTAGTGCAGTGGTGTTTGTGTAGTGTAGGGGGTCGTGCTGGGGGTAGTGTTTTAGGGTTTAGGGTAGTGCAGTGGTGCTTGTGTAGTGTAGGGGGTCGTGCTGGGGGTAGTGTTTTAGGGTTTAGGGTAGTGCAGTGGTGTTTGTGTAGTATAGGGGGTCATGTTTTAGGGTAGTGCAGTGGTGTTTGGGTAGTGTAGGGGGTCGTGCTGGGGTAGTGTTTTAGGATTTAGGTTAGTGCAGTGGTGTTGGGGTAGTGTTTTAGGGTTTAGGGTAGTGCAGTGGTGTTTGTGTAGTGTAGGGGGTCATGCTGGGGGTAGTGCAGTGGTGTTTGGGTAGTGTAGGGGGTCGTGCTGGGGTAGTGTTTTAGGATTTAGGTTAGTGCAGTGGTGTTGGGGTAGTGTTTTAGGGTTTAGGGTAGTGCAGTGGTGTTTGTGTAGTGTAGGGGGTCATGCTGGGGGTAGTGTTTTAGGGTTTTGGATAGTGCAGTGGTGCTTGTGTAGTGTAGGGGGTCGTGCTGGGGGTAGTGTTTTAGGGTTTAGGGTAGTGCAGTGGTGTTTTTGTCCTGTAGGGGGTCATGTTTTAAGATGCAACGCTCCAATACCTGACCAGTCTGCACTACATAAAACTGCAAAAAACTAAAAATAAAAAGTGTTTTGCACACTTTTGTCATTGGGCTATATGTGGGCTACATCTGGGTAATATTTGTGCTACATTTGGGCTCTTTTTCACTGGTGGCCATCTTGGAAGACTTCTTTGTTATGAAGTTTCCTAATTTCCTCATTTACTGCAGTCTCCTCAGTAGGAAATGCTTTCAGTTTTTTACTTTGGTTCCATCAAGAAGGCATTCAGATGTGTCACACATTTGCCATAAATTCATAATGTTAGCACTCTAGTTGTTCATTAGATCACTGTAGTAAAGCTACTGCTCACCAAGGAGTTAACTGGAAGTCTACTGCTGGTATTGAAAGTGATTGTTTCAGTCTGCATGTCAGAATTTTCTAATGAAATAGAAGAGGATTTGAGATCTCACTTAAAACATGCACTAAATTTTCTTTTTGCAGCACTAACCATAATTTCTATGGCAAAATGAACCCCCTCATTTTGTTCCTTTTTAAATTAAATGTTTTAAGTGTTACCAGTTTATTCCAATCAAGATGGCTTCAGGTGTGCCATACTTTTGTCATAAGTAAGACTGTTAGCGCTCTAGTTGTTCTTTAGAACACTCTGGGAAGCTGCAGTAGAACACAAAGGCATCAACTGACAGGCTGCTCCTGTTGAAATATAACAGGAAGATATTTGAGATCACACTTGAAACATGTCCTAATTTTTCTTTCTACAGCACTAACCATAATTTCTATGACAAAATGAACCCCATCATTTTGTTCCTTTTTAAATTAAATGTTTTAAGTGTTACCAGTTTATTCCAATCAAGATGGCTTCAGGTGTGCCATACTTTTGTCATAAGTAAGACTGTTAGCGCTCTAGTTGTTCTTTAGAACACTCTGGGAAGCTGCAGGAGAACACAAAGGCATCAACTGACAGGCTGCTCCTGTTGAAATATAACAGGAAGATATTTGAGATCACACTTGAAACATGTCCTAATTTTTCTTTCCAGAGCACTAACCATAATTTCTATGACAAGATGAACCCCATCATTTTGTTCCTTTTTAAATTAAATGTTTTAAGTGTTACCAGTTTATTCCAATCAAGATGGCTTCAGGTGTGCCATACTTTTGTCATAAGTAAGGCTGTTAGCACTCTAGTTGTTCTTTAGAACACTCTGGGAAGCTGCAGTAGAACACAAAGGAATCAACTGACAGTCTCTGCCCTTGTTGGATGTACATGTTTTACTGAGAATGTCAGACTTCATTCTCACATGACTGAGAAAGATAATGTGCATTTACAGAAAATATGCTCTCATTTTAGCTTCTGGAGCACCTTCCAAAACTGTATGGGACAAGCATGTGAAAATAGTTTTCTCTCAAACATGATTCATGATATCCCAGCAGAAGGTTTTTCACAGGGTAAAATCACCTTAGAACACACCACAATTCCTGAAATTAGTATGGTACCATCAACAAATGAATTCTAATGTAACTAAAGTCTGTTATCACCCTTTATAGTTCTCCTTTTGGTAACCCTCAAAATCTTCGATTCACTACAATGCATTTCAATGGGGTACT
Organism: Calotriton arnoldi; assembly: GCA_963921515.1. NCBI lineage: Eukaryota > Metazoa > Chordata > Amphibia > Caudata > Salamandridae > Calotriton > Calotriton arnoldi. The sequence goes on from CAWUFW010002954.1 coordinate 321,586, forward strand.
ATCATTTATATTGGTCCCAAGATGGCTGCCAGCAATTCCAGGATGAAGTGCTGACAGCCAATCAGATCTCACGATGACATGTGTGGTTAGGCTCCGCCCAGATATATATGTGTTTTTACTTTTGATTTTCTCAGCAACTACTGAACGGATTTACACCATTTAACAAAAAGGGTTCTTTCTGAACCAAGAACTACCTCTTTGCCAAATTTGGTGTAATTCCGTTCAGCAGTTCGGGCTGTAGCCTTGCATAAAGTTTCCTATGGGAAATTGATTTTTTGACTCTTATTTTTTTAATTTCTCTGCAACTACTGAACGGATTTACACCATTTAACAAAAAGGGTTCTTTCTGAACCAAGAACTACCTCTTTGCCAAATTTTGTGTAATTCCGTTCAGCAGTTCGGGCTGTAGCCGTGGCTAAAGTTTCCTATGGGAAAATAAATGGGGAAAACACGTTTTGGGACCCCCCTTTTTTCTCAGCCCCCGCTTGACGAATCACCCCAAAACTTTCAGGGTAGGAGCGGACCGGAGCGGGCCATAAAGTTTGAAAATTTCGCGAAGATTCGTCAACCGACGCAGGAGTTATTTTAAATAGAATGTTGCGGATTTCCTATGGAAAATAGGTCCTAACTATAACTATCTACTGGCGACCGCCAGTAGATAATATATATATATATATATATTCACTGAAAAAACCATAGGTTTTAGGGACAGTTATAGTTACTTGGACATTGCACTCGTACAATACCCGTGAAATTCCCCCGTTATAGTTAGTTCAGCTAACTATAACTCGCGCCCCCGCAATGCACTGCTGATGACGTCACATATTACATCACTCATGACATGGTCAGTGACATCACTGATGACATCACTGATGACATCTCAAATGACATCACTGTTGACATCATCCAGTGACTGTGTGTTTCTGTAAAGTTTAAATATTTTTAATATATATAGGGAAAGGCGTTTTGAAGAATGAGTGGGTGTATATGTGTCTGTATGGATGATTTAGTAGGTGCGTGACTAATTCTATAAGTGAGTGATTAAATGTATCTTACTGAATGCATGGGTTAGTGACTAAACTGGGTGAATGTCTGTATCTGTCTGTTGCTGTGTAAGTGGCTGCATGGGTTTGTGAACAGCTACATGAGTGTCTATAAGAGTTATTGATTTGTTGTCTGAGTATCTGTATGGGTGCCTGAGTGTTTGTGTGGATGGGGTGTGTGCGACTGTGCATAGATGTGTGAGTGGGTGATTCACTGGGTGGATGGTTTCAAGAGTGCATCTGTGATAGACTGTATGGGTGGGTAAGTGTGTGTAACAGTGTGTTAGTGAGTGAATGTATGTCCCAGTGGTACATGTGTGAGTAACTACATATGTGAAAGGCAGTATATATGTGTGTTAGAGTATTTAAATGGCTATAAGTGTGTTATTGTGAGAGTGGCTGTATGGATGAGTGTGTGCTTGTATCAGTGATTGAATAAGAGCGTAACAATGTGCTAGTATTTGTATGATTAAGTGAGCTGGTGTGTGTATAACTGTATAGGTGAGTAAATGGCAGTGTGTTTAATTATTTGCATGACTGACTAGGTGTGTGAGTACCTCTATGGATGAGTGGCGGTGTTTGAGTGTCTATATAGGAGTAAGAGTGCATATGATAGTCCTGTACTGAGTGACCATAAGTATGAGTGACTATATGGGTGAGTGAGTGGATGTGTGTGTGTAGACCTAAGAATCAGTGAGTGGGTATGTAGTTATTGGTGTTGGAGTGTCTATGGTTTTGCGAATGGCAGTCTGTAATTTAGAGTGGGTGTATCAAAGGTTATATTAGGGTGTGAGGAGGTGCATCAGATTATCACGTGGATGATGTCATCAGTGATGTCATTTGAGATGTCATCAGTGATGTCATCAGTGATGTCACTGACCATGTCATGAGTGATGTAATATGTGACGTCATCAGCAGTGCATTGCGGGGCGCGAGTTATAGTTAGCTGAACTAACTATAACGGGGGAATTTCACGGGTTTTGTACGAGTGCAATGTCCAAGTAACTATAACTGTCCCTAAAACCTATGGTTTTTTCAGTGAATTTCAAAGGTTTTTTAAATGCTAATTTGTAACTATAACGTGTCTGAAACCTATGGTTTTTTCAGTGAATTTCAAAGGTTTTTTAAATGCTAATTTCTAACTATAACGTGCCTGAAACCTATGGTTTTTTCAGTGAATTTCAAAGGTTTTGTAAATGACAATTTTTAAATGTATTAATTGTTATATTAATTTTTTTCATACTGATTTACTACATTTTTAGAAACAATTTTTTTTATATATTTTATTTTTTAAATTACATTGTAATTACATTATACATTACATTACAAAAAATACTTTCTCAGAATGAATTACTTTAGTTTAAATACTTTGCACATAGGCAATAGACTTTTAAGTACAGTAGTTACAGTTGTTGCAATGGGCAACACATTTTCAAACACAATGCAACATTCAGCTCAATGTGAATTTCTAGTTAAATGCAATTAGTTACTTTATGGATTACTTTTCTAACCACAGGCCTGGATCCTAGATTCAGTCCTGGGACATCTCCTGTAAACAGTTGAGTAAAAGCGTTTTGGTTACAGTACTGATTTTTAAGGAATATTATTGTATTTTAAAAGTTGACACTTAGAAACTTTTTCTCATATGGTCACCAATGTTATCCTATGGAAGGAAATTCACTTAGCAGGTAAAAACTGTTATTGTTACTTTTTCTTACTCAGTGTTGGATCCTGGATCCAGCACTGGTGCATCTCCTGTAAACAGTTGAAAGAATGCGTTTAAGTCATACAGGTGATTTTTAAGGAATATTTGTAGTTTGTAAAAATCAACACTTTGAAACTTTTTTGCTGAAAACCAGACAATGGATTCCTATGGAAGAAAATATAAGTTACTGGTAAGTATGGTTAAAATTACTTTTCAGGGTCAGTGCTGGGCTAAAAGATGCAGCACTGGGTTCTCTCCTGATAACAGGTGAGTAAATCGGAATTCGTATTTCGGCTGATTTTAGAGGAATATTTTAAAGTTCCAAAACTCCACACTTAGAAGAATTTCCAAGTGAAACCAGTCAATGTTAGCCTATGGAAGGAAATTCAAGTTACTGGTAAGTACGGTTAGAATTACTTTTTCAGGGTCAGTGCTGGATCTAAAAGGTGCAGCACTGGGTTTTCTCCTGATAACAGGTGAGTAAGTCGGAATTCGGATTTCGGCTGATTTTAGAGGAATATTTGTATGTTTCAAAAATCAACACTTAGAAACTTTTTCAGCAAAAAGCAGGCAATGATATCCTATGGAAGGAAATTCAAGTTACTGGTAAGTACGGTTAAAATTACTTTTCAGGATTAGTACTGGGCTGAAAGATGCAGCACTGAGGTCTCTCCTGATAACAGGTGAGTAAATCGGAATTCGTATTTCGGCTGATTTTAGATGAATATTTTAAAGTTCCAAAACTCCACACTTAGAAGAATTTCCAAGTGAAACCAGTCAATGTTAGCCTATGGAAGGAAATTCAAGTTACTGGTAAGTACGGTTAAAATTACTTTTTAGGACCAGTACTGGGCTGAAAGATACAGCACTGAGGTCTCTCCTGATAACAGGTGAGTAAATCGGAATTCGTATTTCGGCTGATTTTAGAGGAATATTTGTATGTTTCAAAAATCAACACTTAGAAACTTTTTCAGCAAAAAGCAGGCAATGATATCCTATGGAAGGAAATTCAAGTTATTGGTAAGTACGGTTAAAATTACTTTTCAGGACCAGTACTGGGCTGAAAGATAGAGCACTGAGGTCTCTCCTTATAACAGGTGAGTAAATCGGAATTCGTATTTCGGCTGATTTTAGAGGAATATTTGTATGTTTCAAAAATCAACACTTAGAAACTTTTTCAGCAAAAAGCAGGCAATGATATCCTATGGAAGGAAATTCAAGTTACTGGTAAGTACGGTTAAAATTACTTTTCAGGACCAGTACTGGGCTGAAAGATACAGCACTGAGGTCTCTCCTTATAACAGGTGAGTAAATCGGAATTCGTATTTTGGCTGATTTTAGAGGAATATTTGTATGTTTCAAAAATCAACACTTAGAAACTTTTTCAGCAAAAAGCAGGCAATGATATCCTATGGAAGGAAATTCAAGTTACTGGTAAGTACGCTTAAAATTACTTTTCAGGACCAGTACTGGGCTGAAAGATGCAGCACTGAGGTCTCTCCTTATAACAGGTGAGTAAATCGGAATTCGTATTTCGGCTGATTTTAGAGGAATATTTTAAAGTTCCAAAACTCCACACTTAGAAGAATTTCCAAGTGAAACCAGTCAATGTTAGCATATGGAAGGAAATTCAAGTTACTGGTAAGTACGGTTAAAATTACTTTTTAGGACCAGTACTGGGCTGAAAGATACAGCACTGAGGTCTCTCCTGATAACAGGTGAGTAAATCGGAATTCGTATTTCGGCTGATTTTAGAGGAATATTTGTATGTTTCAAAAATCAATACTTAGAAACTTTTTCAGCAAAAAGCAGGCAATGATATCCTATGGAAGGAAATTCAAGTTATTGGTAAGTACGGTTAAAATTACTTTTCAGGACCAGTACTGGGCTGAAAGATAGAGCACTGAGGTCTCTCCTTATAACAGGTGAGTAAATCGGAATTCGTATTTCGGCTGATTTTAGAGGAATATTTGTATGTTTCAAAAATCAACACTTAGAAACTTTTTCAGCAAAAAGCAGGCAATGATATCCTATGGAAGGAAATTCAAGTTACTGGTAAGTACGGTTAAAATTACTTTTCAGGACCAGTACTGGGCTGAAAGATACAGCACTGAGGTCTCTCCTTATAACAGGTGAGTAAATCGGAATTCGTATTTTGGCTGATTTTAGAGGAATATTTGTATGTTTCAAAAATCAACACTTAGAAACTTTTTCAGCAAAAGCAGGCAATGATATCCTATGGAAGGAAATTCAAGTTACTGGTAAGTACGCTTAAAATTACTTTTCAGGACCAGTACTGGGCTGAAAGATGCAGCACTGAGGTCTCTCCTTATAACAGGTGAGTAAATCGGAATTCGTATTTCGGCTGATTTTAGAGGAATATTTTAAAGTTCCAAAACTCCACACTTAGAAGAATTTCCAAGTGAAACCAGTCAATGTTAGCATATGGAAGGAAATTCAAGTTACTGGTAAGTACGGTTAAAATTACTTTTTAGGACCAGTACTGGGCTGAAAGATACAGCACTGAGGTCTCTCCTGATAACAGGTGAGTAAATCGGAATTCGTATTTCGGCTGATTTTAGAGGAATATTTGTATGTTTCAAAAATCAATACTTAGAAACTTTTTCAGCAAAAAGCAGGCAATGATATCCTATGGAAGGAAATTCAAGTTACTGGTAAGTATGGTTAAAATTACTTTTCAGGACCAGTACTGTGCTGAAAGATACAGCACTGAGGTCTCTCCTTATAACAGGTGAGTAAATCGGAATTCGTATTTCGGCTGATTTTAGAGGAATATTTGTATGTTTCAAAAATCAACACTTAGAAACTTTTTCAGCAAAAAGCAGGCAATGATATCCTATGGAAGGAAATTCAAGTTACTGGTAAGTATGGTTAAAATTACTTTTCAGGACCAGTACTGTGCTGAAAGATACAGCACTGAGGTCTCTCCTTATAACAGGTGAGTAAATCGGAATTCGTATTTCGGATGATTTTAGAAGAATATTTGCACAATGGTGATGGGCGGGGGCGGGGCCTGAGGTGACATCTGTGCAAACGCGCCCCGTGGCGCGTTTTAAGTTGGGGGATTAAGTCCCCTTGAATCCTGAGGGTCCCTAGGGGCCAACTAGCCCACCAGGAACCTCCAATATGCGCCAGGGGCTGCGTTGCAGAGACGTGTAGAGAGGCCACACCCCTTTTACACCTCTCTGCAACGCAGCTCTGTGGCGCTTTCTGGATGTACCTGTTGGGCTAGTTGGCCCCCAGGGACCCTCAGGATTGAAGGGGATTTAATTCCCCATCTTAAAACGCGCCACGGGGCCTGTTTGCACACATGTCACCTGAAGCCCCGCCCCCTCCCTTCACCACTGTGCAAACGCGCCTCGTGGCGCGTTTTAAGTTGGGGGATTAAGTCCCCTTGAATCCTGAGGGTCCCCGGAGTCCAACTAGCCCACCATATACCTCCAAAAGCGCCACAGAGCTGCGTTGCAGAGAGGTGTAAAAGGGGCGTGGCCTCTGTACACCTCTCTGCAAGGCAGCCCCTGGCGCATACTGGAGGTTCCTGGTGGGCTAGTTGGCCCCCAGGGACCCCCAGTATTCAAGGGGAATTCATTCCTCTCTGCAAACGCGCCAGGGGGCGCGTTTGCAGAGTGGTGAAGGAAGGGGGCGGGGCCTGCGGGCCCGATCGTTTTTTTTTTTTTTTTGTCCCCTGAATGGGGGCTGTGTGGCCCCCCTTCCTTTTTCATGTTTTTGAGCCCTGGGGACCCCATCCCCCAGGGCCTTACCCCTTTTTTTAAATTAAATATTTTAAAAAAAACGGGAAGGGGGCCGCGGGGCCCCCCTTCCCTGGGCCTGTATTGGCCCCGGGGACCCCATCCCCGGGGCATGGCCTCGATTTTTTTTTTTCTTTGGAGGGGGCTGCGTGGCCCCCTCCTCAGGCCATTTAAGGCCCCGGGGACCCCATCCCCCGGGGCTGGCCTTTCCGTTTTTTAAAAAATTTAATTATTTTTAAACTTTGGGGAGGGGGGCCGCGTGGCCCCCTCCCGGGCCACTACTTGCCCCGGGGACCCCATCCCCCGGGGCTGGCCCTCTCCGTTGGGGACTGTGGGGGTCCCCAAGCCCCCACAGTCCCGCCGGCTCCCCGCGTCCCTTGGGAGCCGGCATTGCGCTACACATGGGGAGCTGCTAAGATGCAGCTCCCCATGTGGAAAGCATCGGCTTTGGATATTGGAAGAGAGAGCAGGTTTCCTGCTCTCTCTTCCAATATCCAAAGCAGTTTGCTACGGCAGGACGGGAGCCGCGAGGCTCCCGTCCTGCCATAGCAAACTACAGTGTCCCGGGGTAGGCACCCCGGGACACTGCAGGAGCCGGCCCTGGGGGTGGTGGTCCCCAGGGCCATCAAGGGCTCCAGGAGGGGGCCGCGCGGCCCCCCTCCCATTCAGGTCACAGCCCCGGGAGGTGGTGGTCCCCGGGGCTCTGGGGGTCTGTAACGGACCCCCATATTTAAATGTTTAGTGCCCCGGGAGGTGGCGGTCTCCGGGTGTGTGGGGGCTGGAGCCCCCCACACAGGTTTTTAAATTTAAAAAAAAAGCCCCGGGGAGGTGGTGGTCCTCGGGGCTGCGGGAGGGCTCAGAGCTCTCCCACACCATTTTTTAAAAAAAGCCCGGGGGGGGTGGCGGTCCCCGGGGCTTGGCGGGCCCTTTGTGGCCCCCACACATAAAATTAACCCCCCACCATGCCCCCGGGACTTGGGCCACCCAGGGGCCAATTAACATCGAAGCGCGGGAGACCGCGCTTGATTTTTTCGGCAGGATTCGCGCACCCTGAGCGCATCCTGCCGATTTTAAAAAAATGTATTTTATTTTTGCCCAGGGGGTCCTTGTGGGACCCCTGAGCAAACATAGGGGGTCAGGGTGTTTCTACCCTGCCCCCTTTGTGCGCTTTGCGCACTTGTTTCTGTCCCTCGGTTCTACCGAGGGATAAAATGGCTGCCAACATTTCCTGAATCGGAATGTTGACAGCCAGCTGACAGCCAATTAACATGCAGCTCGTGATCGGGACGGTGCGCGCAGGGTGCACTGAGGGTACGCGGACCCTACTCGGCCATAGATATCACTAACTTTTTACTTTTCATTTTCTCAGCAACTACTGAACGGATTTACACCATTTAACAAAAAGGGTTCTTTCTGAACCAAGAACTACCTCTTTGCCAAATTTGGTGTAATTCCGTTCAGCAGTTCGGGCTGTAGCCGTGTCTAAAGTTTCCTATGGAAAAGTGCATGGGGAAAACGCGTTTTGCGACCCCCTTTTTTCTCGGCCCCCGCTTGACGAATCCCCCGAGACTTTCAGGGTAGGAGCGGACCGGAGCGGGCCACAAAGTTTGAAAATTTCGCGAAGATACGTCAACCGGCAAGAGAGTTATTTCAAATAGAATGTCGCGGATTTCCTATGGATAATAGGTTGTAACTATAACTATCTATTGGCGACCGCCAGTAGATAATATATATATATATATATATATGTATGTATGTATGTATGTACATATATATGTGTATATATATATATATAAATATATATACATATATATATGTACATATATATCATATATCTATCTATCTATCTATCTATAGAAAAGAGAATTTTTTTTTTTTTTTTTAAATGGAAAGGCCGGCCCCGGGGGATGGGGTCCCCGGGGCCTTAAAATGGCCAGAGGAGGGGGGCCACGCTGCCCCCTCAAAATAATAAATATAGAGGCCATGCCCCGGGGATGGGGTCCCCGGGGCCAATAAAGGCCCAGGGAAGGGGGCCACGCGGCCCCCTTCCCGTTTTTTTTTTTTTGTAATTTGAAAAAAGGGGTAAGGCCCTGGGGGATGGGGTCCCCAGGGCCCAAAAAGAGAAAAAGGAAGGGGGGCCACACAGCCCCCCTCAGGGGACAAAAAAACAAAAACAAAAAAACGATCGGGCCCGCAGGCCCCGCCCCTTCCTTCACCACTCTGCAAACGCGCCCCTGGCGCGTTTGCAGAGGGGGAACAAATTCCCCTTGAATACTGGGGGTCCCTGGGGGCCAACTAGCCCACCAGGAACCTCCAGTATGCGCCAGGGGCTGCCTTGCAGAGACGTGTAGAGAGGCCACACCCCTTTACACCTCTCTGCAACGCAGCTCTGTGGCGCTTTGGAGGTATATGGTGGGCTAGTTGGACTCCGGGGACCCTCAGGATTCAAGGGGACTTAATCCCCCAACTTAAAACGCGCCACGGGCGCGTTTGCACAGTGGTGAAGGGAGGGCGGGGCTTCAGGTGACATGTGTGCAAACAGGCCCCGTGGCGCGTTTTAAGATGGGGAATTAAATCCCCTTCAATCCTGAGGGTCTCTGGGGCCAACTAGCCCAACAGGTACATCCAGAAAGCGCCACAGAGCTGCGTTGCAGAGAGGTGTAAAAGAGGTGTGGCCTCTCTACACGTCTCTGCAACGCAGCCCTCTGGCGCATATTGGAGGTTCCTGGTGGGCTAGTTGGCCCCTAGGGACCCTCAGGATTCAAGGGGACTTAATCCCTCAACTTAAAACGCGCCACGGGGCGCGTTTGCACAGATGTCACCTCAGGCCCCGCCCCTCCCTTCACCATTGTGCAAATATTCCTCTAAAATCAGCCGAAATAGGAATTCCGATTTACTCACCTGTTATCAGGAGAGACCTCAGTGTTGCATCTTTCAGCCCAGTACTGGTCCTGAAAAGTAATTTTAACCGTACTTACCGGTAACTTGAATTTCCTTCATAGGCTAACATTGACTGGTTTCACTTGGAAATTCTTCTAAGTGTGGAGTTTTGGAACTTTAAAATATTCCTCTAAAATCAGCCGAAATACGAATTCCGATTTACTCACCTGTTATCAGGAGAGACCTCAGTGCTGCATCTTTCAGCCCAGTACTGATCCTGAAAAGTAATTTTAACCGTACTTACCGGTAACTTGAATTTCCTTCATAGGCTAACATTGACTGGTTTCACTTGGAAATTCTTCTAAGTGTTGATTTTTGAAACATACAAATATTCCTCTAAAATCAGCCGAAATCCGAATTCTGATTTACTCACCTGTTATCAGGAGAGACCTCAGTGCTGCATCTTTCAGCCCAGTACTGGTCCTGAAAAGTAATTTTAACCGTACTTACCAGTAACTTGAATTTCCTTCCATAGGCTAACATTGACTGGTTTCACTTGGAAATTCTTCTAAGTGTGGAGTTTTGGAACTTTAAAATATTCCTCTAAAATCAGCCGAAATACGAATTCCGATTTACTCACCTGTTATCAGGAGAGACCTCAGTGCTGCATGTTTCAGCCCAGTACTGATCCTCAAAAGTAATTTTAACCGTACTTACCGGTAACTTGAATTTCCTTCATAGGCTAACATTGACTGGTTTTCAGCAAAAAGTTTCAAAGTGTTGATTTTCACAAACTACAAATATTCCTTAAAAATCGCCTGTATGACTTAAACGCATTCTTTCAACTGTTTACAGGAGATGCACCAGTGCTGGATCCAGGATCCAACACTGAGTAAGAAAAAGTAACGATAACAGTTTTTACCTGCTAAGTGAATTTCCTTCCATAGGATAACATTGGTGATTCTATGAGAAAAAGTTTCTAAGTGTCAACTTTTAAAATACAATAATATTCCTTAAAAATCACGACTGTAACCAAAACGCTTTTACTCAACTGTTTACAGGAGATGTACCAGGACTGAATCTAGGATCCAGTCCTGTGGTTAGAAAAGTAATCCATAAAGTAACTAATTGCATTTAACTAGAAATTCACATTGAGCTGAATGTTGCATTGTGTTTGAAAATGTGTTGCCCATTGCAACAACTGTAACTACTGTACTTAAAAGTCTATTGCCTATCTGCAAAGTATTTAAACTAAAGTAATTCATTAAGAGAAAGTATTTTTTGTAATGTAATGTATAATGTAATTACAATGTAATTTAAAAATAAAATATGTAAAAAAAAATTGTTTCTAAAAATGTAGTAAATCAGTATGAAAAAAATTAATATAACAATTAATACATTTAAAAATTGTCATTTACAAAACCTTTGAAATTCACTAAAAAACCGTAGGTTTCAGGCACGTTATAGTTAGAAATTAGCATTTAAAAAACCTTTGAAATTCACTGAAAAACCATAGGTTTCAGACACGTTATAGTTACAAATTAGCATTTAAAAACCTTTGAAATTCACTGAAAAAACCATAGGTTTCAGACACGTTATAGTTACAAATTAGCATTTAAAAAACCTTTGAAATTCACTGAAAAAACCATAGGTTTTAGGGACAGTTATAGTTACTTGGACATTGCACTCATACAAAACCCGTGAAATTCCCCCGTTATAGTTAGTTCAGCTAACTATAACTCGCGCCCCGCAATGCACTGCTGATGACGTCACATATTACATCACTCATGACATGGTCAGTGACATCACTGATGACATCACTGATGACATCTCAAATGACATCACTGATGACATCATCCACGTGATAATCTGATGCACCTCCTCACACCCTAATATAACCTTTGATACACCCACTCTAAATTACAGACTGCCATTCGCAAAACCATAGACACTCCAACACCAATAACTACATACCCACTCACTGATTCTTAGGTCTACACACACACATCCACTCACTCACCCGTACAGTCACTCATACTTACGGTCACTCAGTACAGGACTATCATATGCACTCATACTCCTATATAGACACTCAAACACCGCCACTCATCCATAGAGGTACTCACACACCTAGTCAGTCATGCAAATAATTAAACACACTACCATTTACTCACCTATACAGTTATACACACACCAGCTCACTTACTCATACAAATACTAGCACATTCTTACGCTCTTATACAATCACTGATACAAGCACACACTCATCCATACAGCCACTATCACAATCAGTCACTCTCGCTTATAGCTATTTATATACTCCAACACACATATATACTGCCTTTCACATATGTAGTTACTCACACATGTACCACTGGGACATACATTCACTCACTAACACACTCTTACACACACTTACCCACCCATACAGTCTATCACAGATGCACTCTTGAAACCATCCACCCAGTGAATCACCCACTCACACATCTATGCACAGAGTCGCACACACCCCTCCCACACAAACACTCAGGCACCCATACAGATACTCACACAAGCATTCAATAACTCAAATAGACACTCATGTAGCTATTCACAAACACATGCAGCCACTTACACAGCAACAGACAGACGGATACAGACATTCACCCAGTTTAGTCACTAACCCATGCATTCAGTAAGATACGTTAAATCACTCACTTATACAGTCAGTCACGCACCTACTAAATCATCCATACAGACACTTACACACCCACTCATTCTTCAATACGTCTTTTCCTATATATATTACAAATATTTAAACTTTAGAGAAACACACAGTCACTGAATGATGTCATCAGTGATGTCATTTGAGATGTCATCAGTGATGTCATCAGTGATGTCACTGACCATGTCATGAGTGATGTAATATGTGACGTCATCAGCAGTGCATTGCGGGGGCGTGAGTTATAGTTAGCTGAACTAACTATAACGGGGGAATTTCACGGGTTTTGTACGAGTGCAATGTCCAAGTAACTATAACTGTCCCTAAAACCTATGGTTTTTTCAGTGAATATATATATATATATATATATCTATATATATATATATATATCGGTATTGTTAATGACATCATTGTGCATGGCAAGTGCACAAGGTATATATATATATATATAAATAGAACAGGATATGCAAGGCATGTTGTGCCAGTGCATAACAAGTGCACAATTTAGAGTTACTTCAGTTTAATATAACTGGTGAATTTCAGTAGTTTTTTTAGGTTAAAATTGTGTATTGTAACAGACATTTTCAGCTAACTATAACTTCACTTCAGCATTTGTTTTTTCAGTGAATTTCCAAGGATTTCTTGTTTTTTTAATGTGAAGATTTTATAACCATACTTAACTATCTCAACCCTCTGCATCTGCACTTCCCAACCCCATGAGAGTGCCTAAGCTCCAACCACGCACGACCATCAGCCTTTGGCCATGCACAGCATAATGTTGCGGATCCACTCACCCACAGATGACCGAACCCTGCCATGCATGTCCACCAGTGATGCTCGGCATGTGGTTGGGCACAGGACCTGGCATGAGGGAGGCCCATGACCAACCCTCCAGAGGCAGCAAACCCTACCATTGCTGGCTAACACCCCACAGTCATGCAACATCAATGAACACCTACCCAACTTATTTTTGTCATTTTATTTGACCTCACAGTTTTCCCATTGTATTCTTGTGGTAATTTGCTGTAGTCCCTCGGACTGAAGCACTGAATACAGTGAATCTGTGATGATGGGGAAAACAAAATATATTTTTGTGCTTTGAGCTCACGGGTCCCCGTAGAACTTCCCCTGACAAGGGCCAGGGGGTCTGAGTACCCCCACCCTGCACCCTCTGGTCTAAGGCCAGCTCTCTCCCCAGCAGCTCCGCTGTGCTGTGCCCCGCCGCCGACACGCTGACCTCCACCTGGTAGGTGCTCGAGGCCACTGTCTGCCCACTGGTGTCCATTCCTGCTGCCCGCCTCCGCCTTTGTAATCAGCCTGTATCCCTGCCCGCACTGCTGTCCTTCACTTTAGCATTCTTCTTCCGTTATTTAATTAATTAATTTTATTCTGCTTTTAATATTCTGGTCATTCTGCTTACTTTTTTATTTTATTTTCCCATTGTTTTGCCCTGACTCGATTTCCCGCTGCTGCTGCCCCTGCAGCCCCTCCCCCTGACTGTCCCCACTCCCGTAATTAAACATAAATCATCAAATGTTATATAAATGTTGAATGTCCACGCTGAGTGTTCAAAATCTTTCTTGAAACATATTCCTTTGATGCAATTTTTAATATCCACACGATTCCCATAACTTCTCTTTTGCTCATTTTTTTGCTTGCTTTGTATGTGTGTACTGGTTGATAATGTTTAACTGTATTGTAATAATATGGGGTTGAGGGTAGGCATCTTGCACTGAGTCTGTGTTTAATTCGGTGTTTTCTTGGTTTTTTTGCATTTCTTTATTGAGACACTGTGTAGGAGCAAAGACAGTTTTAGTAATCACGTGCAGGGTTTGGATAAGTAGCGGTTTGATTACGGGGCACCTGTGGAAAAAGTCCCTCTAAGAAGAGCATACTTTGGATTTGACCTGGGGGGGAGCATGAAACAGGCAGCAATATAGCTGGTTTCGATGTGAAAGATCAGAAACCGTATATTTGTACGGATAACGGGGTGAGTGGGCGGCATACTCTTTTTGATTCAAAGTAAAGGGGCGATAGTTTGGGAGTTTGAGTATGGTTTAAATTAGGGAGCGATATTTTGATATGAGTTAATATTTGCATGGGAGTCTGCTAAGGGGTAATGCGGTGGGATGATGGTGTTTCTTGAGCACAGTTCATATATAATACCACGAGGGGGTTTAGAGAGTTGGTCATTTTGAAATGTTGAAAATATAGGTGTGACTGAGGATTACATACGGTAACTGATAAGTTTCTTTGATGAATTATGTTTTAGACTCCTGACGAAGGGCACAAAAGCCCGAAATGCATTGAGTTTGTTAACCACACGGTTTCCACAGAGAGATAGCGGATTCCGACGTGCTACCGTTAAAGCCTGGATTGTCATCTCTGTAGAATCATAAGTATGGAATGAAACTATGGTCTCATAATCATCGAATAACTTCTTGAATAAAATGGATTACTATAGATTACTATGGAATAAATGATTTGAATAATCTGGTTTACTTTGGTTGAGTTTTGAAATTGTTTCAAGTACGTTTACAAGGCTGTAGCGGCTTGACAGGGGGGAGGATTTTCCCTCAGTTCAGTGGATGTTTTTCAGTGCTACTGGGACAGAGCACAACGCAAGCCTGCACGCCGAATCACCGCCAATGAGCAGCAGTTTCAATGAAGGTTTTGCAATAGAAGTAAAACTTGGGTGTGCATCCCATTTTTTCAGTGTCATTAACATTATTGGTATTTTACCAATCCAAAGCTGTAAAATTGTGTCAGGAGTGGTAAAAGGATTTTGTCATGTTTTAGCTCAGCATGGATGGCACTAGCTAATCCTATAGTTAAAGACTTTAATGCAAAAATGTCAAAGGACTTTGCCATTTTTCTAGCTCAGTGTGGATGGCACTATATTAATCCTATGCTTAAATACTGTTCTAGAAACACTGACATTTTAGATGAGCAGTTTTAGAGTGTTTGTGGTGTTATAGAGTGATCCATATCAAGGGAGTGCTCTCCAAACATGGGAACTACCAAGATATCTCTACTTCCTTTTTTGCATAATGGTTGGAGCAGTCAAAGTCTGAAAGGGTATTGATTTGACTTATACTGGGAGATCCCTTATGTGTCATTTTATTCATTTCAGGTTGGCTCGGATGGTATTTTATCATTCCAAAGCTGTCATACTGTGACTAGAGTGGTAAAAGGATTTGTGGAAAACTAAAAATATCTGTACTACACTATATTCCACAACTATAGTGTACTACAGTGTGTTTTCAATTTTTGACATATTTAATTATTTACAAAATGTCTGCGCAGTACCACAGTTATACCTACAAATTACTTAAGAAACAGTTTTTAAAAAAAAACGATTTGTTAAAAAATGTAAAATACACTGTACTGCACTTTATTTCACTAATACAGTGTAATACAGTGTATTATACATTTTTGGGATTTTTTGTTTGTTTCTGTAACTTCCACAGTACTTTCTAGGCACTAGCGTAGTACTCTCTAAAAGTGTATTTTTAAATACATAAAAAATATAAATACATTCCTGTCCCTTTTACCACTTTAAATGGTAATAGGTAGGGAACAACAATAAAACCTACTGCTTAGCTATATCTAAGGCCCTAAACCAGAACGCAGCCAATGTGTGGTAAAAATAACATTGCTGCCTTTTACTTTTGTAAAAACAGTCATTAGCTAATCATGTACTGCCTTGTCATCGGAATGTACTGTTGTAAACCATGGCCCAATATACATCATTAAGGGCCAGATTTATCATTATATTAAGTTACCCTTGTGTCACGCATGGTGTTGCAAGGGCAATGCAATGTCTTAAGTCAGATTTACCAAGCAACACAAGGCCACCATGCGTGCCCCTGCGTTGCTTTGGAAATCCGGAGTAACGCAAGACAGCACAAGTCACTACCTTGCGCTACTCTGCAAAAGGAATGTGTTCCATGGGTGGAGCATGGATGTTGCCAAGCATCCACCCATGGATTTTGGTGCATTCCCAGATATAATAAGACTGGTAAACCTGGGAATGTGTCAAAATGCTACGCTTTTGCTGGGGAGGCAAAATGAGGAGAAATATCCTTATTTTTCTTCATTGTTTCCCCTTTCTAAGTGTTCTGCATTCTGCAGCACATGTAGAAAGAGGAAAAGGCCTCTCAGTACTCTTTTTGCGCAGGAAGGTGTCTATTCCTGCACAAAAATAATCCTCCCTGCATGGCACAAGGGGGCCTGCATTGGCGCTAGGCAGCCACAAGTGCACCAGTGCAAGGAGAGAGAAGGAATGCGCCACATCTTGATAGACATGGTGCATTCCTGCCCTCTCCCTGTCATGCAGTGTGTCTTGCTGTTTTTTGCTGCGTGACATTTTAATAAATCTGACCCTCTGTCTTTTGTGCCTTACAATTTTGACATTACTTAACCATGTTAGATCTACTACAAAAAAATACCTTTTCACCCTGTATTCTACATGCCTGACAAATCTCTAGATACGCTTCTAATACTCAGTGGATTGACGTAGTGAGAGGAAGGACTATCAACTACAATTGTGTACAGATTGGACTATATGCATAACATGCTTAAATGTAACAGCAGAATGAAATAGTTCTTCCAGAGCCGGTTAATCATTACCCGCAAACTGTCCGGAAAACAATGTCAATAATACAGAGATTTGAATCAACTGGCTGCACGGCAGCCAGGTACATGCTTGTCGGCTGTCAAGGTCTTCAGTATGATAACTACCCTCTCCAAGAATTGTATTAACCTGACCAACAGCTGTAGATCGGTGCCCTGTAACCAGGCTGACATTACTGCCTCCAGGGTCCATATTCCAAGCTTGATGAAACATGGGCATAGCAGCTGTCTTCTTAAAGTCAATACTTACAGGGCATATGCAAATAATATGAGCAAGAGACTTGGGGTACAGCCTGCATCCTCTACAACATGTGCAAGTGTGTGGGAATCACCATGATTTTGTTGTTTTAATGGGTGTAAGTAAAAATCTGAATTGAATGTATTTCGAGCGTAATGAATGTTTCATGCACAAATTGTTGTAAAGTTGTGGACTGGGGGGCATATTATCAAGCCCTTTATCGCCGCGTTAGCGGCACTTTTCTGCCGCTAATGCGGCGATATTTACATCGCCCTATTAGCAAGCCTGCGCTAACATGCGTTAGCGCCAGCTTTCCGGCGTTAGCTGCCGGTTTTCCTATCGCCTTGCATGCCAGCGATAATTATCGCTAATGACATGCAAGGTAGGCGTTCCTTACAAAAATTACACTGAAAAAATCGCTAACACCATTACGCTCTATTATCAAAGATGTCCCGCGATAAATAAAGTCGCGCTAATCCCCCGATAGCCGCAGGAATTTAACACCTGCTAAAAACCTGCCTAAAGCAAGATCGCCATCAGAAGACCCAATCAATCAATCAATCAATCACGGCATTTATAGAGCGCGCTACTCACCCGGGAGGGTCTCAAGGCGCTGGGGGAGGGGGTAAGTTACTGCTCGAACAGCCAGGTCTTGAGCTGCTTCCTGAAGGAGAGATGGTTCTGGGTTCGCCGAAGGTGAGTGGGGAGGGAGTTCCAGGTCTTGGCTGCCAGGTAGGAGAAGGATCTTCCTCCGGCGGTGGCTCTGCGGATGCGTGGTACGGTGGCGAGGGCGTGGCTGGTTGATCGTAGCTGGCGGGTGGGCGTGTAGAAGGTCATGCGGTCGTTGAGGTACTTGGGGCCCAGGTCGTGGAGGGCCTTGTGTGCGTGGGTGAGGAGTCTGAACGTGATTCTCTTGCTGACGGGGAGCCAGTGCAGGTCATCAAAGAGGTAATGAGTATGCTGCTTCATTAGCCCCTTAGCACAAAGTCAGACTTTCAAACTCACTGGGGGCCACACAGTGACGCACACAATATTGGAGCCTTTCACATGGCCATGGAACAAAACACACAAAATAGAACTTCACCCCTCTCTGTGTGGCAGCAGGAGCTAATCCTCTGCTAATCCTCTAATATTGCACTTAGTCCGATATTGAGTACTTCTCTCTAACTCTGCAGGCACAGGTGTGGCAGAGCAGCAGGAGAGGTAATGTCCTCTGCATTGGCACTGCAGTACGTGTTGATTTTGGCACCCGGCCACCCGTGTATGCAGGCATATTGTCACTTTAGCAGCAATATAAATGCCGCTAACGCGTCGATCGCTGCCGATGGCAAGGTTTCGCCTGAATACCTATCCCCTCTTAGCGGGAGTTATCGCGCCCTTTCCCTGACACTATCGCCTCTTACAGACGTGTTGATGATACGTCGGTAAGAAGCCGAAAATTATCGGGGAAAGGAGGCGATAACAGAACTCCTGATACTTGGCACGGGCGATAATTATCGCACTTACTTGCTAATATGCCCCTGGGTCTAATGAATGATTCAGTGGCGTTCTAAAATTTAAGGGGGCCCCTCTGAGAAGTACAAGGAGGGGCTCCCCTCCAGACTCACTCAGGAGCTCTAGTGGCCCGGGTACTGTGCTGAGGGGGCCCTCTCGAGCTCGGGGCCCTCTGCACTGCGGGGGCTATGGAGGCCTTTGTTATGCCACTGGAATGATGGTAAAAGGTCAGCTCTGACCAATCTTTTAAACACTTCAATGTAATGTAAGAGAAAGTAATCTCTGGCTGCTCACTTTGAGCTACTCGTAATCTGACTGTAAGTCCCAGAACTCATTTAACTGCAATTCAACTAACAAAAGATGTAAATTTACCATTCGTTTATGTCTGTGAATTTCGGGAATTGTCTTGATGCTGTTTCCAAATGCATGCTTTTATGGATCTATCAGGTGCCTTTTTCCAAAGGTAACAGTACTTAACAAATTATGCATCCGCAGATACTGAGAGGTTGACCATTTCAAACCCCAACTGTATGTAGCTAACTGGCATAATCATGGCTAGACCAAACACCTTCCTCATTGCCTTTAATTGTATTTGTACCTGGTCAGGGTGCAGTTTGGTACCCCAGGTTGAATCCCCGTAAAAAATGGCTGGATCTATCTTGGCTCTAAAAACCTGCAGCACACTTGCTCCTTTGGGGCTATACGCTCTGGGGCAGATTTACAAGCCCCTTGCGCCACTTTTGCGTCACTTTTAACATGGGAAAAGTGACGCAAAAGTGGCGCAAGGGGCTTGTAAATCTGCCCCTCTGTGCTCATCTCTTCATTGCTTTCAATTGGTTTTTAAATGAGAGTTTTGAGTCAATCCAAATTCTGACATAATGATAAGCTTGTGTCATCTGTATCTCGATTTGCAAGTCGCTAGAGAAAGTTGGATTTCACAGGACCAAATTTTATTATCAGTGGCTGATATATTTAAATTCAAGCAATTTGCTTGAATTGTACCCAAAATGACAATGTTAAACCTGTAGTAGCACAATCTCTATTATGTCTAAAAGTGCTGTATCGTCGGCCTATTGAAGCAGCGTGTGATGTTGACTCCCAAAGTTTGGGGGAAAGACTCTGACTGTAGGAAATTGGGTTGTTGGTTGATTGGGGTGTAAGCCTTGGTCAAGCTGCAACCACAATCCTTGTCAGGGTAAGGCACAAGCAACCCCAAATTAACCTGCGCTCACCACCTTAGTAGATCGGCAAAGAGCAGTCAGGCTTAACTCAGAGCAATGTGTAAATCATTTGTGCAACACTTCAAACAGTAAAACAGTGGAAACATACCACAAAAGGAGCCCACAACAGATTTAGAAAAATAAAGACATTTTTAATAAATACAAGATGACCAAAACAGCAAACATCCAAATAGTAGATCCAGCAATATTGGATGTTTTATGTTTTTAGTGAAAATAGCGCCAAAAAGCACAAAGCGCTAACTGTGGATATCTGGTCCCACTGGACCAGGACAAAGTCACAAGTTCAGGCCGACAGTGACGGAGAATGGGACAGTTACAGGGACCCAGATAGGCCTTCTGAAAAAATTACTAAATCCTAGTTGCAGATGGTTGCATGAATTCAAGTCGAAGATGTGCCGCACAGCCAAAGTGATGCGTTGGTTCCGAGATGCAGCGAGGCTGCGGTGCAAGGTCCAGTTGCATTGTCGGCAAAGATCTGATCGCCGTTGCTTGCGATGCCAAGTCCGGTGTTGGGAATGTGGCTCTCAGCTTGAGATGCTTCGGTTCAGAGAAGCTTGAGGCTGCGATACGGAGTCATGCTGTTAAAAAGAGATGAGAGGACCTGGGCTGTGGATGCACTGTGCCGTAGGGATGATGCATCATTCCAAGGACTGAGGAGGTGATTCGGGTCTTTATGATGGGCCCAATGCATGCAGCAGCAGCGATGCATTGGTTCTGCTTGGGTATGCGCAGCTCAGCAGAGAAAATGTTTAGGTTTCACTGGCAAGAACCATACGCCCACTTCCAAGGTCCCTGGGTTGGAGTGAAACCACTTGGCAGGGTAGACTCACATTTGGCAGAATCTAGGTGCAGGTGCAAGCTTGTTGGAAGGTTGTTATGTCCATGAGGCTTCAGACCAGGAGGCCAGCCAACTAGCCCTTGGACACACTCTGGCCTCTGGGTGCAAGAGATGCAGGTCCAGTCCTTCTCACCCAGGTAAGAGGGCAGCAGGTAGCAGGTCAGCAAAGCAGGAGTCTAGCAAAATGCAGTCCAGCAGTGTGGCAGTCCGTCAACAGCACAGCAGTCCTCCTTCCTGGCAGATTATCCACAGGTCCAGAAGTGTACCGAGGTCCTTCTTTTATACCATGGTATCCTCGGTATGGGTCGTGGAAGAAGCTTATTGATAGTGTCTTTGAAGTGCATGGAATTTCCTATGCCCCCTGCCCTGTCTCCAAGCTGGCTGAGGTGGCAATGCAGGGCTGTTAGGCCCTTTGTGTGGCGACAGGATGCAGCCTCTTCAAGTTTAACTGAGGTTAGGTCCAGCTCCTCCCACCCATTCTACCAGTGACGGCCCACCCAGTCACACCTAAGCTGCCATTGTGTGTGGCTGTCTAGGAGGAATACACAAAGGCCCAACTGCCAACTGCACCAAGTCATATGACCAGAGACAGGCTGCAGGCACCAAATGGGTTAGGCAAGTAAATGCCAATAGTGGCATTTTCAGAATTGTAATTTATAATCAGACTTCACCATAAGTTAAGGATTCCAAAGATACTAAACTTGAACCAGGTACATCTTACCATTTAGAAATTCCACAATGTTATACTATGGGAGATATAGGCCTTGTAGTAGTGCAAAACGAATTTGAAAAGGTTTCACTACTAAGAGATGTACAACTTAAAAGTGCATGCCCAACCTTTCAAATACATTGCTTCCTGCCCTGTGGGCTGTCCTGGGCCTACCCTAGCAGTGACATATATGTATTAAAAAAGAAGGTTTGGGGCCTGGCAAATTTTGCCAGGTTGTAATGGCAGTTTAAACTTCACACACAGGCTCTACAATGGCAGGCCTGAGACAAATTTAAAGGGCAACTTAAGTGGGTGGCAGCCTCAGTGCTTCAGGCCCACTAGCAGCATTTAATTTAATTTTCAGGCCCTGGTACTTATAGTACCAATTTACTAGGGACTTGTATGTAAATTAAACATGCCAATTTGATATGAGCCAACATTGCCATGTTTAGACAAGAAAGCTTGTGCACTTTAGCACTGGTTAGCAGTGATAAAGTGCTCAGAGTCCCAAGGCCAGCAAAAGCGAGGTCAGACAAAATGGAGGAGGAAGGCAAACAGTTGTGGGGAAGCCAACACTAAGACTGACAGGTCTAACAACAACCAAATAGCACTTGTTGAAGAGCTACCATATACAAATTGAAAAGAACAGGCACTAGGACAAAGCCCTGTTTTAGGCCCTAATTAGTGTTTATTTTCTTAGACATAATAGTGCCATTGCCAAGTGTTACTCTGAACCAAATACAGTAATCGAATGGCTGTGAATAAAGAATCTGGTATTTTCCAATCATTCACTTTTCGCCAAACAGTGGTCTAACTGACTTTAGGCCGAAAGCCACACTATAGTTAAAAAAACAGGCATACAATGATGACTTATTATGCTATCTACATTATCCGGGGTTTCGTTGCCTTTTCTAAATCTTGTGTGGTAGAAGGATCAAACTGCAGTGAATTAATCCAGATTTCAAGATCAGTCAGCTCTAATTTTGCAAACACTTAGATTAAGAGTCCAACAGGGGTAGAAATAATCTACACGGAAACATGGCGGCAGGCTGACGCCGGTCACGGGAGCTCCCGGAGTAGCGCGAAGCATGAGCTGAGTTGAGCGATTTTTCTACGTAGATTCAGCCCACCAAAGATGTGAGACGGAGCAGAAAGGAACGGACAAGATAATAATTAATAGGTCTAACCTCTGAAAATAATTGGAACCTTCTTGGCCGGTTACATGGGTCAGGATACAGCGTATCAGCAGGGGACCTGGAGACGTGTAGCTGACCCTTGGAGGAGGACGAGGTCAGCCTCAGCACTGGTTGGTTTCCGGGCCGGGAGCGGCAGTGTCAGAACAGGACACTGGCCGGTAAGAGGGGAGGAGAAGTCTGGGAAGAGTCGGGGCGGACGCTGTGGTGAGAGATTTAGCCTGGACTCGCGAACAGACGGGGTAAGGTGCAGGAGTTGGGAAAATTTACAATTCAAGGGAATAGTGGCTTTGTCGATGGAAAAGGACTCAGACTCGCTCTCAAAGGCATTGCAGTGTGATAAAGAGAGGGAGAAGGAGAGAGAGAGGGAAGACATTGCAGCCATAGAGGAAACAGGTGGTGTACGAGCGGGGACAGAGGCACTGGAGGAGGCAGACAGGGGCATTTTTAACACGCCAACCAGTAAGGGAGCCCCTCAAATCAGATAAAAACAGATACCAGCTAAGGTCTCATCCCGAGGCAAAAACAGAGGCGGTAAAACTAGTGCAGGCAGAGAACAGGTGATCAGAGAAGTGATACCAGTCTCACCAAAAAGAAAAGCGATAAAATCTGGGGTGAGACAAAACGGTGTGGCGGTAAGGCAACGCGTATTCAGATAAAACCTGCCCCGTCTCTCACCTCTTATTTTAAAATAATGGAGCATGTTGCAGCCCCTAAAGGAGGAGGAAATAAGGTCACCCAGGTAAATTCGGCCCCCCTGCAATTGGAAAATCGATTTGCCTTGTGAAATCCAGGGGGCAGATAGAACTGCAAATTCCCTCTATACTACAGCTACATCCCCCATTGTGTCAACCGCAGGTGTTAGCCAACCTCAAGGTAGTGGCAGTACCTTGGAGGGGGTTTAATATGGAAAAGATACAAGGAGTAGAGGGGACAAAGAGTCAGGTGGAATCAATGTTTTTGAGCTTAAGATAAGATATTCTCTCGAAATTTGAGATTTCTGAGATCAATCAGAAAGGGATCCATGCTAAGTGCGATGTCCTGGAAGAAAAGCTGGACAATATTGCTCTACGAACTGGGGCTTTGGAGAGCGAGGTGAAGATCTTGTCAGAAGTAGTTTCAGAAAATACTAAAGATTTAGAAAAATTAAAAGCACTGAACAGAACCTTGCAGGAGGATATGGAGAGGCTTGAGATGCAGGCCAGACGAAACAACCTAAGAGTCCTTAAAGTCCCGGAGGGTGTAGAAGGGGGAGATATTAAGGTCTTTATATGTAAAATGTTGAAAGAAGGAATCCTGAAGGACAGACCTGATATAGACCTGGAGAAAGAGATCCAGAGAGTCCACAGAGACCCCTTTAAGTTAAACCCGGCCAGAAAGGCTCTGAGGAAAATATTGATAAACTTCCTCACGTACGCGGTAAAAGAGCTAGTACTGGGGAGAGCTCTGAAAGAAACGTCCTTAAAGTATGAGGCATTCAGTTACCAAGTTAGATCAGATCTTGGGAAAAGAACAGCTCAGAGGCAGTGGGAGCTTGGGACCAGAATGGGTGAGCTGAGAAGTAGTGGTGCCCAGGTCCAAATGAAATTCCCGGCTATGCTTAAAATAATGTGGCAAAATAAAATGCATAACATTAGTAGTCCAGAGGAAGTGGACATTTTCTTGGCGCAGATGTAGAGATGAGTTTGATACAGACATTTGAGGTTAGAAATAGAATTTTGTTAGAGATAGATATTATGTTTATGTAACAGAGAAAAATAGGGGGTTTCTTCAATTTTTGTGTTAATGCTTCCTGCTGGGATGGGAGGGTCACGAATGGTGGTTTGAACCACCGGAGGAGTAAAAAGGGGGTTTCCTGAGGGGGGGGGAGGGAGGGAGCACAGGGTGGGGGGAGCAAGGGGAAAAAAAGAAACAGTTTAGTCCTCATGGAACAGTTGTGCCCAAGATTGAAGAAGTCAGGAGGCTATAAGGACAATAGCTTTAAATATGGATAGGTTTAACAAAATTAAACTATTAACATGGAATGTGAATGGGCTGAGGAATAGGAGAAAGATGTCCCGGGTAACAGAATTTTTAAGGAATAGTGAGGCAACACATTATTTTTTACAAGAGACCCATTTGGAAGCACAAGAATGCAAATAGAGCTATAGTAAAGTAAGATGGGTCCAGGAGGTGCTCTGCTCTGAGCAAAGAGGAAGTACAAGGGGAGTGGCACTAGTGATTAGAAGTAATGCAGGAATAAAAGTAGTTAAATATGAGACAGACCAGTCAGGGAGATGGTTGGTGGCTACTATATTGATTCAGGACAGACCCTTGGTGTGTGCAGCATACTACGGGCCAAATGAAGATAATCCGGGAGCACTTTCAAAACTTGAGGTTTGCTTGTTAGACACAACAGCACCGAATGTTATGGGAGGTGACTTTAACTTAGTTTTAAATAAGGAAATAGACCGCACCTCGAAAGTAAAATATAATAGCCCCCAAAAACATATGCAAGTTTAAAGAACATGATTGATGAGAGAGTTCAACTTGCTGGATATTTGGCGTAGTAAGATGGGGGAAACCAGAGATTTTACTTTTTATAGCAAGAAATACAGGCACCATTCACGAATAGATTATTTTCTTATAGATCAGGAGTTGTTTACAGAGGTGGAGATAGTTAATCACATCCCTGCGATATTATCGGATCACTCCGCAGTGGCTATGACTCTGAGAGTACAGCAAAAAGAGGCGCAGAGGAGGTGGACAATGGATAGGATGATATAATTAAATGAAGAAGTGATCTAAGATGTGGGGGAAAAAGTGGATGAGTATTTCCAATTCAATATGGGCACAGCTAAGGCTCAGATAGTCTGGGAGGCTTTTAAAGCGTATTTAAGGGGGATAATCAGGTCCATAACGGTGGGGAGGAGAAAAGCCGTGAAACAAGACGAAGAGAGAAAAATGAGCGAGATTAAGGGAAAAGAAGGAGAATTGCAGAAAGCATCAATGGAAGGCCTAAGAACAGTACCAGTATTAGCAAAATAGTTGGAGGGCTTGCAGGCTGAGTTTCAGGCACAATTAGATAAGAAGCTTCTAGACAGATGGAAAACAAGTAAGCTTCAGCATTTCGCATATGGGGAGAAGTGCAGTTCTTTATTGGCGTGGAAAGCTAAGGCGGATAGGGCAAGGAATACGATAAGGAATCTAATTAAAAGATGGTCAGGAGAAATCATTCAAGCGAACAAAGATATTCGTGAAGAAGCTCGAAGTTTTATGAGCGAACTTTATAGAGAGGATATAACGCCAGGGCAAGAGAATATTGAGAATTGGTTAAAAATGACAACAATCCCCCAACTGACAGAGGAACAGAAGGCTTCCCTAGAAGGTGGCATTACAGAAGAATAAATAAGGGCATAGTGCAAAAAAATGGCAAGGGGAAAGGCAGCAGGACCAGATGGTCTGCCAGTAGAACTGTATCTATGCATCTTGGATAAAGTGGTGCCAATTTTAAAAATTATGTTTAATACAATATATATAGAAGGGGAGAATCCACCTAGCTCATGGGCAGAAGCTACAGTCATGCTAATATTAAAACCGAATAAAGACCCCCAGGCGATCGACTCCTATAGACCTATATCCCTATTAAACACAGATTATAAGGTTTTCTCAGGCATAGTGGCTTCACGGATTGCAAAGGTAATAAAGGGGGTTGTTCACTCAGACCAGAGGGGCTTTATACCAGGGAGGCAGTTGAATGAATTAACTTTCCAGATAATGGGGGCCATAGACATGGCGGAAGTAAGAAAGGTTCCACTAACTGTAGTGGCAATAGATGCTGCCAAAGCTTTTGATCAAGTGAACTGGGCATACCTGTGGGAGACCTTAAAAAGTTTTGGCTTCCCGAACAACCTAGTTAAGACGGTGAAAAATCTATACCTTAGCTCCAAGGCAAAGGTGCTGGTGAATGGGGACCTAACAGATTGATTTAGCATCACAAGAGGCACAAGGCAGGGTTGTCCCTTGTCCCCGCTCCTGTTTGATTTGTATATTGAGCCTTTCGCCAACTGGCTCAGGGCAGACATCCTAATTTCTCCTTTTAGTTTTGGCGAGTTACAAATTAAACTAGCTTTATACGCAGATGACCTGCTCCTTTACACGACAAACCTTCAAGAAGCAATCCCTAGTTTAATGGAGAAGGCGGAGAGATTTGGCGAGGTCTCAGGGTACAAGATTAATAGGGGAAAAACAGAAATTATGGAGTGGAATAAGGGGGTGAGAAGCCAGGGAGCCAAAAATCAGATGAGATACTTAGGGGTACAGTTAACTCAGAAACTGGAGGATATTCCTGTAGTGAACTGGAAGAGAGTCAGTAAGGAGGTAATGAGCTTACTTCTATGATGGGCAAACCTCCCCTTAAATATCTACGGGAGGGTAAATCTTGTAAAAATGATTATCTTACCAAAAATTACTTTTCTCTATAATTCTATCCCACTTTCTTTTAGGAAAGAAGATATAGCCAAGCTACAGGGAAAAATAGGTAGCTTTATTTGGATGACGAAAGGCCCAAGAATAGCTTGGAAAAAGCTTAGAAGAGGGCTCCCTGCGTGTGGGTTGGCGCTACCGGATTTACTTACTTATTGTTATGCCTTCCACTTCAAAACTTTTCGAATGTTGGCTAGTAAGACTGATAGTTCATCAATGGGACTACTATTTGATGCCATGTTAAAAGATGTGATTCAGGGTCTGCAATACTTTCTCTTTAAATATGGAGACCCAAAGTTTTATAAGAAAGTAAGGTTAAAGATTTTAAGGGCGGCTTTAGAGACCTGGGTCTTTATAAGAAAGAGAATGAAGATTCCGTACTATGCAGCACGGGCCCCTCTCTGGGACTCTCCAGGCACCCCTGAATGCTTGAGAGATCAACTCAGTCAGCCTTTGAGAATGGGAGGTATAAATTACTGGGCAGATCTAAAAAAGGAATTCAATTTAGTAAGTTGGGAAGTGCTTAATAACCTTAAAAGAGGGACGTTGACGAGGTTTAAATATTATCAGCTGTCCTCTTGGTGGGCGACTCAAAGCTGGCCTCAGGAGGAGGAAAATTTGAAATTGGATCAAGCAACTAGAACGGATAAGTGGAAGAAGGAAATATCTTTCTGGTATTGGGCCCTTTGGAAACGGAGGATAATGTAGAAACTGAAATTATAAATCATTGGGGTAGAGATTACAGAGATGAGGACATCAAGAAACTCTGGTTTGATTTGTTTGGCATGTTACAGGCTGTAGTAAAACCAGCATCACTTAAGAGGAATCACTTGTTTACAGCCTACAGAGTCTATTGGTCTCCACAAAAGTTATCTAAAGTCACAGGTAATACGTATAACTGTCCAAGGTGTAAGTACTCCGCAGCAGATGACTTACATATGTTTATGGAGTGTCCAAGAATTAAAGCCTACTGGATGGGGGTATGCAATTTTTTGGAAGAAGTGCTGGGGACACCAATGGAAGTAAGTACCAGTTTGATATTCTTTGTACTTATGAATGGTTACCAGCTTAATGCACCTAGCTCCAAGTTTATGTTCTATGTGATAATTGTGGCGAGACGGGAGATATGTAGGCTGTGGAAATCAGAAACTCCCCCAACTTTTGCTGAATGCTTAAAGAACATTATTTACATCTGTGAATCAGACATGGTGTGTAATCAAAGAAGCAGAGTTAGGATTTGGTCGGCACTGATGGATTGGAGGGAGAAGGTAAGTGAGTCCAATGATTAAGCCAAGCATGCTGTTGGTCCTGGCCTCCTTAGTAACACTCCGGGGCCGCCAAAAGTGAATAGGAGATGGAAATGGAAACAGCATTATCTTTGTGAGGAATCTCTGATCTCTCTATTTCCCCCGAGGGTTGGTATAGGTTGGGATAGAGAGACAGGGGAAATCCAAACAAGACTATTGGTAGAATGAGGACTAAAAAAAAAAAAAGAGTCTAACAGGGCCACCGTACAATAGTTTTTCGGTTTGTCATTTGAACCCTTTTTATATATGTAAAATTGATTTCTAGCAGTTCTCTGGGATTGTGCTAGAACTTATCACCCCATTGTAGAGTTTCAGTAGAGCATCTCCTTATCTACTGGGTTCATATTTAAATACTGCTAACAGGATACCATTAGGGCCTGGTGCCTCATTGTTTTTCACAGCAGCCATAGTTGTATCCCATACCATGGATTTGCACCCACCTTGGATAATCCT
Organism: Calotriton arnoldi; assembly: GCA_963921515.1. NCBI lineage: Eukaryota > Metazoa > Chordata > Amphibia > Caudata > Salamandridae > Calotriton > Calotriton arnoldi. The sequence continues at coordinate 350,257 of CAWUFW010002954.1, forward strand.
TTTACTGGCCCATTAGCTCCTGGTCCATCTCCATCACATTGACCTTTGGGGTAGTTCTGTGGAGTTGCACTTCTGTGTCGCTGACTGATGCTGTACAGTTATTTCTTTGGCATAGTACAATTGCAATAGATATTTTTCCCAGGTCTCTTCATCAAAACCGTTGATTCCTGAAAAGGGCCATCCAATTGCAGGGAAAATTTCCAAAATTCAGTGCTGTCCTTGGTCCTTGCCCATTTACAGATATTGTGTCATCTTTTACGTTTGAAATCTGATTTTGCTTTCCAACATTTTGCAGTATATTCTCTTTTCAATTTGGTGCTAAGATTTTTATCCACCACCTTTCGCTGGTTTTTAATCTTTTTTTTGTAATTTCAATACTTCTTTCTTTAATAATCTTAGTTCACTCGTATAACATGACAAATCCTTTTGGAGATTATGTTGGCTTGCTTAGGGTGGGTTAGTCAGTCTCCTTGGGGTTTGCCCTGGTTGATAGTGTTCCACTAATGAAGTGACAATATTAGCTTGTGCATTGAATAAGGCATTACCCTCAGTTAGCTACAGCATTTCATTTACTAAGTGATTCACTGAGCAGCACTGGTCAATTTCTGCATTGTCTACTATATTCCATTTAAAGATATGTAACCTATGATCATTTTCTGATGAGGCAATGGGTTTTATTGGAAGCAGGCTTACTGATCCAGTAAGGCAGGTTTTTTTAACAGTGCTAGACCCCTCAGAGCTGCATCATGAACTATGTCAATGCCCCACTCAAAAAATATATGTTTTTGTGACATGATAAGCTTCGCAATGCCTGGGTCGGTACAACTTATTTTGGTAGCCTCTTCTGCCTTATTACTTGACCTACAAATGCTACACAATCTAGATCACTAGATTTAATTGCTGCCAAGGCAGGATTGGCACCAAAATGATGATCTAGGTGAGTTCCCCTATTGAAAATGTCATGTCTGTCTTCTCGGCAGTATTGAGACATGACCAGAATACTTTGGGGTATATTCACAAGATCGTGTGATACTTACCGCATGAGTAGCGTAACGCAACTTTCAATAATGCAGCCTATCACGGTAAAATAACCCGGTGTCAACATGGAATTCACAACAAGGTGGTAGCATGCGATAGCCTGCCAAAACCGCAGACAAAGTCCGCGATACAACCACCACGATGGAGATAAGAACACAAACCACAACACCAAAAAACACGCGATGGGCCAAATAGCGATAAGAAAACAGTGACAACCAGCGATAGGGCAGCAATAAGCACGCGCAATGCGGGAAAAAGCACAAGAACAGTATACAGAAAATGCCACAGAACAAAATACATCAACAGCAGAGTACCACGAATGCACCCTGGCCAACTGTAGAGGACAACATGCACACCACAACATCCACGCACCATGGAAGAACAGAACCCACAGGCACACCACTTGAAAGAGACAAGTGGCAGACAAATCAGAGCCGCAGGAGCGACACACCCACCGTGCAGCATACGCACATAAGCAGAAGTGCACCCGGACAGTGATAACATCCCGGTACAAACAGCATCACCTCCACAACTGAACACAGGACACAACTGGAGCGGAAAATGCGCACAACCTGGCAAATCACACCTGAAACCCCAGGGACATGTAACATGACAATGTACAATTCCAACCTGTGACCTGCAAACATGTTTATTCACACATGCAGTGCAATTGGACATCCACTACTGTCCCATGAATGCCACGGAGGGTCACAATGTGACGTGCTCATGAGAAGTAAGTGTCAATGATGGAGTCCCTACGGGCCATTCCTGCCGCAGCTGCAGTGGGATGTGGGCCACCTGCCCCATCACCACCATCATCGTCCGGTACCTCTGGAACTGGGATCCATGGGGCCCTGGTGCGAACACAGATGTTGTGCAACACACAACATGCAGCGATCATCTTGCACACGACGTCCGGCTGTACAGGAGCTTCCCACCAGTGCTGTCCAGGCACCTGAAATGTGACTTCAACACGCCAAATGTGCGTTCAACGATGCCCCTGGTGCATATGTGGGCTGCATTGTACTGCCTCTGGGCGGGTGTGTTCGGGTCTCGGAGGGGTGTCATCATCCAAGGGCAGAGTGCATATCCTTGATCACCTGTGACAGTGCAGGGAGAAAAGAGTCAATACTTGGTTCAGCAGGATGTGATGGCAGGCCCACCAATTCAGTGACGCCTGTGCTGGCTGTGGGGGGGTGAGTGTAAGCCAGCCTCAGGGAGTAGCATGTGCTGGCAACTACACCAACAGTCATCAGGCACACAGACATGCAATGTCTGAACTACTAGGGGGGATGACTCGAGTTGCACAGGGCTAGTCGCCCCGGATGCACAGCAGCCGACACGGGCCCACCACCATGGAACGCTGACCTGCGGGAGACCAATGTAGGGTCATGGGGGCAGAGCAGTGCCTCACATGTGTCATGGCCGCATTCCGCATCTCCACACGTTCAGCTGTTGTGTGGCTGTGGTGCCATGTGGAGTCTGTATTGGGTGCAGGGGTAGCCCAGGATTACCATGGAGTGGTGTAGTCGTGTCTGGTAGGGGGTCGTGTAGTTTAACATGTCAGATGTGGTTAGGTCACGTGTGCATCCCCACAGTTGTGCCTTGTGCATTGGTGGCTGTGGGATGTGTGGTGTGTTGAGTTGGTACTTACCAACGAGCAGTCCCGTTCCATATGTGCCATCCTGGAAGCGCTGGTTGATGATGGACTGTCGGAAGATGAAGGAATCATGCACACTGCCTGGGTAGTTGGCGACAACATTGGTAAACATTCCCCAGTGGTCCACTATTGCCTGCACATTGATGGAATGCGTGTGCTTCCTGTTGCGGTAGGGTGTGCAGTATCCGCAGGGGGCACAAGTGGGACATGTGTGCAGTCGATTGCCCCCAACATGGCCGGGAATCCGGCTATGGCATAGAAGCCTTGCTTAGTCTCCAGCTGTTCCTGCACAGTGTTGGGGAAGTGAAGGTACTGGGGTATGAAGCTGAGGATGGCATCCAGGATGGGTGTGATGAACTTTGATAGGGCTGGCTGGGAGACCCCTCCGACTCTGGCAGTTGTTGGTTGGAAGGTCCCAGAGGCCAACAGGTGCAGCACTGCCAGCAGCTTTGTCTGCGGAGGGATGTTTGTTCTCCACTGTGTTGGGACTGTCAGCCTGTGGGCAATGTGGGTCAGGATGCGGAGGATGGTTGTCCTTTTGAGCCTGTAGTGGGCAATGACTTCCGTGGGCATTAGGTCTGTGAGAGTGGTGCATTTACGGTAGCTCCACTGTCTTGCTCTACGCTGCCTCTGTAGTGGTCCGGGGGGGAGCGGGTCCGGGTCCTGGGGGGGTGGCGGTCCAGGGGCTGGTGGCGGGGGGTGTTGTGGCCCTGTTGGGGCTCCGAGCTGCATGTAGAGTAGCTCCATGGCGTTGTTTGTTCTTCGGGTATGGCTGTGTGCGGGACTCCGTTGCCTACTGCAGGTAGACGTCCTTCTTTACACCTGCTTGAGGCAGGTGTTAAATACCTGTGGCTACCGCACCTCATCGCCTGTTTTGTGTTCTTATCGCAGATGTGGCTGGTCGTTGTGAATGTTGAGGTGTGATGTTGTCTCGACTTTTCACACGGGAATGTCTACTCTGCATCTCATTAGCGATATTTGCACGGTCCTCTGTGGCGATGTTTTTTGCGGCTGCTATCGCGGGTAAACTGGTGCTGTGGGCCGTTAACACCGGCTTGTGAATGTAGGGGGTAAATTTATCACGACTTTGGCTGCGATGAAGTGCCGTTAATTCGGCGATGGGTCCTTGTGAATATGCCCCTTTGTCTCTCAATAGTGGCAGCATTCTGGTACATATGCACATTAATAGAGCCCTTGTTAATCGTTGGTAATTCATCTAGCTGTGTGTTGATTACAATGCATCACCCTAATATGACTGCTCTTTTTGACAGTAGCGGCCCGTGGTGGGAGTGCTGCCGGGCGGTGACGTGGGGTGGGGGAGGGGCAGGGTGGGGGGTAGTAAACTACGGAATACGGCTGAATAGAGGTAAGTAGACATATAAATAAATAAAACAAATTTTGTTGCGCTCGCTGCATCGCCAAATGCGATGTAGCGCGCGCAACGGAATTCGTTTTATTTATTTATATGTTTACTTACCTCTATTCGGCCGTATTCCGTAGTTTACTACCCCCCACCCTGCCCCTCCCCCACCCCACGTCACCGCCCGGCAGCACTCCCACCATGGGCCGCTACTGCATTTTGATGTATCGAGTTAATTACGGCCAACCTCCATTGTGTCGTAATCTTTTACTGCCCTGAACTGGTTGTGAGCCGAGGATATTTCAGCCTGAAATCATCTACAGGTAGGAGTTTCTAATGCCTACTCTGCATTTTCAGATCAACTGTAGATTATGTTTTCTGTCTTATTTGCTGGTGGAAATGAAAATACCCTATTGTTCACAGGTTGGCATTCGATTATTGACACAAGTGGATCACATTGCACTTCAACACTCTTTCTTTGGATAGGCAGTCAGGATGATCGGTCAAGCTCTGTGTTGTGTGGTCTATATTTCTCCATAGTTTTAGCATTTGTGCTGCCCATGTGGAAGATGGCAGATGCTGTAGAACACCTCCTTGCTTCATCTTCAATGTTCCCTTCAGCCTCGGGCACCTATGATATTTTTGTCAGAGAAAAGTTCATACATGATTGTAATTGAATCTCTGAATTCTCATCCTCACCAGTGAGATTTCACTGTTGGATGGAGCCCTAGAAAGGTTATCAGGTGCAATGATTTTTGCTGGCTTCTGTGGAGTGTGAGACAGGGGCATCTGATGTTTAGATGAGTAAGCCCTTCTTTTATTTCTACCATGACTTTCTTCTAGAGAAGTGCTTGCAACTAACAGCTTTGGAGTATGCATTGATCCAGAGTTCTTAATTTTGAGAGCTGAAACAACCTTTTGATTGGTTTGACTGGTTTTAGGGATGCTATCATTGTTCTAAAAAATTGGCAATATTATTCCTTGATCTTGATTAGCTGTGCTTACTTCTATGTTGACTTGCATCCTGATGTCTCTTTCAATATTGAGCCAAGCTGTTATCATTGTATGTTAAATAATAGGAAGAGTCCTTAGTTTTTAGATGATGTCTGTACAAAAACAGAGAATACCAGTCAAATTTGTGTCTTTACTTTTCAGCCATTCAGGAAACCTCGTAGGCAATTTACTATCCATCACTTGGACACAATCTGTCAATTTGTACACATATTTTATGGGTTTGTTTGTTTATTCATGAGCCCATTATCAAAGACAAAAGTTGTTATTGCGTTCAGCGATACAAATAAAGGATTGGACAGGGTTGGCAGTCAGCTTTATGACCTGCTTTGTCCGCCATTGTGCTGCATGTACCTGGGGACCAGGGCGACTTTTTTGATGTTTGTTTAATGCAGGAATCTGTTGGGCATAGTTACAAGGGGATAACACCACCAGAACGTCTCTTTTAGCAACATTCTGGTGACATTATGCCCTTCTCAATATATACAAAGTGGCATTTCGGCCTGATGCCACCTTGTAAATAAGGCCCCTTTACACGCATTCTGCAGCACACATAGAAGTTACAAATCGCCATTATGGATTGTTTATATGCAGGAAGGGACACCTTCCTGCACATAAACAATCATTCCCTGCAACACAGGCACCCTTGCACTATGGTGTTGGCGCTAGGCAGCTAATTTTAGTGCCAGAGCTAGGGAAGACACAGGAGTGCGCCGTATTTTTGTAAATACGGCGCATCCCTGCGTTTTGGAAATTATGGCGCACAGTTCTGTCAAATGTGGGGCAGCTACACGCTCCAACATGAAATATGTAAATATGCCCCTGTTTCTCTTAGTTAAGTCAAAATGGTAGCCATTGTGTAGCCTTCACTAAGCTGTGGTTCCTGTGACAAGTTATCGCTTTTCCCTGTGAGATGTCATGGCACTTCCACTAAACCCTGCAGAAACAGAAAAAGTGCTGCATTTTGAAAGCTTGATGTGTTACTGGTAGATGTCTCACAAAGAATGTCCTAGACCATCTTAACATCACATCATTCCTTGAAATGATCTGAGAAGCAGGGTGTCATTCGCGTCCAATCCTCGGGTTACCGTTGCTGCTGCCAGTGCTGTTTTGACTGAGAGCGAGGGGGCAGATTTGAGAAAATAATCAGACTGCAATAAGGCCTGGGCTTGCTTGTATGCTAAATAAGGAGATCTCCTCAGGAGAGGAGGGGGAGGAGTGATGTCGAGGGGGGGTAAGAACCAACTTGCATTAGTCAAAAACAGTACCCACGGAGGGTGGAAGTGATTGGCGTTAGACCGGTGAAGCTTGCATCCATTTGGGAGCCAAGGGAGCACAGCTGGCCTTAATTTTGTAGCTGCTCAGCCATTTGTACCCGCTCCTTGTGGATCCGAGTAATTCCATAGCAACTCTCCTCCCCTCATACCCTCTTTTACCACGATCACAGCCAGCTAATTTTGCATACCCGAAACCGGCTCAGGACAATTGAACCCAAGAGGAATATGAGAGGATAATAGTATGTGCTGAAGTTGCATTGCAAGTTATTACTGTCTTCATTGCTCTTGCCGCTTGCTGTTTTTTGGTGTAACTTGTCTCATGTTGTTGCCTGTGGCTAAATGGTGTCTTACTTATGGCTAGCTGAGTTTCCAAGTTCCAGCTTTGATGATTTGCAGCAACTTTGGCCATCTGTCTGTTTGGCGATTGCAACATTAAAGTTCCTGGGCACACAGAGACAATAAAGACAATATTGAACAGCCTTAGGTACTGCCCTGTGCTTCAGAAAGAACATAAATGCTTAAATTCTTGTGCATTACTGAGGTTAGGGGCAAACCTTCACTGAATAGTTAAGCTATCAATTATTATATCATCATGAGACAGACCAGAGCCAGAACAAGACGACAAAAATCTGATTTATTTAACAGCGTAGGTGGAAAGTGGACACTTAAAAATGATTGGAAAAGTTCATTGACTCTTTCAACACAAGCGCTTATGATGGCCTCAACGTCCTGCAGTAGAAAATGTTATAGTGAAGGTAAAGCTGATGCCTTTTACTCATAGCTAATCAACAAATGTGACCTTTCTCCTACCAAGGGTCCATTGGGGGATAAGTTCTCACCGGATTTGGAGCCTGTAGTCCTGTGTGAAAAAGCAGTACTGACAGGTAGGACAAAAGGATTATATACAGCAGTGTCGCTATGGATGCTGAGAGTCCCATGGACATGGACTTGAAAAGTATATGGGAGAAGGGATTGTGTTCAGGTCACACAGCGGATACCCCGCTGGTACAGACTCTGACTATTAAAACAGTTTCTACTTCTCCAGAAAATTAGAAGTCAGTATCCCAACTGATACTGGCAAATATCATACGGTGTGGGGCTACCATCTTGGATATGAAGCCCATGCTGGGCAAAGGAGAGGCAACCTCACACATTAATCCTAATCATCACCTTGTCCAAGCTATGATGCATAAGAGTAAAACTCCGCCCCACCTGATACTCCATCAAACTGCACTATGTTCCCCAGGAGCATCTTGGAGAAAGCATTGGTATGTGAGACAGCGCTCAACTGCAGCTTAAGGTGATTACAGGTCACTCCTCCCTCAATTGCTCCCTCTGGACGGAACAGCCCTCTCATACCACATGCAAGGAATGATGTAATCAAGATTGGTCAGGACATTCTTTGTGAGGCATCTACCAGTAACGCATCAGGCTTTCAAAAGTGCAGCATTGCATGGTTTAGTGGGCGTGCCATGTCAACATGCAGGGAAAAGCTATAATTTGTCACCCAAACCACAGGTTTTCAAAGGCTCCACAATGACCACCCTTTTGATTCAAGTGAGAGAAACAGAGCCGTGCATTAACCACACGCACCACTCCACTCTACGCCACTCTACTGTATAACACACCAAACCACTGTAATCAAGATTGGTCAGGACATTCTTTGTGAGGCATCTACCAGTAACGCATCAGGCTTTCAAAAGTGCAGCACTGCATGTTTTACTGGGCATGCCATGTCAACGTGCAGGGAAAAGCAATAATTTGTCACCCGAACCACAGGTTCTCAAAGGCTCCACAATGACCACCCTTTTGATTCAACTGAGAGTAACAGAATTGTGCATTAACCACACGCACCACTCCACTCTACGCCAATCTACTGTATAACACACCAAACCACTGTACTCCACTCTACTTTGCACTATTCCACTCCACTGTATACCACTCCACTGTATGCTATTCCACTCTACGACTCTCCACTCTATGTTACTCCACGCTACCCTACTCCACTCTATGCTACTCCAGTGTATGTCACTCCAGTTTATGCCACTCTATGCTATTCCACTCTATGTCCCTCCACTCTACGCCACTCCTTTCCACTCTACGCTACTCTGCTCTACGCTATTCCACTCTATGCCACTCCACTCTATGCCTCAACTCTATGTCACTCCACTATACGCTATTCTACTGTACACTATTCCACTCTATGCCACTACACTCTATGCCACTACACTCTAAGCCACTTCAATATATGCTACTTCCCTGAAACCCCTCCACCCAACACCATTCCACTGTAAGCAACTCCACTCTACTGTATTCCACTCTATGCAACTTCACTCTCCGCCACTCCACTTTACGCCACTCCACTGTACGCAATACCACTGTACGCCACTCCATTCTATTCCACGTCACTCTACGCTATTCCACTCTACACCACTCCACTCTATGCCACTCCACTCTACGCCACTCTACTCTACACCAGGCCACTCTACACCAGTCCAATCTATTTTATTCCACTGTACTCCACTCCACTCTATGCCACTCCACTCTACAGTATTCCGCTCTACGGCATTCCACTGTACTGTACAACATGCTACTCAACTCTATGGCACTCCAGTCTACACCACTACACTGTATAGTATTCTATTGTATGCCATTCCACTATACACCACTTCACTCTATGCTATTCCACTGTATGCCACTCCAATCTACACCACTGTAGTGTACTCTACTTCAGTGTATGCTATTCTACTGTGCAACACCCCACTCTACACCACTCCACTCTATACAACTCAACTCTACATCACTCCACTCTATGCTATTCCACTCTACAGCACTCCACTATACTCTATGACATGCTGCTCAACTCTACACCTCTCCACTCTATGACGCTCCACTCTCCTCTATGACACATTACTCTACTGCAATTCACTCCACTCCACCATATGATATTTGAGTGTACGCCACTCCACCCTATGCCACTCCACTGTATACCACTCCACTCTCGGCCACTTCCATACGTGGTATTGCAGTGTATGCCACCCCACTCTACGCTATTCTACTGTATGCAACTCCCTGCTATGCCACTCCACTCCCTTTTATTCCGCTCTGTGCCACTCCACTCTCCACCACTGTATGCAAATCCACTGTACGCTATTCCACTGTACGCCACTCCATTCTATGTCACTCCACTGTATGCTATTCCACTCTATGCCACTCCACTCTATGCTATTCCATTATAAGCCACTCCACTCTACAGTATTCCACTCTATGTCACTCCACTCTACTATATGACATGCTACTGGACTCTATGACAGTCACTCCAGTCTATGTCACTCCACTGTATGCCACTCAATCAACTCTAAAACATGCCATGCCACTGTATGCCATTCCACTCAATGCACTCCACTGTGCGATATTCCACTCTACGCCAATCCACGCTAGGCAAATTCACTCCACTCTATGCCACTCCGCTCTACAGCACCCCAGTGTACGCCGCTCCACTCTATTTCATTGAACGGCACTCCACTTTACACCACTCCAATCCATTCTATTCCACTGTATGTCACTCCACTCTATGCTATTCTATGGCCCTCCACTCTACTCTATGACATGTTCCTTGACTTTATGCCACTCCAGGCTATGGATTTAGGCCCAGATCTCTGTACTGTGGTGAATGTATGACATTGTTCTGCATTCTGTCCATCAATTCTTCTTTTTACATTTGTCACCCTGAGTGGAACGAGTATGCCCAGATGTGGGTACCGTGCTCTCCATGCCACTGGAGTCAAGCTATCCTGGCTGATGAGGGGTGAAATACAGAAACCGGTCCTAGGATGCTTATTTCCAGTCCAGGGAGGGCCTGGCCTTGCAGTTCAGGCTGGACTGTTCCCATTGGGTGCAGGGTCAAGACTAACCCTGGGCGTAGTCCGCGTAGTAGCGCTACGCGTAGCTACGCGAAGTGCACTTTGCACTACGCGAGCTACGCGTAGCACTACGCGAAGTGCGGAGTGCAGAAGGAAATGCTGTTCGCGATGATTCCACAGTGCCGGATGCTTGTCCGCACTGTGCAATCATTGCAAACGGCATCTTGCACAGTGCAAGCGGTCATTTTCTGCCGCTCGAGTAGATTCGTACTCGAGCGGCAGCTTTCTCAAAGCAGACTGGTAGTTTCTCATCGCAAGCGGTCGCGAGCATATGCGACCACTCGCAATGAGAAACCTGACCTCCCGCGTTGAGAATCTCGCCGGGAGGTTTATTTTCCACGCTCGCGATCGGCAACTTGATGTTGCTGATCGCGAACGAGGAAAAGTCTCGCCGGGATGTCATTTTGCTCGCTCGCGGTCGCCAACTTGACGTTGAGGACCGCGAGCAAGCAAAAAATGACCGCTACGCGTGTTTGCACTGTACTACGTGCAATTCGCTTAGTGCGAAGTTGCGCAAACTTCGCAAACTACGCGAGCGTAGCGTAGTACTTCGCCCAGGGTTAGTCAAGACTGATTTGCATATGACTGGGTTTAAACTAGAATGGCATGGGGAGCAAAAAAACAATGGATTTAGGCCCAGATCTCTGTACTGGGGTGAATGTATGACATTGTTCTGCATTCTGTCCATCAATTGTTATTTTTGCATTACTCCAGGCTATGCCACTCTACTGTACACCACTTCACTCTACTCTATAACATGCCACTCCACTCTACACCACTCTATTCTACTTTACAACACTCTACTCTACTGTATGCCACTGCACTCTACGCCACTCCTGTCTATGCCATTCTGCTCTATGCCACTCCACTCTGCAATATTCCATTATACAGTATTCCGTTCTATGCCACTCCACTCTACACAACTCCACTCTATGCTATTCCACTCTATTCCACTCCACTCCAGGCTATTCCACTCTGTGCTGCTCCACTGTATGCCAAACCACTGTATACCAGTCCACTGTATGCTATTTCACTCTACACCACTCAACTCTACAGCACTCCACCCTACACCACTCCAGTCTATGCCACTCCACCTCACTTTACTGCACGTCACTCAAAAACACACTACTTCACTTTAATCTACTGTACTTCACTACTCCACTCTACTGTACTCCTCACCTCCACTCTAAACCACTCCACTCTATGCTACTATGTGCCACTTCACTCTACGACACTCAATGCATTCCTCTCTACCATACCGGACTGTACTTTACTTCATGCCATTCCACTTTAAAACTCTGTAATTCACTCTTTGGCACTCCACTCTACTACACTCTAGGACAATTTCTGACACTCTACGACATGCCAGTCCACTCCGCTATACAACACATCACTCCAATCTATGACAGTTTACTCAACTCTACAGAATGCCTCTCCACTCTACTGGACTCCACACCAGTGTACTCTATGGCATGTCACTCCACTCCACTCCAGTCTATGGCACTTTACTCCACTGTACGCTACGCCACTACACTTTATTTAATTCAACTCTCCTCCACTCTATGACACTACACTCTATGACACTACACTGTATTGCATTCTATGACACTACACTATATGGCAATCTCCTCCACTGTACTATACAACATTCCACTTTACGACACTCCACTCAATGACACTGGACTCCACACTTTTTATTGAAAAAAAAACATTGACATTTAATGAAAAAACTAAAGGTTACTCCTTAGTCAGGAAAACTTTATTTATTCTTTCTATACAAAATTAACTTAAACAACACAACCATTTAAAATTCTAAAGTTTTAGTTATATCTTAAATTCATAATTTATGCACCACCTTTAAATTGCTATAGCTTTATCTATTCTTTCTATAAAACCAAACATATTATCAGCAAACATTAGAAATTCTAAAACTATAATTATACATTAAATTGCTATTTTACACACCACCTTCAAACTATTATAACTTGTGCACCTGTGTAGCGTAACTCGCTATACACAGTGTAGTGAACTTAGTAGCCACACTACATTAACTATAACTCTCCCCTCCGCCATGCATTCTGTTCTTACAAATGATGTGATTTGTGATGTCATAAGTATTGTTATGATCGCTATGATTTCAGATGGTATAAGTGATGTGATATGAAAAGGTATAAGTAAAGGATATAAGACAGCAAAGGCTGCTTTCACTGGCCCTGCTCAGCTAATTTTAATGAGGAGTTTAACATTTAGCTCCTTGTGGCAATGTCTAGCCATCAGGAGGGTTCCTATCTTGTCTCTTGCCCTCTAAAATGTTGGAAACATATAGGGGCTTGATTTTTTAACTGGTCTCCCTTCAAAGTGTGTAGAGCTCAGGGCCGGCCTACTTCCCTTTTTACACCTCATCCATGACGTGTCCTTTTTTTTTTTTAGAATTTTATATAGCGCAAACTAGATCTGAAGATATCGGGTATCAGAGCGCTTTACAGAGCACCAGTTTTGTTACACAATGACACATTCAATTTTGTTAGGCACAGGGAGATTAAGTGATTTGCCCATTATCACAGGATGTTGAGCGCCATTGGTGAGACTTGAACCCGGTTTCCCAGCTCCGAGGTCGACCGCTCTAGCCGTAAGGCTACATCCTCTCCTTGTCCAGCACCAACATCTCTGCTCAGCCGGTGGTGTTCTGTAGCCACACTCTGCTTTCCTCAAAGCAGAATAACCTCCCTGCCTGCATTCCCCAGGTCCCAGTGTCATTTGTACACTTGCATGAAACAGTGTGTCAGTAGGAGTCAGGGGGCCCCTCTAATGAGGGCTACCTATCATTAGGTGAAGGGTTCACAAGTTTCAGGGGAACCCTCTCTTTCTGGGTCTCACAGCAGGTCACCCCTTAACTGTCCCCCAGAAGGTGTGAGGGGGCTACTGGCACTGGAGTAGTGAATTCACACAGTCCCTTAAAATCCAGAATGTCCCAGTACAGCATATATGTCTTCTTCAGGGTCCTGAGAAATCAATATTCTCTTTACACATCATCACTCCACCCCACCTTGCACAGGATTTTGTGACTTTCCAACATGGGATCTTCAAGCTATCAGCTGAAAGAGCACTCTGAGAGCCTAAAGCCACACCCCTATCTGCCACAGCTGCCTGGTCCCTTCCTTCCAAAACTTCAAAGGAGAGCCCCTCCCGTGATTAGACCCCTAGGTCTGAGATTCTCCCCCTTGTTTCCTTCAGGTTGAGCCTTCCCAGGCCTGGTGCAGTGTGGAAAGGTGTTGGAAAACGAGGCAGCATCTGTGTGGCCTGCACAAATAACATGACTACATTTGTCCTTCACTGGGAACCAAACACCCAATTGAAACGCCTGACTCTCAGAGGGTAGCGTTGCAGAGCAGTCTGAGGCTTACTCAAGGGAGGTGGTGTGTGCTAGTAATCGCCATTTGCAGGTGTGCATAAATAACACTCAATAATTGATTGTCCAGCCTGTACTTTGCTTTATAAAAGTAAGAGTACATTTATTAAACACACACATTACTCAATACTGTGCACCAATTTACAAATATACATAAGCTGTTGGAATTACTTTGTGACATTGCGTAACATCTCCACCCCTCCCAAAAGGGGGGGGTCTAGTACCACCCCTCCCATGTATGCACATCATCTTGCCCCCTAATGCAGTTAGTTGAACATAACCTGGAGCGAGGGCCCTGCACACTGGCACCATCCCAGTGGCGACCCACCCCATACCTCAACATGCATTAAAAATAGGTTCACCTGCCCTAGTGACACATAACCCTGACTGAGCATCTTATTTTGACCATACAGTATGCACCCCTACATCTTCAGGGCTAACAGTCTGGGTTGTTCCTCACTTAAGCGCAGCAGCAAGAATACATGTTTAAGCATTACTTTAGAATGCAGTACTCATCACATTTGGTGATCATTATAATGCATTGCAATTCAAGCCCCTAAAGGCATCACAGATGAAATCACAGGATTACGCATATACAGCCCGACCCCCTAGCAGGAATGTCTGGCAACATAACCCCACTTTGCTTATGACATCACCTTACACAGATACTTCACATTGCACATGAGACCTTCAGTCCCCCTAAAAGAAATAACCGTTAGTAAACGCATTTCTGGTGCAATTACACCTCTTCACCTCCAGGGGATGCCTCTCTCCAGACATCCCCAACTCAGCCCTTCACTCCTTCATGCATTTCTTCATTCACCTTCAGCTGTAGAACAAAAGTTCCAGCCTAGAAGGTGTTAAATGCTGATTGAGGAGGGGCAAGTCACACAAAAACCACGACGGAATCAGTAGCAAAAAACACGAGGAGTCAAAAACTTTAGTAATCAATATCTCAAAAGAAAAGTTAACGGATTTCCAAATGAATACATTACAAAAGGGAACATCTTACGTACCAACGTACCATTCCAATTTACTGGAAACACAAATCAGCATATACAAATTCTTAAGGGTATTACGACTGAGGCACTTTTTCGAGAATATTATTGATAAACCAGAGGAGCAAAGGAGAGATACTCTCTTGGGACTACGCAACAAAAGTAGATATATAGCACCAATCAGCCACAAAGTTCTAGACGCTTTTGAAAAAGTAGTTGTAAGAGACCTACAAACCATTTTTCGACATCCCCGATCCAAAGGTAACAACCTTACCCAGAAAGAAAGGACTGCCTTAGAACAAGTAGCACAAAAGAACCAAATAACCACCCATCAAGCTGATAGAGGAGGCGCCCTAGTAATTCTGGATACTGCCTTTTACCTCGAAAATGTGGACACACATGTAAACGACGATAACACTTATATGAAACTATCAATCGATCCTATTCACCAATTTTCCAAGATACTTGTCAACATCATTGATAAAGCATTGGAACTAGGTACAATTACCCAAAAGGAAAAGGATTATTTGATTAAACAAAACCCGGCCATTCCATACATATATATGATTCCCAAAATCCACAAACATCCTACCAAACCGCCATTTAGACCCATTGTTTCTACCTTCAATACCATTCATGAACCCGTGGGAAAATACCTGGACAGACATTTACAACCCATCGTTCAAAAAATGACCACGTACATAAAGGACACAACTCACTTTCTAAACATCCTAAATGATCTCAACCTCAATTTCACCGATGAAATGATTCTATGTACCATTGATGTAAAATCACTTTATACCTCCATACCCCAGAACCTGGGTATGGAAGCAGTGGAGTCATTTTTAATTCACACAGACAAAGATGAAAACCTAAAAATCTTTTTGATGGAACTTCTTCATTTTACCCTTTTTCATAGATACTTCAAATGGCGAAATTAATTTTTTGTTCAATTCTCTGGCACCAGCATGGGAAATAGCGCCGCTCCGGCGTACGCGAATATTTTTATGTACAACGTTGAACTTGACAACATATTGAATCAAGACCTTTGGAAGGATCATCTTATCCTATATAAGAGATACATTGATGACATCTTTGTCCTGTGGAAAGGCACAGAAGAAGATCTAATCTCGGCTATAGCAAAACTAGACCTTATTAACGAGAGAATAGGTTTTACTTCTCACATTCACAAAACCGAGATTACTTTCTTGGACGTGCTCATCAAAATTCAGGATGGACAATTACACACCAGTGTTTACACCAAAGACACAGATCGCAATAACCTGTTACATCACAGGAGTTTTCATCAACCAGCCCTGAAAAAACATTTACCATTCTCTCAGTTATTACGAATTAAAAGGATCTCTTCCACAGAATGTGCTTATCAGAACAGCAAATTTGTCACCCTTGAGAAATTCAGAGAAAGGGGCTACCCGGAAAAAATCTTGCGAGAAGCTGGTAACAGGGTTGACGAAGTGAAAAGGGAGAACTTATTATCACCCAAACCCACTAGCAACGAAAAGCCACGTATGACTTTTATATCCAAATTCTCCACCCGAAGTATGAGCATCAAAAAATCTATCCCTAGGCACTGGTCACTTCTAACACTCGAAGATGATTTTAAAGGGATTTTCAGTCAATCACCCAGGTTTGCTTACCTGCGCACACGCAACCTTAAGGAAATACTTAATAATAAAAAACCGGAGGATAACAACAGAAAAACCGCACACAGGGGGACTCTCCCATGTATGAACTGTGGAAACCGCAAAGCAATCATCAAAGGAAATCAAATCCTTCACCCATCCAAAGGAACACCCATAAAATTGAGAGTAACAGCCACATGTGACAGTTCCAATGTAGTATACATGTTAAAATGCCCATGCGGACAAGCATACGTTGGCAAAACGGAACGTAAAATCAAAATACGCTTGAATGAACACAAAAGCAATATCCGGTTGAGGAATCCTAAATCATCAGTTGCAGTTCACTTCAATAACATGTCTCACAATGTAAGTCAACTGAAATTCACGATACTTGAAATGGTACCAATTCTCCCAGGAAGAGATAACACTCAATACCTTCTAGAGAAGTGTTTTGGATAAACCTACTGAATACCGTCAACCCGAAGGGCCTTAATAAACGTTTGGATTTAAGTTGTTTCTTATAACGTTCTCACAAACATTGCACGTGAGACTGTGGTTACCCTCAACTTGATTGATATATAGAGTGGACTACATTTCCCAACATACATTTCGTATCTGGGAATCACACCGTGCCCAAGATATCTTGGTCTCCACGTTTAATTTCACTTCATTTTATTTCATTTACCGTTCTCTTTAATGTTTTATTGTTTAATCTTCAATGTATTTGATTGTATTTGATTGTTCACTGTTACCTATAGTTCATCGTTTACCTCGGCATTACATCACCGAACATCCTTGAGTCCGTTTTTCACCACTACTAAAGTATGCACTTCCGGGTTCACACGATACTTACGCATGCCCCGTATCCATACACTTGCAGAAACACCCGGGAAGTTTGAACGACTACACGCAAGGACTAATCGTGGATGTATCATCTTCTACACTCGGTGAGCAATATCCCAACTAACTGAGCACTCATAATATCCCTTCGGCAAATTACACGACTCTGATCGAACGTATGTTTCGCTTCATTTTTTCATCATAGAAAGCTTATTGAAGCCGATGGTCACGCTTAGTAAGTGTCGAGTCATCTCTTAACATTTTGCTAACATTTTGTTGATTCCTTTATAACCGCACGGGCTGTTTAACTCACGGTTCTTTTTTCTCCTCACGACAACACAAACCATCCTACGACCACATGAATCGTCACCACATTGGTTCCGTTCAACCTTATGTTGTCGGTACCCACTTATTAGCACATGCACTCTATCACCAGTTACGTTTTCCGGCTCCATGTTTATTTTACTTTATCTTCTGATCACCATCATTCTTTTAACATCAAGAATTCTTAAACAACACAGGTCTTTAACCATGGGCGGCAACGGCTCTTATAGATTTATATTTTACCACCCATGCATGAAATGATATTTAACAGTGGTGATACCATTTTACTGAGAGTCATGTATCCCGTACTTCGTGCTGAATATTACCTTTTTATTTACAGATTAAATCCCCTGATGAAGGGCCAAGCCCTAAATGCATTGGGCAATGTATATAAATCGAATTGACTAATATTACTGGGAACAAGTAATATACACGTCGAATAAATAAATATGGATAACAACCAAATACCAGAATAAAATTATACTTGAAATTATTCACACACGTGGAATTTTATTGAAAATTACTCAGAGTGCTATTGGAGACGCCATCCCCAGTGGGAGCAGCGCAACTCAAACAAATGCTGATTTAGCCCTGGAGGGGTTATTCTTTTGAAGTCCCCATGAGACTTAG
The DNA here is from genome assembly GCA_963921515.1 of Calotriton arnoldi. Taxonomy (NCBI): domain Eukaryota; kingdom Metazoa; phylum Chordata; class Amphibia; order Caudata; family Salamandridae; genus Calotriton; species Calotriton arnoldi. Next base: position 368,370 of record CAWUFW010002954.1, read on the forward strand.
GGTGAGACTTTTCTTCGTGCTGGGGGGCAGATTGCGCTTCTCCAGCAGCTCCCCCCAGCACCTTTTCACACTTGAAGGTGACCCCCCTCCTCTGGGGGCCACCAGGCGCCAAAAACGATATTTCCCCATGCCTTGCAAGGCTTTATGGGGCGCTTCCAGCTCCTTTCAGTGAATAATAGATGAGAGGCTCTCCCGCTGTGCCGGGGAGAGCCGCGCTGCCCTCGTGGCGGCTTCGCCGCATTTCCCGGCCTCGGTGGGGGGCCCGGTCCCACCCGGACCCCCAGGTGAGTTTAACGGCCCAGGGAGCCCACCCCCAGCCGCTTTGCCATTTTTCGGGGGCCCGGTACCCTCCTTCCATTTCCGGGGTCCCGGTCTCACCCGGGACCCCCGCATGCTCCCTCGATGGAGGGCAGCTCAGGGAGCCCACCTCCGGCTGCCCCCGCCGGCTCCCTGCCCGGCCAGCACACTCGCGTGCTGCCGCGGGAGCCGGCAAGGCATTTCTGGTCCGCCCGCTTCAGCGGGTGGACAAGCAGATCTTCGCCGGCTCCTCCGGCCCCCTCACCTTCCAGCTCTCGGGGCCCGGGGATGGGATCCCGGGCCCCCGAACGTCTTCAGGGGGGCGCGACGGCGCTCCCCCTGCATCTCTCGGCGGCGGGGGCCAGGGTGGGCTCCTGGCACCCCGCTTGGGTGTATCTTCACGGGGAGCGCGACGGCGCTCCCCGACTTTGCTTCGGGGCCCGGGGATGGGCTCCCGGGCCTCCTTGGGCACCTTTTCGCGGGGGCGCGATGGCGCTCCCTGCCCCCCTCCTCGGCACACGGGGCCCGGAGTTGGGATCCCGGGCCCCTCCCCCTCCACAGCTTCACGGGGAGCGCGCCGGCACTCTCCGGCTTCTTGTTTGGCGGGGCCAGGGTGGGCTCCTGGCACCCCGCGGCCAGCTCTTCACGGGGAGCACGATGGTGCTCCCCGACTTGGCTTCGTGTTGGGGGCAGCCCCCGGGACCTGATCCACCCTGGGGGCACATGCAAGACCGGTGGCGGAGCCCCACGTGTTTCGTCGTCGGTCTTCTTGTAGGTCAAAGGTCGCTCACCTTCTGGGGGGCATATCTCGGCCCCCTGGAGTCCGATTCTCTTCATTTTCATCTCCTCTCGCTCCTCTTGACCAGCCCCCGCCACTGGGAACACTCTCCTTCACCCACGGGGTCTCTGAGAGGGGGATTCGGCAGGGAGCTGTCTTCACTGGCTCCCTGCGCCAGCCTTTCGCCTGCTCTCCTCCTGGGCCTCTCTTCTCCCTCCGCAGAGGCCCCTGCTTCTGCGCACCGGTCCTGGGCTCTTCTTCTGGTGCTGTGAGGGCCCTGGGGGGCAGTCAGGGGGTTTCTCCTTCCAGCTGCCCATTGCACCAGGCTCCAGCACCTTCAGCCTCCTCAGACCACACCCCAGAGAGCTTCTCTTCCTGTGCAAGCACTTTTTAAAAGTTGAGTAGGGAGCTGGCAGGAAGTCTCTGTTGGTCCTATCAAACAGCGACACATCACTTCCCTGCCCCTGCTCCCTCCTTCTTGTCCAGCCTCTGGGCTGGTTCAAAATGGCGTCGTCCAGGGTCTCTGGCCACATGGTCTCTGAAACACGAGCCCTTCCCTCCTTGGTGCAGCCTGGTGCCTGGCACCAGTGATAGCTGCTGATGGATGGGCCTGTAGCCCCACCTATCTTCTTCTTCGTGGAGAGGAGGCCTTAGCTTGTGGAAAAAAAAGGTTATCAATCCATCCAGCTGAGGTCAGCCCTCAGCCTGGCCCTGGTTATGACTGACTCAGAGAAATGTGACATTTCTGGATGACCCAAAAGCAGTACAAATATGACGTTGGACTCTGCAGAATACTTCTTCTCACACCCATTACAGTGGACTTTAGTGCGTGTCTGGAATCTGTAGGCTTTAGGAAAGTGACACTAGCCCATGGGCTCCACTTCCCCATAGGGGAATAATGAAGTGAAAAACACAGTCAAACACACTGACTTTCCCTGGCATGTTTCTTCCCAGTGTATAAAGCCTATTCCATGTCACCACCCAATTCGGCATAAGTCCTGCCACACCATTCACTTTCTAGCTGCTCCTGGACTGCGCACGCCAGGAATCTCCCCTGCGCAGCCCCTACACGTGTGCACACGCATGTACACAGGTGTCTGCATGTAACCAGCCCGGTGCCCTGTACTCCAGCTGCTGCACAGCAGCCTAGTCAAGCCAGGGGGACACCAGTAAAATCCACATGCAGTCTCTTTCATCATGAGTTCCCTGTGGGTGAGTCCCAACTTATGAGGCTCTCCCACAGTAAAAGCTCAACAAATAGGTGCTCAAAAAGCGAAAAATCCGGGCGGCCCATAGTGTCAGAACCACCTTCTAACACACGCCGCGCCCAGCTGATTCCTACAGGGAAGAAGTAGCCACTCTACATGGGTACACTTCCCGTAGTCAGCGATAACTAGTTATAAGGGGTTCTGACCAGACCCCCCCTTACTCACCAGTTATCCGCTCAGACCACCTACTCCTCCCATCCATGAAATCTCCACCCATGACAGGGATCCCAGACTACCCTAAGAACCCTCTGGGCTCTAGGTTAGATACCTCTAGGTCATTCATGGTCTACATGGACTTGGCCTCACTAGGCCCACCTTTGCCCTTGGGCATGCAACACTATGCCTACCCCTTCTCTGGACAAGGGTCCAGTGCCTCAGCACCGATGCGGTCTTCTGGGATAGGTCTACATCCCATCCCCTGGGCCACTAGCTGGTCTCCCTTCTGGAGTTTGTTCCAACCCGTACCCTCTCTCCGTTTGGTCCTTGCACCCCAAAGATGCAACCTCTCTGGACCCTCACCCTCAGCCTGCCACTGAGGTCATTCTGCTGCCACCACCCTTTCGGGAGGACTGGCTTCCCTAAAGAAAGCACAGCCATTGGTGCTTTCCCCACACAGAAAAGCACCCTTTGGCCACTGGCCTGGCTCCCTGATAGGACCTCAGACCGGCCTCACTACCACACTGGCAGTGCCAGGGAGGAACACTGAGGGTGCCTCGTCAGACATCCTACAGCTCATTCCCCCATCAGTAGCTCCACACGGAAACTACCCCGGGAACCTAGACCCCTTCTTTGTTCTCCGCTGCGAGAACAGGGCCTATGCACCCTTCCCTCCGAGAGGCGCGCTCTCCTCCCGGAGTACCCTTAGAGAGCCTGTGGGGCCCGAGTTAGCTAGACCCAGGACCACCTCTCATGGCTCTCCCCGGTCTCCCAGCAGCGCCTTGGGAGACCGCCCAGGACCTACATGGTCCCTGGATGGCCTGCACCACCCCTTATGAAGAACAGGGTCCCTTCCCTAAGATAGGCCCCACCTGCCTTCAGGGTAGTACTACCACACCAAGCCAGGGACCCTAAAGATCCCGGCTAGGCCTGCACCACCCCTTTGCAAAACACAGGGTCTCATCACTTAGGATAGGCCCCACCTGTGTTCAGGGTGGTACTACCTTGCAGAAGTCCACCTCCTGCATCGAGCTGGGGAACACCCTCATGCTTCCGGTCCTGGGATACAAGTCCCCTAGGACCTACCTGACTGGTCACCTGGCCAGGCATCGCCCAAGCCACCACCTCAGGCTCACCACACAAGCTCCAGGGTGACATCCTAGCTCGAGCACTACCCCACCTTTGGGGCCACCCATCACCATAGGCCACCCCAGGGTAACCACTCACCGGACCCTGAAACCTCAGGTTCCACCCCTAACCCCTCACCTGGAAACCAGGGAGTGCATCACCCCCACTCAGATCTCCACGGGGTCAGTTACCTCGCCCACCTAGTGTACCTAGGGGCTACCACTACACACCATCACTCAAGAACTACCCTCCTTTGGGGCCACCCACTACCAGGGGCCACCCCTGGGTCGCTCACCTCCCCACCAGTTAACCTGGGGGCCTGCCGGACACCCAACTCTACCACACCCTCCTCCCACCATGGGAAAAGTTCCTGGGGGTCCCCCACTATGGGAACCCCTGGGGCGTTACTACCCGGGGTAAAGAAACCTCCTGCCCCACCCTTCCAGTGGCTTTGGCCTGCACCAATGGCAAGTAAACTTTCAGCGGGGGAAGGATACCTGGGGCCCCTTCTGTGAAAACCCTCCCTGCCCTTAAAAAGCATGGGAATCTCCCAGGACCCCTCTCTCTCCTGTCCCCCACAAAGGTCAATCCACCCCTACACCCCCACCTGTGATGTAGGTATCAGTTGCTGTCCCTATCTCTTGAGGAGACACCCTCCTCATGCAGGTGTAGTGTGTGTAGTGTTAGGGTTCAAAGGTGTACAATATGGCTTAGAACATTTGTATGCAATCATTTCCTGGAAAGCACCATCCCGCTAGCACATGATAATCAACATAGCGCGGTCATATCAATACAGTTCACATTTAAACCATAATCTCTTCACATGACACATATGTGCGCGGGGCTTTCCTTTCCCATACTTTTAGTTCACCTAACCAAAACTTTGAACCCTTCTCAGAGCCTTGCGCGCTTCCATTTGCTCTTTACTGCATAGGTAATGTGTGGCAAAACTGGACTTATCCAATGCTATAAATGCACACCAGAATGGGATACTATGTTTCCCGCCGCTAGACACCAATGTTGGAAAACGAGGCAGCATCTGTGAGGCCTGCACAAATAACATGACTACATTTGTCCTTTACTGGGAACCAAACACCCAATTGTAGCGCCTGACTCTCAGAGGGTAGCGTTGCAGAGCAGTCTGAGGCTTACTCAAGGGAGGTGGTGTGGGCTAGTAATCGCCATTTGCAGGTGCGCAGAAATAACACTCAATAATTGATTGTCCAGCCTGTACTTTGCTTTATAAAAGTAAGAGTACATTTATTAAACACACACACTACTCAATACTATGCACCAATTTACAAATATACATAAGCTGTTGGAATTACTTTGTGACATTGCATAACATCTCCACCCCTCCCAAAAGGGGGGGTGGGGTCTAGTACCACCACTCCCATGTATGCACATCATCTTGCCCCCTAATGCAGGTAGTTGAACATAACCTGGAGCGAGGGCCCTGCACACTGGCACCATCCCAGTGGCGACCCACCCCATTACCTCAACATGCATTAAAAATAGGTTCACCTGCCCTAGTGACACATAACCCTGACTGATCATCTTATATTGACCATACAGTATGCACCCCTACATCTTCAGGGCTAACAGTCTGGGTTGTTCCTCACTTAAGCGCAGCAGCAAGAATACATGTTTAAGCATTACTTTAGAATGCTGTACTCATCACATTTGGTGATTATTCTAATGCATTGCAATTCAAGCCCCTAAAGGCATCACAGATGAAATCACAGAATTACGCATATACAGCCCGACCCCCTAGCAAAAATGTCTGGCAACATAACCCCACTTTGCATATGAAATCACCTTACACAGATACTTCACATTGCACATGTGATCTTCAGTCCCCCTAAAAGAAATAACCGTTAGTAAACACATTTCTGGTGCAATTACACCTTTTCATTTCCAGGGGATGTCTTTCTCCAGACATCCCCAACTCAGCCCTTCACTCCTTCATGCATTTCTTCATTCATCTGCAGCTGTAGAACAAAAGTTCCAGCCTAGAAGGTGTTAAATACTGATTGAGCCCTGGAGGGGTTATTCTTTTGAAGTCCCCATGAGACTTAGGGTGAGACTTTTCTTCGTGCTGGGGGGCAGACTGCGCTTCTCCAGCAGCTCCCCCCAGCACCTTTTCACACTTGAAGGTGACCCCCCTCCTCTGGGGGCCACCAGGCACCAAAAACTATACTTTCCCCATGCCTTGCAAGGCATTATGGGGCGCTTCCAGCTCCTTTCAGTGAATAATAGACGAGCGGCTCTCCCGCTGTGCCGGGGAGAGCCACGCTGCCCTCGAGGCGGCTTCGCCGCATTTCCCGGCCTCGGTGGGGGGCCCGGTCCCACCCGGACCCCCAGGTGAGTTTAACGGCCCAGGGAGCCCACCCCCGGCCGCTTTGCCATTTTTTGGGGGCCGGTCCCACCCGGGCCCCTCCTTCCACTTCCGGGGTCCCGGTCCCACCCGGGACCCCCGCATGCTCCCTCGATGGAGGGCAGCTCGGGGAGCCCACCCCCGGCTGCCCCCGCCGACTCCCCGCCCGGCCAGCACACTTACGTACTGCCGCGGGAGCCGGCAAGGCATTTCTGGTCCGCCCGCTTCAGCGGGTGGATGCGCAGATCTTCGCCGGCTCCTCCGGCCCCCTCACCTTCCAGCTCTCGGGCCCGGGGATGGGATCCCGGGCCCCCGAACATCTTCAGGGGGGGTGCGACGGTGCTCCCCCTGCATCTCTCAGTGGGGGGGTCAGGGTGGGCTCCTGGCGCCCCGCTTGGGTGTATCTTCACGGGGAGCGCGACGGCGCTCCCCGACTTTGCTTCGGGGCCCGGGGATGGGCTCCCGGGCCCCCTTGGGCACCTTTTCGTGGGGGCACGACAGCGCTCCCCGCCCCCCTCCTCGGCACACGGGGCCCAGAGTTGGGATCCCGGGCCCCTCCACACCTTCACGGGGAGTGCGCCGGCGCTCCCCGGCTTCTTGTTTGGCAGGGGCCAGGGTGGGCTCCTGGCACCCCACGGCCAGCTCTTCACGGGGAGCACGACGGTGCTCCCCGACTTGGATTCGTGTTGGGGGCAGCCCCGGGACCTGATCCACCCCGGGGGCACATGCAAGACCGGCGGCGGAGCCCCACTTGCTTCGTCGTCGGTCTTCTTGTAGGTCAAAGGTCGCTCACCTTCTGGGGGGCATATCTCGGCCCCCTGGAGTCCGATTCTCTTCATTTTCATCTCCTCTCGCTCCTCTTGACCAGCCCCCGCCACTGGGAACACTCTCCTTCACCCTTGGGGTCTCTGAGAGGGGGATTCGGCAGGGAGCTGTCTTCACTGGCTCCCTGCGCCAGCCTTTCGCCTGCTCTCCTCCTGGGCCTCTCTTCTCCCTGCGCAGAGGCCCCTGCTTCTGCGCACCGGTCCTGGGCTCTTCTTCTGGTGCTGTGAGGGCCCTGGGGGGCAGTCAGGGGTTTCTCTTTCCAGCTGCCCATTGCACCAGGCTCCAGCACCTTCAGCCTCCTCAGACCACACCCCAGAGAGCTTCTCTTCCTGTGCAAGCACTTTTTAAAAGTTGAGTAGGGGGCTGGCAGGAAGTCTCTGTTGGTCCTATCAAACAGCGACACATCACTTCCCTGCCCCTGCTCCCTCCTTCTTGTCCAGGCTCTGGGCTGGTTCAAAATTGCGTCGTTCAGGGTCTCTGGCCACATGGTCTCTGAAACACGATCCCTTCCCTCCTTGGTGCAGCCTGGTGCTGGCACCAGTGATAGCTGCTGATGGATGGGCCTGTAGCCCCACCTATCTTCTTCTTCGTGGAGAGGAGGCCTTAGCTTGTGGAAAAAAAAGGTTATCAATCCATCCAGCTGAGGTCAGCCCTCAGCCTGGCCCTGGTTATGACTGACTCAGAGAAATGTGACATTTCTGGATGACCCAAAAGCAGTACAAATATGACGTTGGACTCTGCAGAATACTTCTTCTCACACCCGTTACAGTGGACTTTAGTGCGTGTCTGGAATCTGTAGGCTTTAGGAAAGTGACACTAGCCCATGGGCTCCACTTCCGCATAGGGGAATAATGAAGTGAAAAACACAGTCAAACACACTGACTTTCCCTGGCATGTTTCTTCCCAGTGTATAAAGCCTATTCCATGTCACCACCCAATTCGGCATAAGTCCTGCCACACCATTCACTTTCTAGCTGCTCCTGGACTGCGCACGCCAGGAATCTCCCCTGCGCAGCCCCTACACGTGTGCACACGCATGTACACAGGTGTCTGCATGTAACCAGCCCGGTGCCCTGTACTCCAGCTGCTGCACAGCAGCCTAGTCAAGCCAGAGGGACACCAGTAAAATCCACATGCAGTCTCTTTCATCATGAGTTCCCTGTGGGTGAGTCCCAACTTATGAGGCTCTCCCACAGTAAAAGCTCAACAAATAGGTGCTCAAAAAGCGAAAAATCCGGGCGGCCCATAGTGTCAGAACCACCTTCTAACACACGCCGCGCCCAGCTGATTCCTACAGGGAAGAAGTAGCCACTCTACATGGGTACACTTCCCGTAGTCAGCGATAACTAGTTATAAGGGGTTCTGACCAGACCCCCCTTACTCACCAGTTATCCGCTCAGACCACCTACTCCTCCCATCCATGAAATCTCCACCCATGACAGGGATCCCAGACTACCCTAAGAACCCTCTGGGCTCTAGGTTAGATACCTCTAGGTCATTCATGGTCTACATGGACTTGGCCTCACTAGGCCCACCTTTGCCCTTGGGCATGCAACACTATGCCTACCCCTTCTCTGGACAAGGGTCCAGTGCCTCAGCACCGATGCGGTCTTCTGGGATAGGTCTACATCCCATCCCCTGGGCCACTAGCTGGTCTCCCTTCTGGAGTTTGTTCCAACCCGTACCCTCTCTCCGTTTGGTCCTTGCACCCCAAAGATGCAACCTCTCTGGACCCTCACCCTCAGCCTGCCACTGAGGTCATTCTGCTGCCACCACCCTTTCGGGAGGACTGGCTTCCCTAAAGAAAGCACAGCCATTGGTGCTTTCCCCACACAGAAAAGCACCCTTTGGCCACTGGCCTGGCTCCCTGATAGGACCTCAGACCGGCCTCACTACCACACTGGCAGTGCCAGGGAGGAACACTGAGGGTGCCTCGTCAGACATCCTACAGCTCATTCCCCCCATCAGTAGCTCCACACGGAAACTACCCCGGGAACCTAGACCCCTTCTTTGTTCTCCGCTGCGAGAACAGGGCCTATGCACCCTTCCCTCCGAGAGGCGCGCTCTCCTCCCGGAGTACCCTTAGAGAGCCTGTGGGGCCCGAGTTAGCTAGACCCAGGACCACCTCTCATGGCTCTCCCCGGTCTCCCAGCAGCGCCTTGGGAGACCGCCCAGGGACCTACATGGTCCCTGGATGGCCTGCACCACCCCTTATGAAGAACAGGGTCCCTTCCCTAAGATAGGCCCCACCTGCCTTCAGGGTAGTACTACCACACCAAGCCAGGGACCCTAAAGATCCCGGCTAGGCCTGCACCACCCCTTTGCAAAACACAGGGTCTCATCACTTAGGATAGGCCCCACCTGTGTTCAGGGTGGTACTACCTTGCAGAAGTCCACCTCCTGCATCGAGCTGGGGAACACCCTCATGCTTCCGGTCCTGGGATACAAGTCCCCTAGGACCTACCTGACTGGTCACCTGGCCAGGCATCGCCCAAGCCACCACCTCAGGCTCACCACACAAGCTCCAGGGTGACATCCTAGCTCGAGCACTACCCCACCTTTGGGGCCACCCATCACCATAGGCCACCCCAGGGTAACCACTCACCGGACCCTGAAACCTCAGGGTCCACCCCTAACCCCTCACCTGGAAACCAGGGAGTGCATCACCCCCACTCAGATCTCCACGGGGTCAGTTACCTCGCCCACCTAGTGTACCTAGGGGCTACCACTACACACCATCACTCAAGAACTACCCTCCTTTGGGGCCACCCACTACCAGGGGCCACCCCTGGGTCGCTCACCTCCCCACCAGTTAACCTGGGGGCCTGCCGGACACCCAACTCTACCACACCCTCCTCCCACCATGGGAAAAGTTCCTGGGGTCCCCCACTATGGGAACCCCTGGGGCGTTACTACCCGGGGTAAAGAAACCTCCTGCCCCACCCTTCCAGTGGCTTTGGCCTGCACCAATGGCAAGTAAACTTTCAGCGGGGAAGGATACCTGGGGCCCCTTCTGTGAAAACCCTCCCTGCCCTTAAAAAGCATGGGAATCTCCCAGGACCCCTCTCTCTCCTGTCCCCCACAAAGGTCAATCCACCCCTACACCCCCACCTGTGATGTAGGTATCAGTTGCTGTCCCTATCTCTTGAGGAGACACCCTCCTCATGCAGGTGTAGTGTGTGTAGTGTTAGGGTTCAAAGGTGTACAATATGGCTTAGAACATTTGTATGCAATCATTTCCTGGAAAGCACCATCCCGCTAGCACATGATAATCAACATAGCGCGGTCATATCAATACAGTTCACATTTAAACCATAATCTCTTCACATGACACATATGTGCGCGGGGCTTTCCTTTCCCATACTTTTAGTTCACCTAACCAAAACTTTGAACCCTTCTCAGAGCCTTGCGCTCTTCCATTTGCTCTTTACTGCATAGGTAATGTGTGGCAAAACTGGACTTATCCAATGCTATAAATGCACACCAGAATGGGATACTATGTTTCCCGCCGCTAGACACCAATGTTGGAAAACGAGGCAGCATCTGTGAGGCCTGCACAAATAACATGACTACATTTGTCCTTTACTGGGAACCAAACACCCAATTGTAGCGCCTGACTCTCAGAGGGTAGCGTTGCAGAGCAGTCTGAGGCTTACTCAAGGGAGGTGGTGTGGGCTAGTAATCGCCATTTGCAGGTGCGCAGAAATAACACTCAATAATTGATTGTCCAGCCTGTACTTTGCTTTATAAAAGTAAGAGTACATTTATTAAACACACACACTACTCAATACTATGCACCAATTTACAAATATACATAAGCTGTTGGAATTACTTTGTGACATTGCATAACATCTCCACCCCTCCCAAAAGGGGAGGTGGGGTCTAGTACCACCACTCCCATGTATGCACATCATCTTGCCCCCTAATGCAGGTAGTTGAACATAACCTGGAGCGAGGGCCCTGCACACTGGCACCATCCCAGTGGCGACCCACCCCATTACCTCAACATGCATTAAAAATAGGTTCACCTGCCCTAGTGACACATAACCCTGACTGAGCATCTTATATTGACCATACAGTATGCACCCCTACATCTTCAGGGCTAACAGTGGGTTGTTCCTCACTTAAGCGCAGCAGCAAGAATACATGTTTAAGCATTACTTTAGAATGCAGTACTCATCACATTTGGTGATCATTATAATGCATTGCAATTCAAGCCCCTAAAGGCATCACAGATGAAATCACAGAATTACGCATATACAGCCCGACCCCCTAGCAAAAATGTCTGGCAACATAACCCCACTTTGCATATGAAATCACCTTACACAGATACTTCACATTGCACATGTGATCTTCAGTCCCCCTAAAAGAAATAACCGTTAGTAAACACATTTCTGGTGCAATTACACCTTTTCATTTCCAGGGGATGTCTTTCTCCAGACATCCCCAACTCAGCCCTTCACTCCTTCATGCATTTCTTCATTCACCTTCAGCTGTAGAACAAAAGTTCCAGCCTAGAAGGTGTTAAATACTGATTGAGCCCTGGAGGGGTTATTCTTTTGAAGTCCCCATGAGACTTAGGGTGAGAATATTCTTCGTGCTGGGGGGCAGACTGCGCTTCTCCAGCAGCTCCCCCCGGCACCTTTTCACACTTGAAGGTGACCCCCCTCCTCTGGGGGCCACCAGGCACCAAAAACGATACTTTCCCCATGCCTTGCAAGGCATTATGGGGCGCTTCCAGCTCCTTTCAGTGAATAATAGACGAGCGGCTCTCCCGCTGTGCCGGGGAGAGCCGCGCTGCCTCGAGGCGGCTTCGCCGCATTTCCCGGCCTCGGTGGGGGGCCCGGTCCCACCCGGACCCCCAGGTGAGTTTAACGGCCCAGGGAGCCCACCCCCGGCCGCTTTGCCATTTTTGGGGGCCGGTCCCACCCGGGCCCCTCCTTCCACTTCCGGGGTCCCGGTCCCACCCGGGACCCCCGCATGCTCCCTCGATGGAGGGCAGCTCGGGAGCCCACCCCCGGCTGCCCCCGCCGACTCCCCGCCCGGCCAGCACACTTACGTACTGCCGCGGGAGCCGGCAAGGCATTTCTGGTCCGCCCGCTTCAGCGGGTGGATGCGCAGATCTTCGCCGGCTCCTCCGGCCCCTCACCTTCCAGCTCTCGGGCCCGGGGATGGGATCCCGGGCCCCGAACATCTTCAGGGGGTGCGACGGTGCTCCCCCTGCATCTCTCAGTGGGGGGTCAGGGTGGGCTCCTGGTGCCCCGCTTGGGTGTATCTTCACGGGGAGCGCGACGGCGCTCCCCGACTTTGCTTCGGGGCCCGGGGATGGGCTCCCGGGCCCCCTTGGGCACCTTTTCGTGGGGGCACGACGGCGCTCCCCGCCCCCCTCCTCGGCATACGGGGCCCAGAGTTGGGATCCCGGGCCCCTCCCCCTCCACACCTTCACGGGGAGTGCGCCGGCGCTCCCCGGCTTCTTGTTTGGCAGGGGCCAGGGTGGGCTCCTGGCACCCCACGGCCAGCTCTTCACGGGGAGCACGACGGTGCTCCCCGACTTGGATTCGTGTTGGGGGCAGCCCCGGGACCTGATCCACCCCGGGGGCACATGCAAGACCGGCGGCGGAGCCCCACTTGCTTCGTCGTCGGTCTTCTTGTAGGTCAAAGGTCGCTCACCTTCTGGGGGCATATCTCGGCCCCCTGGAGTCTGATTCTCTTCATTTTCATCTCCTCTCGCTCCTCTTGACCAGCCCCCGCCACTGGGAACACTCTCCTTCACCCTTGGGGTCTCTGAGAGGGGGGATTCGGCAGGGAGCTGTCTTCACTGGCTCCCTGCGCCAGCCTTTCGCCTGCTCTCCTCCTGGGCCTCTCTTCTCCCTGCGCAGAGGCCCCTGCTTCTGCGCACCGGTCCTGGGCTCTTCTTCTGGTGCTGTGAGGGCCCTGGGGGGCAGTCAGGGGGTTTCTCTTTCCAGCTGCCCATTGCACCAGGCTCCAGCACCTTCAGCCTCCTCAGACCACACCCCAGAGAGCTTCTCTTCCTGTGCAAGCACTTTTTAAAAGTTGAGTAGGGGGCTGGCAGGAAGTCTCTGTTGGTCCTATCAAACAGCGACACATCACTTCCCTGCCCCTGCTCCCTCCTTCTTGTCCAGGCTCTGGGCTGGTTCAAAATTGCGTCGTTCAGGGTCTCTGGCCACATGGTCTCTGAAACACGATCCCTTCCCTCCTTGGTGCAGCCTGGTGCTGGCACCAGTGATAGCTGCTGATGGATGGGCCTGTAGCCCCACCTATCTTCTTCTTCGTGGAGAGGAGGCCTTAGCTTGTGGAAAAAAAGGTTATCAATCCATCCAGCTGAGGTCAGCCCTCAGCCTGGCCCTGGTTATGACTGACTCAGAGAAATGTGACATTTCTGGATGACCCAAAAGCAGTACAAATATGACGTTGGACTCTGCAGAATACTTCTTCTCACACCCGTTACAGTGGACTTTAGTGCGTGTCTGGAATCTGTAGGCTTTAGGAAAGTGACACTAGCCCATGGGCTCCACTTCCCCATAGGGGAATAATGAAGTGAAAAACACAGTCAAACACACTGACTTTCCCTGGCATGTTTCTTCCCAGTGTATAAAGCCTATTCCATGTCACCACCCAATTCGGCATAAGTCCTGCCACACCATTCACTTTCTAGCTGCTCCTGGACTGCGCACGCCAGGAATCTCCCCTGCGCAGCCCCTACACGTGTGCACACGCATGTACACAGGTGTCTGCATGTAACCAGCCCGGTGCCCTGTACTCCAGCTGCTGCACAGCAGCCTAGTCAAGCCAGGGGGACACCAGTAAAATCCACATGCAGTCTCTTTCATCATGAGTTCCCTGTGGGTGAGTCCCAACTTATGAGGCTCTCCCACAGTAAAAGCTCAACAAATAGGTGCTCAAAAAGCGAAAAATCCGGGCGGCCCATAGTGTCAGAACCACCTTCTAACAAAAGGTCATTAGCACATTCACATTAGCTTCTGTCCCATCCTTTGCAGTACCAGAAAAAGGCCTAATCGATGGCAAAAGGCCCTATTGTGTGGGGACAACTTGATATCCCAGATGGCCAGCAGAGTAATCAATATGGCCCAGCAGGGAGATCAAAAGGCAGAGTCTAATTAGGGAGCTGGCTTCAACAATTATGAAACATTCGAAGTGCCAGAAGGAGTGCAAATATGACAAAATTAACATTACAATTTTCCTTAGAATCCTTGTTTAGCACGCAATTGGTGCATCAATCTAGTCTCTATGCCTAACCATGGCAAAACTGTGATTTGGTGCAACTTTTGGCCATAATGTACAATATAGTAATGCACATGCACTTTTCAGTAAATGACTACAGGTTCACCGTATGAATGCCCACTCATGTTAGATGGCCTGCACAGGCCATCACCAATTCAAGACGGGGCAGTAATCATACTCGCTCAGCCCAAACACATGTACACATGTGTGTCCATTTGTTCACATATGACAGGCCCAAAGGATCTTACCCCAGCTGTGCATCAGCGAACCTTTTTTTACAAAGTGGGCACTAGAACTAGCGCTCACAATAATTTTGGCAAAGCCTACAATAATTGACCCTCGGTTTGTGACACTAACTCACAGCTGAGGTCCAAAACTGAATAATTCAAATGCAAAACAATGACATTAAGATAAATGGGTTGGAACCAACTTCCTTACAATGAGAAAAAAAATCCTACAACATCTTAAAACAAGTAAGCTAAACTATATGCACTATTTCTGAGCAACCTAAAAAACATTATCTCACAATTTAATTAATGAATAATTAAAATAAACTTTGCATAACCATTTCAATACAATACCTTGAGAATGCATACTAAAAATATAAAACACACTGTAACCCCACATCTATATTACCATAACAAATAAATACAAATATATCCACACAGTTTCATAGATGGGAATAATAATGAGGAATCCTCTTACACAGACAGTATCCAAATAAGAATACCCAAAATGTACAATAAAATATGTATCCCAAAAAATCCACATAGATACAAATGTCGTATCAAATACGAAGACGAAACATGCGATTAAAAAAAGTCTATAAAATCAGAATTATGAAAAATGAAAAAAGTTAAAGGAATATCATTTTTCAAAGTAATTTCCTTTAAAAAAAATCCCTAGAAATATAAAGGGTCTTCCGGGATGCTATCTTCTTTATCGTTGAGGAATAGATTAGACATTCCCACCTCCACACTACAACGAATAAACCCAAAAATGCAACAAATAATTCCACATATAAACAGAACAAACCCTGCTTTCATAACACAATAAACACAAAATTGACTTTTTACCCATACACAGCCTACAATACATTAACCAATGCACAGTTAAAACACGTAATAAATAATATAATCAATGCACCCAATAGTCATCTTCTCTACCTAAAAGACCCTAAAGTAGCACCAAAATCCTCTAGATTACACATAAAATTACATATTACCTTACCTTACCTTATCAGAAGAACCAGGATTCTTCTACCATTTTCCTCCAAATCCATTTGAAAGAAATCGAAAAAAGCCATTCCAGTGGTAAAATAAAAATAAATGATTAGAAATACATTACAGGCAATGCTAAAATGATTTTTATGTTCAAACAAAAAGAAATGTAAAATATGCTAAATATAAATAGTAAATGGTTTCCTTTTTTTACTTCTTTAAATAAACTGTAAAATGTGTTGAATGTGCAATTTTTTTTAATTATTTTGTCTATAAAAGTCATTAAATGTGTTACCAAAACTATTTCAATAAATGTACTGAAAGACGTCATTTATACACAAAGATTAAGAAAAGGATAACACTGAGTGGTGCAGAATTCATTAGAGTTAGAGTATCCCTGGATGTGCAGTGCAAACCTACAGCTGCCATTCTGCAGTCTTTCATGTGTGGACTTGGGTTTAGCTGAATGTCTCTTTGAAGAGTTTGTTTTTCAGGAGTGTGTTGGAAAGTTGGTATAGCACCTAGAAGCAAGTGTTAGCACCTGGGAATAGTAAGAATAGCACCTAGAGTTGATACAGCATAGATTGATTCACAGACTCATTCAACGAAATATGCAGATTGAGAACATTAATAGTAAACAGTGTTGAAGGAGCTTGTTACCACGGTCTGTGAGTGGAGAACAGAGCAGCATAACGAGACACTATTTAATGCATTGATGTTTTGGTTGATAATATGTTCCATAGAAGCAGTAGGAGTGAAAAGAATATCGGTAGTTATGTAGACATGGACACAAAATGAATGTTGATTTTCTCAACATGTAACGAAAATAATGTTGGCTTGTGCAGAGTCCACGTTATCTTGAGAGCGTGGCTACCAGTCCCACTAGCCTGAGAGAATCTACGAGAAATTTTTCTTGAGCAAGGGTGGAATACACCTGCCTGGGTGCCTGTGGGAAGCCAGGACCTGTAGTGTCGCGCTCTAGTGTTCCCAGGTCACGTGGTGGCCGGGAATGCCGGGAGCACGAGCGGCCATTTTGAGGCATTATTGGCTGGCTGCTGTAAAGCCAGCAGCGGTTCCCGGCACTCCTGTTAGAGAGCTAATAATGGCATAAATAAAGCTCTGGGTCTGTCTTCCTTATACCCAATCGCCTCACTACAAATTGGCGACGAGGCTGGGAGAAGGCGACCCGAGGAGCAACCACACAGAGTGCAGCACGCACCACAGGGGCCTGGTCGTCACCAGAACAGTCTCCCACAGAGCGCCCTCCACGCAGCAGGAAACGAGCGGCAGGGGAGAGCCTGTGGTCCAGGGCTACAGGAGAGAAGCAGTACCTCCACCCCGGCCCAAACCTTTTCAGAGCGGCGCCGCAACGGGTCAGCTACACGCTCCCCAAAGCAATTCAACACGCAGGTAACAGCGCCCGCCACAGCGCCCAGTCTGGACATCCTGCATCTTGCCCGGTGCCAAGGCACGGCCCACGGAAAGGCGTCCTAACCTGTCCACAGCATTCAAGGTCACCTTGTGGCAGTAAGGGGGGGTACAGAGCAGAGAGCCACCCCAAACCACCCCGTGTCCCAGCCATGTAACAGGCAAGGAGGCAGCGTGAACCTGGCTCACCAAGGGCAACGTCGCACAGGAGCGGACACGTCGTCCCACGAAGGGGCAGCAGATCTACAGGGGCAGAGTGCCCCGGGGAGTCCTCCACCCAGAGTAAACGACGCGCCAACCGCAAAGCAAGCAGGGATGTGTGCTCAAACGTTCTCCCTCACAAATCCACTACCATTCCTGCCCCACCCAGGGGAACCTGCGATGAAATGGGAGGATTGGAAGGAGTATTTCCTAAATTATTTGTCTGCGTTGGAGGATGAAGGAAAGGAGGTCTTTCCGAGTAAACGGAAAAAAAAGATCCTACTTCACAATCTAGGCCCTGAAGGTGTCAGGGTATACAGGAACCTGGTAAAGAAGACCCGTCCGCCAGAAGAAATGGACGTATTCCAACACGCCATTGACGACCTGGATGGTCACTATCAACCGGTAGTATGCACAGCTATTGACCGCTTCAATTTTTTTTCAAAGGAAGCAGAAGGTAGGAGAATCAGTGGATGATTACGTGGCTGCGTTGAAGAGCCTAGCCATCACATGCAAGTTTGGAGAATTACATGATGAGTTCATAAGGGATCAAATCATCATGCACACGGTGAACACGTCCATACAGGAAAAGCTGTGGGTCAGTGGCGATTCTCCTCTTAAGGAGATTGTAGCTCTGGTCAAGAAAGCGGAACTTTCCAAGCGGTTGCGGAGGCCGCGAAAAGGGAGGCAATCAGCAGACCACTGGTTGGAAAAGTAACGGAGACCCCGGGACATGAAAGGAAGCCGCAGGCCATGAGGAACCCCGGACGGCTAACAGGATAAAATCCTGAATGCAGTGCGCACTGTACCTATTATCAGAGCATCTGTTCTGTATAATATACTTGTTCAAACACTTTTTACTTGTATTTCCTCCACACAAAACACAATAATCAAATTTTTCTTATTGATGGACTATTATTCATCATTAATCCATGTCGCACATTACATATACGTGTATTTACAATACATATTACAATGGTGTAGATATCAAATTAGTAAGTTGCCATGTATTCCTATTCTAGCAACACAAACAAAATATATTCTGAAAAATATACATAGCATGTCATATTACATTTGACACTGTTATTGATGCAAAAGCCCAATGCATTTCGGGACTCCTGGGTCCCTTCTTCAGGGGCAAAATCTGTAGTTCTATGCTGTATTCCAAATAGTGCCTAATTCCCAAAAGCCGACCAGCAAGTATAAAACGATTATCCTCAAGATCTCACTTCACAATGAAAAGGTCAAAACGCATGTGACGTCGCTCAAAGCAGGTCAAACATTTACTCATGTGAATGCCGGTGTTCAAGCCATTCTCTCGTCGTGCGTGAAACAGAACAAACAAAAACTGGGTCTCTCGCAGATTATCCTCAAGATCTCACTTCACAATGAAAAGGTCAAAACGCATGTGACTGTTGAGAACAAACAAATAAATATATGTGTAAAATATGCGATGATATATTGCGTTTGAAGGAATCTAATAGAACGCTATGGTGCAGTGTGCTTACCGTCGCTCAAAGCAGGTCAAACATTTACTCATGTGAATGCCGGTGTTCAAGCCATTCTCTCGTCGTGCGCGAAACTGCCAGTAACATAAAAATAACCGTGAATGTATTGCTCGCGAAAAAAAGAAACTCCAAAACAAACCACTACGGAAATGTTCTTACCAGAACAAACAAAAACTGGGTCTCTCGCAATCTTGCTGCAATGATTTCAGTAGCCGCGTGAACTCCACACAAGAATACAAATACGGAAATGAACGTGCAGTGCGTAATGTAATAAAAATAAAGAACATTTCCGTAGTGGTTTGTTTTGGAGTTTCTTTTTTTCGCGAGCAATACATTCACGGTTATTTTTATGTTACTGGCAGTTTCGCGCACCGGCATTCACATGAGTAAATGTTTGACCTGCTTTGAGCGACGTCACATGCGTTTTGACCTTTTCATTGTGAAGTGAGATCTTGAGGATAATCGTTTTATACTTGCTGGTTGGCTTTTGGGAATTAGGCACTATTTGGAATACAGCATAGAACTACAGATTTTGCCCCTGAAGAAG
Organism: Calotriton arnoldi; assembly: GCA_963921515.1. Lineage (NCBI taxonomy): Eukaryota > Metazoa > Chordata > Amphibia > Caudata > Salamandridae > Calotriton > Calotriton arnoldi. Next base: position 387,366 of record CAWUFW010002954.1, read on the forward strand.
GGACCCAGGAGTCCCGAAATGCATTGGGCTTTTGCATCAATAACAGTGTCAAATGTAATATGACATGCTATGTATATTTTTCAGAATATATTTTGTTTGTGTTACTAGAATAGGAATACATGGCAACTTACTAATTTGATATCTACACCATTGTAATATGTATTGTAAATACACGTATATGTAATGTGCGACATGGATTAATGATGAATAATAGTCCATCAATAAGAAAAATTTGATTATTGTGTTTTGTGTGGAGGAAATACAAGTAAAAAGTGTTTGAACAAGTATATTATACAGAACAGATGCTCTGATAATAGGTACAGTGCGCACTGCATTCAGGATTTTATCCTGTTAAGTTACCAGTTCATTATAGCACGTGAGGTCATCACATTGCAGCAGTGCAGCACCCTTGTTTTTAATTTGTTTAAAATTGATAAGCTTAAATTTAGCAATTTTGGAGTGCTCCTCTAATCCAACCACTTCTCGAACCCCGGACGGCAACATAGACCTGAGACAAGGATGCAAGCGAACACACCGTTCCAACGGGACGCAAAGAAAGGCTGTTACAGATGCGGTAACATGGCCCATGCAGCATCTGACAGACGATGCCCAGCCTTCAGAGCCAAATGTCTATATTGTGGGATCATGGGACACTTCGAGAAGGTCTGCAGACGGAAACCCAGGAAGACGGCGGTGAAGTACGTGACACAAGATTCTGACCCGGAAGGGGGAGAAGAAGGGGAAGAAGAAGAGGAAGTACTGTGCATCGAAGAACACGTTTTGGGCGTGGACGGCGCCCGCACAAGCAAGCCGGTGTGCGAAGTAACGATAGGAGGAATTCCTGTCTCCACGGTGGCGGACTCAGGCTCACCATATACCATCATACAACGCAAAGTGTGGGATCGAGACTTCGCCCAAGTGCTCGGCATGCATCTTCTTCCCCCTGATATCAAACCGGTCACCTTCACGGGAGAACCCATACCGATGGTAGGGTTCCAGAAACTGCTGTTCCAGTTTAAGGGGCGCACGACAGAAGGAAAACTGTACGTGGCAGAGAAAGGGCCATCGGTATTGGGGTGGATGGACCAGGGAGGACTAGGAATCAAACTCAGTCCTGGAGGGGTAACCCAAGTGCTGATGACCAACCAAGAACAGGGGTATGAAGCAGACAGATGGAAGGGGGAGTTCCCGAAAGTCTTCGGAGACACAAAATATGCCTCAAGGAGGGTGCACAGCCAGTGAGTCACAAGGTGAGGAACATTCCGTTCAACAGCAGGGAAGCGGTGCAGCAAGAACTACAACACCTGGAAGATAACGGAGTGATAGAGCCGATAGAGAGTGCGGAATGGTTGGCTCCCCTGGTGGTAGCTAGGAAACCCAACGGCAAGGTGAGTTTGTGCATCGACTTACGCAAACTCAACAAGAACATAGTAGTGGACAAATTCCCTCTACCACGGATAAATGAAATGTTGGCACAGACTAAGGGCGTTCAGTGGTTCTCGACCATAGACCTGACCTCCGCGTACCATCAGATAGCACTGCATCCAACGAGTAAGAAATTGACATCGTTCATCACACCGTTTGGTTGCTATCAATTCCGGCGGATGCCCTTCGTTTAGAGACACTGATGGAGTACAGTACTTCCAGGATGACATCCTAATCATGGGGAAGACTAAAACAGATCATGACACAAAACTCACTAATGTCCTGCGCATCCTGGAGCACAATGGCCTCACGGCAGAATGGGACAAATGCAAGTTAGGAGTGTCGACGGTGACGTACCTGGGTCACGAGATAAGTGATAGAGGAATCACCCCCAAGGCGGCCAATATGAAAGCCATCAAGGACGCACCCATCCCAAGGAATAAAGATGATGTCCTGTCCTTCCTAGGCATGGCGGAGTTCTACAGCAAGTTTGTGCCTCACTTCGCTACCAAGACACACAGCATGCGTCAGTTGCTAAGAGAAAAGACGAACTTTGAGTGGACAGAGGAGTCAGATGTAGAATTCAGCCGAATAAAGGAGGACATATGTGACGCGGTACCCTTACAGGGGTTTGATCAGGAAGCACTCTCGGTTCTCACCACAGATGCCAGCGACAGAGGGTTGGGAGCAGTCCTCATGCAAAGGTCAGAGAATGGAGCACTGACGACGGTCAGCTTCGCGTCAAGATCACTGTCCACAACAGAGGAGAAATTTAGTGTGGTGGAGAAAGAGATGCTGGCTGTGGTATGGGCAATGGAACGGTTCCGCCAATTTCTGTGGGGATCAAGGTTCTTGCTAAGGACTGATCATAAGCCTCTGATCAAGGTGCTTACGTCCAGTGGCCATGCGAATGCCACTCCTCGCATAGCCAAGATGACCTTGAAGTTGTTGGACTATGTGTATGATGTGGAATACATTCCGGGAGCCAAGAACAAGGTAGCGGACTACCTGAGCAGAGCTTCAGCCATGGAGGACGCACCTCAGCCAACGGAAGAAGATGACTACACCATTGCCTTTGCAGAAGATCAAGAAGTAGTCATAAGTGCACAAGAGTGGAGGACGGCCTATGCAAACGACGCATCTCTCACGGAAATAAAAGGCTTCGTGATTTCAGGGTGGCCAGAAAAAAAACATCTCACATCGGAACAGCGGAAGTTCTATGAAGTACGGGAAGAACTGTCAGTAGAGGACAAGAATGTGTTCTTACTTAGAGGAGACAAAGTGGTGCCTCCAGAAGTGCTGGTGAAAAGGATAATGGCCATACTACACGAGGGACATTTGGGCATTGTAAAAACCAAACAGAGGGCCAAACAAGCATATTGGTGGCCGGCACTGGACAATCAGGTGGAAAGGTATGTAAGAGAATGCGCACAGTGCAGCAGTGCAGATAAGACCCAAACCACGATGAGACCTCCATTGGGGAAGTTCCACCAACCGGTTAATCCATGGGACGAAGTGGCAATTGGCATACTGGGTCCAATCCTGAATGCACAGGGCACACCCATGTACATAGTAGTGCTAGTAGATCGATATTCCAAGTGGCCAGAAGTGGAAATGCATGACACAATGGACACAGACACTGTGCTGAAGTTCCTCACGTCCCTCTTTCTGAGAGAAGGGATCCCCAGAGTCATAACTTGCGACAACGGACCACAATTCACGTCCGACAAGTGGAAGTCATTCATGGAGAGGAATGGTATCCTGACAAAGCACACTCCGGTATACCATCTGGCAGGAAATGGTCTAGCAGAACGCTTTTACAGAGTGGTGATGGGGTCTGTGCAATCTGCCATCAATGCAGGAAAAAAGTGGGAAATAGAACTCCTACGCACCATATGGGCCTACCGCATCACACCCACGCAAACGGGGTACAGTCCGTTCAAGATCTTAAGGGGTCGTGACCCGTTCACTAGGGATAATATAGCGTGGAAACAAAGGACTATACAAAGTAAGTGGTCGCCCGCAGTGGTGCGGAGCAACTTAGAGAAAGCCCAAAGGCTCTACACGGATCACTACAACCTGCAACACAGAGTAAAGGAAGAGTCGTTGGAAGAAGGAGAATGGGTCAGAGTAAAACTGGCTCAACTGAAGAAGAAAGGCGAAAGCAAATTCAGTACACCTTTAAGAGTGCGTGAGACATATGCCAGATCAGCTTTACTTAGTGATGGGAAAGTATGGTCCAAGGACAGGATGACACGATGCAATAAAATATTGCAATGGGAAAAGGCAGGAGACACTCCAGCAGGAGCCGAGGAAGAAGATCATCAAGGTGCAGACAACCAGACGACCAGAGCAGAGGTAGCAAGTGGAAACACCGGGAACATCAAGGCGGAAGAAACAAGCACCAGGTACACACCGGAGAGTGGTGGAGAAGAGAGTCTTCAGGGGCCGCAAGAGAGTCAGGTGGACAGAAGATCGGAGGCAAGAAGTCTATCTCATAATTCAACCAGAGCTACTGGTCCCCAGGACAGCAGAGACACTAACACCCAGACACCACTGAGATACACCAGATCTGGTAGGGCCGTGGTGTTCCCTAAGAAGTACCGTGAGTATGAAGTGGAGATATAAATACCGGTACACCCGTCTTCCAGAGACACTGTGTTGTGTGACATTATATTGTAAAGGGAGGAGATATGTAGTGTCGCGCTCTAGTGTTCCCAGGTCACGTGGTGGCCGGGAATGCCGGGAGCGCGAGCGGCCATTTTGTGGCATTATCGGCTGGCTGCTGTAAAGCCAGCAGCGGTTCCCGGCGCTCCTGTTAGAGAGCTAATAAAGGTATAAATAAAGCTCTGGGTCTGTCTTCCTTATACCCAATCGCCTCACTACAGGACTGAGAAGGTTCTAGAAGGAACGATTGACATCTTTCTACCTTTTTAAACCAACGCGATACATACTAATTTGAGACTCTGTGTGTGACACAACGCAAGAATTGTGTCAACAGCCGGCCATTTGTACATAGGCATCACCAACTACGAGTTGGTGAAAGTCTCGCAGCCACGATAAGAAAACAGAGAAACCAGCTGACAGAGAATTGTATATTTTCCACTGCCTTACTATTATGCTTAACCTATGCACCTTTATATTTCCATTTGCTGGGATCATTTTATATGTAAATATGATTAAATCATCTTATGCTTGCTTGTGCTTTAATTAGTACAATTAATGCTGACCAAGTCAAAATACGGATTATTTCTATTTGAGATATAGTGGGAGGTCATGGTGTGAAGGAAACCATGACGTTTACCTCATTATACTTTTTTTTCACGCTTTCAATTCTTTAAAAAGTACAATAGCAAATACAGGGAGATTGGGTGTTGTGTCAGCACCCTTCAGCACTTTGTCTTCATGTGTTTTTTATGGTTTGCTATTGTTTGGATGGGATATTCATCAAGGCCAAGGCAGTTTGTAGAGGGACATTCTCAGGGTGCATAAACCCTGCGTGCAGAATCGAGCAGGAATGATGCACTCTTCTGTCGCTCACCACCTCCATCAATGATTACATACACAGGAATATGAGGGCCAACGGTAGATATGGGTAAAAGGGAATGGAATAAGACAGAAAACAGAGACCTCGCTCTTCACCACTCTGACTCGTCACTCTTGTTGAGGAAGGATGACTGCAAAATGTACTATTATCTGTGAAGCAAAGAGAGATCTGAAGAAACTTGCTATAGTATGTTCTATGCTTAACTGTAATGGTGAATTGATATAATTTAGGGCCAGATGTACGAAGCATTTTACCACATGCAAACAGCCCACTGGGCCATTTGCGACAGGTAGGATACTTTTTGGCATGTACCAACCCTATTTTGCAAGTCGGTACAAAATAGGGTTTGCGCTTGGAAGGGGCGTGAAGGGGGCCCTTCCTAATAGTGAGCTACACTGGTATGTGGGAATGTTTTGCAAATGGGAATGTAGTCACAAAACAGTTGCAGTTACAACCAACTTCAGGTTGGTGATAACCCATTAGCAAATGGGAAGGGGTCCCTAAGGTACCCCTTCCCCTTTGTGAATGTGGGCACCAACAATTTTTAAGAACAGGGAGTGATCCCAGAAACCACTGCCTACTCTTAAAAAATGAAAAGGTAGCTTTTCATTTTTATTTTTGAAATGCATCCTATTTTCCTTTAAAGAAAATGGGCTGCATGGCAAAAAAAAATGCTTAATTTAAAAAGCAATCACAGACATGGTGGTCTGCTGACCCCAGCAGGCCACCATCCCTGTGAAAATATTGATGAGGCAGGTCCATTTGCGACCCACTGTGAATCACTAACAGTGTCAAACACATTGTTGTACATCGCAGTTTGCGATTTTCTAATAGTGAATCGCTAAAATTCACTATTAGTAAAATGCGAACATGCAATTTCGTACATCCGGCCCGTAGTGTATAACGGACGCTCTGTACTTTGATGTTGCACTGGTACATTCTGAAAATTAAACACACAAAGAATCAGTTCTTCAAACATAAGTTCATAACCACTTCTCTCTATAACTTAAAAAACGACCTCAACCTTCAACACTGAGCACTCACTGTGGAAGAAGTGTTATTGTTCCTACTTTACTCTTTTAGAATTGCAAGGTATCCATTCATGCTAATATTCTATTTTCCCTAGTTTTTGCAATTTGTATGTTCATACTAGAACTATATCTTATACTAGACATTCATACATAACATGAGCAATATAGCCAAGTCTAGGAACCCATCCTGTTTCATCACATGATAACCCTTATCAAACATAACAGCCTCAAGTCTCAGAAGAGTTTGTATAAATGTTCAGAAAATTGTTCAAATTTTATTTCTATCGACAACATGACTTCTCTGTACTCCCAAAGTCCTCCAATATAAGTCAATGGGAAAGAAATGGTTCTTCGCAAGGAAATCCGAGATCTATGTAGGAAGGTCCAGGTGGCAGCAACATTATATCATGAATGCATAGCAAAGACACCATCAGTCACAAGGGATATTATACCCAGATATCCAAGATGACCACCATCTTTCCAGAATACGTGACAGTTCAGGGCAGGCTGGGAACTGTCGGTAATTTTCGCTAAACTACTGCATAGAGCTTTCTCTGCAAATGTGCAACATTAGTCCAGTTAGAACTGATGCTCTGTGATGTGTATTATCCTTTTTCTTCTAAAAGAGGAACTCAGCGTGATCAGCTTTGGATAATGCGCTGCTCTGTTGTTGATATTGACAAAAATTATGCCAATGCTTATAATGGTACACTTGCATACACAAACAAAATCCCATCACTATTATCAAATTTGCCATCCATGAACTCTCCATCTACCCCGACTCAGGCCTGTGGTAACTGATTGACAGGTCACAAGTGAGGTGGCACCTAGCAGGCAGACAAACGAGTGAGCAGGAAACTCAGGTCTATCCCCCGGATAAGCGCAGTGACACCACAATGGTCCAGGGACATTTTGGCACAAATGTAGCACCTATGACTAAAGGGAAGTGCACATTCTCAAAGCACCTTAAAGTCAGATGCCACATGGAGTTAGGAACACGCAGCCAATGAGACACAGCACACACAGTACACGCAGTGATCAAGCGCCCCTTATACCGTACATCTGGACACATTACCCACTGGCCCACATTGTGTCCACACAAGGTTGAGGTCCACCTGCATCTGTTATCAGGGACTTTTTATTTGCGTCTCCACAGAAAAGGCTCACATTCTTTTACCAAACAAAGTTCGCCAGATGTACTTTTATGGCACCCAAAACTGTATACAAATCGCTCAGATTGATTGTACTTTGAGACAGTCCTCAGACCCATTTCTGTAAGCTGTACTCCTGGCTGAAGTGTTTAAGTAAACCAACAGTTCCTGTTTTGCCCAACTCCTCTTGTATTTGTTTTTTCAAGGTAAATTCATATTCGAGCAACACTGTGCCCACCCAATAACTAGTGGGAAGTGAAGCATCCAGCCCCACTTGCTGGCAGTTACATCTTTCTACTTTTAGTCTTTTAGATTTTGTTGATGGGCTTAATAGTCCTACTATTAATCTAGGGCCAGTGTGGGCTTTTTAATGTATTTTCCTTGCTGATACAGTATGATAGTTGCTGATTTATTACGTTTTTATTTTGGAAGTTTTTGCTGTTTGGATGTTTTAACCTATTGTAAAGAGAGAGCGCTATTTACTAATTGCCCTTGCACATTCATTTGTTTTGCTTTCTTGCCATGTGATAGGTTGTTGAATGTAAAACATTTTTCTTCACAAAGCAAAGACATGGACACACATACATTTCTTAAAGATTCAGCTGCAATATTGCTCTTTGTCAAAAGTCCCTACTATGGAATAATTTGGTGTGTATGCCTTTTAAGTTCACTACTTACAATGCAACTTCATGTTCTGACTTATTTTCCTTCCACTCTTCTTTGAGGGCAGAGCTTAAACCTGCTGATATAGTCTGTTCAGCAGAGGAGCCCTTTTCCCAGCTTCCATAGTTATGGTATCATAATGAGATCTTCTTTCTAGAGATTTTCTTTCCAGAAAAACCTGGTTGCAAAACTCAAAAAGTCAATTACCAAATGCTTCCCTTACAAAAAGCAAGTTCTGTTGGCTTTGTTTGCTTGTGGTTGATGCATGTACATTTGGCTTTCTAATTTTGTAGTCTTTGCAGTCTGGTGATCAGCTTTTTGGGAAAGCCAAAGTAGACTATTAAGAAAAGACCATTTAACCTATGCATGTGTTAGCTCAATTCGGTAAATCATCTGGAATACAGGCAACATCTTCCAGAGGAAAGGGTCTAGTAATAAGGTGGCATGTAAACAAGAGTCCCCAAAACAAAGACTACAACAATTACGCGGACTACAGACAACACAATTTACCGACAATCTGAAATTATCCACTTTCTAAAATGTCGAGCACTAGCCTCCAAAAATGGCGGAGAAATTTAACCAAGAGTACAATAAGTACAAGTGGAAAGTATAGCTATTTATGGGCAGTAAAAATCTCAAGATTTGTGGATGTGTAGCAATGTAGATAACTTTTTTATGATCTACATGTTTAAAGTCTACATTGTTGATTCTTTTATTTTTGTCATAGTTTTAGATATTTTCCTATAGAATAATATAAATGTACACATATGCTACAGGTAGAAAAGTTTCCGACAAAAATGGTAACATTAATGCCGCTTATTTCTTCTCCCACATAATGGCCTGTCACGATTTTATCAGTAAATGCTGCAGGAAACTGGTGTGTCCAAACTTTCAGTAATTTGACAAGAATGTTTCAACTAGACAAATATAACTGCTTTCTTCACAGCGACCAGCGCTTTTAGTACGCGCACCAATAATCACAGCATATGTCACAGGGGTCTTCTGAAGTGATCGTACCAAGCTGTGCCTCCCAGTAAAGTGTTTTTAAGCAATGTTTCTGTGCGACTTTGAAAGCTCCAAATACCGGGTCCTTTAAAGTTACACAGTGAGAACATATCTTAAAATGTTTTCAATTGCTGTTCTTAGACAACATTCCATTTCTCATGCGGGTAAAATTCTATTCGCCCATTTTCAAGACACGTCTTTATTTATAGAGGTTTCCTTAATGACGCCCCTTGGAAGTGCAAGGGACAAACTTTTCTCGCTGCTGAAAGTTCTTCCCTCTTCTGCTGTAAACACTTTACTGAAATCTGACTTTTTTTTAGCACATTATTTACATATAAAAATGCCATCTATGTTCTGTGTTACAGGATACTGAACTGTATATTTGTGCTTGTCAATGTGTGATCCAACATGACAAGTCATATATTGCAGGGGGTTTGTCTAATTGTGGCCTGGTTCTGCTGATCACTGCTTGCCTCTACACTGATCTCTTAATTTACATTCAGCTATGCTCCCACACCAACCATATATATCGACCATATAACAGAGCAAATATAGAAAGTGTCGGTGTAGCAGAGTTCAATTCTGTTGTTATAGAAGAGTGAATGTGTTGTGTACAATGGCATTCTCTGCATATCTGTGTACATTCCTGTGAACTTGAGGCTGCAATACATGTCCCTACATTACCTCTTGTGTAAGTGGGGTTGAATTACCACCTCGAGAGATCTAACTCAGTAGTATGCATATATGTTGTATTTAAATGGAGGAAACCCAGCTGAAAGGTAGCTGAGCACTATACAGGGTCCAAGGCAGAGTCAACGTGTGATTGGAGGGGTAGCTGGTTTCTAAGAGCAAAAGTGGCTTATTACTGCATCATAAGCTACCGTTCTTTAAGGAAGTGTGTCTGCAGCTCTTTCCTAATGGATTATACAGAGATTTCATTCTAGATCCTGGCTCCATACAGCTAGAAATAGCTGTTCCCTTCTTTCTTACACTTCTTTCTCTCCAGCCTGATGGTTAATTGATGTGCGTCTGTGGGAAACCACCTGCCACAGTGAGCTTCTCAGCCTGATAGTCAGAGGTGTAGGTTCTGATGGCTTTCTAGACAATGCAAACACAAGGAGATGATGGACAGAGCGCTGAAGCTTTCCCAACACTCACCCCTAGTCACAGATCTGGGTTGAATCCATCATTGTTCTTTAGCTCACTTCGCCAACCCAGTTCAGACACAGCTATATGCAAATCAGTCTTGACCCTGTTCCTCATGGGAATAGTCCAGCCCAAAGTCCTAAGCCAGGTCTTTCCTGGACCGGAAACAAACATCCTGGGACTGGTTTCAGGGTAACACTTCTCATCAGCCAGGCTAGCTTGAATCCAGTGGCAAAGTGAGCAAGGGACCCTGCCAACTTAGGGTGAACAAAGCACCGCAGACGTGGGTCAAGACTGATTTGCATATAGCTGGGTCTGAACTGGGGTAGCGAATTGAGCTAAAGAACGATGATGGATTTAGGTAAACAGTCAGAATATCAAGTAGGAAATGTCGACTTGCACTAATATCGAGTGCAAAATATCGTGTTACAGAAATATCGACTACCAGAATATTGTGGTCAAGAATATCGAGTTTAAGGTAAGAAATATCGTTTTCCAAAATATCAAAGTTATTAATATCGTTTGCAAAAATATAGTTGTTAAAAATATCGTTTTTTTAGTTAGTGTTATGTATTTTAGTATGTATTTTAAATGTATGTGCTATATTTTTTTGACTAAGTATTGCATTTTTTTTTAATGTATGTGTTAAATTTTTAGAAGTTATAAATTTTATTTTAATTAAATTTTGCGTTTTAGTTCCGTAGCGGGTTGTGGGTTTATAGGGGAATAGGGTGGGAAGAATTTAATTATAATAAATTGAATAATAATATTTATTTATTAGTATTTATTTTATTTTGATTTTATAGTGTTAATTATGGTAATTAATTTATTATTAATTAATTATTAATTGTCTGTTAATTTCAGCCTAGCTCTGAGTCACCCAGGCAGGGCAGGGCACAACTCAATCACCCCAGGGACTGGCTGGAGTGAATGTACATCCCCTTTCCCCTGTCAGTCAGAACCAGACGGTCAATGCACATCCAGGCAGGCACAAAGACACATAACCCACAGAAATGCCCACTTCTAAAAGAGGCATTTCTAAAATAGTAATAATAAATCTGCTTTCACCAAAAAGCAGGATTTATCACTACTATTCCAAACATACCAAACTTGATCACACTACCCCTCTCATGTCAGGAATTACCACTGAAGCACATATCAGGGAAAGCCCAATGCATCCCTATGAGAGGGCTGCCTCACAGCAGTGAGAAACCAAATAGGCTGCTTGTCACTACCAGGACATGCCACACACTTAAGGCACATGTCCTACCTTTTATCTACACCGCACCTTGTCCCTAGGGCTAGCTAGGGCCTACCTTAGGGGTGACTGATATGTAGTAAAAGGGGAGTCACAGACGTGGCAACCACTTTATGTGCCATGTCACAGTGGCAGTAAACTGCACGTGCAGGCCCTGCAGTGGCAGACGCCTGAGACAGGTTTTGAAAGGCTACTTTGGTGGGTGGTGCAAGCAGTGCTGCAAGCCCACCAGTAGCATTTAATTTACTGGCCCTGGGTATATGGGATAACACTGTACAAGGGACTGACAGGTAAATTAAATATGCCAAACTGGTGTAGATCAATCTTACCAATCTTACCAAGTTTACCATAGACAGCACATGCACTTTAGCACTGAATAGCAGGGATAAAGTGCACAGAGTCATGAAAACCACCAACAACAGGTCAGAAAAAAATACAGGAGGAAGGCAAAAAGTTATAGGATGACCCTGCAAAAAGGGCCAAGTCCAACACCAATATATTGAAGGAGTCCACCAAATTGGAGATCATGGCCTCAATCTTACTTAAACAAAAATTAAAAGAGTCAAATGAGTCCTGTACCACAGTTTCTACATTTCTAAGGTACTCTTTGGCTTCAGCCCAAGTATTACATATTACTGGAGACTTTCCAACTGGCCTCTGCTTTCATCTGCTCTGCTTCACCTTCCTCCTCCTGCAACCTGAGCTCAACTGTAATGCCGGCGGTTGATCCACAGAAATATCAGATTCTAAAGGAGGCTGGTGGATCACAGCCTTGATGGAATGACTGTGTAAATTTAGGCTGTTGGACTATTTAGTAAATGCAAAAAAGAACCTTCGTACATCTTTCCCCACATCACTGGGATACAACAGTTCCAACAATGGCCTTTGCTTTTACAAATCATTCTTTTCAGTTGTTTTAGTCCGGTTTGTTTAATTAAACTGAAACAGAATTAATATTTTCACAATACAGTGATTTGCTGCGGAAAAAGATAACATGGAGCTTTTGGTAATCCTATACCTGGCCATGGAATATTCCCATGGCTTTATGAGTAAGAGCGAGTACATATCTGTAGAAGAGTAAACAGCTTCTACTAGTCTTGCAAAGGTTGTAACCATTTTATCATTATCCACTGCTACAGGTAAACCTAAAGTAGTAGGAGCATGCAGTAAAAGAAGACAGCTCCTTAAAGGGCCTCCCAGGTGACTGTGTTAGGGCCATTGGTGCAATAAAATGGAATTCTGTGCCATGCCTGTCAAAATAACATTCAAACATTTGGGAACTTTAGACCTATAAGATGGGCGTACATTGTGCAAAATGCTATAGTGTTAGTACACAAAATTACATAAAAAATATGCTGCACAAAAACAATACTCAGAGGCATATTCCTCTTTCTATGTTTGCTGCAGAATGCACAGATAAAAAGAGGAAGTAATGAGAAGAAACAAAGATATTTCTCCTCATTATGCCTTTGTCAGCTAAGTGCACTATTTTGGCACAAAACTAGGTTTACAATTTTTTGTAAAATCTGGGTTTGCCTTAAAATACATGGGTGGATGCATTAGAACACCAGTGCTTCACCCATGTAAAGTCCTCCCTACGCAGAGTAATGCAAGGCAGTGCTATACGCCGCATTATATTACTTTTTATTTACTAAACCTCCCAAACCAGTGCATAGTGGCTTTGCATGGCTTAGTAATTGCCAGATAAGGACTTGCATTGCCTTGTGATGACTTGCATCACAGAAGGACAATGCAAGTCCTTAGTAAATATGCCTCTTTTGGTGCTACGCTGTGTGACATGTTTCTAGATCTGGGCCCATGTGTTTTATGTAGACACATATGTGTGGTTTATGCCTGATGATCAACCATTGAAGAAAATTCCCTTGAGCATTATTCCTTACTGGCCTCTTTTATGTATTTTGCACCTCTACCTAAATGTGTGACACCCATCAGGAAAATGTTTCCACTAGTGTTCTTCACATCACAAATCATGTGTCTCATTCAAGTCACAAAACGGGATTTTCCATTCTTCCTTTATCCTCCAAGGAGTAATACAACATAGTATAATGTATTTCACGTCATCCATATGGTTCTTAATAGATGTATAGTTCCTAATCTACTATGCATATTTTAAACGCAAATTCTGTGGCTTGAACATATATTATTCATCTTCATATTTAAAAGGAGATTTTCTAAGCAAAGCTTACACATTTTGGTTTCATGGTAAGATTGATAACTAATCCTGTTAGAAAGACTATACTGCATCTACCTGCCCTTAACTAACATGTATGTTGCACAAAATGAAAACACCTTTTTGCACTTCATAATCTAAATTTCTTATTAGCATTCACTATCTAGTGTACTCTCACGTTGATTCAAAAATAAACTGCTGGTAACATTCTCTCAGTTGTACCAAGATTTGCATCCGTTACCAGGAATTTGGGTGGAGAAGCTACGTATGTTCAAAAATATATACATTTTTCGTAAGGAACACTTTACTAACATTTAGTCAAAAAATTAAATTATACACGTATTTATTTCACTTTCCGATCTGATTTATTTTTAACAGATTATCCAAACAGATTTCTTAGCCATAAATATATTTCTAATAAATAGAATAAATGTCATCAGATGTATTTAACCAACATGCGTTTTGTGGCTTGTACTCACTGCTTCTTCAGGGCTGAAATTACAAGCACAAAAATAATTTTTGGAACATTTCATTTTTCTTTGTTATACTAACAAAATAAGATCGTAGAATCCCTTTGACATTACATAAACAGATCACAAGAGAACGTAACCAACAGATAAGCCCATGATTGGGGGCGCTAGGTGGCGCACGACCAAGATGGCCGCACTGCAGTGAGGCTCTTGCTGCCCGGCGGCATAATCAGTCCTATTATCCTGCTTGCACCCAGCGAAACCGTCATCGGAAGGGCATTGAGTGCCTAAGGCACCTTCCATCATCTGTTGGTGTTCTGTTCCTAAGAAGGAGGCATCTTGCTGCGACGGCGCCGTACAGTTCTGTTAATGCGGGGACTGTGAGTCAGACCGCTGGAGGAAAAGTCGACTTCAAGGGCTACGCCAGGCCCCTGGCATCCATGCGGTGACTGGGCCGCTACGGATGAAATGGTGCCAAGAAGCTAAACGCCACCGCACAAGTAAGGCTCGAGATATAGCCCCTTCCGATATATTTACTCCTGCTCCCGCTTACCACAAAATCTCCTCTGGGGAGGAGTGAAACAAAAGTGGATTGTGAGGCGAAGATCCTTCTCAGCCGCAACTACGCGGAGTCAGCGTCCGTTAGCACAGCCATTTTGAGAGACAGCATGGCCCACACACAATGAAACAGATCACCTAGCGGCTGATGCCTGGTTGCTAATATCGCCCAGATCTCCTCGTTTTATATTTTCCTGTTCTAACAAGCAGGCACAAGCAGAGATTATGAAGGGGAAAAGAGGGAAAAACAAACAAAGAGGAGAAGAAAAGAAGAGGCACACAGACACACAATGCCTCAATATACTGTGCAGCCTATGCAGTGACATAGGGGCTTGGGGCGAACACTGCCAACCGACGTGAGGCTGAATAATCCTGATCACATTAACCCACTACAGCCCCCCTTCTGTGCACTGCCGTGGGTGGATTAGACAATACTCCTCCAGTACGCAGAGTAATTCTAAGTCTGCTGAAGTGCTAATGTAAAACAGCACATCCCTTTTTGAAGCGGCTAAACCGGGGCTTTTGTAGTACACAGCTTGATGGTGGTGCTCGGAGGGCCCCGGGGCATTGAGGACTGCCATACTCGGAGCAAATAACAGGTGCGTCACATACATTTCTCCTGCAGGCCACGTGAGCTAATGAAATCGTCGAACTGAGGCAGGATTCTGCTGTACTCTTGCCTCTGATTGCGCTCGCTGAACTCTACGACAGTGGATCTTAGAGATAATTTGCCTACGAGGAACTGAGATTCCTGACCATCTGATGTGACAATATAACGCAAGCAAGCAGGCCCATCACATTTCATTGTTGGAATTGGCAATAGACATGGCGGTATTGCTATTCTGAGTCAGGAAAAGTTTTCTGCCTATTACGCAGGAGAGGGAGGAGAAAAAAAAAGGGGGGGGGGGGCGAAAACAAAGGGGGAAAACACACGAAAAGACACACCCCTGAATTGGACTAGGCGCAGGTACACTACATTGTGCCAACAATGGGGAAAATGGATGGCAAACAGTTCAGGCTGATCTTCGAAGCCAGAAAGACCAACACGCGGTCAAGCGCAGATGAACAAGACCCCGCAAGCACGGAATGTTCACAAGAACCTACCATCTCCCCAGAGGATGACGTAAAAAGCCTCCTGCTTGCTATGCAGCATAGTCTCACCTCCATAGAGAGCAAAATGGACTCAAGGACGACGTGAATGGGCTCCATTGTCCATAAGCTAGACAAACATGATGAGCGGATCAAAGAGACCGAGCGGCGCATTTCCGACAATGAGGATACCACGATAAAAATGCAAAAAAAAGTTGCCCAGATGGACAAGATTCTTAAAATAATTGCTTCAAAAAATGAAGACATGGAAGCACGCAGTATGCGCAACAATATAAGCATCATTAGAAATCCAGAAAGCACAAGTACAGGCCCTGTGGAGGACTACATTGAACGCTTACTGCGTGAAACATTTGGTGTTGATGCCTTCTCGCCGCAAATGACAATAGAGAGAGCACATCGCTCGCTGGGCCCTAGACCTCCTCTGGGAAGCAAACCTCGACCGATTATCGCGTGCTTGCTCAATTTTCGGGACCGTGATGTCGCTCTGAAACTGGCCCGGGAAAAAAGACATCTGCATCACGAGGGCAACAAATTTACCATATACCCTGATTTCACAGCAACAGTGCAGGAGGCGAGACGCAAATTCACTTCAATCAAGCAATGATTGCACCAGGCTCAAATTGACTATGCCTTAATGTATCCCGCATGCCTGAGAATCACACATCAAGGCAAGCAGCATTTCTTTACCAATGTGCAGCAGGTGGAAGATTTCCTCAAACTTATCAAGCGACAGACTTCTTGTACAGCTCAAGACAACCCATCAAGATCTCAAACTACGACACCAGAGTAACAAGCAGAACCGAAGGCTTCTAACTTTGACGCGCTCGCGAGGCCTCAGGGGAAAATGATGGTTGGTCTTTGTTACTTATGGGCAGTAGGAGGAATGACTCGCTGCCTTAAGGCTACCTCCCCGATCAAGTGTTTCGAGAGTGTGGTCAGAGAGGAGGACACTGTCACGGTGCTATACACAGATAAGTAGACTAGGAGGAGAGTAAAGGGAGGGAGAAATGGTTCTGACAAACTAATGGGACAACAATTGGGACTATGCCGGGCAACCCCCTGCTTTCCCCCCTTCTGATTCATGATCGGCTGTTCCACCGCTAGGCGGGGAAGGGAGAATCTTGTGGGGCCCCTGGTGTACCACAAGGGCATTCCACCATTTGTTTTGGGTTTGTTGATAGTTTGTAATGGGCTGTGATGTTCGGGAGGGGGGGTGGGCTAAAGAGTACCAGCATGATTGGGTTGCTGTTGTGGGGGGGGAGGGATGGGGAACACTGTTTCATATCCAACTATGCATTGTGAAGAAATGGGTGAAATTGTTTATACATGTACAGAAGAAGATAGGCAGCGATAGGTCTGGAAAATTTTACAGCGAACATGTAATGCTTAACATATGTCTCAAGACACCGCACCACTGACAATGCAATTGCTGACATGGAATATTCGAGGGTTTGGGGGATCCGCGTAAGCGTAGACAGATAATATCATACCTTGATAAGCAACATATTCACATTGCCATGCTTCAGGAAACGCACTTTGACCCGAGGTGTGCTCCCACGTTTGCTAGCAAATGGGCTGCGCATAGAGTGTTTTCTTCGTATTCCTCTTACTCCAGAGGTACGGCAATTATCATCAAGAAGAACTTTCCATTCATCCTAGGTGGAGTGCATTGTGACTCTGAGGGGAGATACTGCATGACGTGGGGTAGGCTGGGCTCACGTTCCATCACATTGGTGTGTTGTTATGGTCCGAACGTGGATGACCCAGAATTCTACACTACACTATGGGGAAAAATTCTTGGACTAGGTTCCACATATGTAATATGGGGAGGAGATCTCAACACAGCACTAAATCCTATCAATGATAGATCTAACCCTCTTCCACATCACTACACAAAGACCCATAGTATATTGCTCGATATGTTCTCTGATAATGGCCTTCTGGATGTATGGCGACACATTCATCCTGCGAAAAGGGAAGGTACACACTTCACAACGATGCACTCAACATGGGCTAGGCTAGATTATTGGGTAGTGACCAGGGGTATCGCACCGTGGATAGTTAATGCTGAACACCTAGCCAGGACATACTCTGATCATGCTCCAGTTCGCTTAACACTGTCTCCTCCGGCACTGAATGCACCTCCTAGGAGTTGGAAACTCACTCCAGAAGCACTTTTAGACACCGCCTTTCCATCCGAGCTGGGCCAAGAAATCACAGACTTTTTCCAGAGAAACGTGGGTTCAGTCACACATATGGGCACAGTGTGGGAGGCCTTTAATGTCACGATGCGGGGCTCCTGTGTAGCTAAGAGCTTCGGAGTCTTACGAGACATACAACAACATTTGTAGAAGCTAGAAGGTGAGCTAAAGAAACTTGAGGGTGAGATGGGAAATCCTGTAAACGGTACTCTCCAAGCGGAATTTAGGGATAAACTCTCTGACTATAAAAGTACTGCTGAGAGAGAAGTCTGCTTTCAGGGGAAATATTACATGGCGATCAGATATGGGGAAGGAGAGCGGCCAGGCAAGGCCTTGGCGGAAGAAATTCGTCAACCTCGCTTCTCTAATTACGTGATGGAGGTTACTGATGACACTGGGGAGAGACAAAGAGACAGTAAAGATATACTAACCATCTTTTCTGCATACTATGCTAACTTGTACAGACCTCGCAGGCAACAACCACTTGACTTATCTAACTATCTAGGCGATGTAGCCATCGGTTGGCTAGGGGACACACAAAGAGAATTCCTTGCAGCACCTCTCGAGGCGGATGAAATACGTGCCGCAACTATGCAAATGAAGTCAGGCAAAGCCCCCGGGTCAGATGGCCTTCCGATAGACTTTTACAAGATGTATGTGAATCAGCTGATCCCTATACTAAAGGAGGTCTATGAAGAAGCCCAAGAAACAGGCATTCTCCCATGCTCGATGAGAGAAGCTCTTATTACATCACTCCTAAAACCTGGTAAGTCCGCAGACATATGCGATTCATATAGACCACTTTCCTTAATCAACAATGACGCAAAAATTCTTGCCAAAGTATTGTCTAATAGATTAAACCTTTTGATGGAGAAACTAGTGTTACCCAATCAGGCAGGGTTCATCCCAGGAAGGGCAACGTCTCATAACCTCCGTACATTATTCTCTATACTGCAGAAGGTGGACCCTCAGCTGGCACTCGTGGCATTTTTTCTAGACGCTACGAAGGCCTTTGATTCAGTTGAATGGGACTATTTATTTACCATCTTACAATGCATGGGAATTCCCAAAGGATTCCTGGCGTGGATACGCCTACTATATAACTCCCCAACAGCCAAGGTTATTATTAATGGGCAGACTTCATCACCATTTTCTGTAACGCGTGGCACAAAGGCAGGGGCGCCCGCTCTCCCCTCTGCTTTTTACGTTCGCGATTGAGCCCCTAGTGGCCAGGGTGAGACAGCACCATCAGGACAAAGCACTGCACTGTCATATGCATTCCATTCTCATCTCCTTATACGCAGATGATATTATTCTCTATCTTAGAAATCCCCAACAGAATTTAAACCCCATATTGCAAGAATTTGTCCGGTTTGGAGACCTTTCAGGTATACATATAAATTGGGGGAAATCTCAGATCTTTCCACTTAGTACATCTGCAAAGGTATTCATTCCCGACTTCCCCATAGAGTGGTGTGACGCAGAGGTGAAATATTTAGGAATACACATAACGACTGATAGGTCCGAACTGATGCGTCTAAATTACGATAGAACCCTGGAAAAAATCACTAGTAGTGTAACGAGGTGGATCTCACTTCCACTATCTACGGCGAGACGTATTTCCCTCATAAAAATGGTTATTCTCCCCAAACTTTTATACTTATTTATAAATATTCCATTTGACCCCGGAAGGCATTTCTTCACAACCTTACGCACAGAAATGATTAGGCTAACATGGGGTGGCAAGCAGCCCAGACTACAATGGGATGTACTTACTAGGCCGTACTCTCAAGGAGGGTTTAACGTCCCCAACCTAGAAGTATACTATATCTGTGCCCAGGCTCATCATGCGCAACATTGGTTCCACCCCCCCAGGTATATTCCACAAGTGGAATTAGAACAATGGTTGACAGATCCTATATCTCTAGAGGGTGTCATACTTAGCACACTCTCACCCCATGATGCTGCCCCCACGACAGTCTTGTGCACGGTGAAAGCCTGCCAGCAAATAGCCAAATGGATGCAAGCCCCTATGCTATACTCACCTCTGCTTCCCCTAGTATACCATCCAATGATGCCGGTATTACAGGAGGGTGTTTTTAAAAAAACAAGAACGAAGTTTGACATAATCTGCTGGGGGGACCTGTATCTAAATGGTAAATTCTGTACACTGTAAGAGATGTTTTCAAAACTGGCGCCCTCTTCTATGGACACCTTGTTATATATCAGACTGCGGAAAGGTATTAAAGAATACACGCCTTCATACCCGCAAGAACCGCAAACATTAACCCCACTACATACGATATTACAGTACGAAACAGCTACACATGTGGTGTCTACATTATATCATAGCATATATGTTAATAGGGCCCTCGGACAGTGCACTGCAAAGGGAAAATGGGAGACAGATATCGGGCAGGAAATAACAGACAAGCAGTGGACCTACTGTTGTACACAGACAGAACAAGTATCGTCTAGCAGCAATCTACGCATTACACACTATAAATTTCTGCATCGCAACTACTATACTACTGCCAAAATGTATAAATACAAACTTCAAGACAATGACCGATGCGACAGATGTGGGAGGAAAGGGGCAGATTTTTTACACCTTGCCTAGGCTTGCAACAATGTTAAGGAATACTGGCGACAAGTATCCGTAGCTATAGGACAAATGACTACGGCCTCAATACAAGTCTCACTCATGACGGCTTTATTAGGCTACAAAGAAAATATAGATATTGGATTCTGGCATTTTGTTTCTATGGGACTGCTACCAGCTAAGCGAAGAGTGGCGTGTAGATGGGGGCGGGGGCAGGCCCCCAAGTTCAAAGAATGGGTCAGAGGCATGATATTCTGGCAGGATCAGACACTCACCTTTGCAGAACTACTTCCTTTAGCCTCACGCCCCAGAGACATATGGGATCCCCTCAAAACATACTTACTGACACACCCAATAGACACCACAACCAACACATAGGCACGTAGATTGCTCTAGTTGCGCACAGATCTTGAAGGATTAGAAATTTAACGCTCCTGTCTTGATAGTTATAGTCGAAAGTATCTGTCTTCCTGCTTCCACACCCTCCGCCTCCTTCGTAAGACCTTCAAATGGATCCCCCTCGAACACCGAAGGACCGTCACTCACGCCCTGGTCACCAGCAGACTCGACTACGGCAACGCACTCTACGCCGGAATAAACAAAAACCTCACCCGCAAGCTACAGAACATCCAGAACACCGCTGCAAGACTGGTCCTCAACCTGCCAAAACACTGCCACATCTCCCAGCACCTGCGCACACTCCACTGGCTCCCCGTCGAGGCGAGAATCACCTTCAAGATGCTCACCCACGCACACAAGGCCCTCCACGGCACCGGACCAGCATACCTAAACAGCCGACTCAAATTCCACGCCCCCAAAGGACCCTACGATCAGCCCAGCTCTCCTACGCCGTGGTCCCCCGCACCAGAAAGACCAGATCGGGAGGCCGCTCCTTCTCCTTCCTCACGGCCAAAGCATGGAACGTCCTTCCGCTCCACCTCAGACAGACAACTTCGCTCCCCATCTTCCCAAGAAACCTCAAAACCTGGCTCTTCGACAGACCCCCTCCTTGATGGAATGGAACCTGCCCCCCCCACCCCTAGCGCCTTGAGACCCTTACAGGTGAGTAGTCGCGCTTTAACAAACCCCTGATTGATTGATTGATTGATTGATACAGTTAATGTTTATGTATCACGCATTGCAGACCTAATCTTCGTTTTGTTCTCCACAGCTACTATGTAAACTGTATTGTCTGACCAAATAATATATGTAATGTATAAGTATATATCTACCCATTCAATTCATGTATTGTAATCACTTTCTGGTCTAAAAAAAAAAAAAAAAAGATAAGCCCATGATTATTCACATTCAAGTCACCTAGTTTCGCAAATCCCAAACAATAACTTAATACGTTCTACCCTCAAATCAAGAGACATTTCAGCATGGCTTATATATGACTAAATATTTCTTAATGAACCAAAATATTCTATATAATCTTAAAAGAGACAATGTTACGATGTCCAGTACATTTTCACTCACATGTCCCATTATATATCGAGTTCCACTCACCTAGCTTGTTTCAATTGACATCCTTCCTGTAAATAACAACTTCATTCTTTCGTACTATGGTTGAGTCTGCTGTATTCATTCGTTGTCTTTAAGTCCTGCTACAAGCATATTTGTACCCTTAATCAAAATTCAAAATTAATCAAATTGATTTTTCTTCAAACTCAATAGTTAATCTCTTATGATCCCACTCTTCTTACCCGTAATAGCTTTCATGTATGGTTATAATTCGTAAATCTGGGTTTTTTATCATTCAATGGGCAAAAGTAGAAGAAAAAATAAAGAAGGAAAAAAGTAAAGAAGAGGTAAAGGAAAGAACAAAAGAAAGGGAAATTCAAAACGCAAATATTAGGTTTGTTACTTCAGCTATCCTAAAGAACTAAAGTGATCCTTCCATATTTATAGAACAACATTATTTAGCATTTTCTCACAATTCATAATCTAACCCCAAAAGGTTCCACCTTTCCCGTTATCTTGGTGTCCTAACAATGAGCTACTCAATAGTACACTATGTGAGAAGTTGGCCTGGTATATGCTGTCCACTAATTATAGTGGGCACCTTGCACCAGTCCAAACAACCCCTTATTGGAGATAGGTTAAAGACAACCTTATTGAAAGCTATCCTAGTGGTAGCTATGGAGAGCAGCCTTCAGGCTAAGTCTTGAAGGAATGTAAAGCAGCTTGTTTTACCAGTCTATAATCTCTTGAGTGACCAAATGAAAGAGCACCACACCAGGTATATATTCAAAATATATGTATTTATTGCTAAACACACCCCTCTAGTCTCTTTATGAGGCTAGAGTTCGAAGTACATAAGTTAGAAGTTATTTAAACACAGTAAAAGCACAAATACACGTTTGGGCCCTAGGGGCGTACCAAACCATATACCAATAAAGTGGTATAAGAACCACGACTGAACTAGACACTAGGCCTAGAGCCTCTAGAAGTGCTTGGACCACAAGGAACCACCCAAGGTAGTGACACAGGGGACCCCAGGGAGACGCGTGCAGTGTAAATACACAACCGCGATACGCCGTTGACTTCTATGGAGAAAGTCGTGATCGGGAAATTAGAGAAAGGGACACTTAAAAGAGGACTTGGACCAAACCCTTTGAGATCTAGGACTTTGAAGAGTCTCTACCCATGGGAGCACCGGAGTACTCGTGTTACCTCACCCAGGGAAGCCGGGTGCATAGGTGCCTTTCGGGGTCGGGTTTCGTCGTCGATTTGAATGGCGATCTGCTGCAAAGTGCTGCTGGCGACCAAGAGAAAAGTGTCCGGGTGGATCCAAGAGTGGATCGGAGTTCTGAAGAACCTGAAAGCAGAGGGGACGGAGTCTGGGTCACTAGCCAGTGACCAGGAAGGCGATGGACAGATGCCCACCGATGTCGAGTGCTTCAGGTGCGTTGACGGTCGTCTTGTCTCTTCAGTCACGAGGTCCAGGAGGCGTTGTCGGCGACCAGGAGCAGGATTCTGGCTGGTACACGATGTTTTTCGAGTGCTGAGGTGTCTGCGACCGGATTGGACCCAACAAGCCTTGGCAACGGCAAGTCTCGATGCAGAGGAAGATCGTTGATGGTGCAGACCAGCAAGGTCTGGGGAACTCACCCAGCGAGGGTAAGTGAGGGCAGGCCAGGAGCAACCAGAATACCAACTTAGAAAAATATTGGCCTTCGTTAAGGGCTACTAACCAACGGGCTAGCAACCGCAAAGGAGCCTCGTGACGCCGCACGTGGATCTGGCTTACAGGACACTCGTGGAGTGGGGGCCAGTGATCTTCAGTGCAGGTGGTACTGGAGGCTAGGGCTACTCGGAGCCCAAAGCACGACTTCTTGGGAGACCCAGAAGAGGATGCACTTGCAAATGTGCTTGGTGTCCAGGGGTCACGGTCTCAAGTCACCCACGATAGCCACGGGCCTCAGCTTTGCTGGGGACTCAGGGTAGCCTCGGGGAAGTCTGAGAATCCACCTCTGGTGATGCGATAACTTCAGGCGTCTGACGGGAGCTTCAGAAATGCGAACCGGACAGATGCTTCTTTGGTGCCTGCCAAGCAGGGAGTCACT
This sequence comes from Calotriton arnoldi, assembly GCA_963921515.1. Taxonomy (NCBI): domain Eukaryota; kingdom Metazoa; phylum Chordata; class Amphibia; order Caudata; family Salamandridae; genus Calotriton; species Calotriton arnoldi. The sequence continues at coordinate 411,293 of CAWUFW010002954.1, forward strand.
CCTTGACCCCAAGGGAGATTCTTCTGTCCTCTAATCGTGAGTAGAGCGTCGAAGGTCCAGGATTCAGTTTCAGAGTTTCGTCCAGGGATAATCTAAAGTCCTAAGGACTGGGTTCCTATACTTATACTAAGGATAGGGGTTGGACTACTCTGTGGCCCCACCTATGGGTGGGTCAGGGCAGAGGGGTGGCTACACCCCTTTCCCTTTGTCCAGTTCGCGCCAAAGCAGGGGCTGCAAGCCCCTGATCCGGTTTAAACTGGGGTATGCACAGGGACACCAAATGTGCCCCCAGTGCAGGACTTCAAAGCACCCGAAAGTGCTCCCGCCCAGCCCCAATACACATTATCTTGTCTGGGGAGGTGGTCCCACCTCCCTGGGACAGGAAACCTATTTTCCAGGCCTCCCCTGCCGGAGTTTAGTCCAGCAGCAGGAGGCCAGACTCGTGTCTGTGGCAGCAGCATCCATTTTGTGATGCCAGGGCTTTGGAAAGAAGTTACCGGCCAGGCCAGGGTTAACATGTCTCTCCCTCTAGAAGGGTGGAATGCTACCCCCGCCGCCAGAATTGGCGGGGGGTAGTATTCCAAGATGTTTGACACCAAACACGACATGTTTAGGTGCAGCCATTCCAAAGTTAGCATTTAATGCGAGGTTATAATGCGCTTAAGAGTATATGGTCAGGTTGCACTACAAACAGCATCAGAGAAGGGTCTCCGAACGCTGCAGAGGGGCCCTGCTCATGCAGGGTCACCCTCTCACATAGGAACCACGCACTCTGCCTTCAGGATTGATAAGGCCTGCCTTAGGAGTGACTTATAGGTTTATATGTGTGTATGTATTTAGTGATATAGGTAACCTATATCACAGTAAGGGGTGCATGCACCACCTTACCCAGGCTGCAGTAGCAGACCTGTGGTGTCAGTTTGGATGGCCTTCCAGGGGTGGCATAATACATGCTGCAGCCCCTGGTAGGCCTCTGAGGTACCTATGCCCTTGGTACATAGTATACCATATACTAGGGACTTATAAGGGCACTCCAGATTCCAATCAGAGATGTGCCTAAGGCACATGGAAACCTTTTTACAGAGAAAGCAGATAGACTGGGGCCCTGAATAGCAGGATCCCAGTCCAACTAAGTCATAAACCAGCAAAACACCATTAAAAAAGTGGGGGCAACCATATAGTCAGATTCCACCTTCCTACACACTATTCCACTCTCCCTCAGATAGGGTCTCTAAATTAAAAAGAGGGTGGCCGGTGATCTCTTGTCGCAAGGAGCATCGTTTTCCCAAATCTCAAAATTCACAACAGAATTTCTAAAAGTAAAAGGGCAAACTATCATCCCATCCATTTGATCCTCTTTGAATTCAAAGCACCATGCAATTTAGCAATTTGGAACCTGTTTTTTCTTATGTGATATTAATACCAAAATTATGCTGTCATGAGCAAATTGCATTGTTATGCAGTATCTTTCTATAATAACACCGGTTTGATATCCTGCTAGTTCTTGTCAGACCCGATCACATACATATTCACCGTAAATCAGCAAAATCCTTCTTAATATTTCACACTCTTATCACTAAACAGCTTGCACTGTCCGGCAAATCATATAATGCATACGTGGCCTAACAGACATCACAAAAATATTCAACAAGACCCAAATAAATTAGTAAAAATCGACACCACTGCATCCATTACTGCTCCACTGGCTTCCTGGTCTCTTTATATAATCACCAAATTACAAAAATAAAACAGAAGGCATGCCACTACCCCTCCGTGTTACCGCTTTCTTTCAACTTACATCAGTTAAAAACATTTTGAAAAACAAGTATCGCCACCCTGGCATGAATTGATCACTCTCATATTTCCTGATAGAACCTGCCCGTATGTCACAGCATATATTTTGTGCTTCCCCATTCTAAAATTAATAGCGTGATCATTTACTGGAAACAATGTTGCCCCTTCATTCTTTTCATGCCCATATTATCTTTCTAACATCCAACATAATAAACAACCGATAATGAAAGACTACCTACCCCTCAGCGTTGCCTCTTACTTTGAACTTGCATGAATTGAAATTACTATTTACTGTAATAGAAAAAAGGAAAGACCCTATTGTTTTCTATTCTGTTCTTACATTCCAACCATTAGTCTTAATCCAGCCCATTTCAAGCGTTTTTACCTCATCCGCACATTTCTGCTCGTACCATCTACACAACATACCACACTGACACCATTCTCTTCTCCATTTAAATATAGAACAAGTTAATCTCATTTACCAAGCCACTGCCAATTGGCAAAATTCAAACTAAACTCATATCAGCAACCTATAAATTCTGACCTGGTTTTCAAGCTGCAACAAACTCAATTCAACAGCTACAAGTCTTATATGCTATAGCCATTAAGCAACACTTCTTTTATAATTCACAATTTCTTCACAGTACTAGTGTTTCAAACAATGTGTCATACAATGTGTACCACATTTATTCAAAATTAAAGAACTAAGAATTATTTTTCTTAAATCAAAGTAAAAAGTGGGAACAGAATCCTCAATGTTATGCCACCTGCTGTCTGCAGATCGTGACCAATACACTGAGCTATCAGCATACTTTAGGAAAAGGTCTCTATTCCTTACATCAATTTTACCGCTCCTTAATTGTGTTCAACATGACATCTTTCCATTCTGCACACAATAGCTGTTTATTTTTATTTACCATTCTGCAGCCAATTGGCAGTAATTGTGCTTAACACATACCAGATACCTACAGCTTCTGAGTTGGGTATCAACATGCAGTAAACTCAATTCAACAACTATGAGTTCTACACACTAACTTCATTAAGCAACAATTTACATTATTGTCTACACTTCTAGTGGATAAAATTGTACCACTGTGATTCCAAATTATAGGTCTAAAAATTCCTTTTTCTTAAAACTGAGATACACAATGGGAACCAAACCCACAGTGTAATACTTTCTGCTATCTGAAGACTGTGAGACCGTTGCACTGAGCTATCGATATGTTTTGAGAAATGGTTTCTATTTATCACTCCCTGGTTGTGTTTCATATGACATCTTTCCAATCTGCACACAATTGCAGCAGAATTTGGAAATGTTCTATTAATAAAGCTTTATTGTAAGAACCTCACTCACATTTCTTCTATGTTTCAAAACCATCAAGTTTGGTACCTTCTATGGTACAGTTTTTACCGTTGTGGGTCCAGACCATTACGTTGACTTATCTTCATAGCCGACGTAGGTCTTCTCCTTCTCACATTAAGTGTCACTTTAAATCTCACACTGCGTATCCTAAAAAGTACATAATCAATTCACCCTAAGCAAATTATGGCTCTCCATTCATCATCAAGTAATAAATACCAGAAACTGAACCCTCAGTATAACAATTTCCACTCTCCCAAGCCGAAAACTTTTCACAAAGCCATCACCATGCTCAAGGGGAAATATCTTCTTCTATTGTATATTTCAACCTATTTCCTACCAACCTCTTGTTACTATGAGTTTGACTATTTTGAATTCACATACATAGCAGATCAGAATTGGAACTGCTATTTGGGTCATAATTCTTACCATTATGTTGTATCATTTTCACAACAGTCTGACTTGATTGTTCACCTCAAAGTAAACATTAATTATCTATTTATGCAGATAAAGTAGAGATAGAAAGAGTAATTTAGATGAGAAACAACTGAAGAAAAGTAATTTTTTGATTGTCTATGTCCAAGACTAAAGTGTTGTGTGGATTTCTCTATCTATGTTCAATCAATTTTCCACAGTCTGTAACTTTTCTATCCACAACGTCTCTTTGAGACAGAGACATTATGTCCTCTTGCCGCCTCTGTGGTAAGTTTTTATTTGATCTATACCAATAATTCTAAGTTTTGAAATGTCACTCTTAATATGACATTCTTTGCAGTGCTATCCAAGTGGAAACCTTTTTTCACATTTTGTTGTTGCATTTATGTGTTCCTTAATCCTTTCCTTCAAAGGTTGAATAGTTGAGCCTATGTATTGTTTATTACATGTGCAAATAATCATGTAAACACAAAAGGTAGTATTGCAGGTAATAAAGGCACTAATACTACATTTCTTACTTCTATCGTGATCCTCAAACTCACACAATTTAGCTTCACTAAATTTGAAGCCGAAACATCCTTGACACCGTAAATATCCATGAGGTTTCACCCTTAACCATGTTCCCACCTTCTTAAGGTCAAATCTATATGTGTCACTGGGACTAAGAATATTTTTCAATGTCTCAGCTTTCCTGATTGTTATTGTTTACCTTTAACATATCCAAATGGCTTCTAAGTAGATTGTAGATCTTCCCGTTTTCTGCACAGAATTTTGTAAAAAACCTAATTTGTTTCTGGTTTGTTGTATCCTTCTTTTTCTCAGATCTTTTTAAGGAACGCCTCTCTTGATATACCCTGAGCTCTCTTAGCAGATTAGGTCAACATTTTTAAGGGGTAACCTCTTGCAGCAAATCTTTCTACATTTTTTACTTCTTCCAACTTATAATCCTCAATATTGGAGCAATAACTCCTGTGTCTAATAATTCGGCAAATGGAATATTCCATTTTTAAGTCATTGAATGCCCTGATTGGTAACGGAAAATACTATTACCTACAGTGCTCTTTCGATATGGATGTGAATATAAAGTTTTATTCTTCACTTACAGTTCTGGATCTATTTATTTATTTATTTTATTTATTTTAGTGTTTTATAGAGCGCAAACTTGACCCGTGAGGGTATCAGAGCGCTTTACAAGGTTTACAGAAGTGAACAAAAAAGAAGGCTTGGAAATACAGAAGTATACAAAACTATTGGAGAGGGGCAAGGGGTGCTGGACACATAGGGGAATAGAGGGACAAGTGGGTATGGCCACAGTTACAGTTAATCAGTATAAAACCCCACAGTTTCTTGGTGGAGTGAGTAGGTGATCTGAGGAGAAGGCTATGGTCTTAGATTAGTCAGGCTCTCTGTGGTGGTTGAAGGCAGAGATTAGGCGAGGAATTTACCCATGAGGAAAGTTTTGGCCTCCTTTTTGAAGCGTGCCAGCGAGGGTATTCTTCTGATGGCGGGTGGGAGAGAGTTCCAAATTCTTGGTGCGGCCCCAGAGAAAGCCCGATTGTAGTTTTTTTTTTTCCGAAAACGGACAGGTTGGAGCAAGAGGTCTCTGGCGGACCGGGAGTTCCTGCTTCCTCCAGATACCACTAGTTTCTGTGCAAAATAAGCGGGGGAGTTTGTGTATAAAGCCTTGTGTGTAATGCATGCCAGTTTCAGCTGTATTCTGGCCTCGATGGGGAGCCAGTTCAAATCTTTCAGATGTGGAGAGATGTGGTCGAATTTCCTAGTGCCGGTAAGTAGTCTGGCGGCCGCGTTGAGGCAGGCTTTTAAAGGTGCCAGGGAGATCTTGGGTAAACCCGAGAGGGTGGAACAGCCATATTCCAGCCTAGAGATGACTAGTGCTTGGACTGCCATTTTTAGGTCGGGAGCATCGATGAAGGGTTTCAGCTTCCTTAGGTAGCTCAGGTGGAACCTGGCTGATTTAGCCATTGAGTTGATGTGGTCCCGCATGTTCAGGTTGCAGTCGAGGATTATTCCCAGAGATTTGGCCGAGTCCACGATGGTCGGTGGGCAGTTTAAGGCTGTGATGGCCTTGATCCACATCTGAATCTCCGGGTTGGCTTTTGTAGGGGAGATTAGGAGAAATTCGGTTTTCTTTGCGTTGAGTTTGAGTTGGTTAGAGGCGAGTCATTGGACGGTCAGTTTCAGGGCCTCATTCAGGGAGAGGATCTCCTCGAGCGATGAAATTTTAATGTATATTTGGGTGTCGTCCACGTACATATGGTAGGAGATGTTAGCGGTGCGAAGTACTTCGGTAAGCGGCTCTAAGTAGAGATTAAAGAGGGTGGGGGACAGGGTTGATCCTTGAGGGACTCCAACCGTGACCGGGGTGGGAGCTGATAGGTTGCCTTTAATTAGGAATCGCTGTGATCGGTTGTGGAGGAAGGACCTGAACCATTCTAAAACAGAGCCATCCAAACCCATCCTGAGTTTGAGGCGTTCGAGTAGTTTTTCATGGTTGACCGTGTCGAAGGCCGAGGATAGATCTAGGAGGATTAGAAGGCAGGTTTTGCCTTGGTCTAGGGCTTGGAGGGCATCGTCCACGATGTGGAGCATGATAGTTTCAGTGCTGTGCCCCGGTCTGAATCCAGATTGGAAGTCATCGAGTAGGTGGAAGTTGTTGATGTGTTGACTTAGTTGCTGTTGAACACACTTCTCTAACACTTTGGCTAACAGAGGGATATTGGAGATAGGTCTGAAGTTGTCAAGGGAGGCTGGATATAGCAATGTTTTTTTTAAAATGGGGAGTACTTGGCCGGCTTTCAGAGAGTCAGGAATCGATCCCTGCTAGCGAGAGGCGTTGATTATTGCAGTCCAGCAAGGAACAATGGATTGGGTGGCAGCAGCGAGGCAGTTGGATGGTAGCGGGTCATTAAAGTGATTATTCGGGTTTAAGGTAGAGAGGATCTTAGAGATGGAGTCTTCGTCATAGTACTTGAAGTCGGTCCAGCGTGCTTGATTTTTAGGTGAGGCCAGTGGGGGTAGTATAAGAGGAGAATTCCTCAGATGATATTAGAGACTTAGGAGTTTCTTTCGGTGTTTTAGCCAGTTTATTTGATTGGTGTTTGACCAGTTCAAAGAGCTTGCAGGGTCTATTCTTGGCATTCCCCAGTTCCGATCTGAAGTATTCTTTTTTTGAATTGAGGATGTTCTTGTTGTAGGCGTTTCTCGCCTGGCGGAGAAGTTTAAGATGTGCAGCAGAGGGGTGCTGTCTCCAGATTCTTTCAAATTGCCGGAGGGATCTCCTCTCCATGTTGAGGGATCCAGTGAACCAGGGGTTTCTGTCTTTGATTTGTGTTCTTTTTAGTTTTAGTGGGGCAAGGTCATCCAGAATGTTCGATATAGTCGCTGAGTAATGATCATTGAGGTCGCTGACCGTAGTTATATGCGAGGGGGGGTCAGATTTACAGTGGGCCTCCAGTTTCCTGTGGTCAAGGTTCTTGGTGTCTCTGATCCAGCGTTTGGGAATCACTGGTTGCGGTGCCTTTGTCTTGTGGGTCCCGGGTAAAAGGAAGGTGATGGCGTGGTGGTCAGACCAGTCACATGGGTCTATGGAGATAAGCTTGACTGAGGATTCCTTAGAGATGATCCAGTCCAGGGTGGCCCCTTTTGAGTGGGTTGGCAGTGAGCAGGCTTGAGTCAGGGCTTGATCGGTTAGGAGGTCTTTGATGGCGTGGACGTGAGGATCCTTAGGATCGTTCCAGTGCAGGTTGAAATCACCGAGGAAAATCTCATTAGCGTTGGAAGAGATCTTAGTTGTGATGATTTCCAAGAGGTGATCGGTGAAAGAGTCGTTCAAGCCTGGAGGGTGGTAAAAGATGTGCAAATTGCACAGTTGTATTGAGTTGCTGCAAATGGAGAGGGCGAGGTATTCGTAGGAGTCAATGGTGTCCGCCGTGAGTTCCGTGACAAGGAGGTTAGATCGGTAGATGCAGCCGATGCCTCCTCCTTTCCTGCTGGATTGTCTGTCCAGTCTAGCAATATTGTAGTTGGGAGGGACTAGTAGGTCCAGGCAAGGAGATGAGTATTCGTTGAGCCATGATTCAGTTAGTATTGCTAGGTCTAAATTTTTGTTCAGGATGAGATCAGCAATATCGGCGGCGTGCTTAACTACCGATCGGCAGTTGATTAAAAGACCAGATGGGGGGGGTCGGGGGAGTGTCAGGGGTCTGGGCGGACAGGAGTACAGGCGCAAGGTTGCTTTTAACCACACTTCTGTTACGGTGGGTAGCTGACCTGTTGGGGTTGATGGTGACCGTGCTGATGGCATGTTCAGAGCTCGCATCTAGTGGACAAGGGATGACTTGGACAGAGTTGTGGTCTTGGAGGATGGCTAGGATTTCGTTTTCCGTGAGGTCTAGTGGAATTGAGGTGGCAGTGGTAGGGTTGTAAGAGAGGGCGAGAGCTCGGGATTCTTCCTCTGAAAGGTGGCAAGGTTGCTTGCGCGGGTGAAGGTGTCTCAAGGGTAGCGGTAGTGGGTGCTTGGGAGGCTCTGTGACATGGGGGGGTGGATATCAGTGGGGGCTTGAGGTTAGCGAGGGTGAGTTCGGCAAGGTGAAGGAGGTTCATTAGGTCCAAAATGGAGATATGGATGCTCTGAGTTAGTTTGGCCGCTCTGGAGTGCAGAGTTTCGAGATCAATATAAGAGGGAGGTGCTAGAGGGCAGGGGGGCATAGGTTCAGGAGCAGTACAAGCGGCATGCATAGGTGGAAGGGGAGAAGGGTTGGCTCAAGCTGAATCGGGGGTCTTTGGAGGCGTACCAGACTCGCGGTTCGGGTGGATGGCTGGCGGGGAGGTGGTCAGAGGTCTAGAGGCGACTCTGTTGGAGGTGCCAGGGGACGTGCTATAAAGGTTAGGGTGATCAGTGTTGAGAACCCTTAGAGGGCTGGCTCGATCTGGATCAGGGGACTTTTGGGAACATACCAGTCTCCCAGTCGGTGGGAGGCGCTAGGTGGGAGGAGATCAGATGTGTAGGGGAGATTCTGAAGTCAGGGTCAGGAGACATGCTGGGGAGGATAGGATGAACTGTGTTGGAAGCCCTTGGAGGGGGGGTATGTGGGTGACTAGGCACGTTAGGCTGGCCGGACGGCGGGTCATTGGTGCGGGTGTTAGTTACCCTTTCTGTGTCGTGCACATGGTTTCTGAGGAGGGTGAACAGGTCTGCGAATTTATTGAGGTTATTGGTTGAGGATTGGATCAGAACGATGCCGTTTTTGTAGAGGGTGATGGTGAGGTCAGCTTGCAGGGTTGAGGAGGGCGCTATTGTGAGCTTGGTGCCGTATGGAATGTTCCTGGTTGAGCGAACATTAAGAAGGTGTAAAAAGGTTTTGCGCCAGGAAGCGGTTCTTCTGGAGTAGAAGATAAGGTCATTAATGATTATGCCGATGTCCGCGCTGTAGCGCAGGTCGGATATCAGCGTCTCTGGATGGCCTTTTATGGTGGCGTGCTTAAATGATTTAGCCGCGGTTTTGGAGAGGTTGGGGGGGTAGACCAGTGTATAAGAGTTTTCCCCAGTCACGGTCAGGCCAGGACCCGACATGTTGGCTAGGGTAGGGCATTATATGATTAAAAAAGGACAAATAGGCAGCAGAGGGGATGGGTCTCCAGGTACCCAGGCATGATGGAACTATAGTGACTGAAACTGGCAGGGCGGCAACTCGGGCACGCTTCGACGTTTCGAGTGTACAAGTAATGTAGAAGACTTCAATTAACCTAATATTAAAGAGGGTCTTAAAAGTGGGCAACAAAAAGTCAGTTGTAATCACTATGTTATTATATTATTATAGCACCACAAATTAAAAGTCAGGCGGGTCTTCAATGAGCAACAATAATGCTGTGATGCCACTCACAACATATCGGGAATGGCTTAAACAAGGTGTAATCAATAAAGCTTTGTAACACCGCCATCTTAAAGTCAGGCACTGTAGGACGATCAAGCATGTCTTCACCCGTCGCCATTTTGGAGTCAGGCATTGATCGGCAATAGATACATAAACACACTCTCAAGGGCTGCAATGGTATTCGTTTAACCCCTTCGATGCTTATGACGAGCTGGACTCGTCATGGCACACAGTGGTCGTGTGCTCATGACGAGTCCAGCTCGTCATAAGACCACCCACGGGGGAAGCGCTGGCGCTCCCCCGTGGGAATCCGATCGTTGTTTTTTTGGGGGAGGCAGGGGACGGGCTTCCCCTGCCTCCCCCCGCCCCCCCTGCCCTCCCCATCAATGACATCAGCGCGCGAGGCGCGCTGACGTCATTGAGGGTTTCCCTTTCTTCCCCGACGCGCTGGAAGCCATTTGCTTCCAGCGCGTCGGGGAAATCAGGTGAGTTTTGGCTCGGGGAGGGGGTTTGAATCAAAAGAGGCATCGAGGGAAAGGAAAGGGTTTTCCTTTCCCCCGATGCCTCTTTTGTGCATTCCTGCTGCACAATCATGTGATCGTGCAGCAGGAATGCCCAGGACATTTTGTACAGCTTGTAATGGAAGGCTGCGTGTAATGTGCATTTTGGGAACGGTTTTATATATCTCGGAAGACCGCCGAGCATCGCTGTGAATGCTTTTATTGAAAGCTGTCACTCTCTGCTGTGGGGCCAACCGCAAATCATGTACTTGCTGGACAGTCAGCTCTGTGCGGCAACTTCCTGAATGTGCATAAACAAAAATCAGTCACAAGCCGAGCCATGATTGAGTACAACAGGATGCGGAGCTATGTTTACTTCACATCTTCCTATGAGCTTCAGTTAGGACCCGCTTCTTGTCAAGATGCTGAAAATCAGCTTAATTTGGCAGATGCAGAAAATGTGTGCGCGTGATTGATGGACATGCACGTTTCATAAAGAGTAACAGGTTATTCTATCAATCTGTGAGAACATGAGATCCACATTTGAGCACTGTTGAAAATAAATTACAATATAGTTCTTCAAAATATTATCTTCTCTTTATGGTTGCATGCAGGCTCCTATTGGGTTTCGAATGCTTTTCTTCTACTAAGGGGGTAGCTGCATTTGATCAGCCAGACTGCCTGCCACAGCAATTCTTTCGCACCATAATTCCAGTATGATTGACGCTGGGGGTCTATGTCTCCCAACATTAAGAAAAGTAGAGAATTATCAGTGCCTTATGATGAATAGGTTCTGTTTCTGCGATTTTAATATTTGTTTCTGAAATATTATAATCTACCACAGTAGATGAAACACAATTTCTGTGATCATTCACAGGCAACCTATTATCTCCTTGTTTTTGATCTGCACATCAACCTAGTCAATGAGATAGCACGGTTTCAGGCCAACGCCTACCTATCTTTTCCCACTCATTGACCCTTCTGTGGCTTCTGGTTTCCCTTTCTTGATGTGTACTGTTTCCGTCTGCCTCACCATTCTCCTTAGTGACGCAATGTTCTCCATCCCTTTCTAACGTGTGTGTGTGTGTGTGTGTGTGTGTATGTGTGTGTGTGTGTGTGTGTGTGTGTGTGTGTGTGTGTAGGTAGGTAGGTAGAAGGGTACATAAACTCCAGCACGCAAGGGTGAGGAATGTACAGGAAAAAGTACAAATTTACAATGAAGAGCAAACTTCCTAGAGGGGGCTGAGAGTGAAAGTATTAGTTCTGAAAGTGTCTTTGGAAGAGAAGAGATTTGAGGTCAGCTTTGAAGATCCGGGTAGAGGAGGTGGCATGGAGCAATGGGGAAGCGAGTTCCAGATTCTCACCGCATTTCCTGAGAAGGATTGCGCCATCGATCTTTCCCTTTTTGAAGACGGGGGGCTCAAGCAGAAGCTTTTCCGCATTGCGAGAAGGGCGAGAGCCACCGGACAATTTCAATTTATTTGCCAGGTAACGAGGGGAGGAGGTGTGTAAGGCTTTGTGTGTGATGCAGGCAGTTTTGTAAATCGATCTTGCCTCGATCGGAAGCCATCGAAGAGAGGATAGGAGTGACGTGGTCGCTTCGTTTAGACCCTGAAATGAGGCGAGCTGCTGAATGGAGGATGGATTTGAGAGGGGAGAGGTGGGATTTGGGTAGGCCCGTCAGAAGAGAATTGCAATAATCCAGTCTTGAGAGAACCAGAGATTGTACCAAGGTTTTAAGTCTTTCTCCGGGAAGAACCGACGGATCCCCCGTAGAAGGCGCAACTGGTAACATGCGTTCTTAGCAATAGAGTTGATGTGGGAGATTAGGTTGAGTCTTTTGTCAAGAATGACACCTAGGGATTTAGCGCTGTCGACAATGATGGGTTTGTTGTTGAGTAGGTTCAGCTGATCCATCCAAGATTGAACAGGAGGAGGTGAGAGAGAGGTAGAGAGGAGGAGGAATTCAGTTTTGGCGGGATTCAGAATGAGTTGGTGAGCTAACATCCAGTTGTGAATAGAGTTGAGAGTAGAGTTGAGTAGTGAGAGATCGTGTGCGGAAGATAAAGGTATCTTCCCACTAGTCCACCAGGCATTTATTTGTGGAGAGTGACCCCTTGGGTGGCAGAATAGCAGTATGTTATTAGGCCCATCTGCCCCCAAGGAGGGCAGAAGCCACTAGACACCAGTTTTTTTTTTTTTTTTTGTGTTGGGGAGTGGCCAAAAGGGCAAGGGTTGCTCCCCTTTTACGGGGGTGAATATTTTATTTATACTGTTAGGCCCACCTACCCCTTAGCTTGGCTGGTGGATTGTGTGTGGACTGGTGCATTATTTGCATATGTGATTGTAATGTTTTTTTCTCCTTTTTATTCTAGTGTAAAGCTTTTGATTCCTGTTTGCGGTTTCGGCAGTGGTTGTTCTGCAGTTTTGCGTAATTGCATTTATTTGGTAAGAAAAATATTTTTGTTGTGTGTACTCCAAATGAGTATTATTGTCATGCATGAATGAATTTTTTTGTAAGTGGTGTCATAATGGCAGCATATTTGTTTGTGTTCAGAGCATGAAATTCTTTGCGATGTCTTGCATTGTCTTATGTGTAATTTTTTTTTCTTCTTTTTTAGTGGGATATTGATGATCCTTACTGTGTCTGTGCAGAGTAGGTGGTGGTGAGTCTAGCTGCTTCTGTCACATGAGTGGTATAGTGTTGGAGTATATAGGTCTTTGTGATAAAGCTACATTTTGTTTATTTCTTTTTTTTACAAAGGGTTTGTTGTTGTTGACTTGTTTGACAAGTAACCTTTATTAGTAAGCATTATGGCTAGCCGTAGAATGACTGCTCAGCAGGTGGTTGGTTTGCTTCTTGAATCTTCCTCTGTGCAGGATTATGAGACTGACAGTGCGTCTGAGGGAGAGGAGGGAGGGGAAGATTCAGGCAGTGAGTTTTCTCTCCACATGGAATCATCGGATAATGAAGGTACTCTCAGTGCAGATGAAGTGCCTGTTTTAGAGGAGGATACTACTGTGCCGATGGTGCAAGAGGCATCTGGATTGCAGCCTGGGGCTGCTAGGCTTCCTACTGGAAGTGCTGGACTCTGGGTTGATCCAAACATGGTGCAGCCGGTGTTGCCTGCCTTTAGTGGTTATGCAGGTTGTAGAGTGGATTGTGAACATTATTTGCCTATACAGTATTTTCAGTTGTTTATGGATGATGTATTTTTGGGTGAGATTGTTGAGCAGACTAATTTGTATGCTGAACAGTTTTTGAGGGACAACAGTGCCAGACTTAGGCCCCATTCTAGAGCTACCCGGTGGAGTCCCACAAATCTGGAAGAGATGAAGAAGTTTTTGGGTTTGACTTTTTGATGGGTTTGATAAGGAAGCCGTCCATGGGTTCATATTGGTCTACCAGTCCCTTGATGGCACCGGCCATATTTCCTGCAGTTATGACTCGTGATCAGTATTTACTTTTGCTTCGGATGCTGCATTTTGTTGATAATGGTTTGGCGTTGCCACGAGATCACCCTGAATGTGACCGTCTTTTTAAGATTCGGCCTGTTCTTGATCACTTTGTAGATCGATTTTCAGAGATCTATACTCCAGAGAAAGAAATATCTATTGATGAGTCTTTGGTCCTGTTCAAGGGCCGTTTGGTTTTTAGGCAGTACATTCCTAGCAAGAGGGCACGCTATGGAATTAAGCTGTAAATGTTGTCTGAGAGTAGGACAGGATATGTTTTTAATTTGCGTGTGTACACTGGTAGGGATTCCACTATTGACCCCCCTGGTTGTCCGTCCACTTTTGGAGTTTCAGAGACAATTGTGTGGGATCTTGCTAGAGGACTGTTTAACAGAGGCCACCATTTGTCCCTTGATAACTTCTACACTGCTGTGCAATTGTTTAAGGAATTGTTCAAAGTGGACACTTTTGCTTGTGGCACAATCCGCTCTAACCGTAAAGGCTATCCAAAAGAGCTTGTTTGCAAAAAACTTCAGAGGGGACAGTGCAGTGCCTTGCGTAGTGAGGAACTGCCAGCTGTGAAATTTGTGGACAGGAGGGATGTGTACATGCTGACTACCATCCATGATGAGAGTACTTCACCTGTGGCTGTTTGGGGTCAGATTGCTGAAGAGCGCAAACCTGTGTGCATTTTAGACTACAATAAGCACATGGGTGGTGTTGATAGAGTAGATCAGAGGTTGGAACCTTACACTGCTATTCGTAAGTCTTACATTTGGTATAAGAAGTTGGCCATCCATCTCTTCAATTTAGCAACTTTCAATGCTTTTGTTGTGTTCAAGGAGTGTTCTCCTGCGTCAAAGTTGACTTTTGTTCAGTTTCAGCAGTCTGTCATAGGCAGCCTTGTTGTTGTGGAACAGGCAAGTGTTCCTAGAGTTGGAGTGGTGGAGGATGTGGCTCGATTGAAAGATCGCCACTTTCCTGATCACATTCCTCCTACACCCTCAAAAGACTTTCCCACTAGGAGATGTAGAGTCTGTTGGCGAAGAGGTACGCAGAAGGAGACTCGTATGTACTGCCCTGAGTGTCCTTCTAACCCTGGGCTGTGTGTGCCTGCTTGTTATAGAGCATACCACAAGCAAAATAATTATTGGGAGCAACCATGAGTGGTAAAGTGAACTGCCTGGTCTGTAATGTTTAAGAATTGTTGTTCTGTTTCAAGGTTGGCATTAGTGCAATGTATTTAGTTTCTGATTTTGTGTTAGTAGATTTGTATCTATTTGCAATTTGTTTGTGTTTTCTTTTTTGTATAAAAAAATCCTAAATGTGATGGTGGTGTGTGTAGGCTGGTGCTTGGCTGGCGGTGTGCGTGGAGTGGCGCTTGGCTGGCGGTGTGCGTGGAGTGGCTCTTGGCTGGTGGTGTGCGTGGAGTGGCGCTTGGCTGGCGGTATGCGTGGAGTGGCGCTAGGCTGGCGGTGTGCGTGGAGTGGCGCTAGGCTGGCGGTGTGCGTGGAGTGGCGCTTGGCTGGCGGTGTGCGTGGAGTGGCGCTTGGCTGGCGGTGTGCGTGGACTGGCGCTCGGCTGGCAGTGTGTGAGTAGTGACTTGCTGCTGGTCACTACACACACTGCTAGCCGAGCGACACTCCACGCAATCCATCAGCTTGTGTGGTTGCTGTGTTAGGAATGTGGGCGTGTGAAAGTGATGGGCCCTTGAATGGCGCTGTCTGCTTTTGTGAGTGTTGTAATGTGATGGGCCCGCGGCTGGTGGTGTGAATGGTTTTGTATTTGTCACACGTATGAAAGGTGTATGAATGGCCTGTAAAGAGGTTGGTGCCTTGTCGTGGCTTTACAGCTCACGAGCTGTGAGTCAATGGTTCAGATTCTCGTCCTTTCAATTATTAACAGTGCATTTCATTTTTGTGAAATCACTTGTTAATACAATTGTATATACTGAACCATCACTCACCCTCGTGCCAAATCCAACCAGAATGTGTGTGTGTGCTTGAGGATTAGATGGCTGTGCAGTAATATTTTTTTTTTGTCTTTCTCAAGCAGGGTGTACCTTGTCCCTTTTTGTGAATGTTGTAATGTGTTTGTTTCGTGCCTGGTGGTGTGAATGGTCTTGTGTGTATCACGTATGAAAGGTGTGTGAATGGCCTGTAAAGCGGTTGGGGCCTTGACGTGGCTTTACAGCTCACGAGCTGCGAGTCACTGGTTCCGTTTTTTGTCCTTTCAATTATTGACAGTGCATTTCATTTTTGTGAAATCTCTTGTTAATAAAATTGTATATACTGAACCATCACTTGCCCTCGTGCCAAATCCAACCAGTATGTGTGTGTGCTTGAGGAATAGATGGCTGTGCAATAATCTTTGTCTTTTTAGTCTGTCTGCCAAGGTGTACATTCCGTCTAAGAATAACCTACCAACTGTAGATATTGTCGTAAACGAAACACCCATGGGAGTACATGGTGATATCTCTCTTGTGGATCCCAACAAGTTATGGTACCCACAATGTCCTGCAAACCTCAAAATGTCTGTCACATTTTCCTTGCAATATTGTGCCAAAATTTTCACGCTGCAGAAATAAACAACACATTATCTCAAAATGACCTGGTTTTGCAAGGGGGTCACCTGGGTTTTTGGCCCGGGGCTCGGCGGCCACATAGGGAAACCTACCAAACCCACACATTTCTGAAAAGTAGACACCCGGGGTCTTCCAGGGAGGTATGGCTTGCGTGGATCCCCCAACGTTTCCTTACCCAGAATCCCCTGCAAACCTCAATTTTAGCTGAAAAATCACTTTTTTCACACATTTTTGTGTGGGAAAGTGTGGCATCACTGGCCTCACACAAATTTCCTACCACCCAGCGTTCCCCCAGGTCTCCCGATAAAAATGGTGCCTCACTTGTGTGGGAGGCCCAAGTACCCGTGACAGGCAAGGGCCCACAACGTATTGAGGCGACCTCAAAATGGCCTTTCACAAAACGACCTGGTTTTGCAAGGGGGGTCACCTGGGTTTTTGGCCCTGTGCTCGGTGGCCATCTAGGGAAACCTACCAAACCCACACATTTCTGAAAAGTAGACACCCGGGGGCTTCCAGGGAGGTATGGCTTGCATGGATCCCCCAACGTTTCCTTACCCAGAATCCCCTGCAAACCTCAATTTTAGCTGAAAAAATCACCTTTTTCACACATTTTTGTGTGGGAAAGTGTGGCATCACTGGCCTCACACAAATTTCCTACCACCCAGCGTTCCCCCAGGTCTCCCGATAAAAATGGTGCCTCACTTGTGTGGGAGGCCCAAGTACCCGCGACAGGCAAGGGCCCACAACGTATTGAGGCGACCTCAAAATGGCCTTTCACAAAACGACCTAGTTTTGCAAGGGGGGTCACCTGGGTTTTTGGCCCTGTGCTCGGCGGCCATCTAGGGAAACCTACCAAACCCACACATTTCTGCAAAGTAGACACCCGGGGGCTTCCAGGGAGGTATGGCTTGCGTGGATCCCCCAACGTTTCCTTACCCAGAATCCCCTGCAAACGTCAATTTTAGCTGAAAAAATCACTTTTTTCACACATTTTTGTGTGGGAAAGTGTGGCATCATTGGCCTCACACAAATTTCCTACCACCCAGCGTTCCCCCAGGTCTCCTGATAAAAATGGTGCCTCATTTGTGTGGGAGGCCCAAGTACCCGCGACAGGCAAGGGCCCACAACGTATTGAGGCGACCTCCAAATGGCCTTTCACAAAACGACCTGGTTTATCAAGGGGGTCACCTGGGTTTTTGGCCCTGTGCTCGGCGGCCATCTAGGGAAACCTACCAAACCCACACATTTCTGAAAAGTAGACACCCGGGGCTTCCAGGGAGGTATGGCTTGCATGGATCCCCCAACGTTTCCTCCAGAATCCCCTGCAAACCTCAATTTTAGCTGAAAAAATCACTTTTTCACACATTTTTGTGTGGGAAAGTGTGGCATCACTGGCCTCACACAAATTTCCTACCACCCAGCGTTCCCCCAGGTCCTCCGATAAAATGGTGCCTCACTTGTGTGGGAGGCCCAAGTACCCGCGACAGGCAAGGGCCCACAACGTATTGAGGCGACCTCAAAATGGCCTTTCACAAAACGACCTGGTTTTGCAAGGGGTCACCTGGGTTTTTGGCCCTGTGCTCGGCGGCCATCTAGGGAAACCTACCAAACCCACACATTTCTGAAAAGTAGACACCCGGGGGCTTCCAGGGAGGTATGGCTTGCGTGGATCCCCCAACGTATCCTTACCCAGAATACCCTGCAAACCTCAATTTTAGCTGAAAAATCACTTTTTCACACATTTTTGTGTGGGAAAGTGTGGCATCACTGGCCTCACACATATTTCCTACCACCCAGCGTTCCCCCATGTCTTCCGATAAAATGGTGCCTCACTTGTGTGGGAGGCCCAAGTACCTGCGACAGGCAAGGGCCCAAAACATTTTTTGATAGGCAATGTTGATGTTGCCTCAAAACGCTTTGTGTCCTTGCATGTCGCGGGTACTTGGGCCTCCCACACAAGTGAGGCACCATTTTTATCGGGAGACCTGGGGAACGCTGAGTGGTAGGAAATTTGTGTGAGGCCAGTGATGCCACACTTTCCCACACAAAAATGTGTGAAAAAAGTGGATTTTTTCAGCTAAAATTGAGGTTTGCAGGGGATTCTGGGTAAGGAAACGTTGGGGGATCCATGCAAGCCATACCTCCCTGGAAGCCCCCGGGTGTCTACCTTTCAGAAATGTGTGGGTTTGGTAGGTTTCCCTAGATGGCCGCCGAGCACAGGGCCAAAAACCCAGGTGACTCCCTTGCAAAACCAGGTGGTTTTGAGATAGGCAATTTTGATGTCGCCTCACTACGTTTTGGGCCCTTGCCTGTTGCGGGTACTTGGGCCTCCCACACAAGTGAGGCACCATTTTTATCGGGAGACCTGGGGGAACACTGGGTGGTAAGAAATGTGTGTGAGGCCAATGATGCCACACTTTCCCACACAAAAATGTGTGAAAAAAGTGATTTTTTCAGCTAAAATTGAGGTTTGCAGGGAATTCTGGGTAAGGAAACGTTGGGGGATCCACGCAAGCCATACCTCCCTGGAAGCCCCCGGGTGTCTACTTTTCAGAAAAGTGTGTGTTTGGTAGGTTTCCCTAGGTGCCGGCAGAGCTAGGGTTCACAAACTACAGCTAGGCACTTTGCCAAAAAAGGGTCATTTTTCACTGCGAAATTGAGGTGTGACCACGTTGCGTTTTGCGCCGTTTCCTGTCGCAGGCACTAGGCTGACCCACACAAGTGAGGTACCATTTCTCTCGTAAGACTTTGGGGGACGCGGGGTGGGTGGAAATTTGTGGATCCACGCAGATTCCAGAACTTTCCACCACAGAAATGTGGGGAAAATGTGTTTTTTTTGACAATTTTTTATGTTTGCAAGGGATTCTGGGTAACAGAACCTGGTGGGAGGCAGTCAAGTCACCCCATCCTGGATTCCCTGGGTGTCTAGTTTTAAAAATGTATAGGGTTGCTAGGTTTCCCTAGGTGCCGGCAGAGCTAGGGTTCAAAAACTACAGCTAGGCACTTTGCCAAAAAAGGGTAATTTTTCACTGCGAAATTGAGGTGTGACCACGTTGCGTTTTGCGCCGTTTCCTGTCGCAGGCACTAGGCCGACCCACACAAGTGAGGTACCATTTTTCTCGTAAGACTTTGGGGAACGCGGGGTGGGTGGAAATTTGTGGATCCACACAGATTCCAGAACTTTCCACCACAGAAATGTGGGGAAAATGTGGTTTTTTGACAATTTTTTATGTTTGCAAGGGATTCTGGGTAACAGAACCTGGTGGGAGGCAGTCAAGTCACCCCATCCTGGATTCCCCTGGGTGTATAGTTTTCAAAAATGTATAGGTTTGCTAGGTTTCCCTAGGTGCCGGCAGAGCTAGGGTTCAAAAACTACAGCTAGGCACTTTGCCAAAAAGGGTCATTTTTCACTGCGAAATTGAGGTGTGACCACGTTGCGTTTTGAGCCATTTCCTGTCGCAGGCACTAGGCCGACCCACACAAGTGAGGTACCATTTTTCTCGTAAGACTTTGGGGAACGCGGGGTGGCTGGAAATTTGTGGATCCACGCAGATTCCAGAACTTTCCACCACAGAAATGTGGGGAAAATGTGGTTTTTTTGACAATTTGTTATGTTTGCAAGGGATTCTGGGTAACAGAACCTGGTGGGAGGCAGTCAAGTCACCCCATCCTGGATTCCCCTGGGTGTCTAGTTTTCAAAAATGTATAGGTTTGCTAGGTTTCCCTAGGTGCCGGCAGAGCTAGGGTTCAAAAACTACAGCTAGGCACTTTGCCAAAAAAGGGTCATTTTTCACTGCGAAATTGAGGTGTGACCACGTTGCGTTTGCACCGTTTCCTGTCGCAGGCACTAGGCCGACCCACACAAGTGAGGTACCATTTTTCTCGTAAGACTTTGGGGAACGCGGGGTGGGTGGAAATTTGTGGATCCACGCAGATTCCAGAACTTTCCACCACAGAAATGTGAGGAAAATGTGGTTTTTTTGACAATTTTTTATGTTTGCAAGGTATTCTGGGTAACAGAACCTGGTGGGAGGCAGTCAAGTCACCCCATCCTGGATTCCCCTGGGTGTCTAGTTTTCAAAAATGTATAGGGTTGCTAGGTTTCCCTAGGTGCCGGCAGAGCTAGGGTTCAAAAACTACAGCTAGGCACTTTGCCAAAAAAGGGTCATTTTTCACTGCGAAATTGAGGTGTGACCACGTAGCGTTTTGCGCGTTTCCTGTCGCAGGCACTAGGCCGACCCACACAAGTGAGGTACCATTTTTCTCGTAAGGCTTTGGGGAACGCGGGGTGGGTGGAAATTTGTGGATCCACGCAGATTCCAGAACTTTCCACCACAGAAATGTGGGAAAAATGTGTTTTTTTTGACAATTTTTTATGTTTGCAAGGGATTCTGGGTAACAGAACCTGGTGGGAGGCAGTCAAGTCACCCCATCCTGTATTCCCCTGGGTGTCTAGTTTACAAAAATGTATAGGTTTCCCTAGGTGCCGGCAGAGCTAGGGTTCAAAAACTACAGCTAGGCACTTTGCCAAAAAAGGGTCATTTTTCACTGCGAAATTGAGGTGTGACCACGTTGCGTTTTGCGCCGTTTCCTGTCGCAGGCACTAGGCCGACCCACACAAGTGAGGTACCATTTTTCTCGTAAGACTTTGGGGGACGCGGGGTGGGTGGAAATTTGTGGATCCACGCAGATTCCAGAACTTTCCACCACAGAAATGTGGGGAAAATTTGTTTTTTTTGACAATTTTTTATGTTTGCAAGGGATTCTGGGTAAAAGAACCTGGTGGGAGGCAGTCAAGTCACCCCATCCTGGATTCCCCTGGGTGTCTAGTTTTCAAAAATGTATAGGTTTGCTAGGTTTCCTTAGGTGCCGGCAGAGCTAGGGTTCAAAAACTACAGCTAGGCACTTTGCCAAAAAAGGGTCATTTTTCACTGCAAAATTGAGGTGTGACCACGTTGCGTTTTGCGCCGTTTCCTGACGCAGGCACTAGGCCGACCCACACAAGTGAGGTACCATTTTTCTCGTAAGACTTTGGGGAACGCAGGGTGGGTGGAAATTTGTGGATCCACGCAGATTCCAGAACTTTCCACCACAGAAATGTGGGGAAAATGTGTTTTTTTTGACAATTTTTTATGTTTGCAAAGGATTCTGGGTAACAGAACCTGGTGGGAGGCAGTCAAGTCACCCCATCCTGAATTCCCCTGGGTGTCTAGTTTTCAAAAATGTATAGGTTTGCTAGGTTTCCCTAGGTGCCGGCAGAGCTAGGGTTCAAAAACTACAGCTAGGCACTTTGCCAAAAAAGGGTCATTTTTCACTGCGAAATTGAGGTGTGACCACGTTGCGTTTTGCGCCGTTTCCTGTCGCAGGCACTAGGCCGACCCACACAAGTGAGGTACCATTTTTCTCGTAAGACTTTGGGGAACGCGGGAGAGTGGAAATTTGTGGATCCACGCAGATTCCAGAACTTTCCACCACAGAAATGTGGGGAAAATGTGTTTTTTTTGACAATTGTTTATGTTTGCAAGGGATTCTGGGTAACAGAACCTGGTGGGAGGCAGTCAAGTCACCCCATCCTGGATTCCCCTGGGTGTCTAGTTTTCAAAAATGTATAGGTTTGCTAGGTTTCCCTAGGTGCCGGCAGAGCTAGGGTTCAAAAACTACAGCTAGTCACTTTGCCAAAAAAGGGTCATTTTTCACTGCGAAATTGAGGTGTGACCACGTTGCGTTTTGCGCCATTTCCTGTCGCAGGCACTAGGCCGACCCACACAAGTGAGGTACCATTTTTCTCGTAAGACTTTGGGGAACGCGGGGTGGCTGGAAATTTGTGGATCCACGCAGATTCCAGAACTTTCCACCACAGAAATGTGGGGAAAATGTGGTTTTTTTGACAATTGTTTATGTTTGCAAGGGATTCTGGGTAACAGAACCTGGTGGGAGGCAGTCAAGTCACCCCATCCTGGATTCCCCTGGGTGTCTAGTTTTCAAAAATGTATAGGTTTGCTAGGTTTCCCTAGGTGCCGGCAGAGCTAGGGTTCAAAAACTACAGCTAGGCACTTTGCCAAAAAAGGGTCATTTTTCACTGCGAAATTGAGGTGTGACCACGTAGCGTTTTGCGCGTTTCCTGTCGCAGGCACTAGGCCGACCCACACAAGTGAGGTACCATTTTTCTCGTAAGACTTTGGGGAACGCAGGGTGGGTGGAAATTTGTGGATCCACGCAGATTCCATTACTTTCCACCACAGAAATGTGGGGAAAATTTGGTTTTTTTGACAATTTTTTATGTTTGCAAAGGATTCTGGGTAACAGAACCTGGTGGGAGGCAGTCAAGTCACCCCATCCTGGATTCCCCTGGGTGTCTAGTTTTCAAAAATGTATAGGTTTGCTAGGTTTCCCTAGGTGCCGGCAGAGCTAGGGTTCAAAAACTACAGCTAGGCACTTTGCCAAAAAAGGGTATTGTTCACTGCGAAATTGAGGTGTGACCACGTTGCGTTTTGCGCCGTTTCCTGTCGCAGGCACTAGGCCGACCCACACAAGTGAGGTACCATTTTTCTCGTAAGACTTTGGGGCACGCGGGGTGGGTGGAAATTCGTGGATCCATGCAGATTCCAGAACTTTCCACCACAGAAATGTGGGGAAAATGTGGTTTTTTTGACAATTTTTTATGTTTGCAAGGGATTCTGGGTAACAGAACCTGGTGGGAGGCAGTCAAGTCACCCCATCCTGGATTCCGCTGGGTGTCTAGTTTTCAAAAATGTATAGGTTTGCTAGATTTCCTAGGTGCCGGCAGAGCTAGGGTTCAAAAACTACAGCTAGGCACTTTGCCAAAAAGGGTCATTTTTCACTGCGAAATTGAGGTGTGACCAAGTTGCGTTTTGCACCGTTTCCTGTCGCAAGCACTAGGCCGACCCACACAAGTGAGGTACCATTTTTCTCGTAAGACTTTGGGGATCGCGGGGTGGGTGGAAATTTGTGGATCCACGTAGATTCCAGAACTTTCCACCACAGAAATGTGGGGAAAATGTGTTTTTTTTGACAATTTTTTATGTTTGCAAGGGATTCTGGGTAACAGAACCTGGTGGGAGGCAGTCAAGTCACCCCATCCTGGATTCCCCTGGGTGTCTAGTTTTCAAAAATGTATAGGTTTGCTAGGTTTCCCTAGGTGCCGGCAGAGGTAGGGTTCAAAAACTACAGCTAGGCACTTTGCAAAAAAAGGGTCATTTTTCACTGCGAAATTGAGGTGTGACCACGTTGCGTTTTGCACCGTTTCCTGTCGCGGGCACTAGGCCGACCCAGACAAGTGAGGTACCATTTTTCTCAGAAGACTTTGGGGTACGCGGGGTGGGTGGAAATTTGTGGATCCACGCAGATTTCAGAACTTTCCACCACAGAAATGTGGGGAAAATGAGGTTTTTTTGACAATTTTTTAGGTTTGCAAGGGATTCTGGGTAACAGAACCTGCTGGGAGGCAGTCCAGTCACCCCATCCTGGATTACCCTGTGTGTCTAGTTTTCAAAAATGTATAGGTTTGCTAGGTTTCCCTAGGTGCCGGCAGAGCTAGGGTTCAAAAACTACAGCTAGGCACTTTGCCAAAAAAGGGTCATTTTTCACTGCGAAATTGAGGTGTGACCACGTTGCGTTTTGCGCCGTTTCCTGTCGCAGGCACTAGGCCGACCCACACAAGTGAGGTACCATTTTTCTCGTAAGACTTTGGGGGACGCGGGGTGGGTGGAAATTTGTGGATCCACGCAGATTCCAGAACTTTCCACCACAGAAATGTGGGGAAAATATGTTTTTTTTGACAATTTTTTATGTTTGCAAGGGATTCTGGGTAACAGAACCTGGTGGGAGGCAGTCAAGTCACCCCATCCTGGATTCCCCTGGGTGTCTAGTTTTCAAAAATGTATAGGTTTGCTAGGTTTCCCTAGGTGCCGGCAGAGCTAGGGTTCAAAAACTACAGCTATTCACTTTGCCAAAAAAGGGTCATTTTTCACTGCGAAATTGAGGTGTGACCACGTTGCGTTTTGCGCCGTTTCCTGTCGCAGGCTCTAGGCCGACCCACACAAGTGAGGTACCATTTTTCTCGTAAGACTTTGGGGAACGCGGGGTGGGTAGAAATTTGTGGATCCACGCAGATTCCAGGACTTTCCACCACAGAAATGTGGGGAAAATGTGGTTTTTTGGACAATTGTTTATGTTTGCAAAGGATTCTGGGTAACAGAACCTGGTGGGAGGCAGTCAAGTCACCCCATCCTGGATTCCCCTGGGTGTCTAGTTTTCAAAAATGTATAGGTTTGCTAGGTTTCACTAGGTGCCGGCAGAGCTAGGGTTCAAAAACTACAGCTAGGCACTTTGCCAAAAAAGGGTCATTTTTCACTGCGAAATTGAGGTGTGACCACGTTGCGTTTTGCGCCGTTTCCTGTCGCAGGCACTAGGCCGACCCACACAAGTGAGGTACCATTTTTCTCGTAAGACTTTGGGGAACGCGGGGTGAGTGGAAATTTGTGGATCCACGCAGATTCCAGAACTTTCCACCACAGAAATGTGGGGAAAATGTGTTTTTTTTGACAATTGTTTATGTTTGCATGGGATTCTGGGTAACAGAACCTGGTGGGAGGCAGTCAAGTCACCCCATCCTGGATTCCCATGGGTGTCTAGTTTTCAAAAATGTATAGGTTTGCTAGGTTTCCCTAGGTGCCGGCAGAGCTAGGGTTCAAAAACTACAGCTAGGCACTTTGGCAAAAAAGGGTCATTTTTCACTGCGAAATTGAGGTGTGACCACGTTGCGTTTTGCGCCGTTTCCTGTCGCAGGCACTAGGCCGACCCACACAAGTTAGGTTCCATTTTTCTCGTAAGACTTTGGGGAACGCGGGGTGGGTGGAAATGTGTGGATCCACGCAGATTCCAGAACTTTCCACCACAGAAATGTGGGGAAAATGTGGTTTTTTTGACAATTTGTTATGTTTGCAAGGGATTCTGGGTAACAGAACCTGGTGGGAGGCAGTCAAGTCACCCCATCCTGGATTCCCCTGGGTATCTAGTTTTCAAAAATGTATAGGTTTGCTAGGTTTCCCTAGGTGCCGGCAGAGCTAGGGTTCAAAAACTACAGCTAGGCACTTTGCCAAAAAAGGGTCATTTTTCACTGCGAAATTGAGATGTGACCACGTTGCGTTTTGCGCCGTTTCCTGTCGCAGGCACTAGGCCGACCCACACAAGTGAGGTACCATTTTTCTCGTAAGACTTTGGGGAACGCGGGGTGCATGGAAATTTGTGGATCCACGCAGATTCCAGAACTTTCCACCACAGAAATGTGGGGAAAATGTGGTTTTTTGACAATTTTTTATGTTTGCAAGGGATTCTGGGTAACAGAACCTGGTGGGAGGCAGTCAAGTCACCCCATCCTGGATTCCCCTGGGTGTCTAGTTTTCAAAAATGTATAGGTTTGCTAGGTTTCCCTAGGTGCCGGCAGAGCTAGGGTTCAAAAACTACAACTAGGCACTTTGCCAAAAAAGGGTCATTTTTCACTGCGAAATTGAGGTGTGACCACGTTGCGTTTTACGCCGTTTCCTATCGCAAGCACTAGGCTGACCCACACAAGTGAGGTACCATTTTTCTCGTAAGACTTTGGGGATCGCGGGGTGGGTAGAAATTTGTGGATCCACGCAGATTCCAGAACTTTCCACCACAGAAATGTGGGGAAAATGTGGTTTTTTTGACAATTTTTTATGTTTGCAAGGGATTCTGGGTAACAGAACCTGGTGGGAGGCAGTCAAGTCACCCCATCCTGGATTCCGCTGGGTGTCTAGTTTTCAAAAATGTATAGGTTTGCTAGATTTCCCTAGGTGCCGGCAGAGCTAGGGTTCAAAAACTACAGCTAGGCACTTTGCCAAAAAAGGGTCATTTTTCACTGCGAAATTGAGGTGTGACCAAGTTGCGTTTTGCACCGTTTCCTGTCGCAAGCACTAGGCCGACCCACACAAGTGAGGTACCATTTTTCTCGTAAGACGTTGGGGATCGCGGGGTGGGTGGAAATTTGTGGATCCACGCAGATTCCAGAACTTTCCACCACAGAAATGTGGGGAAAATGTGTTTTTTTTGACAATTTTTTATGTTTGCAAGGGATTCTGGGTAACAGAACCTGGTGGGAGGCAGTCAAGTCACCCCATCCTGGATTCCCCTGGGTGTCTAGTTTTCAAAAATGTATAGGTTTGCTAGGTTTCCCTAGGTGCCGGCAGAGGTAGGGTTCAAAAACTACAGCTAGGCACTTTGCAAAAAAAGGGTCATTTTTCACTGCGAAATTGAGGTGTGACCACGTTGCGTTTTGCACCGTTTCCTGTCGCGGGCACTAGGCCGACCCAGACAAGTGAGGTACCATTTTTCTCAGAAGACTTTGGGGTACGCGGGGTGGGTGGAAATTTGTGGATCCACGCAGATTTCAGAACTTTCCACCACAGAAATGTGGGGAAAATGAGGTTTTTTTGACAATTTTTTAGGTTTGCAAGGGATTCTGGGTAACAGAACCTGGTGGGAGGCAGTCAAGTCACCCCATCCTGGATTCCCCTGGGTGTCTAGTTTTCAAAAATGTATAGGTTTGCTAGGTTTCCCTAGGTGCCGGCAGAGCTAGGGTTCAAAAACTACAGCTATTCACTTTGCCAAAAAAGGGTCATTTTTCACTGCGAAATTGAGGTGTGACCACGTTGCGTTTTGCGCCGTTTCCTGTCGCAGGCACTAGGCCGACCCACACAAGTGAGGTACCATTTTTCTCGTAAGACTTTGGGGAACGCGGGGTGGGTAGAAATTTGTGGATCCACGCAGATTCCAGGACTTTCCACCACAGAAATGTGGGGAAAATGTGGTTTTTTGGACAATTTTTTATGTTTGCAAAGGATTCTGGGTAACAGAACCTGGTGGGAGGCAGTCAAGTCACCCCATCCTGGATTCCCCTGGGTGTCTAGTTTTCAAAAATGTATAGGTTTGCTAGGTTTCACTAGGTGCCGGCAGAGCTAGGGTTCAAAAACTACAGCTAGGCACTTTGCCAAAAAAGGGTCATTTTTCACTGCGAAATTGAGGTGTGACCACGTTGCGTTTTGCGCCGTTTCCTGTCGCAGGCACTAGGCCGACCCACACAAGTTAGGTTCCATTTTTCTCGTAAGACTTTGGGGAACGCGGGGTGAGTGGATATTTGTGGATCCACGCAGATTCCAGAACTTTCCACCACAGAAATGTGGGGAAAATGTGGTTTTTTTGACAATTTGTTATGTTTGCAAGGGATTCTGGGTAACAGAACCTGGTGGGAGGCAGTCAAGTCACCCCATCCTGGATTCCCCTGGGTATCTAGTTTTCAAAAATGTATAGGTTTGCTAGGTTTCCCTAGGTGCCGGCAGAGCTAGGGTTCAAAAACTACAGCTAGGCACTTTGCCAAAAAAGGGTCATTTTTCACTGCGAAATTGAGATGTGACAACGTTGCGTTTTGCGCCGTTTCCTGTCGCAGGCACTAGGCCGACCCACACAAGTGAGGTACCATTTTTCTCGTAAGACTTTGGGGAACGCGGGGTGCATGGAAATTTGTGGATCCACGCAGATTCCAGAACTTTCCACCACAGAAATGTGGGGAAAATGTGGTTTTTTTGACAATTTTTTATGTTTGCAAGGGATTCTGGGTAACAGAACCTGGTGGGAGGCAGTCAAGTCACCCCATCCTGGATTCCCCTGGGTGTCTAGTTTTCAAAAATGTATAGGTTTGCTAGGTTTCCCTAGGTGCCGGCAGAGCTAGGGTTCAAAAACTACAACTAGGCACTTTGCCAAAAAAGGGTCATTTTTCACTGCGAAATTGAGGTGTGACCACGTTGCGTTTTACGCCGTTTCCTATCGCAAGCACTAAGCTGACCCACACAAGTGAGGTACCATTTTTCTCGTAAGACTTTCGGGATCGCGGGGTGGGTAGAAATTTGTGGATCCACGCAGATTCCAGAACTTTCCACCACAGAAATGTGGGGAAAATGTGGTTTTTTTGACAATTTTTTATGTTTGCAAGGGATTCTGGGTAACAGAACCTGGTGGGAGGCAGTCAAGTCACCCCATACGGGATTCCCCTGGGTGTCTAGTTTTCAAAAATGTATAGGTTTGCTAGGTTTCCCTAGGTGCCGGCAGAGGTAGGGTTCAAAAACTACAGCTAGGCACTTTGCAAAAAAAGGGTCATTTTTCACTGCGAAATTGAGGTGTGACCACGTTGCGTTTTGCGCCGTTTCCTGTCGCGGGCACTAGGCCGACCCACACAAGTGAGGTACCATTTTTCTCAGAAGACTTTGGGGAACGCGGGGTGGGTGGAAATTTGTGGATCCACGCAGATTTCAGAACTTTTCACCACAGAAATGTGGGGAAAATGAGGTTTTTTAATCAATTTTTTAGGTTTGCAAGGGATTCTGGGTAACAGAACCTGGTGGCAGGCAGTCCAGTCACCCCATCCTGGATTCCCCTGGGTGTATAATTTTCAAAAATGTATAGGTTTGCTAGGTTTCCCTAGGTGCCAGCAGAGCTAGGGTTCAAAAACTACAGCTAGGCACTTTGCCAAAAAAGGGTCATTTTTCACTGCGAAATTGAGGTGTGACCACGTTGCGTTTTGCGCCGTTTCCTGTCGCAGGCACTAGGCCGACCCACACAAGTGAGGTACCATTTTTCTCGTAAGACTTTGGGGAACACGGGGTGGGTAGACATTTGTGGATCCACGCAGATTCCAGAACTTTCCACCACAGAAATGTGGGGAAAATGTGTTTTTTTTGACAATTTATTATGTTTGCAAGGGATTCTGGGTAACAGAACCTGGTGGGAGGCAGTCAAGTCACCCCATCCTGGATTCCCCTGGGTGTCTAGTTTTCAAAAATGTATAGGTTTGCTAGGTTTCCTTAGTTGCCGGCAGAGGTAGGGTTAAAAAACTACAGCTAGGCACTTTGCCAAAAAAGGGTCATTTTTCACTGCGAAATTGAGGTGTGACCACGTTGCGTTTTGCGCCGTTTCCTGTCGCAGGCACTAGGACGACCCACACAAGTGAGGTACCATTTTTCTCGTAAGACTTTGGGGAACGCGGGGTGGGTGGAAATTTGTGGATCCACGCAGATTCCAGAACTTTCCACCACAGAAATGTGGGGAAAATGTGTTTTTTTTGACAATTATTTAGGTTTGCAAGGGATTCTGGGTAACAGAACCTGGTGGGAGGCAGTCAAGTCACCCCATCCTGGATTCCCCTGGGTGTCTAGTTTTCAAATATGTATAGGTTTGCTAGGTTTCCCTAGGTGCCGGCAGAGCTAGGGTTCAAAAACTACACCTAGGCACTTTGCAAAAAAAGGGTAATTTTTCATTGTGAAAATGTGGTACGTCCACGTTGCATTTTGAGCCATTTCCTGTTGTTGGCACAAGGGCTACCCAAACAAGTGAGGTACCATTTTTATCGGGAGACTTAGGGTAACACATAATTGTAGAGCAACTGTTATTACCTATTGACTTTCGATGCATTTCTGCCTTCCAAATGAAAGACAATGTGTAAAAAATAAGTCATTTTGAAAAATGACCTATAATTCTCATGCTAGTATGGGTACTCCCAATTTCGGAAATGTGCAAATATCTACTGTTTCTAAAATCTACATTTTGTTCCCATTTCAGAAATACATAGGTGTCTTTCATAACAATTTTTCCATGTATACATTTTCCCAAAATAATTGCTATATACCCGGTACATAATAAAAAACCATTGCAAGATGCTGCTCAGTTATTGGCTCTGGGTTCGTCGGGTTCTTGGTGAACCTACAAGTCCTATATATCCCCACAACCAGAAAGGTCCAGCGGATATAACGGTATATTGCTTTCAAATATCTGTCATAATTAGAAGAAGTTACAGGTGAAAACGTTGACACAAATGGCTGTTTTTTTCAACTAATTTTCAATTTTTCCTTCATTTAACTGTTAGTTTCTATAAGGAAAACTTTAAGGATCTACACAAATGACCCCTTGCTGAATTAAGAATTTTGTCTACTTTTCAGAAATGTATGGCTTTTCAGGATCCATTATTGGTTTCATACCCATTTCTACCATTAACTGGAGGGAGGTTGAAAGCACAAAAATAGCAAAAATAGGCTATGTCCCAGAAAAATGCCATAACTGTGTAAAAAAGTTGTTTTTCTGACAAAAGTCTGCTTGTCCCTGAAAGCTGGGAAGATGGTGATTTCAGCACCACAGCCCTTTTTTTGATGCCATTTGCAGGGAAAAAACAAGACGCTTTCATCTGTAGCCCTTTTTTCACATTTTTCCCAAAAAAACCAAAATGTTGCTGTATTTTGGCTAATTTCTGGGTCCGCTCCAGGGGAATCCACAAACCCTGGGTACCTTTACAATCCCCATGATGTTAGAAAAAAAGGACGCAAATTTGGCATGGATACCTCATGTGGTCAAAAAGTTACAGGGGCCTAAGCACGCACTACCCCAAATAGCCCAAAAAAGGCTTAGCACAGGGGGGGAAAAGGCCTAGCAGCGAAGGGGTTAAAGAAGCTTGCAAAAACGCCTCATTTGCGGTCTGGTAGAGTACCAGGATCAGTGATAAATGCCCCGTAATGTTTTTAAAGCGCCGCCATTTTAGGTGCTGGGGAAACTTCGGCCGATGAACCTCTGAAAGGTTAGAATTGCACAGGGCCGATAGAAATACCTGGCGTGCCTTGAAACGTGCGTAGGCGGCAGGGCTCCACAATCAGCGCCTGCCGTGAGACAAGGGATCCCAGGCGACACGGCAAAGACAGGCCATCAGGCAGGATCGCAACAGAGGGCGCCGTCTGCTGGGAGGATGCAGTGAGGGGTCCTGGAGTCAAGGGTCATACACTTACAGCCAGAGACACCAACCATCCAGGAAAAGCGGGTCCCCACTCGCAAGCCTCCAACGGTCGGTCGAGCGCCGGGCAAGGCCGTGAAGAAACGGCGGCAGCGGCATCAGAGGTCTGGCGCCAGGGGCTGCAAGGCGCGGGTGAAACAGCGCAAGGCAACCCGGGCTCCAGTCAGGGATGAAGGGCAGCCAAAGGGGCCAGCGTCGGCCAGCGTCGGTGGTGGATGGTGTCAGTGCCCACCGTCAGGCAACAGGTCTGCGAACAGGTCCGCGGGGTGGCGGCACTCGCGGCTTCAGCATGGGGGCAAAAAGTCAGTGTGCCCGGTCACCACCGCCCCCCAACAATCATCAGGGCGAACTGGAGACACTGAGGGAAGCACGCGGTGTCGGGGGGGCCAGCTGCTGCAGACGCCGGGGGCTCACTCAGAAATGACCCAGCTCCACAGCGGCGGACCGATCCGGGAACAAGAGATGCGATGAGCAGCGATGGAGTCCGGTCAGTGTCGGGAATGGACCCAGGACACCCGCATTGGCCGATCCAGCAGGTAAGATAACTGCCAGATCCTGCTTTCACGGTCAGTTTCTGCAGAAGAGGGCATTAAGGTCCAGGGGCAGGTGGGGGTTGGCCGGTGAGCGGGGTTTAAATGGGGATATTAACCAACTTGGAATCCCCAAACCGGGAGCTCCTCGGGGAAGCTCCTACTCCGCGGCCATCTTGAAACCAATCCCAATGTATTCACCACATAGGTCATGTGCTCATCCAGAACTGAGATTTTGCATTGGCTGTGTTCAAGGGAGAGTCCTACATTTACTGTATTTGTATTCAGATATCTATTACAGGAAGGATGTCAGTTGAAACTTGTCAGGTGCGTGTAACTCGTTATCTAATGGGACCTGTGAGTGAAAATATACTGGACTTTGTAACAATGTCTCTTTTAAGATTATATACAAATATGCGCAATGTAGGAAGCTGGCTCTTTCTATAGTGGATAAAAAAGACAAAAATAGATATACTGTGTAAAAAGTCCAGGCAAATACTAAACGAATTAAGAGGCACAAATTACATCCTAAATGCTATCTTTTGTGGTAGTGTGAGCGAGCATTTAGGCATATCAGAGGGCAGTGTTAGCATTTATTACATACTCAAAGGCAGTAAATGAGACACACACTGAATAAATAAATCCAACAAGATCATCGGAATCGGGTAAGTACTTTTCGGGTTATGCATGTTTACAGTTTTCAGAAATGGGCACTTAGTGCAATTTCTAGATCTGTAATATTATCGTACGGAGGAAAAACATATATTGCATTAGGGCAATTAGCAGCAACTTATGGGACTGTTCATCAAGATTTAAAGTGAGTATGGGGCATAGTCCAAGGCCACAACAATGTGTCACCTCAGGAGGCTCTGGGGCGCCCGGGTACAGAGGTGTGTCACACGTCGGGTGTCCAATTCTCTTCAATAGAAGAACAGTTTGGTTACAAAGAGGCTGCAAGCTGGGACTGAGAGACCAGTCCAGGGGAACCCACAGGAGGGCTTAACCCTTGAGATGCTTGGGCACGTGGGTACGCCTTTCTGTTGGAAACTGGGCTTCTTTGCAGCTGCCCCCTTCTCACTGTTTGCCCCATTTTAGACTGCTAGATGCCAGTTTTCTGGCTCTGATAGTGCACTGGGACCTGCTAACCAGACCCCAATGCCTGTGCTCTTTCACCAAATAGTGATGTGAATTGGTACACATAATTGGCAGGGTATTTTAACACCTTATAAGTCCGTAGTATATGGTACCAGTGGTACCCAGAGCAATGGCAGTAAAGAGGTCAACAGGGCTGCAGCACTGTATGTGTCACTCTTTGTGAATCAAGTAAAAGTATGTCTGCAGATCTGCCATGGCTGCCCTGAATAAGCAGCCTGTCTATTTGAGAGGGACTCATCATACACCATGTGCTGCAGAGCCCCACTACTACCTTAATATAAGTAAGTCACTCTTAAGGTTGTCCTCCTAGGCCCAGGAGATAGACTGCATTATATTAAATTATATTAAAGGTGTGTATATATATGTTTAAACATATATATCCCTACAGTAACCCTGTAAAGCAAGGCTTTACTGTAAGTGACCAGCAGTCCATAGAATAGTATGTGCTGCTCCATTATGGAACAACCAAATTTAGGGCCATATTATCAAGAACGGGCGATAACATTATCGCCGCTTTAGCGGCAGGAAACTGCTGCTAAAGCGGCGATAAGGGGCTTGATAATATGCCCTATAGAATTCCAATAGAAGCCCAGGTTCTGGTGTGAAGTACATCAAACCTGGGCTTCTATTGGAATTCTAGAGGGCGTATTATCAAGCCCCTTATCGCCGATTTAGCGGCAGTTTCCTGCCGCTAAAGCAGCGATAATAATATCGCCCATTCTTGATAATATGGCCCTGTGTTGTTTCAGGTGTCAACCGCTGTGCTTTCTCAACCCCAACACGGTTTTTGTGTCAAGGGTGAGCTGGCATGCATGTAGGTGCCACCCTGAGTGGGTGTCCCCCCTAGGATACAGTGACCCAGTGCCTTGGTGGGCTTCCCTGAGCCATTTGCTGCCAAGGCAAGAGGCTGCCCTCCTGGTGAGATGCGCTGGCACTTCCCAAGGATGGAGACAAAGGCTGGGCATTAAGGAGGTCACACCTCCTCCCTCCTAGGATAGCTAGTGTTTACAGCCATCAAGGCGATGAGCCTCAAAGGCTTTTATCCACCACTGATGTGTAATTCCTTGTCCCCACCCAAGAACAAAGCCCTTCCCACCCTGTACAGCCCAACAGGCAGGAAAATTAGCTATTCAGGAGGCGTACACCTCCAAAAGGCTAGCCACATCTTTAAGGTGGGCTAGGAGGTCTCTAAAGCAAAGGAAGGGTTCTGCCATGTTGGAAGACCCTAACATAGAGGACTCTGTGTAGGAAGGTGATGTACACCCACAGGATGTTGTCATCCTATGGGTAGGTTAGCCACAGGGACCAGTGGCCCATTGGCCAGCGTCCCTCACACCCATAACATCCCCTAAACAGGGATTTAAAGGGACCCTGACACCAGAACATCAGTTCGGACTTTGAATATGAGAAGAGGTACAAAGAAGACACCGCCACCGACAACAGGACCGTGGACTCCGCCGCCAGATAGGACACTTAAGTTCCCTGAAGAGACCAAATACTGAAACGGTGTGTCCATGGCAAAAGCTTATTACCCCAAAAAAGAGGGACTCCAGTGGACACCAGACATCGAAGCAGACTCTCTTGGATTGGCAGGACCAGTCCCATACAAGCTGCAGGAAACAATGTGCTGCATCACAAGAATTCCGACCCGCGGGACCTTTCGAGAGTGAGTCTGAAGAAAAGTGGTATCCTGCAAGTCCAGATTGGTACCCAAACTTTTACCAGGTTTCAAGCCGCTACTCCACTCCTGTCGACTTCCAGCCGCTGAAGTAACAGTGGACTACATTTGCAGCAGTCAATGATTAGTGATCACCAATCAGAGAGCACCTCACAGCGACATCGACCGATGTTGGCAATTACCCCCCTGCGGCAAGTTTTACAGCTCCTGTGGATCCCGTTCAGTACCAAGGACGGCCAAGTCATCTCTGCACCCAGACTCCCTGGGAAAGGCAAAGAAGAAACCACTTTTGGAACTTGGTCTAGGGACCCATACAACATTATCCACAAGAGGGTTCATTTGAACTCACCCTGTAGGTGACCGCGTGTCACCTGTGTTTTCCCCCATTGACTTCAATGGTATCAGTTTGACAGATTTACTGCATCTATTTTTTAACACATTAAAATCTACAACTCTGGTTGTATGTATTGTACAAAGTTCATATTGGTGTCAAGACTTATATAAAAATATAATCTTTTTTTATAAATTGGTGTCAAGGTTTCTTTTGAGTCATGTCATTTACTAATGTCAATGTTGGTATTGTGAAATGCTTAATACATGTTCCTCTGAGTACACCTGACTGCTCTGTGCCACACTACCTGGACCATGCTAAGTCTGCTAAGGGCAAAACCGAGGTTTATCTCTGTGTAGTGTGAGACTATTGTATGGTAAGCCCCCCAGCCAAGCCACATAATATTCCACTTTGCAACATTGAGCTGTGGGGCTTGGGTGCAGTGGTATCTTTTGATGTCAGATTTCAGTCCAGGAGTCTCTCGTGGTTGGAGGAGGCCTGCAGAAAGAGGCTGCAGGCAGCAGCTGGAAGTCCAGTCTGGGTACCCCATTGGCACTGTCACCTCACATGGACTCAGACTCTGGAGTGCGGTTGCATAGGTGCTTTGAGGCGTCAGAGGGCTGCGGTCACAGACTCAAGTCTTGGTCTTTGTTTTGCAGAAGAGAGGCAAACAGGACAGCTGGGCTACTCACGAAGTGGATATCACTCTCCCTTAATTCCCTTGATGTGCAGGTTTGCCTTCCTCAGTGTTGGTGTCTGGTCTGGGCACATAAATTCTTGGCTGCAGCAAGGGGTCCAGCACTCTGGATTGATCCGATTGATCCTGGTGTCCTCTCACTCAGTGGGAGGTCAGATCTGATCTTCGGGAGCACAAAGTCCTCTTCCTGGGTGGCTGCTACATCGGTCTGGCCGGGGAGAGACAACACAGTGGACTGCACCTGCACCTTGCAGGGGAGTAGCTCCTCTATTTCAAGGTGGTTTCTTCAGGCTATTGGCGAAGCACTGGTAGCCCTCTAGGTTTCTTGCAGACCGCACAGGACGAGTCTGGTTCTTCAGGCTGGCAGGGTTGGTGCCAAGTTAGTCGTTGCGCCTTGGTTCTTATGGTAGGACTCTTCTTCGTCCACTCCTTCTCTTGATCTATTGAAATCTGAAGTCCTGGTAACAGGGGGGTCCCCTAAATTTAGGGGTGTTAAGGGGAGTGAGGGGTATTAGCCAATGGACTACTTACCCCTGGGGTCACTACACCCCTTAGATGACCACTTCTTTTAGGGAGCGGGCATCACCCTATCCCAGAATTCCTCATTCTACCACACAAAATATGGTGGGATTTCTAAAGTCGTGTTCACTTCCAGCTGGTCACCCTAGAGGTGTGTCCAGCCTTCCAGTGCAACACGCCTCCTGCATAGCTAATTTTCTGCCAGTCCATGTGCCAAAGGCTCTGGACAGAGGGGGTCAGCTTCCTGTCCTGTATGAGAAGCCAGATTCACATACCAAAGGCGGTAAGTTCTTTGAAGCTTCCCTGTGTTGGAATGCTAATCTGAAGGTCATCCTGTGGGAGAGGGTGTGAACACCCTCTGCCCGAGCAGGCTTTGTTTCTGACCTCCTGAGAGCAAAGGCCCTCAACCTTGGGGGTCAGAAACTTGTCTTCGGTGGCAGGCTGGCAAAAATCAATCAGTCAGCACACCAGTAGCTGGTAGGTTTTCCTGGTGCACTACTAAAATGCCCTTTGGGTGCATGTATTATTAAATCCACCATTGGAATCAGTGTGGGTATATTAATACAAGGTGTTTCATACCAAACACCATATGTTTTGGTGAAGCCATTATGTAGCTGGGCATCTTGTTTTGACCAGTGCCCAGTACATACCTTAAGATGGCTTCCCTGCTCACTTGCAATATCTAGTAATAGAATTAGATCTCACAGGGGCACATCTGCTCATGCAGAAATGTCCTCACTTAAAATATAATGCACCCTGCCTTTGGGATCAAAGGTCTGCTGTAGGAGTGATTTACATATATTAAATGCAGTGACTTTGGCAGGGCACACAGGATTGTGTCATGTCATGCTTTCACTCATGGTTTGCAATGGCAGTCTGTGTGGAATTTGTATATGGGTCCCTTAGAGTGGCAAAAGATATGCTGTAGCCCTTAGGGACCTTTTTTAGAACCGCTGCCCTAGGTACCAGGAGTTATATTTACGAGTGACTGGGGTTAACAGAGGTGCTAAAGTCCTTTGACAATTGTAGCACAATTATTCAACACCTTGTTTTAGGGAAGGCGCACTGGTACTGAGGTCTTGTTAGCAGGCCTCAGTGCACTGTCAGAGTCGAAAATCAGCACCTAGTATCTAAAAAGGGGGCAAAAAGTGGGCGGTACTTGCAACAAAAGCCTAGGTCTTTACATTCTAAATTTAGACAGTCTAAATACTTTGGTTCATTTAGGAAATATTTAGTTATATATAAGCCATGCTGAAATGTCTCAACACTTAAGTGTAGAGCATATAAAGTTAATGTTTGGGATTTGCAATATTAGGTGACTCGAATGTAAATAATGATAGGCTTATCTCTTGTGAGCTGTTTATGTAATGCCAATGGAATTCTACAATCTTATTGTTTTTAGTTTAAAAAAGAAAAATTAGATTATCTTTTTGATCTTGTAATTTCAGCCCTGAAGAAGTGGCAAGTACAAGTCATGAAACACGTGTTGGCTGAATATATTTGATGACATATTCTATGTATCAGAAAAATATATTTGTAATTATATCATTGTTTTGGCGACATTTGAAAAATATATTTCTCACATAATATATTTATGGCTAAGAAATCTGTTATGATAATCTGTTAAAAATAAATCAGATTGGAAAGTGAGATAAATACATGTATAAGTATATTTGTTGACTAAATGTTAGTAAATTGCTCCCTTCAAAAAATTTATATAATTTTTAATGTATCGACTAGGTGGGGCACCAGTCCAGTAGGTGAGTCTGCGCAGGGCCAGTTGTATCTTTGCCTGTAACTAATAATAGGTTCAAAAATCAGCACTCATCAAGGTTAAGGAAGTAAGAATTTTTAAAGCAAGCAAGTAGGTTTGGTACCCAAAGGGTGGGGACAAGTGTAGCAGAATATCATCTGTAAGAAGATAGATCCTTGTTAATTTCTGCCTCCTCAATGGTCACCATGGGTAAGAAAGAAACAGAATCATATCTCTCCTAAAGGGATCCTTCGGAGGAGACTGCTCAATGGATTCTGGAGAAACAGAGTGATTACCAGATAGGTACTTATGTCCATAAGAAAAGTGTACTATGGAGCACTTGTAATGAAAGGGTTTAGGTAGAGTATGTTTTTGCATCTATGGAACTTTACAGCTATGATAACCAGATTAGGACATACTTGCAGAGGTCTCTTCCCCAATGTGTGACTGCGGTTGGGGATGGTGTTGTGGAGAAAGGGGTTAGAGCATCATGAAGAATAGCTTGCCAGGCTGAGGATATATTGGCTTAAAAGCAGTCTAAGGAGGTTTTCAGTTTCCTGGAAGACCGGAAAGGAGTTAAATTACTTCTTCTAGATAGCACAGAGAAGGGGGAGCATCTTCAGCAAATTTATTAGTCTCACCTATTCTGAAAGCAGGATTAAATGGGCCCCTCCTTTTCCTTAAGATAGCCTTGCTAATTAGTCATACCCATATGTTGTGTCATGAACTACAATCTTTTCTTTCATGCTAAATTGAAATTTAGCCTAGTCAATAAGAATGGCTTCTTAAATATTAATTTCAAGCCCTTTTCCTCCTGTTCCCTCTTTGTTGTTCTGTTTGTAGGCAAAAAACTGCATTACCCTCAATTTGAAATCAGCTGACAGGAGGGTAACAGTTGAGAGATTGTTGGAGATCAAGTGTTTGCTGCTCAAACAAAAACAAATAGAGATCTACCTTAAAAATGTTTAACTGGAGACTCACATTGGATGTGATGCATTGTGGTACATCCACGATTGTGCCAGGGTGTAAATAATGTGGGAAGCCAGATTGCAAAGAATTGTAGGGTGAAAGTGACTCTATGGCTGAGGAGCAGAGAGTAATGGAGCTAGCAGTTCATGTGCAACGATAAGGAGGGGTGGGGAGCACAACATGTAGTATAGAAAAAAGTGGAAGAAGTGGGTAGAATCTATTGGGCGGGTGTCAAGCTTGATGTGAAGCAAGGGATCAAAAAGAAAACTTCATAAGGTGAAAAGTAAACATGAAGGAACAAAGGACAATTACTCTATAAACCACCTTATAAATATCAAACAAAGGTTTGAATAGACCTCAATAAAGTGAAAGATAAATTGAAAAGATCAAGTGTAGATCACCCTATAAGAATAAGCACAGAATAACCACTTTAAATTTATGTTTCATGAATCATAGAGTAGAAATGAGTACAAAAGGAAAGGCTCTGGTAAATGAGAAGTAGGGGTAGAAAGTTATCAATATCATTGTAAACGGAGATAGAAAAAACAGGACTGTCCTTGCTAGGAACAGCACAAGAGGTAGAGGAATGGGGCTCTAGCTATGAGCTGCAGATGCAAGATTTAATATCGTAATGTTTCTTCTGTTCATAAGGTTGTTGATTGTAATGGGGTAGCAATTAAAGAGATATGGAAATATAGTTTCAGCCTCCTAATGACATTTAGATTGCAAACTAGGAAAATCCATATTATGTGGACCTTTCTATTAAACTATTAAACCATTACAGACCTCACTATTAAACTATTATAGAACTCACTCCTTAGAGCCTGGTATGAACATACTGATGATGTACATCTGTATATTAGCATGCCCTCTAAATCTGACGTTTTTCAGCTATGCTCTGCCTTAAAAATTATAAAAACCCGGATGTTAAAGGAGCATCCAAGGTTAAACTTGCAAAAACTGAATTCATGCCTACCTCTTCAATGAACCCTGATTTTTTGATCCATCCTAGGCTGTTTTCACTCCCTACCCTTGATTTTATCCTTTAGATCTTCAACAGTATCAAAAATCTGGGTTTTGAGTCTTGATGGGCTATGACACCTAAAACAAAGTGAATTGCTAATAAAGTGAACTAGAACAAATTTTTACAAACTCTATTAATGATAAATATAATTTTTAGAGATCTGCTGAAGACTGATACAATGTATTTTGGAAACACAGCAGCAGCAGCTATTTTATGAACATTTGAGGATTAGGTTTTACCTTAATTGTTATATGAGAGGGAAACTGCCTTTGCAGCCTAATATGTAATAACACAGTTGTCTTAGATTGTAAATGCTGTATTGAAGCACAGAAACTTTGAAAAATAATGAAAACAGCAGTATGTCCTCTTATATTTACAATTTTTTTTTGTCATCCGGGTTGTTGTTCTATCTCTCTTATCCTTGTTGTGGCCAAATATCTATACCAACTTGTGACACATTATTCCAGGACTCTTTTGGATCTGCCAGTTGTGTACATCATTTATAGGAAAGCTTTCAGTACATTACGAAACAAAATCGGTCTTGATTTCCGTTCTGGTCAACCTCAGGATGGCAAGAAATGTTGGTGGTTTCTCTGACTTAGGGCCTTATTACGACTTTGGTGGTCTTCCAATGAGAACACCACCGCAGCAGTCCCAGGAAGACCACCAAGGCCGTGATGAGCACGCCAGCTGGATTATTTGTTTAATCCAGGGTGGACGGGTGGTGCGGCAGCATTCTCATGGCAGCAGCTGTGTTAGACTCATAGGAGAGCCTTAGCAGCATAACGCTGCCGTGAGAGTGTCTGCAGCATGTTCCTGCAAGGTGTGGCATGCACCATGTTGTGCATGCCACACCGTTCAGGAACTGAGGTGCAACGCACCTCCAGGTCCAGAATCGGCCGGAGGCCCCCCTAACCTGCATGTCTGCCACCCTTTTCATGGCCGGGTCCCCGCCATGAAAAGGGTGCCAGCATTTTCAAGCCCCTTTGCGCACTGCCACCACCATGGGATCCTGGATCTCGACAAAGGCGGCGATCCTGTGGCGGTTCCCACTGCCACCATCATAATACGGCAGGCAGACCTGCAGTGGTGGTCCAACCACCACTGCAAGTACTGCGGTGCCAGGACCGCCATACTCATAATAAGGTCGTAAATCTTGTTGAATTTATTAGAAGAGAGCTGTCATAGTTTGATCATATAAATTATGTAGAAGACTTGATGCTTGTAGAGTACTTGAAGACTAGACTCCATTTCAGGCTTAATGTCCATGTGTCACTTTAATCCCAATTCATTCTTCATTTGAACAATAATGCTAATTACATTCACATCATTACTGTTTTGGCTGGAGAGAAGGTGGGAGCATGTCCACAGTTAATTCCACTCATAGTTGGACAAAAGAGTGCACCCCAAAAAAAATTATTTGCTCATCAGCTAGGATTCAATATCTGGTTTTAAAGGCAGTAGATTACCTCTTTTGGGAGACTATTATAAGCAGTTTCTCAGAAATGTTTCAATCTTCATGCAGTTGTCAAGGGATTCATCAACTCCACATGATGATCTGTATAGAGGAGCAGGACTGCTCTCTTGACCGTGGAAATCTATGAACTAATGGCCTTAATCACTGTGCTGACCTGGGGCTCTAAAGAGAGCTAGAAATTGAAAATGAGTTCCAGGCCTCTACTTTCAACACCTTGTAAAGGCTTTCAAAATATGAAAGTTTTTTTTTATACTTGAACTTGAATTTTGCTACATAAGTTATTCATTTGATCTCTTTTCTTTTTTTTGAAATGACTGCTTTTTTGGGCAATCTGAATTTTTTAATTTTTGTGTACGACATCCTTGTATAATTAATTAAGCTCAAGTTTGCTTTCTTCCTCTAAGATTTTTTTTAAGTATTAGCACTGAACTGGGAACATCAACAGGTTTTTTATAATATGATATGCTCTGATCCATACATTTGTATATGGGAAAGCAACTAGAAGGATCTGTCTTATATTCAGTGGTTTACTATGGGAAACATTTAATGAGGCCTTATACTCTCATAAAAATCCTTTCTGTAGTGCTGTTTTTGCATTAACCATACACATCCTACAGGTCACAGCTATTGCTCTTTCTATATTTTTCTAGTTTCTTCTTTTCCTCAAAAAGATTTTTTTAATAGTTGGGCAACCTGTTTTTCAGGTTGTATCACATGTGTAACGATTTGGAAATATTCTTCCTAAAGTACAAACTTTGCCACTTTAAGATTGTGATTTATTTTAATCCTAAATAATATTTGCTTCAAATACATTTGAAATAGTGAGGAAAATAACGAAGCTCTGTTGGAAATCAGGCTACTAGTTGAAGGGCAGCAACCAGGATCTCTCTCAGGGTGAGACACAAGCAAACCCCAAATTAACCTGTTCTTAACCCTCTGGTAGCTTGCAACAAAAGAAGTCAGGCTTAACTTAGATGCAATGTGTAAAGTATTTATGCAGCACTTCAAACAGTAATAAAGAGAAAAGAAGAACACTCCCAAACCAATTAAAAAGAATAGAGTACCATTTGGCAAATGATTTGCCACCAAAAAGATAAAACTCCAATCAGTAGAACCAGAGTTATGCAATTTTAAAGATTTAAGGTAAGTATAGTGCCAAAAAGCACAAAGCTACCCTCGTTTCTATCTGGTTGTGTGAAACGGGGTGAAAGTCACAAGTTCTAGCTGATTGCGATAGAGTGCAGGTTGCATACTGGAACCTGTTAGTCATGCTCAAAGAGTTACCTTCTAACTCCATTGAAAAGAATTCTGTTCACGGTGGAAGGGGCCGCGAGTAGCAGAGAGAACACCGTGGATGGTCATCAATGTAGCACCAAAAGCATGTTGGTTGTCACAAAAGGTTGTTGCTGTAGCATGAAAATCCTGTTGGGCATCGCTGCTGGAGCTTCACATTGATCTTGCATTGCTGGGCATCACTGGTGGTCACATTGGCTTGAAGACTTGGGCCCACCAGAGCTTCGCATTGGCGGGTGGCATGGGCAGGTAAAATCTTGGTATGAACAGGTTGATTTGCAGTTGTGAAGATACCAAAACATCTGGATTTCTCATTTTGTTTGGAGAGGAGCTCAGCTGATGCCACACTAAGGGTCCTTGACCTGAGGGTCACCTCTTGGGGGGTCAGGAATTCACATCCAGCAGAAGCCAGCAGGGCTCAGGCAGGTCCAGCTGTAGGTCCAGGAAGCAGGTCACCTGAGCAGTTGAGGGGAGCCTCTGGAGCTTGAATGTTTTTATAGCCCAGAACAGGAGGTCAGTCAGCAGACACTTAGAGCTTCATTGCGATAGCGGTCGTACAAGAGTCTGACCGCCATCGTATTGGGATGGAGACCGCCCCACATGTAGTCAGCGGTTCCACCCGTCTTATTTCAATGCGATCACTGTGAAGGTGGCCGTAAACATAACTTTTTCAATTGCGGCTTGTGCTGCAGCCCAGAAAAGGGCAGCAGGAGAAGCCACAATTGAAAAAGTTACATTTTTAAACATCCTTGCACCGTGTGCCAGACGCCATGTAGTCCCTGGCACATGGTGCATGGATGTTTGGGGGGCACCACATGCGCCCCCCCCTGGGCCATAGTGGGGGCCCATAGGGAACGGTTGCCCTGCTAGGGTCCCCCAAAGTCCCATTCCATCTGCCTTTACATGGCAGTCGCACTGCCATGTAAAGGCAGAGGGAAAGGGTCATCGTAATCTCTATGATGGTGCTTCC
The DNA here is from genome assembly GCA_963921515.1 of Calotriton arnoldi. Classification (NCBI taxonomy): domain Eukaryota; kingdom Metazoa; phylum Chordata; class Amphibia; order Caudata; family Salamandridae; genus Calotriton; species Calotriton arnoldi. The sequence continues at coordinate 454,581 of CAWUFW010002954.1, forward strand.
ACAGGCTCCGCCCCCATTATAGGGATTACGCTCTGACCGATGCTCTGACGGGCTCCTTTAGCCTGTCAGAGGCATCGGTCGGTCCCTCTGCCCGTTGAGCTCCGACTGACTGTATCATTATGTGGCAGTCGGACCGCAGCCCCAGATGTCGGATGGACCACCACTGACGGCCTGTCAGTGGCACAGCCCGACATCATAATCTGGCCCTTAGAGTCAATTCAACCTGGGATGAAGGGTGCAGGTATAGTCTTACTTCTCAGCAAGTAGGGCAGCAGGCAGATGGGCAGCAGAGTAGTAGTGCAGCAGATTAGCAGTCCTTCAGACAGCAGAGCAGCACAGCAGTCCTTCTTTTGTAGTATCCACAAATCCAGGAGTGTACTGAAGAGTTGGGTCTGAGTGTCCATTATTTATATCTGGTGCATTCTTTGAAGTAGGAGAAGTTTCTAGATAATTCATTTTAACGCCCTTGAAGTTTCCTGCCTCCCCTGCCCTGACTCCAAGCTGGCTGCATGAACAATACCGTGGTGACAAGTCCTTTCTGTGACGGCAGGACTCTTCCTATTCAGTTGCAAGTGGCTTCCTGCCAGTTGATGGCCCATCCAGGCACACCTAATCCCTCTATAGGGGGCTGTCTGGGATAAATAAACAAAATCCAACTGCCAACTGCACCCAGTCATGCGACCCAGGAACAGGCTGCAGGCACCAAACAGTTAGGGCAAGAAAATGCCAATCTTCTAAAAGTGGCATTTTACAAATTGTATCTTAGAATCTGACTTTACTATTAGAGAGGATTTTTAAATACAATTTCTCAGACACCAAACATGAAGTGTTTACCAGTTCCCAATCAAATGTTAGCACTTATTAATGTAATCGGGCAACCCAATGCTATCCTATAGGGGGAGGTACACCTCACAGTAGTAAAAATTTAATTTAGGGTTTATTTCACTACCAGGACATGTAAAACTTAAAAGTGCTTTTAATTACAATGCACCCTGCCCTATGTGCTACCTAGGGCCTACCTTAGGGGTCATTTATATGCAATAAATGAGGAGTTTAAGGCTTGGAAAGGGGGTTATATTAAGTGGGTGTCACAATCAGTGCTGCAGGCCCATTTGTAGCATTCAATACACAGGCCGTTGGTACATGTAGCACCACTTTACTTGGGATTTTCAAGTAAATTAAATATCCAAAATGGGTGTAAGTCAGTGTTACCATGTTTAAATGAGAGAGCACTAGAACTTTAGTACTGGTTAGCAGTGGTAAGGTACTCAGAGTCCTAAAGCCATCAAAACCGAAGACAGTAAAAACAGGAGGCTGGATAGCAAAATATTGGAGTAAAACCACACCAAGGATGTCAGGTCCAACAAGTTACCTGCCCAGGACTGGAATGCCTTGCATTGCGATCCCAGGAAAGAAAATCAATGACCTAAAGAGGGCGGGATGATCACCACTATGTCCTAGTTGCCTTATTGTTTTTGAGCCACTAGGTAAAAAAAAATTACCAGTGAGGTCAGCTGACAAGTCTTTGTTAAAGGAAACCTGGTGCTTCTCCCACCTTTAAATGGGGAGGGGAAAGCCAGCCTGAAAGGTAGCAGGAGGCTAAGTCCTATACTCCCCTGGCACAGGACCATCCAGTTAGTGCAGGTGTTGCAATGAAGGCACAGAACTTTATCGAAGTTTAGTCAAAATGTATAACTTTGATGAACAGGGAGTTTTCTCCTTGCATGTGCTTGTATCAGCAATATATTTCCCTGCAAAAGACCACCATGCCTCTCATGGCAATCCAGGGCAAGAAAATCTAATGACAGTTTACTTTCCAAAAGGTTTGGGGTAACACAGCGGTGGATGGGCTGTCAGGTTAAGGCTTCCAACAGTGGCACCAACTGAGGCTCCTCCACCAGAAACCTTTCAAGTCCCCCGCCTCTAAATTGGGTGAGAGGACCACAAGTTTGGTGTTGAGAGTCTGTCTTTTTTTGAAAAATGCTCTGCATCTGCCAAACTGTACATGTCCCCTCTGGGTGCTGAGCTTATAAATAAATAATTAAGCATTTATATCAATGTGCCTTCCAATACAGACACAAATAATCATAAATCGTATAAAAACTTAAATTATGTGATTGAATGTCCTTTTTCAAAACTACTAATTCAAACTATTTTTTTTGTAGCTTTCACAAAGGGTACACTGTTAGAACCTTTTATTCTGACATACTATATTTACTATGACTGCCAGTTTGACATTAATTTGGATCCCAGTATTAAATATGGACTTTGAAAATAAAATCAAACTTAATGAGATATGAATGAAGGCAACCATTCAGATTTCTTGAGAGATTTTGAGTTCCAACTTATTCAGATATATGCTTGTTGAAAAAGCAACTTAGATACAAATATCACTGGATGTTGTAGTTGAGATCTTGTATGTGATGGATAAGAACAAATGTATTTGTATACATGCATGAATCTTTGTTATGTGTGAAAAAGAAGTGGAGGATCTGATCTGGCAGGAGGAGAGCATTGCCTGCTCCACTCACAGATCCGCAGTGGGTGTGTTGGGACTGGGATGTGTCTCTTCCCCATCCTCTACCCTTATCCAGCTGCAGTTTTACCAACTATAACTCTGCATCTTGTGAAACTAGGTTGGTGCAGTCTGACCTAACAATGTTGTGCCCCAAATCACCAGACCAAGGTAGAGCTGAAGCGCCCTTTGAGATACCAATCTGCCATACACAGCATACATGGCATGGGGTGCTCACGAAGACCCATTTTTTCTTGGCAGTCAGGTACTTTCACTCCTGTATTTATCATGGAGACAAAACAATACTACTAATACCTTGATGAAAATAGGAAAACATGAGCTAATCACTCATGCAACAAGACAACTTAAGATCTCTGGGCCAGATGTACAACCATTGGAAATTGCGACTCGCAATTTCCAGTGTACAACAGTGTCTGAGACACTGTTTGCGATTCCAAATGGGGTCGCAAATTGCACGCCTCATGCATATTAATGAGGACGTCGCAATTTGCGACCCCATTGGGAATAGCTGGCACTACCAGGGATGGGAGCCTGCTGGGGTCAGCAGACTCCATGTCTGGGACTGCTTTTAAATAAAGCATTTTTTTTTTAAATGCAGCCCATTTTCGTAAAGGAAAACGGGCTGCATTTAAAAAAAAAAAAATGAAACGTTTGTGTTTCATTTTTTAAGGGCACTTAAAAAATGTTTGCGCATTCATTCCCTGGGGACCCCTTCCCGTTTGCAATTGGTTTACCACCCTCTTGAAGAGGGTGGTAAACTGTGAGTGTTTTGCGGTTGCAAAACATTCTTACATTGGTGTTTGACTCGCTATTAGGAAGGGACGCCCATGGAACGCCCCTTCCTAATAGCGAGTCGCTAACCCTATTTTGGAAGTCGCTATTTAATTAGCGACTCGCAAAATAGGGTTAGTCCATGGGCCACAGGTTTATTACGTGCACAAACGGGTCTAAAACCCACTTACGCACGCAAAAAACCATCGTACATCTGGCCCTCGGTTCTAAAGAGTGAGATGGAGAGTGTTGCATACACTGTGCTAAAGTTGGCATGTGCCTAGTAAGCCTGCTGATTTTGAGTGAAGCTTTATGTCAATGTCTTTTGCGATTGGAATTGAACGTGTGCATTCTACTAGTGAGATGGTATTTCCGAGAGACACAGAGGTGTAGAATGTATTATTTGTGGGATGAGTGGCATGTAGTACTGCCTGAGCTCTCTTCTTCATGGTTTTTCACACAGATATAACAAACAAATGCCCAGCCAGCTGCACAAACAGCATGTCTCACGGCTAATACACTAAAATACTGTACTAATATGATATAGTATAATAAATTACTATACTGTACTTTTGTTCATACATGAATGTTGCAAAATGAATCAAAAAACTATTATGAACTGCAATTTTTGCTTCAAGTACTGCAAACACTGCTGTTAGAGCTCCATAAAGGACTCATTTGAACTGGAGTATCTGGGAGTATTTATCATATATGTTTTTCACGAGGCGGTTCCTAGTTTACAAATAAAGTTGCAATCGCAAAGATTATTTTTCAGAACTTTACTAGAGGAATGGAATGATTTAAAAGTTTTTTTTTTTTTAAACAGAATAGGAGATGACACATATTGTCAATGGAATGGGAGAGCAAGTATAATGAATATTAAGTTGAACAGACTCCTATGAGAGCTGTCTGAATTTTCAGAAAAAGGGAACAGCTACAAATCAAGTGTTCATACAAAAGAATTGTGCTAGGTTTTGGCTCCCAAGAAGACATGACATGCCATGTAAGATATTAGCGTATCAACTAAACAGAGCTTTAGGACATTCAACCAAAATTGAAGGTTAAATCTAAACACCGATTTCTTATTGCTGAATCCTAATTGAACTGTAGGTAGTGGAATTATCCGTGTTTTGCTTTATATTTGCCTTTTTGATTTTTTAATTTATATTAATTGCTTGCTTAGGGATAGAATAGAAAAAGTAAACAACTCCTTTGCTACTTTGATGACTTAATCCCCCGGTACAGGCTTGGAGTGAGATCCAGCACGTCTTTTAAAAATCATGATTACTTCTTGCCGTTTTCGTGCTGTGAGCCACATGGAATTTTACTTACATTATGATTTGGTCGCGCAGTCGTAAAATAAGTACCTTCTCTGCCACATCAATTTATGCATTAAGCCTACTTCTATAACAGTTCTAAAACGGGTTTTCTTTTAAAATTAAGGGTAATAAAGATTAGCGATAGGTTTTAAATGTTGTTTACTAAGATAGTTAGTTTTGCATATGCCATGAGCCTGAATTGCCCAATATGTATTCATCAAATATCCAAAATTAGTAAGTGATAGAAATCGCCTTTGGCAGAAATAATCATATGACGTACTATTAATAAAAAGCAAGGAAATGATTTATGTTATCATTGCTCCGTCCATCATTTGGAGCATTGAAATTGACTGTTTCTTTTGCCAGCTTTCACAAGCAAGAGAATGTATAATTTGTGTTACCGTCTGAAATGTACCTAATCCCTTTCTTAGAATACAGTTAAACTTGTACATTTGGTGGATGGCACATTTCAGGTAATTCTCTCATCTTGACAATCTGCAAGGGTATGCCCAGAACTAGGTCCCTTCCTCGCTGTGCCACTGGATTCAAGCTAGCCTGGTTGAAGAGGGGTGATACCCAGAAACTGGTCCCAAGATGCTTGTTTCCGGTCCAGGGAGGACTCAGCTCAGGCTGGACTCGTCTCATGGGGAGCATTTCAAGACTGATTCGCATATGGCTGGGTCCAAACTGGGATGAAGTGGCAAACAAAATAACGATGTATTAAACCCAGATCTGTAACTGGGGATGAGTGTTCGAAACGTTTCAACACTCCGTCCTTCATTTTTTTTTGTGATATGGCATCCAATTCATAGCCTCAGGGAAAGAAAAGGCTCCAACCATCTTGAACCCACCCCTGGACCTAACTTGAGTGAGTCCTGACTCTCCACATTGTTCTATTCCAGTCCTGGACTCCTGGAAGTGGTGCTAAGTGTTCCCAAATCCCAAACTTGAGATATTTCTGCCAAGAAGTGCTCTGAGAACCAAGAGGCGACCAAGACCTTCCTCGTCGCATATCCACCCAAGGTATATCATTAATTGGCCTGACTTCACTGCAGCTCCCACTACTCTTTTCTCCGCACCAGTAAACCCTGTTCAGTGGCTCCTCTCAGAATGGGTCTCTGGCCTCGGGGAGCGCTCGTCAGTTACAGACTGCGGGTTCTCCTGCTGGAGATTTTCGACTTCCATTAAAAGAGACTAAGTACAAATGTAGAAAGCTTCACTGAGACTTTGTCCACCGGCTCCTCAATAAAGAGGCCTCCTTCTCAAACATCGCCAGCTGCCTTGATGTGCAGTACATATCTTTTTCTTGAAAGAGTCTTTCAAGTCCAAAGGTAAGCAGAGACTGGGCCCAATCCACTTACTGTATCGTGGTCCATTGTGGTGGACCAGAACTTTCGACTTTGCCCTGGTCTTGCACGACTACATGTCCGAGGTTGCTGCTTTGCTCTTTTAGGTGCCATCTTACACTTAAAATGTAAAAAAATATAACTATGGTTATACTAATTTGTTTTTTGTCTTTTTGACATCAAATAACTTATTAAGATTGACTAAAGTAATGTGCGATTTTTCTTGTTGTTTTTTCACTTTGTTACTATATGTGTTACATAAATACTTTACATATTGCCTCAAAGTTAAGCCTGACTGCTCTTGCGCCAAGCTACAAGAGGGTTAAGCATAGGTTAATTTAGTGACGTTTTGTGTTTCATCTTGTCAAGGACTGTGGCTGTTGCTTGAGTAGGGTTTCAACCCTCTCAACCAGCAACCCATTTTTTCATAAGTTCAATCCTCAACACAAGCCCCACTACAAATGCATCGGGTGGCGTTGGGCCAGGCTCTGCGATCTACACTTCACAGGCAGCCAGCTCCACAACATGCACAACCTTCTGTCATGCATGTGTGGGGTTGTCTTTATAGCCATTCATGGCAGGGGTTGGCCGCAGGGCCTGGCCATTGAACAAACCCTCATGGGCAACCAACCCAACGCCTCAAACACCCAGTCCCTGCTTTCAACCCTTAGCAGGCAAGATACCTTAAACCACACCCAGCTTTTGGTCAGATGCAGCATGGGGTTGGGTGCCCTGACTCCAACAGCACACAGGTTTTTGGCATGCTCAGCATGTGGTTAATCTCGCTAGGCCTGAGCATAAACCTCTGCTCCGCTCGCAGTGTTTGCAAAATTCAGGCACTCCGCGGAGCAGTGCAGAGTTCCTGAATTCTTCCTGCCGGGAGATTTGTTTTGGTGCTCACTCGCAAGTGGCACTATACTCTTGGGCCGCTAGCGACCGCGCATGAGACTTCATTCTGGCTCGCACCGCTAGGGAGCTCCTGAGAGACTTCGCACTCACTTGCATGGCTTCCAGCTGTGACTGCACCAATCTTGTGCTGATTGCAGTCGCAAACACATCCATCTTGGGTAGCTTTTATGCTTGAGAAGCAGCTAAAGAGGCTTTTTGAGTGGATTTTCTTCTCCAGCGGACCGTTGGAGTTATTTTTTGTGGGAAAAAAACTTTTTTTTTTCCCAACTGGAAGGAAGTTCCCCAGAGACTCCAACTTCCTGTTCCTACCAGTGCTGTTTCCATCTCCTGGTCACTTTTCATTTGGATTTGAAGCTGGAAGGATCACTCTGTTTGCCTGCTGCATTTATACCATTGGATTTAAGCACTTTGCTTTTGGTATTTGACAAGTAAGTTCAAAAACTCCTGCATAAGGGTGTATTGTGATGGGTGGCCTGCAGTTTCATTAGAGGCCTAGTTATATTTTGGGATGTAATTTTTCTTCTTTTGTAAAGGAACAACGTTGCACAGTTCTGTACATTTTCTCCATGTTTGTTAAATTTACAATATTCATTTATTTTACTATGGGGCCTAGTCTGTCAAGAGGCCATCCAGTAGGCCCAGGCCAGTGCTAGTCATGGGTGAATGAAACAAATGTTTCTCTGGTTTATGTTGTTTTAAAACATCATTTAGGGCTGCTATGGCATTGGATTAAATTAAAAGTGTGATTTTATGAGGGCATTTCACTTTTGTGTGTACAAAATATATGTGAGGTAATATTTGATGCCTTGGGAGGATGTGTGTTGTTGTAAAGTATTTATAGATCAGTTAATTTTTATTTTTGACATTTCTGAATTAATGGTAGTGTTTTCTTTAGTGTTACCATGCCTCCTTTGTCTGTCCAGTGTGTGTGTGTATGTGTGTGTTTGCCATAGGCCACCATTGATTTGTCTTCGTTCTCCATGCCATGTGGCCAGGGTTCATTTTGTGGAGTCTGTGTCCATAGGCCTGAATGTGCTCTTGTTGTTCCTCATGCCACCGTGCTTGCTGCTGTTGTTTGGCAATTTTCTGCACCAGGCAGATTGCTTTTGCCATAGGCTTGCATGTGTTCTTTGTTCCTCATGCCTCTTGCTCAGTTTTGTTGTTGCCTTTTGTCATAGGCTTGCATGCATTCTTTGTCCCCATGTATCCTTGGTCAGTGTTGTTGTTTGACCATGTGGCACTGGCTGGCAGCCATTTTGTGCATCCAGCCATGTGCTTTTACCATAGGATTGCATGTGTTCTTTGTTCCCCATGCCTATTTGCTCAGTGTTGTTGTTTGACCATGTAGCACTGGCTGGCAGCCATTTTGTGCATCCAGCCAGTGTGCTTTTGCAACAGGCTTGCATGTATGGATGTGATATCAGTTTAATAATATGCTTGATCATTGTAGTATGTATATTAAGAATATGATTTTGATGAACATTGCTTATATATTACCTGCGTTTTTTGCTTTTTTTTATTTTGCACCTCTTTGCCTCATAATAGGTCTCTTCTCATTCACCCATATTGAGTTTTTTTATTTGAATGTTATTTTTTATTTTTTATTGTTGTATTTTAATTTTTAATTTTTTATTGTGTTAGTTATATTTGTATTTGTTTGAATTTTTGTATTTTTTTAAAATTGTATTCTTTATTTTTTTAAGTGTTTTGTAAAAAAAGTATTTTGAAAAATGTTTCTTTTTTCCTTTAAAAAAAATAAATATTTTTTTCATTTTGCCCCAGTTTATCCATTTATCCATTCATCTATCCATCCATCCATCCAACCAACAATCCATCTATTCATCCATCCATCCATCCCCCATAGGCATACAGCCGTACAACAGCATTCAGTTTTTTTTTTAGTTATAACTCCATTTTCTCCTGGACACCCTGGCTGCAGTGCACTGCAGTCACATCAGCATCATCCATTTTTTTTAAAGAATATTCCATTTCCCCCACAGTTCCTGCCATAGGCGCACAAACATACCTGCATTTTTAAAAACACTATTATTCTACTTAGCCATGCAGCTCCCTGAGTGCAATAGGTGTCTCCTTTATGGACGTAAATTAAAATGATCTATCTGTCTATTGTGTGTGTTCTCCTGATGGGGTATTAAATGTTATAGTATAGTGTTGTGGTTTGACTTTAAAGTGGCTATTATTTATTACCTAAGTAACGAATCACACTAATATTGCCTTTGTCTGTACTAGTTCAAACTGCAACAATGTCATGTTTCACTAACTGTTTTTCTTGCTTGTTTGCTTTTAGGTGCACAAGAGAAGAGACATCACCCGCAGTACTGCCACACAAAAGGTCTATACAATGACGTCATGCATCAGTACTCCAATCTCTCCCACTTAGTGCCATTGCCAAATGAGAGCTTTAAGATGGGCCAGGCCAAAAGAAAGTTGCTCAAAAGAAAGTGGTCAGTGAGAAAAGTAGCTTTCTACCAGTGGCATGTCGCCCAAAACCTTTTTCATACAACGCCATGTGCCTGCCACCCCAGCCTCAAGAGAGCAAGCTGGGAGCAGCAGTCTTGCATCAACAGCACCACCCCAACCTAAGGCAAGAACCATGTTTGTCAGTAAGGCAGCCACTGCAATCATAACGACGTCAATGAGCAGTGACATCAAATTGGGTTTGTCTGTTTTTGCAATGTGGTACCCAATCATTTCAGGAAACAGAGCAAAGTGGACAGCAGGCACAGCCAACAATAGTAGATCTTCCTGAATTTGGAGCAATAGAGACTGTCGAGCTTCCTGCCGACCAGGAACCTCTTCTTGTAGAATCATTATCTCCCAGGTCTCAACACAAGGAAAAGAAAGGCTACTACTCCACCATCTTCTCCAAGCACCACTTCTGATTATGTTGATACAGAATTGGAGTGGACCCCGGCAGAGTCAAGGAGAGGCCAGGAGAGGCAAGGGAAAAGAAATGTCCCTGACATGCCTACTTCTTGTAAGCCACCTGTGTCTGGCCCCAGAAAAGAAAAAAATCCAGACCACTATTATGGGCATGTTTAGGAAGGAGGGGCCCTACGAGTGCGAGCACTCACTGGCACATTTGTAGAATGGGAAGTTGGCAAAAATGTTAGCACTGGACCTTCTCCCTTTTTCTTTCGTGGAAGGAGTGGGATTCTTAGAACTTGTGGCAGCCATCTGCCTGAAAAAGAAGGTTCCAAGTCAGACCTATGTTGCCAGAGTTGCTCAATGGGTTAGACAAGCTTTGCAGCAGTGTTGTTCACACTTCCCACTGACGAAAGACATGTGGGCAAGTTGTCAGACGATTGATTACATGTGCATGACTGCATACTGAATCTCTTTTGCTGAGCTAAAGCAAAACATATCTACAGGTCTTGACCCTGAAGAAAGTTTTAGGAGCATTCGGCCGCATGCAACAGTGGCCATGCTCGCCATAGAGAAATCACATACAGCTGTAAACATCTTGGAGGACCTTGACAGCAAGGTGTCTGAATGGCTGTGACCCAGAGGTCCCAGAATTAGATTTGTTGTCATGAACAATGGCAGTAACATAGTCAAGTTCATGGTAGATGATGGCAATTTCAGAGTCCTGTGTTTGGCCCATTGCACCAACCTGGTGGTGCAAGGCTTCCTCAAAAAATAAGACATAGTCAGCAACATACTGGCCACCTGCAGAAGGATCTGCACTTATTTCAGCCATTCTTTTAAAGCCCGGAAGCAGTTGCGGATTAGTCAGTGTGCTAATAGAGTACCAGTTAACGCCCTGATACAAGAGGTGCCAAACCATTGGAATTCGACTTATTACATGTTGCAACATCTGGTTGAGGAGTACAAACAGATCAATGACCATGTCATTCAAAGAGGATGCAGTTGGGAAAGCTATGACCATGGATGTGGAGAAATGGGGACTAGTCTAATGTCTGACACAGATGCTACTCCATTTTGAGGTTTTCACACAGGAAGTTAGGAAGGAGAATAGTACGATAGGCCAAGCTATCCTGTTGTTGTATCTGCTACAAGACCAGCTAAAGAAGGTGTTTGAAAGGTTAGCCCCACAGGTGTGAACAAAAACACAAAAGTGCATGCCTTGGTTGAGAGCTTACTCTTTAGCTTCCCATGCAGCACTGCAAGACAACATCATCTCGCCCAAAGAGTACATGTGTGCCACACTACTTGATCCATGGTACAAAAAAATTCTGCTCACTTTCATTCCTTTTTCTGAAGGGAATGTTTCAAAATACAAGAGGTGGATTGTTGAGCAAGCCTGAGACCTGGAAGAAGAAAGACTGGAACCTAGAGTCCCACCCCGCAGTTCTGGAGTGCTGCCTTCAACTTCCAGAGAGGGCAGTCTTGTCTCACAGTAGCCAACAATACCATCAACTAGAACACCTGTAACAACAGCAAAAGAAGGACCGGACCCGACCTCTGGATTGTATTGGTTTCAATTGGTAGGGCTTAATTTCAGCACAAAGGCAATAAAAAAAGAGGTTGAGCCAGAACCAATGACCATCCACAGGATGTTCCAGGAGTATCTGGATGATCCAAAAGAGGTCTATGCAGATCAAAACCCATTGATGTATTGGTATAAGAAGATGTGCCAATGGCCAGAGTTCAGCATGCTGGCAATAAAGTATCTGGCTTGTCCTGTCGTTAGTGTGTATGCTGAGCATGTGTTCAGTGCAGCTGGTACAGTTGTTAAAGTGAGAAGGACCAGTCTCTCACCTTAAATTGTGGAGAGATTGACTATAATAAAAAATAACCAACATTTCATACAACATAATTGCACCATTCCTGAAACAGCACAGGAGGAGGTGGAGGAGGAGGATTGGTCAGAAATTAAATCAATTGTGTTAGCTGAGCAACTTCTGGGTGAACCACCTGCATTTGAGGACAAACTCTACTTCATGGACTGAGTATGCCAGTGCCACCATAGAACTTTTTAATTATTTCTCATTGAAGTTCTTTCTTTGCAAAAAAAAAATAGCTAGTGGAACATTATGTTTGTATGAGATACATATGCTGCCCCACCATTTTTAGTCACATATATTTCCAGATTGCAGTTGGACCAGTGTGCAGTGGGGAAGCCTCTACAATTCCTTCATGACATTGGAGACAATGCCTACCCCCCTCGCATGCCTATGTTTTTTTGCATCACTTAGCAGGGCTGTCCCAGAAGATCGTTGATTTACAAGAGTGCCAATGCCAAATTCCCAGGTGTTGCCTGGCTCAAAGATGCAATTATGCACCTACTACCTAAACTACCCGAGCTTCGATTAGAAGAGCTAACAGTGAGTGAGTGATTAGTGATGACTGATGATTCATGTAGTGGTAGAGCATGGGGGAGGGTGTTCAACTGTAATTTGAGAACTTGCTTGAGATGATTTGCAATGTTTGAGGCCTGAATGATGGGTGATCATTTTTTCTTGAAGGTGATTGGCCCTTTCAAACTTAGCAAGATATACTTGCAGGGTCCACTCCTTTTTTCTGGTTCTTCTGAGACCAGAAATAGCTACTTTCATTAACAAACAAAAACCTATTCATAAAACTGCAATTCTGTTTCTCTATGTGTTCTTCAACAGCAGTGCGCTACACATCTTTCTTGCTCGGGTCATGATTGGGATGGAATTACTCTGAGTCAGGAGGAGGCTGAAAGAACTCAGGGTGGAATTACCTCATCAACGGTTAGAAGCTAGATGTTATTGACTTCAAAGTGAAACCATGACTCGGAAGCCTATTGCTCAGCTATGTGGAATGGAGAGAGGTGCATTGATTTGTGAAATGCTGCTGAGTGTGTGTGTTGCACTGGTGGCAAAAGTGAAACTCTGAGTCCTCTTGTTTCTTTTTGCTCTGCCTGTGAGTCTTCTTGGTATTATAATCATGAAGCTTACCTTCCTTCTGACCTTCTCCTTGACTCTAAAATACAGTTTCTGCTATCCAATCTGCAAGCCTTCTTTTCTCCATCATGACTGAAAGGCAAACGCTGAGCTCAACACTCCTGCTTATCTACCGGACCAGTCTAGACAGGAACCCAAGAGTAATGAACATTCCCAAGGGAAATGCAGATGCACCACCTAATTTTGCAATACAGTATAATTTTTCTTTTAACAATCATATTTGGAGAATTGGGTGGATGGGTTCATTCCTGCATAATTTTATGTTTTCCAACATAGAAGACAGAACATATAAAACATCTGTGAGAAATTGGGTGTCTGTTGCAGTGTCTCCCACTTTTTGCGTGGTTTTTGATGCAACTTTGACTGAGGTGTACTGGGTCCCTGCTAACCAGGTTTACAGTACGAGTGTTCTTTCTCTAAAGATGTACCACAATTGGCACAACTCGAGCCACCCCTTTAATTCCCCAGTAACTGGTACCATTGGTACCGAGGACATGGGTACTGAAGAGGACCCTCTGGGGCTGCAGCACTGGTTTTACCACCCCAGGGACCTCTCGCCAAGGCCATACTCTCTGTCATTGCAGGCTGCATGTCTTGGTGTAGAGCAATCCAAAGACTCAACATGGAACACTGCCCTGTGTGCCATGCCTCCCTTACACTGCATAAGGTACAGGTAGGCACCCCTAATGCAGGCCTTTAGCCCTAAGACAGGGTGCACTCTATCCTATGTGAGGGCATATCAGCATGGGCAGCTATGCCCCTACAATGTCCAGTCTATTCTGAGATGTTCTAAAGCGCACAAGGAAGCCATGAAGAGTTCATGGGTTAGATACTTGTCAGCACAGGTTTCCTAGCTCCAGCTCTAAGGTGTTTTGTACCACCTTAATACATTCTCACTGATGCCAGTGATGGATTTATGAATCAATTCACACAGTTGACCCTTTTAGAGGGTGCCCTGAAAGCCTACCAAGCACTGGTGTGGTTCATGACTTGTTTTCACCAGCCTGCCACTACCAGACATGTTTCTGACATCATGGGGTGAGACCCAGCACTTTCAGAGGACAGAGACAAAGCCTGCTGTGAGCGGAGATGCTTCACACTTCCTCCAGGACAAGATGGCCTTCTTCGACAGGAAGCTTCAAAGGTGATGCCGCCTTTGAAATCCAACCCAGTAGGTAGCCCATTGGCTACTACATTCCTCCCCTTTCAACGCCGCTAAATTCAGTATTTCGATGGCACCCAAATACCTGAACATCAGATTAGATGGACAAAAGAAAACAAGGAAAGAAGACCTGTGTATGAGAACTGAAGCCCTGCTGCAGAATAAAAAGGTGCCAAACCCTGCCTGCTGCTCCCAGGACTCGACAATCACTGCTGCTGCGTTGTTCTGAATCCTGAGGGTGTCGCTGTGGCTAAGATAGAATTAACAGAGGCTTTGGCAGTGTTTGTGGAGTTCTACTCCGTGGCACTCTGCAAAGTGCCAGAAAAAAGCTGCTGCTCTCTGCAAAGTTCCGCCAGTGGCAGTGTCTGCTAAGTCGCACTGCTTGCACTGATTTTTAGCACAGGGAGTTTGTCCTGTGCTGTAAAATCAATACGAATGGCACAACACATCACACCAGAGGGCACTGCTGCTTTCTGCCGCTCAAGTAGACATTCTACTCGAGCAGCAGCTTCCTCAACTGGCACCCCCAGAAGGCTTGGTGCCTTAACTGTAACAAGACAGGGCACCTAGCCAGGGACCCCTGTTGTCCTCCAATAAAACACACTAGTACATCCCCAAGTTGCTAGTGTAGCTTTGAGGATAACTCCTCACAGGAGGCGGAATCCCTAGCCTTTAACTAGAAGTGGGCCCAAAAGGTGAGATGAAGATTCTAGAGGGGAGTAGACACTTCCACCACCTACTGGTGAATTGAATTCTAGCCACTGTCCTGGGAGACATCAGTGGCAGTCACACTGTTGTGAATGACAGGCTGGTTCTCTCCAACCAGTTTATCCCAGGTGAGACAAAGAGAGTAAGGATCATCCCAGGGGAGGTCACTGATAGGCCTGTGGCTGTAGTGCCTCTAAAAATAGCTGTGTCCCTTAGTTGAGAAGGGTGGTAGTAATAAAGACCTCCCCCTTTACTGTCTCCTTGGAAATGACCACCCAGATAATGGTCTGAGCCAAACAGAGGCACTGCTCCAGTGCCATTCCTCACCCCAGGATTCTGGGGAGGGGGTTGTACCTGTAGCTAGTGCAGGTAATCCCTAAAAGAAAAATAAGAAGACAAAGTGTAGGAAAGGTGGGCAACTGTTAGCCACAGTTCCAGTGAACCAAGGAGGTCCTACACCAGTAGTTGAGAACTCCAAAGTTGGCACTGGTGAAACCCTACCAGCCCCACAGAAATTATTGACCAGTCAGTCAGCTGTTCAGCTTGAGTTAGTGGCTCCACAGCTGATAGAGAAAAGGGTGGAAGAAGTGTACTCACTACAGGAGGTAGTGACCCCCCCATTCTAAAATAGCAGACAGCCTGAACCCCAAGAAATCTATAAGTTGTCTCCTTCACCTGTCAGTGAAGAGCTTAATGTGTGCTCTGGGAACTGACAGCTGTCAGTGGCCTCTGCTGGGTGTTAGCCTTTCTGGCTGCACTGTCCTTGGCATGGTGGTCTGACACCATGTGAAATAGCAAATTAGGTCCCTTGACCCTGTTGGTCATGGTGGGAATACTCAAGCTGTGGGTAACCTCTTTGTGTAAGCTAGATGTTGCCCTGGCTAAAATAGAATTAGCAGAGGTGGACACCTCTGATCCCAAACTAAACATACAGGATAAAGACACCAAAGAAATAGAAAAATGGCATTTTAAAATGGGTCCTGAAACTGTTGAGGTAGGCCAGCTCCCCTAGGGGACTGACTTGGAGAGGAGGATGTAAGGCAAAGTAGACCCTGCAACACTCCAACCAGTTCCCCTACTTTTCCTCGCCTGATAGACCAGGCTTGGCTGAGTCTCCTGGCCTGTGGGATGGGTCGGGGCTTGTGTGAGAAACTGGGTGTGTGTTGCAGTACCCCCACTCTTTGCCAGGTGTTTGATGCAATTTTGACTGCTAATCAGGTTTCCAGTACCAGTGTTCTTACCTAAAAATGTACTACAATTGGCAAAACTTCAGCCACCCCTGTAAGTCCCTAGTAAAGGGTACCCCTGTACTGAAGAGCATGATCAGATATGCCCCTACAATGTCCAGTATATTCTGAAATGTTGTAAGTGCATAGGGCTCCCATGAAGACTGCATGTGCTGGATACTTGTCAACACTCGTTTCCTGGCTCCATGATGGCTTCAGTGATTTCTTAGGTGTTTGGTACATGTTGTCTCAATAAATCCTCACTGATAGCAGTGATGGATTTATTGATCAATTCACACAGTTGACGCTTTTAGAGGGTCCCTTGAAAACCTACCAAGCACTGGAGTGGTTCCTGACTTGTTTTTACCAGCTTGTCACTACCAGACATGCTTTTGCCCTAGGGGGTGAGATCCAGCACTTTCAGAGGACAGCCAAAAAGCTTGCTCTGGGTGGAGATGCTTCACACGTCCTCCAGGACAGGATGGCCTAGCTGGGCTAGAAGCTTCAAAGATGAAGCCGCCTTTGGGGGGAAGCAAGCTCCTTTTCCTGCTCCACTTTTGGTGAGAAGAAAGGCAGGAACATTTGTTAGATTAGGAGGAGGGTCCCCACTTAGCCTACACAACCCCTAGGGTGGGACCGGCAATGTGAACCACTCTCCTGAAATTCCACCATCTTGGGATGGTAGAAAAACAACCTATCAGGGCTAGGGTAGTGCCTCTTCCCACAGGAAGCTGTCAGTTGTGTAGACACCCGAAAGGTAGGTAGCCAATTGGCTACTACATTTCTCCCATTGTAATGCCCCTAAGTTCAGTATTTAGGTGGCACCCCAAGACCTGAACATTAGCTTATATGGATAAGAGAAGACCAGGACAACGAAGACCCGCTGCACAAGAACTCAAGCCCTGCTGCAGAAGAAACAGGTGCCAAACCCTGCTTGCTGCTCCCAGGACTTGACAATCGCTGCTGCTGTGTCATCCTGAAACTTGAGAGGACTTCAAGAACATCAGAGAACCTCAACCCTTCAAGAAATCTACAAGAAGCTCACTTGGAGGGAAGGCATCACTCCCCTCCATACCTCAGGCACAGATCCCATGAAGTACAGTTTGTTGACTTGCACAAAAGCAAGAAAGGTTACAACAACTCCAGAGAGTCAGATCTCTCTCCTCACCAAGTTTGGAGCCATCAGTACCTACCAGAGCCTCAGCATACCAATACTTGTGGTACAGGACCCCCAACAGCAAAAACCAAGAATAAGAGTTCACTACAGACTCCCAAAGCACCAGAAGCAAGCACCCATCAAGGGATGTTGAGACACCTGAGACTCGCTTCCTTAGTGGCCCAGCTGCCCTGAGATTGCCTCTCAAAGTTGCCTGCTCCTGACCGCGAGGACCTCAAGACTCACAACGCCCAGCTGACCTGCGCGCTCTGCACCCGGCCCCACCGGCACTGACTTACCAGCTGTGATCCCATGGCCCTCAAGCCCTTGTGACATCCTCCATTGATGGAGCCCCATCGGACTTGCCTGTAAGTCCTCCTGTGCAGTGTGTTTTCAAGTGGTCCCTTCATCTTTGCGCACCAGCTTCTAGGACGCTCAGCAGTCTGATTCCAGACGATCCAGGATGCTCCTGAACTTCTCCTGCTGGAACTTTGGACCTGGTCCCGACATCAACCTAGAACGAGAAGGTGAACTTTGTGAACGCATTGCCTGATTTTCTATGCATTTTTCTTCTTTTTCCCCATTGTTTCCTATGGTGTGTAATTGAGCATAAAAGTGATATTTAATTTCCGAACTTTGCAAAATCGTAACTCCGAAAGTACTTGCCTTAGAACTGCATTCTGGGTTGTAAAAATTCAAATAAAAAAATCGATATTATTTTTGTAAATTGGTCTTGGATTTATTCTTGAATGTGTGTCTCATTCCGTGCTTCTGTGGAGCACAACAAATGCTTTACACTAACCTCTGATAAGCCTAAGTGCTCACCTAAACTACCACAAAAAGAGCATTAGAAATATCAGTTTTTACCTCTGTGTACCATTTGGGGATTCTCTGGACTCTCTGCACAGTGTACTTCTTTTAGTACCCTATATAGAGAGTCAGCTTCCTACAACATCTGATAAATTGGTTCCCTGGGGCAGAAGAACTGTTTGCAATGCATTTAACTATACTGTGTCATATTCCTTCATTTCTTTCCACAACAGATTGATGACGATGATGTGCTGCTCATCGCCCAGATGAATGTTGTCCTTGTGCAGTGTTTGTCTTTGTCAAACCTTTCCCCAAATCCCCTTTCCCATCCATTCATCAAAACACTTCCCTGGGCTGTGTGATTTATTGAGGTGTGACTTAATTTACACGTTCAATGGATCACACACTCACTGCAGGATCTTCTGTTACCTAAGCAATAGCCCGCACTGGCCCCATTTACCCACCCACACATAAAAGTGATCCATATTTTAGATATATAGTGTAGAACATTAGTCGTCAGCATCATCATTCAAGCCTTGTATTGAGTAACCGTAAATGCCTAACCTTGCCCACTCCAGAGTTTGAGTCCAGTTTTCATGACTCGAGGATTTTGTAACTTTAGTTTTACTTAAATATTAACTCCCCATTGTGCTGAAGTAACTATTGATATTTTTTGTTATTTTATCACTCACATTATTAGGAATTCTTTGTTGCTTCATGTAGTAGTCTGGTCTCAATTCTATGTAAAGTTTTGATATCATTTATAACCCATTAACTCCATGTTTTTATTTCCATTTAATTGCCTGCGATGTATCATCCTTCCGATTAATCCTGCAGTTGGAGCTCACCTGGGTGGGAGTGGGACCTCAGTTGTGAAGTTGTGATGCCTTCACTGTTATTGCTTCATCTATATTCAGGTAATACAACTATGGAGTGAAGTGAACTAGTTAAGTTAGTAAGTAAGTAACTAACTGCTACTGCAAGTAATCGTTTATCTAAGTTGTTTTAGACAATATAGGTAATGGATTGGCAGAATCCCCCCTAACGATCAAGATAGGTAGAGAGTTATAACTACCTATAACCAAGCCTTATACACTCCTACAAGCAGATAAACAGGCTGAGTAAAAACTAAAGGCAACAGTGCAAAGTAAAAGTAAAACACAAACAAACTCATTCAGGCATACATTTTGATGAAATATAATAATTTGCCCCTTTATTTTTTGTCGCGAACAAATGCACCCTCTCCACCCACAATATTCCCACCTCTCTGCCCAAACAAATTGACCCAACCACCAATGTCCAACAAATTAAAAAAAACTCCCTTTCTACCCTCTCCACCCACAAAAAGTCACTCCCACCAAAACTAAAAATTAAAAAAAGGACTAGAAGAGGGCATTGTCCATTTGGGTCCGGAGCTGGCACAGGCTCTGCTCCATCCTGATGAGCTGGCTCTCTACAGCATCCAGCCACTGCAGGATGCACCGCAGCAATGGCCTGTCAGGGCAGGAGGGGGTGGCAGCATTTGCTATCAGGGCCCCTGTCAACTGGAGGCAGCACTGGCGATGGGATGGTCGGGAAGCTGGAGGCTGAGGGTGACAGGCTGCACTGGGGCCCGGCTGAGAGGAAGCTGTTTCTGCCTCTTCATCTTCCAGGGCCACCAGCCACCGGTAATCTTGCTGGATATGGTCCAGCCTCTGTCGCCTCAGATGGGTCTCTATTTCCTGCCTGTTGGGTGCTATGGGAGGACCAAAAGGAGTAGTAATATTGAGAAAAACAAAAAGGAAAAAGACATATTGTAAATAATATTCTGTACAAACAGTTGTTTGCAATTAGTGGATGGCACAGACAACAGTACATTGCTGGTCCCCTAGGGCCATTGGAATTTGATGTGATTATGATTAGGAGAGCAACAAGGCCATTTTGACGTTTTATCAACACATGCCTCGCATAAAGCACTGACTGTGTGGCAGAAAAGTATTAGGCTGACTAACACCGGATTTCAAAAACAGTGATTTGATTTTTATGTCTTCTGAAGGGTTTTCAAGTAACTAAACAGACACTTTGAGGGGAAAAACAAATGATTTCTCATTTATGAGTAAAGCATTATGCACTATGGAGGGCAAGTTGTGTGTTGTGCTAAACAAATGAAAGCATGCTCATTGCTTGCAAGCGCATCAAGTATTTTGCTATTGTCTGCAGCTGGGGCAGCTGTAGTTGACAATTATCTATTTTTAATTCCAATAGCCCTGCTCTTCTCCAAAAGCCTTTCTCTTTCATCCCTGACTCCAAAGAGGCAGATGAATAATAAATATGATACTATGTCACTCCCCTGACATATAAAATGTGGATATTATCTTGTCTGCCGTAAGTATATGTTGGGGAAAATGATGCGCTTCACTAGAGAGAAAGGAACGGGCCATAGAGATTGTATTTGGCATGTTGTCACAGCAGATCTCATATCCCAAACTTAAAATCAAATCAGCTCTCAGTCACATTCTACTCACTGGCCTCGCTCACCCCACAACAAATTAATTCGCTGGGCAGTAAGTAAAGGAAATTAGACTTACTCTACTGTCGAGGTAGGGTAGAAGGATTAGGCAGGTAGGGCAGAGCTTTTGATATAGAATAGAGGGGTGACTGTCACTACACTGATCATCGATTTGTCATGTGACTATTAAGTTTTGGCTTAGTCAGTCACTTTAGGTAATTGAAGTCGAAAGGGAAAAATCTGAACAGGCGTATAATAATTCTGTTATGGGAAACCAAGAAATATGTTTTGAGATTATTTCACATGGCTATAAAATGTGGCACATGCCAAGAATGGATTTTTCTATTTTTTGGTAAGCTGGGACGGAAGAACTTATGGAAGAATAAAGTAATAAAGTACTAAGAATTGTCTGAGTGGGTGAAGTGAAACACACCTTATGTATTCGGTTTTCAAATTGCAATGCATTGAAAATTTTGTAAATGCAGCATTGACTGAAGCAGATGCACATTGCACAGCCAACACTGCAGTCACAAATTGAACCATACTGCACTTCGACCATGGGTGGAAAAATGCCATGGGCGGGGAGGGGGGTGATGAATGATGATGGGTGGGATACATCTGCCTCGCTTAATAAATGTAGTGATTCATTGTAGTAGAAATTGTTTTTTTTTTTAAATACCCCCCACTTTGAACCATAGCTTTGATAACCATGAAACAAAGTAAGCAAAGTAGGTGAGCAGCATGCCCCTCTCCATGAGAAGAGCTGCCTTGCATATTCATCCAAGCAATTCAAATATTTATTCATCCTTTAATTCTAATTCACCCATAGCCATCATGATTTAAGCTTTACTTTCTCTCAACCAGTCTTTCACCAAAATTTCCAATCCATTATCCATCCATTCAATATTCACCCTTTCTTCCAACCATCCTTTTACCCATCCATCCCTTTACCTAACCACGCACCCTTTCACCCACCCACCCTTTCACTCATATACCATTTCACCCATCCTTTCTTTTAACCTTCCGTTCTTTCCCATTCCCCTCAAGCCATCAATGCTCATTATGTGAGCTTTTGCCAAGTTGCAGATAGAAGCAGTCATAACTCAACCACTGCTGCAGCTAGTAAAGTGGGGGGGTTCATGGCCACGAGTCGGTGATGCCCTGGTAGCTAGTGAGTATAACAGTAGTTGTCAATAAACAAGCAATTATGTGACTTACCAGTGCCGGTCCCTGCTGCCGCTTATCTCCCTCCAACTGACTCTCCTCCTGCAGTGACACTTGAGCCGGCATCACTGGTGGTCTGTGTGGCTAGATTAAAACGTTCTACATTTTTTAGATGCCAGATAAGCATCCCATTCATTTTTTTAATCAAAAAAATACAACCACAATTCATACATCACTACAATTCGGTTAACACTGCAGTATCTTTAAAAAAAATATAACTCTGGGCATCTTGTTGGTTGACAATGTTAAACAAGCCAGGTAGTGAAGCCAACCAAAACCTTTCTGTAATTGAGGGGCAGAGCTATAACTTATGATGATCAATATGACTCAGAGTCATTGAAGCACAATGTAGGGGTGGAATAATATTCAATGCAAGACATATGGTGTTGGTTGGTAAATGTAATGGAACCTCATACTTTTCAGCCATGCTGCACTGTCATGGAAACTGCAGGGATACTCTTGTTAGGCCCAGAGTATACCAGCAGTAGTCCTGGCCACACTCGGGCAGTCTTACTGACTTTGTCAGAGTCTCAATACCAAAATCTAAAAAGCGTGATTATTGGCCTTATCAAAAGGTAAGCATAACAATATATGTAACACAGATCTATTCACTTTTTCCACAAATCACCAATACTTGTAATCAAATGTATATTTTAGTAATTCACACAATGCAATGTTTAATAACAATGATTATTACAAAAAATCTTTAATAAAGTTTTAATTAAACAACATGTCTGTGAGTCTTTTTTAACATAGTTTAAATGATTAGATTCTGTGGGCTGAAAAATGTTGAAAGAAAGACTCAGAGACATGTTGTTTTTTTGTTTTCACTGAGGTAAATAGAGTCCTTTATCCTAATCGGTTCAGCAATCAATGAGCAGTCTTCTGTGAGGCGGGGCTTCAAGCCGCGCTTTACGCTCTCACCTCTTCTCTTTGCTCCTGCAGATTGGCACTATGGGGAATTGATTCTGTGCTCCCAATGATGGTGCAGCACTCAATCAGCAGTCTCCCATGCCGCTGGACCGCTAGACTTGCTTTATAGCACTCTCACTCCTCCTCCTGCAAAGTGGCACTTTGAGGAATTTAGTCATTTCCCTCAATGATAGTGCAGCAATCAACCAGGGACCTTCAGTGCCGCATAACCTCTAGAGGTGCCTTACAGTGCTCTTGCTCCTCCTCCCTGCTTCTGCAGAATGGCACTATTGGGAATTGAGTCTTTTCCACTAACGATGGTGCAACAATCAATCAGCGGTCTCCTATACCGCAGGCTGAAGTGCTCTTGCTCCTCCTCCTCCCTGCTCCTGCTGTGTATCACTATGGGGAATTAAGTCCTTTTCCCCAACAATGGTGCAGCAATCAAATGCATTTAATCCTTAAAACAATTATCTCCATCATCTGAAATATATATTATGAGACTCAACAATCTAACCAAACCTGGATTGCAAAGGCTCTTTAAACAGTGGTTACCAGAGACCTCTTCACACATCTGAAAACTAGCAACCTACTATTTGATTGCTAATTGCAATTTTGTCCTTGATAAAGTACAGAAACTATGCAATAGAATATCAGAGAGAAACACCTCATTGCTCATGAAATGGGTAATGCATGTGTTTTTGTTCCTCTTTAGCTTTCATTGAAGTTTTTAAACTATTGATCATGGTTTGATGTTAATGTGCCAAGCCATGAATACTGTGCTGGGGGTGGCCTTTTTTGTGTGACACATTAGAATTCTGCTGAACCATCCTGTAGTCAATGATTATGAACCACATCTTAGGGCACATATCCTCTGTTCAGTGCTTCGTTGCTCCTCACATAGTTATTATCAATGTAAATATTATTTCATACATATAAACATCACCTCCATCGTAGGAAGTCACACCCATGGAAGAATCTATATCTGCAATATGTTTAACCTTTGCATGGTACCAATTACCCACATCTTGGGAGACCATTCATTTGGCCACAACATATACTCAGATGACACATCTACATGAAATTGATGATGATTGCACTGTGGTACCAAATTTGTTCTGTTACTGGGAGAGCAAAAGTAAAGAACAGCTAAGCAGAAATAATTTTGGAATCCATGTTTAAAAGAGCTTTGTGATTGCTAAATGATCAGAGGTGAATTAATAACAGAGGTACAATGGTTTACAAGGAGCTTGCAGGGAACGCCCCAGACACAGCCAATACAATGTTAACAGAGGACACTATTCCTGAAAATCCTACCTCATGTCAACTGTCTGGCTTCTCCCCCCTAACTGTTGAGAGAGCAAATGATCTGCTACTATCTACTAAATCTGGCTCCCCGGGAGATCCCTGTCCCCTCGCTATTCTTGGCTTCGGACAGGGTTAGTACCCATCTGGCGCCACATTTGAACATCGTTCTTATGTCAGGTACATTCTCCTCTTCCTGGAAGAAAGCCTGTATCAAGCCCATTTTGAAGAAACTCTCATTGAACCCCACTGAAGTAAAAAACTACCAGCTTATATCCTGCCTACCGCTTGAGGCCAAAATTGTAGAAAAATCCATCAATCAAAAACTAACAGGCTACCTAGAATCCAACGGCCTCTTAGACTCTGCCCAACATGGCTTCAGACCACATCATTCCACTGAATTAGCTTTAGTCATGGCCACCGAGGAGATACGTAAACAGCTGGACAGTGGGGGGAGAGCCGTCCTTATCTTACTGGACTTCTCAGCAGCGTTTGATACTGTGAACTATCAGGTACTAACACAGAGGCTGAAGGCAATAAGAATCAAGAGCACTGCTCTAACCCTACTCACCTCTTTTCTTACATCAAGGGAACAGAGGTTGTGCAGGGGTAACTTTACATCTGAGGCTTTCTCTCTCCCATATGGAGTTACACAAGGATCAGCTCTGTCACCGACCCTGTTCAACATCTAAGTTACTCCTCTGGATTAGCTGATCAAAGCATATGGTTTCTCGCTGGTCTCTTATGCCGACGACACTCAGATAGTTATATCTATATCTTCGAGTGTAGAAACAATGGCTGGGATGTTTCACAACTGTCTGAAGCACATTATTGGGTGGATGCATCTGAATGATCTTAAACTGAATACAGATAAAACGGAGGTTGTGGAGTTCAGAAAGGGACCATCACTTTCGAATCATTTGTGGTGGCCAGCAGAGGCAGGGCGGTGTCCTGACCCCACTGACAAGGTTATAAACTTAGGAGTCATATTTGATGATCAGCTTCACTTCGCAGATCAGTTCAATCTCCTGATTTCCTTGTGTTTCTTCCTCCTAAAGATTCTGCGTAAAATTCTTCAGTTCATTCCCCTAGATCTCAAAAAAACTGTGGTAGTCGCATTAATTCTTTCTAGAATTGATTGCTGCAATGCACTTTTTCTTGGCATTGACAAACGTCAACTATTAAAACTTCAGTCTCTTCAGAACACTGCAGCACAGGTGCTGCTCAACATCCCGAAATACCATCCTATCTCCAACAGTTTTAGGGAGCTCCACTGGATTCCAGTCCGGCAACGTATTGAATTTAAAGCTCTGTGTCTGGTGCATAGAGCATTATATGGAGGGGGATCGTTGGACTTACAGAAAAATTTTCTATGGCGCATCCCGCGGCGGGACCTTAGATCAGCCAACAAAGGACTAGTACAGGTCCCAAAAATTCGAAGGGCAGGATGGGGGGGAAGAAGCCTTTCTCATAGGTCAGCTAGGCTCTGGAATTCGCTGCCGGTCGTAACTAGGTTACAACCAAATAGACTCCTGTTCAAGAAAATGCTCAAGACCTGGCTATTCCCATCTAAGCAAATATGAAATACTTCCCTCTCTGGAACAGTTCTCGTTACACAATACTTTTCAGTGCTAAGACGCCTCGGCATTCGCGCACTCTATAAATGCATTACTTACTTACTTACTTAGGTACTAGCATTTCACATTTTGACTATGATATTAAGAAGAAATGGAATCCCCTCTGTGAGAACTTAAACTTAGAGAATAACAGTTTGAATGTATTTGAGGATTACAGCATGTCTGGGAGGAACATCAGCAAAATCTTTGATGCATAAACAGTGGTTCATGTCTGGCAAGTGCTTTATGACAAATTAATAGGCATTTAACTCTACCCGTCTCTTCATCAAATGTATTGGAAGAATACCTATCATGTACACAATTGCTGTTAGACTCAAGCACACCTTTGCACTATGGTGCAAAGGTGTGTGCATGGCTCTAGGTAGCCTCACTGTATATCAGAACCTGGGAAAAGAGCAGTAGCACTATATCTTTGAGGATGAGGTGCTGACCAACTTTCTTAGTTTCAAACAGTGCAGCACAGCAACTTTGGTTGCTGTACTGTGTTATAAACATGATAGTAATTTTCCTCCTATGTGAGTATCCCAGATGACGAAGAGGGCTATTCCTCAAAATGTTAAGGGGGAAGAAGTAGATATCTCTAACATGATTGTCAGGGGTATTAAAGACAAGTCACTGTTCATCATAAATCCCAGTGACTTTAGCCACAGGCATAGGGGACTGCTTCAAAGAAAGTGGCTACCAATAGTACCTCCAGTTTTTTTAAGGACCACCAAGTATCATAGCATTTGCCTTGATCACATTAGGCTTAAGAAATTTGTCTCACATTGAACCTGTGACCACAGAGGGACAGTTGTTATTGTGTTCAATGCCCTGCTTCATTATATGTAACATGATTTGCATAACATTGTCATACCACAAAAGCTCTGGTGTAGAAGAATCAAATCAAGGTAGTAACTTGAAAGGAACTGAGCAGGTAAGAGGATGAAAGGCAGACTGGTAAGGGGTTATGGAGACAGTCAAAGCTCTACCAGAGACAAATGAAAACATCTATTTTAGAGAAATATCTGTAATGCTAGAGTCTGCTGATCAGACTGTCATGCTATACTCTGTCAAAATCACAGCTGTCTTTCAACTGCATCAAAAAGAGCACAAAGGTCACCCTTCACAGCGAACAGTAATTATGTATCACTGTGTGCTGGGTGGAAGACATTGAACAAGATTAACATAATTGTTGATAACTGATTTAAGCATTTGCCGGCAAAAGTGAAATTGGCTGTTAATTTGCCTGCATGTCTCGTTCAGCTGATGGGATTTGAGGAGGGAAATATGACAGTGCTCTTCTTTTCATCTCAGTGGGCGACTTCATCATGCTCACTAGAAAAAATGTTGAGAGCCACCAATGAAATTGTAGAGGTCCTCTATAAATGTTTTAGGTGGAGAATGAGATCCAGAATCAGTATCATGAGCCATGGCCTTGGCAGCCATCATGGCAGCAGCCTGAATAGAGAGATCCCGGCACTAAACTCCACCCAATTTCTTTACCATCGGGGGACTCCAGCACAGAAATCCAGTGGTGAAGAGCCCCAGCGCCTGCAGAGTTCCTGCAACACCCCTTTTGGAGCAGAACGGCCCTGACTGAAGACTGCCAAATCTCCTGCTTCACCTCGGTGGCCATCAGTGCAGCAAGGCCCTCAATGCACTTCTGCCTTCATTGCTGATGTGCCTCCCTCCATCACATTCAGTGTAGTGGCGGTGGATGGTTGCAGCCACTTCTCATGCTGGGCCATCGGAGCCACTCAGGAGGGCGGTTCACTTGGTGAGATACGGCCCTGGCCCAAGGTGCCCCCGTTTACGGTGGGTGGCCAAAGCTATGGATCACCAGATTCCTCAACACAGTTTGTCCACCCTCTGAGCCATGGGGGCTTCCAAAGCATGACCGCCTGGATCACGACCATGTCTTTCCTCATCCTGCCTGGCAAGGGGGGCCAGGGAGGTGGGCTACCCACTCCTCCAGCTGACCACTGGGGTAACTAAAGGGAACCCTGAACTTAATTTGACACAGCTTGCTGGGCCTCCCTGAGGGAATCACAGCACTGGCTGTGGCTCCTGACCTCTGCTCTGTGCCTTACACCACTCTTGGCTCCTCCCTGCACTAGCCACACTGCACAGGGGGTCCACCCCCTAATGTATGAAGTGCTGAGCTGGCCCACTGGAATTTTTACAGCCTCGGAACCTGGTACACCTTTTAGGGGGAGGAATTGAACGGGCTGCTCGTGCTGCTCTGTCCCACTGTGGCCTAATGGCAGGTTGATGAGGTAAGCGGGTCTGACATCTCAGCAGCTCAACTAAAAACCTATCATCCAGTGCATAGAAGCCATGGGGCACACAAATCACCAGCGGCCAAGAACCCTGCTGTCCCCACCAGACATGGCTCAGCCAGCCACCCCGAGGATTGTCTAGACAAACTGAATAACATCCTGCAGGTGATCGAGGCCTCAAGGGTTCACCTGGAAGCAAAGGCGGACGCCGTCTCCGAAGATATCAACCACCTACACGATGATCAGTGCAAACATGCCGAAAGGCTCATGCACTCAAAAAAGTGATTGCGGAGCTGTACCCCAGACCTTGCACCTCACAACATCCAGGACTGGGTTAATTTACTCGAGAAACACACAGAGGATGCTGAGGGGTGAGCCTGGCATAGAAATTTCAGAGTAGTGGGCCTATCGGAGGATGAGAAAGGCACCAACATGGTGGATTGCTTGGAGGATTAATTTACAGATCTGATGGACCTTCAAGATCTCATCCTGTCCATCTCAATTGAAATGGCCCACCAGGTACAGGCTCGGCACCCTCTGGCGGGAGCACCTCCTCACCCACAAGTAGCGAAAATCCTCAATTTTTAGAACAGAGATACTATTCTCAAAAAGTTGCGACAATCGGCACCCCTCCTGAAGAACAAGCAAAAAATATTCATATTCCTAGACTACACCCCAGATGCCCACAATCAGCTTGCGTCGTCACTTGGGGTCAAACGACATCTGTCCCTCCTATTTGTGGCCAAGTTTAAGGTTATCTCTGACAACAAGATTCACTTATTTGCTGACCCACTTAGATGCTTGGAACTGGGCAGGGGACAGGAACCCCTCCACACAACCAATCAGCAGTAGTGTCTAGAGACACTGTCCAAAATCCGCCTCTGTCATCCCCTCAGGGTCAATGATGGACTTCCCTCAAAAAAGCCCACCCCTTATACAAATCAGATCCAAAGAGGCCACAGATTGGTGCTCATTGTGGTGGCAGCCTTCCATGACCCTCCTGAAATCTCCTTCAGTTCCCCCTCAGAAGGGTCAGATACAGGAGCTTCTACGTCAAACTCCCCTCAATATCAGGACTCATCTCCCAGGGTTACGACTGCCAGACGGATGACGACTTGCTGTAAAGGACCTCACCTACAGCAACACATCCCACACCCGATCCCATGGTGAGTGGTAGGACCCATTCGAAATACCTTAGCAACATATGCACTAATACCATCGCCCAATAGGACCAAAAAATAGACTTCGAGGACTCATTCTTCTTTTTCATTTCTCTCTACTACACTTCAGGAAATGACCAGACTATTCATTTGGTCGGCCATTCATGGGCTACACTCCCTTGTTATCCTTCATCACAGAGTCTAGCCAACTTCTCTCTAGTGGCACTACCTTGCCAACCCCACCACTATGTGAAACAATGTTCAACAGTTTTGGCAGCAGGACTAGTGCGCCCTGCCCTAGGTATTCATTCTGCTGTCGTTTTTATTGTGTGATCTGGTTTGTTTCCACATCCCTGCACCCCCTTTCAACCTTACCCCCTACTCTCCCTCTGGGCCCCACCCTAGTACAGCTGATGCCCCAAATTCCACCCTCCAAGTGGAACGCCTGGAGGAAACATTTTGCACAGGATGACGAGCAGACAATCCTATTGGAACCACTGCTGGACCAGACAGGGAGTGCACAATCCCCTCCAAATGCAACAAAATATACACTTATCTTAAGCAGTGTGGAGTCCACATAGCCGTACTTTAGGAAACTCACACTACCCAAGTCAAAGGGCTCAGGCTCCAGAAGCACAATTTCTCAATATATGCCAAGTGTGTACCGATCTGGGTGCAGGTGGGAGTCCCTCTCAGAGTGGTGTCACAAGTTATAGACCCAGAAGATTGTGTTGTTCTCCAGGGGGCTGTCTTGGATGTCTCACATCTGCTTTTGGGCAGTGTATATGCCCTCCACTATGACCAACCCCAAATCCCTCATTGCCTTTCCCCCCACTTGGCCACCTGGACTCACTTGCCCTGGCAACTGGGGGTGATTTTAACTGTGTCCTTGACGCCACACTAGATAGCTCCCACCCCCCTTCCCAATAATCCAACCATCACTTGCACCCGATGTTTGGTGCAGTGGCTCAACAAATGGTCATTGGCAAATATCTGGTGCCATCACAACCCTGAGACTGCTTTTACTCCTACTACTTCCCAGTAAATTATGTATGTGCTCATTTGGACTGACTATTGGCTCCTGGGAACCATGTCACTCCATCGCCTCACTGTACTACTTGGGTCGGGAGCTGTCAGATCATAGCCCCCTAATAGCAGATATGAAATTGGGGGAGACTCCTCTACCCCATCCCCAAGTGGCGACTACATCCTCCACTCTTGTGGACCCCATCTTCAAAGACGCAGCTTCTAGTAGTTGTGCAGACTATTTTGAGCATGAGGGCTCGGTTTCGTCCTGAGTCAAATGGGAGGGTTTTAAGGTAGTGATCAGGAAATTCTGTACTCAGTCGGTCTGAGTGGTATGAAAAGAAATTCTCTAAACCTTGGACACTGCTGATGGAGAGTACATACAGCAGGAGCGGAACGTAGTTTGGGACCCCCTCCCTGCACTCCTCGATTTGTCAGCTCCCTGAAACTGAGGCTTAACTCTTAGAACTCTTGCAATGCCTGGACTACACGTCTTATATGGCCTGCATGTACTCGGAGGGGGACAAGTCAGGTCGCCTTCTAGCATGGCTGATCAACAATGATACTTGACTTCCTCAGATAGTTTCAGTCTAAAAGGGGCTTAGCTTGGTCAGTAAGACTGGGGAGTGTGAGCTTAAGATTTTCTAACAATCACTCTGGCATTACATGTTAATTATTATATGGAAGCAGCACATGAGGGGGGGTTTAAAGGCCAGTGAAAAGGGAGAGAGTGCGGATTGTCAGGGGTACTTAAAACACATTATTTTGTTTTAAGACCTTCAAAACAGAGTGTGTGTGCATTTTGTCTGAGTGAGTATTTAAAAATTCCAGCTAAAATTATTCAGACATGTTATCCTACCCAACCGAAAGGTCCTGTACCCAACTATTTATTCACTTATACATTTATTAGAAGCTACATGTTAATGAGCATGATCAAAAGGCAGTGTTCTATTCCTGCTTTTCCCTATTTATAGTTCGAGCTCTTGCTGTTTTAGTCCTGTATTTCATGCCCCAATCCCTCTGCAGTAAGGTCCTTTATCTCTAGCACCCAGTAGCGGTCCGTGGTAGGAGTGCCGGCCGGGCGGTGACATGGGGTGGGGTAGGGGCGGGGTGGGGGGTAGTAAACCACGGATTACAGCCGAATACAGGCAACGAAATTCGTTTTATTTATTTAAATGTTTACTTACCTGTATTCGGCCATAATCCGTGGTTTACTACCCCCCACCCTGCCCCTCCCCCACCCCACGTCACCGCCCGGCAGGCACTCCTACCACGGACCGCTACTGGATCACGCCCACACCCACACAGAAGACACACTGATGGGGAGCACTGTTTGATAATCAGCTCTCTTTAGCATACAAGCCAACAGACTTTCCAACAATCTCTTACATCATCTAAATCAACTCGATGGGATCCCTCCTCAGAAATGTGCACTTTTTCACGCAGTGAGCATTTCCTGGTTAGAGTAATATAATAGCATATAGGGAGGATTTTTCCAACCTACAATCCAAGAACCTGAAGACTCAGCACATGCTGAGCTTGGAAAAGCACAACCATATCAACCCCACACTTACAGCTTTTCACTAACACCCTGAAAAAGAGAAGCTGACACAAGGGATTGCACGACTTCATCCGTAAATATTTCAGTAAGGTATTTCCTACTCCCTTCCAACCCTATCAATTTCCCAGGTTAGCTTGCTATAACCTTCTCAGTACCCACAGGCCAGTCATAGTCACATGATTAAGGCGAAGATCACTACACACACTAGTAGCATTCAAGGGAAACAACTCCCCATCTAAAGTCAGAAAAATCCTTCAATATGTTTCAGAGCGGTCTAAAAACCCACTCTTCTGTTTAGCCTGAGAATGCTATAGTCCTTTTGTTATGATCCTTCAGGAATTGATGCTCCGACCTCAGGGCAGATCACGTGCCTGAAATTTGTTCTTCCCCTGAGCCGTATAGGTGCTTTTATGTGTCAATCATGAATCATAGGTTAAGGCTAATTCTTTGTATGAATTGTCTCTTTACAGTGTCAACTTCCTCTTGAACTACTTCATTCACTATGTATAAGACAATTCCTGGCGCTATCTGTACTACCGTAGCTCACCGAGGAGGCTCCGAGCTCCCCTGCATGACACAAAATTTAAAAATATTCATAAACCTAGTCAACTGGGAGGGAGAACACTGCTTGTCATAGAAGCACTAGTTTGCCCAGATGCATTATGGTAGATGCACTACACGAAAACAGTCTTTTTAGTTTATTAATAGAATGAACAACATTTGCAACGTCTTGGCAGGGAAAGTGCTTGTATCTCTGGTTTGGGGCTGTTTGAAATGCTTTCCATTATCTCCCCTTTATGTTCCACTCCAAAGCACATGAAGTGTGTGTGCCAAGCAATTCTATTTGTGTATGAGCTTGAGGATTGCTTACAGTTTGTTTGTAACAAATAGTCCAGTCCATATCTTGAAGTTGTCTCAGTTGTCTGCATTTTGTAGCATGCCGCCTTTGACGTATGCTCCTCGCGGCCTGCAAAATAAATTTCATCAGTGTTTTACTATCAGATTTTGCTTTGCTCTGACTAAAAGCTATAGTGTGACTACATCAGTGGGTATAGTTTGAATTTTTCCTTATAAGTCGAAGAGTAAGGTGTGTTTATTAGTTTC
This sequence comes from Calotriton arnoldi, assembly GCA_963921515.1. Taxonomy (NCBI): domain Eukaryota; kingdom Metazoa; phylum Chordata; class Amphibia; order Caudata; family Salamandridae; genus Calotriton; species Calotriton arnoldi. Next base: position 487,117 of record CAWUFW010002954.1, read on the forward strand.
TTTGAGGTGCTAAATGCAATGTTGATGCCAATTTCATTGTGCATATTTCGGTATAAATGAACTCAAGTGTTAATGTGTAGATGGAAACGTTGTTGTGCTTCATAGAAGAAATCACTTCTCGGGGATAAGTGTTGTCATACAATTTAGTTGGCAAACTCATGTCTTGTTATTTTTTACAAAAACTTGCTATCCCAGACTGGTGACCTGGTTGCTCAATGTTTATTTCAACACTTTTGGTGATATAGCTCTTGCTCGAGAAAGGCAAATATATTGTTTGAAGAAATGTTAATTTCAACGCTAATGTCTATTTACTAAACAGAAAGACTGCAAAGGGGACAAAATTCTGAGATTTACCTCTGAAATGATATTTGGATGATCTATGAAGTATGGCATGGAGGTGCAAGGCCCCAATCAATCATCTGATATCTCGTCCATATATGGCAAGGACAATCAACGTTATAACACCTGTGCGTGCTCAGGTATTCCAACCATCTGTTCTATTCTAAGGCAAACGGACATGCACCACTCCTATGCCTGAAATATGTAGTTCTTCGATAGTAGAAATGCCCAAAAATAAATTAATTTTGTCTATATAAGTGTATGTACTATGGTGAGATGCCTGGGTCGCACTAATGCAACAGGGGAAGTGATGCATTAGTGCTCTAGTCTGTGTGACCCTACGAGATTTTGTTATAACTTTGCACGAGGATAAATAGAGGACCTTCCATTATTAGTACAACTAAACACAGTACAGGGTTGTCCAATGATACAGAGCCTCATATACATGGGCGGACTGGCCTTTTATTCTATCGGGCATTTCCCTGGTGAAGCGGAACCATTGAGGGGTGTCTTTGAAAGTCCAGGGCCGCTGTTGGTGGCTCCGTCACTTTCTCCAGTTCCCTAAGCTAACATTGTTTGCATCTGGAGCTTCAAGACAGAGAAAGAGGGGGAGAGAGAGGGAATGATGAGAGAATTGAAAGAGAATGTGGACAGCAGGAGGGAGAGACAATGAGCAAAGAGAGGATGGGAGAGGGGCTGGCTTGAGCATTTCTCCCAGGGCTCCTTCTGTCTAGCCTTGCTCCCACCACATTTAGATGTACAGAAGCTACTGGGTGCTATCGGCAGACCCTCAGCTGTCTCCTTAGATAGTAACCCCTGACCCAGCAGTGTATCTGAACCCAGATATGGTGCTCTCAGTAAACAGACATCCTGGCCTATTGAAGGCAGGTGAACATTGATTAGTTTTCCCTGCCTATGTTCGCCATATAGGGCACAGCAAACATGGGCAAGGAAAATGCAGAATGACCCCACGTGCAGGAAGAAATAGTGCTAATAGGGAGTCGGACGCCACCGCAGCAATGGCTCCTCTTACAGCACAGACATCTCTGCAAAGCAAATGCGAACTGCCCCCCACTACGGTGACAGATGCCACAGCCTCCCCAGGAGACAGTCTGCAACGATCTAAATGCCCCCCATAGTCTATTGTTGCAAACGATATTGTAGCTTACCATGCTGGAATTTCAATTTTGAATGTGCAGTTTTGTAGCACCATTTTTGACTGCTCTGTGGAAGTTGTCAGTTGCTATAAATGTCGGTTTTGCACAGTTCTAGAACTGCAGATTCAAATATGCATTTGACAAGTAGTGCAAATGTTGGTAATAAGCGGCCCAGTCACCAAGTCAAATTGTTTATTGTGCCTTTAGAACGTGTGAGACACACAGAACACGTCACCTAACTAGCCTTTTAACAATGCTCTACCTTAAATAAGCCCTGCCTATTTTCCAGCTGATAAGCACTAACATTTTAATATGCAGGGAATGTATATTCCAAGCCCGCTTTCCTTGGCTGATGTTCCACTCTTTGGTTAAATGTTTATCATGACCAATCAAGCAAAAACAGCGTGCCCTGCTTTGCAAATTGAGCACTTAAAATGACGGTCTTACACCTCCCTTCCTAATGATGAGCAACACCTCTGCTTTCTTCTTTTCTGCAAGTAATGCTGTAATTTTATTTTCATTTTAATGAATACTTGTACTAATTGTGTTATTGACTTCAGGGAAAGCCATTATCATGTGAAATTATCTTCCCCACTTAGGTGCCCTTGATGTCATCTAGAGGCGCATAACTTTAGAGATGGTCAAGTATCATATGCTAATAACCTCTTGCACAGTCAGTACCACTTAATTATTCAAATTAAGAATGAGTTTCCATGGCAAATACGAAAATATAGCAAATTACATCACTGCCTAAAGCAGTCTAATAAACGGGAAAGTCGAAATATCAAGGATGCAGAAGGAGAAATAAAAGCATTCCTTTGTTAAAAAAATAGAAGTATTGTCTAATAGTGTGTATTAATCAGAGAATCACTTTTTCCTCTACAGTGCGCTGCAAATCAATGGCAGCACTTTGTATTTTTACCAATTTGCCTAAATGCAGGCATTTTCGTATTTGAGTAGATTGTGAAAAATATAGACATATCACCAATTAAAATATGTCTTCTGTAGTAGTTTTGACAGCGTTATGTTATTATAATTTCTTTGCTTTGCATTTTATTAATGTTCATTATTGGTTAAAAGGTTTTTTACTATATTAAAGACGTTGCAGTTCTAGGTCCTAACTGAGTGTATTTTTTTTTATTTTGGACCTATTGTAGAGGAGAAAGGTCCACTGTATTTTGTAACGCTCGGAACACATCCTCTTCCTAGTCCCAGAACCGATGTTTCCAACACCTCTATATTTTTTAAACGTTTTTCTTCCTTTTTTGTGTTTCTAATAGGTATTGTGCCATTTGTGTAGGATTCCAGTTTTTATATTTACAATGTGATATCTTTTATTAGGTCATTTAGACCATTGAGTAAGTGCTTACATGGGTGCAAAGAGCATGTGCACCAATTATAGCGCTTGCTCCCATTAGGTGCTGAATGAAAATTGAGCTTACTTCCATTTTAGCTAAGGTAGTTAGTGGCAGCTTGCAGCTGATGGTAAGAGTAACTCCCAAAGTGTGTGCAATCGATAAATATATAACCAAAGGCCTGCACAAACTATTTATCCCCATTATTCCCCATTACTGATCACGCTCGTTTTAATCATGTGAAAAAGTGCACCCAGTGCCTAGCGTTAACACTATTTGCATTGGGGTGTTTTTGCACGTGTCATTGCCTCATAGGTCCAGTTCCCCCTGTTAATTTTTTTATGGGTACATTACGTTGCTCTCTTGTAATGGAATCGGGGACATACACTTTACAGCCAGCAGACACAGAAATTCTGGGGCATATTAGCAAGGAAGTGGCGGAGAGAGGCGTTAGCCTTCTTGGCTTAACGCTTCTCTCTGCCACTTCGGAAACGCGAGGCTGCACCATATTATCAAGGATATGGTGCAGCCTCGCGTTTCCCCTGCGATGGCGCTAAGTTTTACAACTTAGCGCCAATGCAGGCACCCTTGCACCAGAGTACAAGGGTGTCTGCGAGCAGGGAGGTTTGTTTATGTACATGCAGGTGTCCCTTCCTGCACATAAACAAACCTAAAATGCCAGTTTGTAACTTACGTGTGTGCTGCTTCATGCAGCACACATGTAAGTTGCAAAATGGCATTTTTTAAAAAGTTTTGTTTATGTACAGGAAGGGACACCTTCCTGTACATAAACAAACCATGGCATTTTGCTTTTTCCATGTGTGCTGCACAAGGCAGCACACATGGAAAAAGCAAAAAAGAGGAGAAATAAAGCATTTCTCCTCTTTTCGCCATCTTAAGGCCAGGATTTTCCAGGTCTTAAGTTCGGCACTGCCACCTATTATAGCCACCTTTGATAATAGGTGGCAGCGTCAAATTCAAAGGGTGTTGCGGTGGAACGCCCACCGCAACACCCACTGCACGCCCCTTTCACGCTAAATTTAGCGTGAAAGGGGCACTATTATCAAGACAGCTTTAAGCCACGTTAAGTGGCTTAACGCTGCCTTGATAATAGGGAGCTGACCCTATCGCCACCACAACGTCAGAAAAAGTGACATTGTGGTGGCGATAGGGGCGTGATAATATGCCCCTATGTGTTTTTACATAGATGGCTTTAGCTTCATGTGACTGATTTCTCTGCTGTTTTAAGAGATGTACATTTAGCACATCATAACTATGGGTGTATCGATAGATTTGAGAAGTCTGTTGTAGTCCACCATATAAATCTGTGGTGTTTCTACTTAAAATGTTGTAGGACAATTCTTGGCAAAACGTGTGCAGCGTTTAAGGACAATCAAAATAAATGCTTATTTGTATAGAGTATCCAGTACACAACCGTTCGATCACGTATGTGCCAAAGCATAATGAAAACAATTACAACAAACAGTGTGTTGCTATTAGGAAATTTGTAGTGGTCAGATACAGTTCCATGTCATTATATTTGGCGCAGCTAGACTCACTCTTGATTGGAGTTCACTTTTATTCGAGATACAGTTGGCCACGTTCATCTACTGTGTGCACAAGTAATTTGCACAGATCTTCTTGAGGAAACATATTTTGACTATTTCTGACTATCAGTATTGATCAGGAGGTATTTTACTGAATGCATACAATTCATTATTTATCATCTATGAAGGAGGACACCAGGTGCCGCATTACAGACAGTGCCATGGGGACACAAAGGGTGTGTGCCACCGTTTTCTGTGCTCTTAGGGCACTTTTATATTACAGAAGGGGCTGCAGATGCTTGTGCGACGGTTCCTGTTATACTGATAGTACCAGCACACATATAGTGCTGGTACTATCCTAAGACGTCTTCCCCTCTCTTGCATGGGGTTGCAACCCCATGTAAATGAGGGAAACACGTTGCCTTTGTGCTTGCACTGTGCTGTAGACATGGGCGCAGAGGCAAAGACGCCTTCTCAAGGCGTATTGACTGTGAGCTCCAAAGAGGTGGCTAACAGTCAGTGTGCCCCTTGAGGATACCACTCTGGTGGGGAAGAAAGGGCACCCATGGAACTCCCACAGACATACACTTGCAGGCGGGATAATCTGTCACTACACTTACCTACAGGGAGATATCTGCTCCATTTGAAAGTGCAGACTGGATGCCACCTGCACTATGAAAGGCGGAATGGCCTCTTCAATCAGCTAGTCCCACTTTCACTAATGCAATGTCTACAGGGCAGCAACAGTTTGGGGCTGCCATGGAGGCAGCACATTGTCAGAGAGTGCAGTGTGCCTGTTTGCATCTGGCGCACCTAATTAAAGCAGCACGACAGCGTACACAAGGACCGTGTGACCTTACTGTAATATGGCCATGGCTTTCTGTAGTTATTTGATGATTTGAAATTATATGAGAAATTATGTATGAGCAGAGTACACGCAAGTCCTCCTAAATTTGGACTCCTCTTAGCCAAATATTATGGGGTCGATTCCGATTTGGGCCGGAAAAAGCACCGACCGACTCGGAGCCGGAATTAATTCCGACCGACACGTACCTGTGGCGCCCGACACGCCAAGTACGATGCAAAGCGTGCAAAATCCGACCGACACGTACGGAACCCAAGCCAAACGACCGAGCCGCACGGAAAACAGCAATCCGGCCGGAAAAACACGCGAATCCAACCGACCGATACGCACCCGGAACAAATCCAACCGAAACGTACACGCGAACTCCAAACCGCAAAGTACAATGCAAGGCGCGAAAACCACGACCGAGTCGTACGGAGGACAAGCCGTACGACTGACACGCATACAAAACCGAGCCGAAGTAACACAAAACACCGCGACCGACGCGTACGCAGCATAGAAAACTGCACAAACACAGCGTGAATGAAACGGAGAAGACCGTACGAGACAACTGCAGGGTCCGACTCAGTCACAAGAACGTTTCCAACATGCACAGAAAGTACTAAGGAAAAATACACAAAAAAAGGCCAAACAAGCAATTACAAAGCCAATAAATACTGGGGGTGGGGACAGAGAACAAAGACACACCCACAACTCCACCCATATAAAGGACACAAATCCCAACCATGATCCTTTGCAAATGCTATTCTACTGCCAGCACTCAACAGACAGCAACCACACACCCACAGCTCATCCCTCACACAAGCCACACACCATCAGCACACCAACAAATAGCTACCTCACATACACACAGCAAAACACACACTCACACACCCTCACCTGCACACCAACACACACATCACTCACCATCACCACCCATCACCATGCCCCCCAAGAAGAATCACAAGTTCCTAGATTGTGAATTGGAAGTCATGGTAGACGAGATCCTCAGGGTAGAGCCACAGCTGTTTGGCACACTGGTCCAACAGACACCCATCTCCCAGAAAACCAAGATGTGGGAGAGGATCATCAACAGGGTGAACGGACAATCACCATGTCTGCGCACAAAGACTGACATCCAGAACAGGTGGTATGACGTGCGCAGGAGGGTACGGGAGCTGCTCAAGAAGGACTACCTCCTGAGCCAATACACCGGCAGTGGCCCTCCTGCCAAGCCAGTATACCTCAGGCCCTGGGAGGAGAAGGTGCGGGCCATCCTTCCGCCAGTGAGCGTCTATGGACTAGAGAACATCCCAGAGCCTGGTGAGTACACAACAAATGTACACAATATTCCGCCACAATACACACACACATCACTGTCAAGGGGAGAGTCAAACCATGCACTCATAGCAATTACACAGCAACCAGAACAGAATCATCCCAAAATGTGTATGTCAGTCAGATAAACACAACACATGCCATCTCAAAGTTACATTTAACCGTGTCATCACATGTACAAACACAACTACAACTACAGCTAGGCAGTGGCACAAATATAACTAACAAACACATCCAGACATGTAGCCACCACTACAACACCAACACACAGTGAAGACCACTGAAAGAAAGGAATTCTGTGTATGCTGGGCAAGTCAGTGTAGCCAATAGCATCATGGGAGTCGTAGTCACAGATATTGCTCACCCCCACAACTGTCCCATCAACACCACCATGAACCATGCGCACATCACAGGGAGTGGAAAAGGACTCACAAGATGGCTGACACTGGCTACTGCTGTGGGGAGCACAAGGCCCTGCTGGCAACTGTGCAACAACCAACAGCAGGACACCACTGACTGACATCCTGAGAGACAACTTCCACTCCCTGCAATGCAAGCACGTTCCATGGTGGGATATCTGGCTGGGTGGGAAGGAGGACTTGCAGCACTGACCATAGTCACAAGCACCTCCCCTCACACACCCCCTCAACACATACTCCACATAACCCACCTGGGAGAATGCAATGCCTCACATCCTAACTCAAGATCCCACAAAGAATCTCCACCCTGGGTTATGTTGTGTGAAGCACAGGGACACTCTTGGGACTTTTAGCCAAACAACTGCCAGGACAACACTCCCAGCCATCCTCTCAGCACAGGCAGCCCAACCCACAGGGAAGCAGAGTCAAAAGGAAGGAAGCATGGGCATGCTGGGAAGGGGGGTGGAGGCAATAGCATGATGGGAGTAGTAGGCACAGATATTGCTCAGCCTCACAACTGGCCCATCAACACCACCCTGAACCATGCTCACATCACAGGGAGTGGATAAGGACTGACAAGATGGCTGACACTGGCTACTGCTGTGGGGAGCACAAGGCCCTGCTGGCAACTGTGCAGCAACAAACAGCAGGACACCACTGACTGACATCCTGAAAGACAACTTCCACTCCCTGCAATGCAAGCACGTTCCATGGTGGGATATCTGGCTGGGTGGGAAGGAGGACTTGCAGCACTGACCATAGTCACAAGCACCTCCCCTCACACACCCCCTCAACACATACTCCACATAACCAACCTGGGAGAATGCAATGCCACACATCCTAACTCAAGATCCCACAAAGAACCTCCACCCTGGGTTATGTTGTGTGAAGCACAGGGACACTCTTGGGACTTTTAGCCAAACAACTGCCAGGACAACACTCCCAGCCATCCTGTCAGCACAGGCAGCCCACCCCACAGGGAAGCAGAGTCAAAAGGAAGGAAGGATGGGCATGCTGGGAAGGGGGTGGAGGCAATAGCATGATGGGAGTCGTAGTCACAGCTCTACATCCCCCACCACATGGCCCAGCAAGCTCACACTCATGCATGCACATCCCACAGAGAGTGGAAAGGCCCATCAAAGATGTCTGACACTGTTGCTGTGTCGTGGGGAGCACAAGGGCATGCTGGGAACTGCACACCAACCAACAGCAGGACACCACTGTCAGCCATCTTGCCATTGCTCTCACACCCACACACACTGAACTCCCCACAAAAGCAAGTAAGTATGGGAATGCTGGGAAGTGGGGTGGAGGCAATAGCATGATGGGAGTCATAGTCACAGACATAGCTCACCCCCACAACTGTCCCATCAACACCACCCTGAACCATGCTCACATCACAGGGAGTGGAAAACAACTGACAAGATGGCTGACACTGGCTACTGCTGTGGGGAGCACAAGGCCCTGCTGGCAACTGTGCAGCAACAAACAGCAGGACACCACTGACTGACATCCTGAAAGACAACTTCCACTCTCTGCAATGCAAGCACGTTCCATGGTGGGATATCTGGCTGGGTGGGAAGGAGGACTTGCAGCACTGACCATAGTCACAAGCACCTCCCCTCACACACCCCCTCAACACATACTCCACATAACCCACCTGGGAGAATGCAATGCCACACATCCTAACTCAAGATCCCACAAAGAACCTCCACCCTGGGTTATGTTGTGTGAAGCACAGGGACACTCTTGGGACTATTAGCCAAACAACTGCCAGGACAACACTCCCAGCCATCCTGTCAGCACAGGCAGCCCACCCCACAGGGAAGCAGAGTCAAAAGGAAGGAAGGATGGGCATGCTGGGAAGGGGGTGGAGGCAATAGCATGATGGGAGTCGTAGTCACAGCTCTACATCCCCCACCACATGGCCCAGCAAGCTCACACTCATGCATGCACATCCCACAGAGAGTGGAAAGGCCCATCAAAGATGTCTGACACTGTTGCTGTGTCGTGGGGAGCACAAGGGCATGCTGGGAACTGCACACCAACCAACAGCAGGACACCACTGTCAGCCATCTTGCCATTGCTCTCACACCCACACACACTGAACTCCCCACAAAAGCAAGTAAGTATGGGAATGCTGGGAAGTGGGGTGGAGGCAATAGCATGATGGGAGTCATAGTCACAGACATAGCTCACCCCCACAACTGTCCCATCAACACCACCCTGAACCATGCTCACATCACAGGGAGTGGAAAACAACTGACAAGATGGCTGACACTGGCTACTGCTGTGGGGAGCACAAGGCCCTGCTGGCAACTGTGCAACAACCAACAGCAGGACACCACTGACTGACATCCTGAAAGACAACTTTCACTCCCTGCAATGCAAGCACGTTCCATGGTGGGATAACTGACTGGCTGGGTGGGAAGGAGGGCCGGCTGTCAACCAAATACAACCAATGCAGACCATGTTCACACCCCAACAAATACATAGAAATGCCCAAATAATGCAGGACAATGTGCTACACCAATATCAACCCCTGACTGTGACAACTTAGGACAATGCAATGTACAGGCCCGCACCCAGAGGCACAGTCACAACTGTCAGGTGTGTCAACCATTGATGCCTGCAGAAACATAACATACATTGTGTGTGTCTCCCAAAAACAGGTGATGATGGGGACACAGCAGCAGACGCTGAGGAGTCCCAGTCCCAGGCTCAAGAGGATACAGAGCTCACTGGTGTCGTACAGCCTCTGCCCTCCTCGGACGAAGAAGACCAACCTGGCACCTCCGGTGCAAGTCAACATGCAGCACCAGCAGGACCACCAGCTGCAGCACCAGCAGGAACACCAGCTGCACCCCCTGCACCCACCACTCCAACGACTGTCACCACAAATACCATCCCTGCTGACATGGACAGAACAAGGAGCACCACCAGCAAAGGGTCCCTGGACCAACGTGGGGCCATGGACACCACCACCACCACCAACCCCCAAGGGGGACCAGGGTCATCTGTGCGTGCCACTGCACGCACTGCACATGTCGGCAGGGGTGGTGGGAGGGGTGGGAGACAAAGGTCGCTGCTTGCAGAGGTGTCTGGTGTGCATGACGACCCACAACTGGTACGCATAGCCGATGCGTACCAGTCCAGCACCGGAGATCTCAGCCAGGTAGTGGGGCTCCTCAGAGACATGAAACAGCAGCAGGCTGCCCATCATGCCCGCTTGGACTCTCACATGTCCCGCATGGAGTCCAAGTGGGACGCACTGCAAGAGATGACGGCGGTGCACAGGGACATATTACAATGCCTCCGCCAGATGAACAGTAACCAGTCTACACCTCGCTGTTTGCCAACAACATCTGGTGCAGAACAAACTGCAACTGCCACAGGGAGGGAGGATGACTCTGGCGGAGAGTCCCCTGCACCGCAGCAGCCTGTACTTGAGGGGCCCCCCCAAAGAAGAGGGGTCGTCCGAGGAGGGGCAAGTGAGAGGCCGATGGCCAAGTGCAACCCCCAGGAAGCCTGAACCTGTTCTGGATTTTCACCTTTGTGCACAGACGGTTCACCCTGTTGACGGCAACACAACTCCCACACATGACATGGGGAGTACAAGTTGGACCAATGTCTCAGACAACTGTGGCCCCGATACTGGGGATTTTGTCTACCAGGACTTTCAATTCACCTAGGAATTTCTGATTGCAATATAAATGTACAGCACTAACAATCCTATGCACTATTCACACAAATGTATCACAATAAACACACTAATACACCATACTTGCCTCTGTTGTGATTTGAACGTGGGTGCTGTCATGGGGATGATGAACTGCAAAATTACACTGTGTATGCGGACTGCAACAGCAAGTACAACACAGGCATGTGAGTAAAGGCAACGTGACACATATGAGGGAGACACACCACCAGGGCTACACAACACATACACACCTAGGCCATCTGACTCATTGCCTACACTGATGTTGCCAGGAAAGATGGTGCAATGCACAGACACCACACCTATTCCCAGTTGTAGTCAAGTAGCCCACAGGTGCAGTAAGCAAATGGCAGTCAAATGTGTGACCACAGACAACGCACATCACAAAGTGAAGCACAGGTTTATTACACAGTTGCAACATGTCGTAACCACTACAGATGCAAGGTAATCCCACCTGTCAGTGGGCACACAGTCAACAACTGTAGAAGGAAGGAAGTCCATGGGTGTGGCGCACATCACCTGTAGGGACACAACAGCTACCACCCTGGAAGTACAATCACGTCGTCGGTGGACACAGTTGACCAAACGAATCTGAAAGTACCCTGTGAAGGACAGAAATGACACACAGTCAAAAGCAATGGAGAACAGGACAGAACAGCAAAACCCATGCACAATACATGTTACAAGATACCCACCCAGAACCAAGTTAGCATGTCAACACTGTTGGGGAGTACAGACCACGTGTAAGCACACATCGCTACACACATCCAGTCAAGTAGCCCATGGACACACGCCAACAGCACCAGAGCACCACCTACACATATCATGCCAACTCACATCATTGACATGACACCTCAGGATACTCACATTCAGCTAAAGAAGTTGGTGATGAGCTGTGTGCGGACATCACCCTCATCATCATCATCATCACTGGCATCGTGGTCCAGGCCAGGATCCTCCACAGGTGGCGGATGTTGGTCATTGTCATCCTGGATGAGAGGCAACTCCTTCCACACTGCCAGGTTGTGGAGCATGCAGCAGACGATGATAATCTTGCACACCTTCGCTGGGGCATATGGGAGGGACCCTCCTGTCTTGTCGAGGCAGTGGAAGCGGCTCTTCAGGAGACCAAATGTCCGCTCAATCACTCTCCTGGTCCGACCATGTGCCTCATTGTAGCGCATCTGGGCTGGTGTCACAGGGTTCCTGAGGGGTGTCAGCAACCACGGCATGTTGGGGTATCCCGAGTCACCTACGGACAGACAAGTGCACATTAGCTGACTTGGAAAAGTGGGCGGAATACTACAGATCAGATCACACACAATGGCACAAAGTCAGTACACACCAACAAGCCAGGCACGCTGGTTCTGCATCTGTGCCATCATCCTGGGGATGCGACTACTCCTCATCACAAAGGCATCGTGTGCTGAACCAGGGAAACGGGCACACACGTGTGAGATGGTCATATCTGCAAGACACACCACCAGTGCATTGACCGAGTGGTAGTGCTTGCGGTTCCTGTAGGCCTGCTCCTGGGCCTGTGGTGGTACCAAAGCCACATGTGTCCCATCAATGGAGCCAATGACATGCAGCATCCTCCCCAGGGCATAGAAGTCACTCTTCACGTCAGTGAGTCTTTGCAGTCTAGGGAAATAGATGTACCGGTTCAGGTATAGCAACATTGCCTCCAAAACATCGCGGAGCACACGGCTCAACATGGTCTGTGACATCCCACCAGCAGTCGCCACAGTATGTTGGAAGGTACCGATCGCAAAGAAGTGTAGGGCTGCCATCACCTTCACCTTGGGGGTCAGCGCTGTAGGATACGGCCGGCCAGGCTGCAAATGTGGGGCCAACTGCACTGCCAAATCCTCAATCAGCTGCCTGGTGAAGCGGTACCGTCGGATGCTGTCCCGTTCCACCATCGTTGCCAGGTCTGGGAATGGTCTATGGACAGCAGGAGCCCTGCAGTGCAGAGGAGAAGAAAGCAAGATTGTAGGTCACCCCACATATGCGGCATTGAACACACTCAATATCACATCATACATCATTATGAGGCACAACTACATGAAGTGTGCAGTTCCGTAAGGACATGTATGGTACATACATGGCCAACATCTGTCATCACGGTTCAACAAGTGGCATCAATAAGTCCCAGGTTGGCCCATTGGATATCATGAGGCCGTGTCACAGTTCCCATCTCCTGCTGCCTTGTCACAATCACCCCCACAGTGACATGTGAGGACAGATGTGCCCCAGGCATCACAGCTCAACGACAGGTACATTCCCAGGGACCCTGTATAGCCACATGGACACTGGCATTACATGGAGTATCATGTATACACCACAGCAAAACAACCATGACCCCCACAGGTAGTGGTTCCACTTGCCACTGCAGGACAGACATGGACGTCTGTGACACACACACGCACAACATCAAAGTCCATGCACACACAACGTGGAAGTGGAGACTGTCTCCCATTGTGCACATGAAATCAGAGACATTGTAAACACCACATGCACACAGACTGTGGAGGACCATCACTATTGTGCCACTGGGACACCCTGGCTCAAACATACCGTCCCACATGGGACTCTCGGGGTATGTGACATGACATACACATACACCACTGTGAAATGTGACCATGGCACATGCACAGATATGAACAGTTGCACATCACAGTGGTCATGTACACGTAACACCCAGGATCCTGTCCCCATGAACACGTGCACAGCCTGGGGGTGGCTGCCCCCAGGTGACACCCACAGGACAACATGTACACCAACATACACACAATCGGAAATGCAGCCTTACATGCCTTATGATACAGTTTGGACAGGCTGTGGTGTTGTAGGTGTGCCCCTCACTCCCTGGGAGCTATCTGTGGCTGGCATATGTTCATCTGAGACAGGCATGGTGACATATGCCAGTCACTTGTACAGGGATGCGTTGAACACCAATGGACCGATCGGTGCACCCGGCCGGCCCATTGCATTCAATGTGTGCGGGTACGCGTTGTACCCCTGTCCGCGTTGTACCGCAATGGACCGATCGGTGCACCCGGCCGGCCCATTGCATTCAATGTGTGCGGGTACGCGTTGTACCCCTGTACGCGTTGAACAGCAATGGACCGATCGGTGCGCCCGGCCGGCCCATTGCATTCAATGTGTGCGGGTACGCGTTGTACCCCTGTACGCGTTGAACAGCAATGGACCGATCGGTGCACCCGGCCGGCCCATTGCTTTCAATGTGTGCGGGTACACGTTGTACCCCTGTACGCGTTGAACAGCAATGGACCGATCGGTGCGCCTGGCCGGCCCATTGCATTCAATGTGTGCGGGTACGCGTTGTACCTCTGTACGCGTTGAACAGCAATGGACCGATCGGTGCGCCCGGCCGGCCCATTGCATTCAATGTGTGCGGGTACGCATTGTACCCCTGTACGCGTTGAACAGCAATGGACCGATCGGTGCGCCCGGCCGGCCCATTGCATTCAATGTGTGCGGGTACGCGTTGTACCCCTGTACGCGTTGAACAGCAATGGACCGATCGGTGCGCCCGGCCGGCCCATTGCATTCAATGTGTGCGGGTACGCGTTGTACCCCTGTACGCGTTGAACAGCAATGGACCGATCGGTGCGCCCGGCCGGCCCATTGCATTCAATGTGTGCGGGTACGCGTTGTACCCCTGTACGCGTTGAACAGCAATGGACCGATCGGAGCGCCCGGCCGGCCCATTGCAATCAATGTGCGCGGGTACGCGCTGTACCCCTGTACGCGTTGAACAGCAATGGACCGATCGGTGCACCCGGCCGGCCTATTGCTTTCAATGTGTGCGGGTACGCGTTGTACCCCTGTACGCGTTGAACAGCAATGGACCGATCAGTGCGCCCGGCCGCCCATTGCATTCAATGTGTGCGGGTACGCGTTGTACCCCTATGCGCGTTGAACAGCAATGGACCGATCGATGCACCCGGCCGGCCCATTGCATTCAATGTGTGCGGGTACGCGTTGTACCCCTGTACGCGTTGAACAGCAATGGACCGATCGGTGCACTCGGCCGGCCCATTGCTTTCAATGTGTGCGGGTACGCGTTGTACCCCTGTACGCGTTGAACAGCAATGGACCGATCGGTGCGCACCCATTGTCAATGGCCTAGCCTGGCAACGGACGCGTTTTCGAAATTCGAACGAGTCGGTTGCTGGAAATTCAGTTGGTCACCCACAACAATGTTGCAAAATCATGTATGTCATGAAGTTGAAGATTTGAAGGATGCTGTGGGCGTGTATTGGTGCTGCTATTCCATGGATTGGCCAGATTCAGAAGATGCAAACGACTTGGACCTATCACTTTGGACACATGGGACAGTATCTGCCTCTGCAGCACATATATATTGCTGGCTGTTCCCCTGAGAGCTCACTTGCCTGCACTACATGCTCCAGGATGACATCTGCCACTGCACTGCTGCTGTCTCTGCCCCCTCTGGACCCTGCAATGGCACGTACTGTGGAGAGAGCCCCAGCCTTCAGCCTTGAGGAGAACCAGGCCCTGCTGGACAGCCTACTTCCACAGTACAGCAAGCTGTATGGGACACCAGGGGAGCAGGTGAGTGTTCTGTGCACTGCCTTTCTGAATGTGTATTTTGTCTGACTAGCAAGGCTGAAAGTCTGCACGCCACTGGCTAGCAGGCTCACTGAGTAGTTGTCACCCCCCATAGTGTGTAGTGACATGCACTGGACAGGTATGGTGCAGTGACAGTGCATTTGAACAAGGTTTTACTTCCCATGCAATGATACCATGTAGTGACTTCTGGAAAACTGTCCATGGGCAGCGTTGCACTGCCTGTGTACATCATGTGCCCCTGTAATTGAGACATGTATATACAACTGTGTCATGCACGGATATGTTGCATGTGTAGTAATGGCCTTTTCACTTTGTCATCCTGACAGGTTAATGCCCATCGGAAGCAGGAGATCTGGAAGGACATCGTCCGGGCTGTCCGGTCCGTGGGGGTCTACAAGCGCCGGATCCGCAACTGCCAGAAGAGGTGGCAGGACCTTCGGGGCTGGACCCGGAGGATTGCACGGGTCCAGCTGAAGCTGTCGCCTCCTCACAGGAGGGGCAGAACACGGACCCTGACCCCCCACATGCTCCAGATCCTGGCGGTGGTGTTTCCAGACTTGGATGGGCAGCTGAAGGCCAGACAGCAGCAAGGAGGGGGTGAGTCAAAGACTGCACTGTGAACTCTGTATTACATGCTATGTGCCCTCCTCTGGCCTGGTTAAACTGCCACAGTACAGCAGTCATGTTGTCCAGGAGCCATGTCCCTCTATTGTGCACTGCCCACTCCTCATCTGATACCCAGGTGTGGCCCTTACATTCAGGGAATTGTGTCACTTGGGACAGCATCTGTTTCCCTAACTCTGTTGTGGGCATCATGGGTGGGTCCATTGTTCACACAATGCCTGTGTTTGGACATGTAATCTGCGTGTTGCTTTCATATGCGGTCCACTTGCTGAGCTGAGCCACCACATGTGCCTGGGGTATCTGGCACACACCCATGCAGCGGGTGGGAACAATGTTTGGGCCCCAGGAGTGTGCAGATTACGTGTGTCACACATACATAGCCAGCTATCCACTGTCCAGGGCTCATCCCTCATTCATGTGGGGCAGGACAGTCATGCCTACTCCAGCCCATCCAATACACCTGTACTCCCACTCCCGGGTATCAGCTGACACGTTGTGCGCAGTGATTTGACCCCTCAGGTGTCTGCCTCTGTGTCAGTGTGCTGTGGATTTGTTGCCAGGACTGCTGGGGTGTTTCTCGGTAGGGGCTCAGCATGCCACTGGAGATGTGACCATAGGAGACGATACTTGTGTGTCACATAGGTGTTTGATCAGCTGCCCGTGCAGACTGGGGTATGCAAATGTGAAGTTCAGGCAGCTGTTTCCCATTCACAGCAGATTGTGAGGGGCTCAGGTTCAGAGGGTAGTGTCACAGGTCTCCCATATGTCCAATCGGTATGACCTGGACAGATGAGGGTTAAGATGATGTGTTGTGTAGGGGATGTACATGTGCACTTGTGCAGCTCCAGGACTTGCATTCCCCATGACCTACTATTGTGACACAGTGCAGAGTGTTGTTGTCTGGCTGCCAAGTCATACATCACTGAGACAGTGATGTATGACTTAGCAGTCATGCCTCCGCCATGGCATGTGTCTACTTATTGGTGATCCTGCAGGGGAGTGACATGTGCTACATGCACACCATTGTGGCGATGGCTATCAGGACATGGGTGCATCATGGTGTCTGTCGCTGGTATGCATCACATGCATTTCCTATTTGACTCTGGGCATCCCTTTCATCCGGAAACCTGTACTGACTCAGTGGCAAGAGTTGTGATGTGTGCATGTCCACATGCTACACCATGTCCTCTGCACTGTCCAACTACTGTGTAGTTGGTGCATGTGTCCACACTGGGGTGTTGCTATCCAACAGACACCAGACAGATGGGTGCAAGGCCATGTGGGATGTGAGTGCCATGGTTGGCATCAGACTGACAATTGGCTTCTCCTGTTCAGTTAGGGCACTTTTAGCAATGTTCAACTAATGATGCCAGGGCTTGCTCTGTAATGTGCAGTGCTCACAGTGGTGTGTGCGTTTGGTGCAGGTGACTGATGTCTGTCTGTTTCCCCATTGTTTGCAGATACATCCACGGCCACGGAAGGGGACAGCTCCACGGACCAGGAGGAGCCGGAGAGCCAGACTGGGTCAACAGCCGAGGAGTGGTCGGAGGGACCCAGTGGCACGGAAGGCGAGGGGAGCCACACCGAGGAGTCCTCAGCAGCATCCACCTCAGCTGAGGACCACAGCGGCTCGGAGGATGACTCCTTTATGGAGGCGGGTGTCAGCAGCCACCACACCCCAGCTAGTGTTGCTGTCCCCGCCACCACCAGCACCACCACCGCCCTCCCATCGGCTCCCATTCCCCAGGTCCGTGGAGGCTCCCATGTTCGGGAGCATGTCTCCTTTGGGCCAGGCACCGCACCCCCTGCCCCTGTGTCCCCTGCTGCCCTGAGTGAGGAGTCTGTGTACCTCCTTCGCCAGCTCCATGTAGGGCAGACAGCCATGCTGAGTGTCCTCCATGCGCACACCGCTCTGTTGACTCAGCTGGTGTCGTTCATGGAGGGCATCTCATCGGGCATGTCTGACCTACAGAGGGGCAATAGGTCCATGGACTCCTCCCTGACGGCAGCAGTGTCCCTCCTCAGACAGTCCCTCACCCCTCCTGCCTCTGCTCCATCCACACTCCCCAGCACCTTACCCGTCCCAAGCACACACACACCGGCACAGGCACACACCAGCACACACACGTCCAGCACACAGACACACACGCCACAAACAAAATGCACACGCACGCACAGTCAGGGGACTGAAACCAGACTCACAGGGGATGGGGCCCTGGAACACACACACGCATCCACGAGCACTGGGCAGTCCTCAGTTGCCTCTCCCTCCAAAGCACCCTCCCTTGCCTCACCTGCAACCCCAAAGACCCAGCGGCTCTTCCTCAGTGACCTCGGCCTCTTCCCCTCCGATCCAGCTGATACAGCATTCAGGGGGAAGAGGAAGCCCACCCACACGGAGCAGAGTGCCCCTCGTCCCCGGACACCCTCCCCCAGGCGCAGACAGACTGAGGCCCCCACCCGCAAGTCCCCCCGGAGTCGTAAGAGCAAGACCCCGCCGCCGCCCTGCAGCTCAGGCACCAGGTCTCCTTCCTCCATCCCTCAGGCCCCCACTCCACAGGTGCCCCCACCACACCCTGCCCCAGGTTCCCCCACCCACAGATATACCATCCCCAAGAGGATCCGGCCTTCTCCCCCTGCCACTTGCTCTCCCGGCACCACACCCCCGCTGCGCTTGTCTGTGCCACTGATGTGGTGAGGGTGTCCTCCCCTTCTGTCCAGCCCACCTTGCCTGTTCCCCATTCTCCTCCCCTGGTGGTAGGCACTGCAGTGGAGTCCACTACCACCCTGTCTGACTTGGGCACTGCAGTGGCGGACCTGTCCACTCCATCTGCAGGGTCCACTGCAGTCGTGCCGGCACCCACAACATCTGAGTCATGCCCCCCAGTTGTGCCAGCACACACCATGTCAGACACCTCCACTGCAGTTGTCAGTGGCTCTCCAGCACCCACCACCCCTTCCCTGCTTCCTCCTGGTGAGCCCTGATCCTGTCCCTGCGGTGCCTGGCCTGCCCCCCCGTAGGCCCCTCCTAGTGGATTGTCCCTGGTTTTGTGGAGTGCAGGCATGCGTAGGGTGACATCTGCCACTGTCACCCTGTTTGGACTTTGACAATGGACTGGCCATTGGCCTTTGTGTTTTTTCTGGACTTTCACTTTTAAACACACATATGCTGAATAAAGCAACTTTCTGTTCTCTAGTGCTTATGCTTCTGATGTACATGTTGTTGATGATGCTAACCATGCCCTTGCTGCAGTGATGGTGATATTTGGTCTCATGATAATGAAGTGTTACTGTGCAGGAACACATGTGGTCCAGGGGGAATGTGTCCTATCCTGTGGTGTATCCATGTCATCCATAGCAGCATCTGAGGGTGTCATGTGTTCAGTATTTGGCAATGGTATTTCCTACTTACATTAGCAATTTCACATCTGTGGCTTCCACCCCTGCACATCTGTTGTGCCTGCCATTGTTCAATTCGTCTACTTCCCTGACCGTGTGGCCATCTCCACTGGACATGCAGGTTTGGGCATCAATGGGGAAGGACTCATCTGTGTTGTCAGTGCAACATTGCTATACAAGTGTGTTGGATCTGTGCTGATGATTTCGTTGGCACTTCCATGACCAGGCTGATGTGACAGGAGCCTTCATTTGGTGCTAATTGTTGATTGTGTGACCAAGTGCTCAGCTGACATGATGGGGCCCTACTGAGGCAACATATGGCACAGCTTTCCTCACACAGGAGTGGAGTCCCCTCATGGCAGTGTGTACTCCTGTGACATTGCCTGCACCCAAGGTGTGTGTTGTATGAGCATGTCTGTGTGTTCACTTCCGTTTTGCTGTGCATGCTGTGATCCCTAGTGTTGTACCTGTTTGTGATGCTTGCTGGGTTGACCTATGTTCCCCCAAAGTCTTCTCCCTGGGTTCTCTGTGATGTGGGTGCATGGCACATTACTGGTCATCAGGGTGTCACCCATAGGTGTGTTTGCTGTCAGGGCTGAGTTTGTGTGCAGACGCAGATGGGTCACAGTCAGGTTTCCCCTTGGCACTTGTTGTTTGCACCTGTCATGTGATTTCCAGTTTGTGTTATCTTTCAGTGATTGTGACACGTTGTGTGTGTGACTGCTGGCACTCCTCAGGGTCCGGGCTGCAATGTTGGTTGTTGTCTATGTGTGTTCTTTGTGGGTGACCTTGGCTTCTTCATTGGTGTGTGACTGTGGCTGGGATCCCATTGGTTGGTGTGGTATTGCCGTCATGTCCATGTACAGCGTAGTGTGCAGTGTGTCAGACATTCAGGAGTCTTGTTGAGTGGCCATGTGTGATGTGTTTCTGCACCTTGGTTCCCACCCACCACCCTGGAATTGCCATGGGTGCATGTGCAATGTCATACAAAAGGGGATGATGGACGGAACGCTTTGAGCCAATCAAACACTCACCCCCAGTCAACTGATCTGGGTTTAATCCATCATCATTCTTTAGCTCACTCCACCACCCCAGTTCAGACATGGCCATATGCAAATCAGTCTGACCCTGTGCCTCATGGGAACAGTCCAGCCCGAACTGCCAAGCCATGTCTTCCCTGGACCGGAAACAAGCATCCTAGGACCGGTTTCTGGCATTCCAGCCGTCATCAGCCAGGCTTGCTTGAATCCAGTGGCAAAGTGAGCAAGGGACCCACGTCTGGGCATACCCCCGCCAACTTAGGGCGAACAAAGCGATACAAAAGGGGATGATGGACGGAACGCTTGAGCCAATCAAACACTCACCCCCAGTCAACTGATCTGGATTTAATCCATCATCATTCTTTAGCTCACTCCACCACCCCAGTTCAGACATGGCCATATGCAAATCAGTCTGACCTTGTGCCTCATGGGAACAGTCCAGCCCGAACTGCCAAGCCATGTCTTCCCTGGACCGGAAACAAGCATCCTAGGACCGGTTTCTGGCATTCCAGCCGTCATCAGCCAGGCTTGCTTGAATCCAGTGGCAAAGTGAGCAAGGGACCCACGTCTGGGCATACCCCCGCCAACTTAGGGCGAACAAAGCGATACAAAAGGGGATGATGGACGGAACGTTTGAGCCAATCAAACACTCACCCCCAGTCAACTGATCTGGGTTTAATCCATCATCATTCTTTAGCTCACTCCACCACCCCAGTTCAGACATGGCCATATGCAAATCAGTCTGACCCTGTGCCTCATGGGAACAGTCCAGCCCGAACTGCCAAGCCATGTCTTCCCTGGACCGGAAACAAGCATCCTAGGACCGTTTTCTGGCATTCCAGCCGTCATCAGCCAGGCTTGCTTGAATCCAGTGGCAAAGTGAGCAAGGGACCCACGTCTGGGCATACCCCGCCAACTTAGGGCGAACAAAGCGATACAAAAGGGGATGATGGACGGAACGCTTGAGCCAATCAAACACTCACCCCCAGTCAACTGATCTGGGTTTAATCCATCATCATTCTTTAGCTCACTCCACCACCCCAGTTCAGACATGGCCATATGCAAATCAGTCTGACCCTGTGCCTCATGGGAACAGTCCAGCCCGAACTGCCAAGCCATGTCTTCCCTGGACCGGAAACAAGCATCCTAGGACCGGTTTCTGGCATTCCAGCCGTCATCAGCCAGGCTTGCTTGAATCCAGTGGCAAAGTGAGCAAGGGACCCACGTCTGGGCATACCCCCGCCAACTTAGGGCGAACAAAGCGATACAAAAGGGGATGATGGACGGAACGTTTGAGCCAATCAAACACTCACCCCCAGTCAACTGATCTGGATTTAATCCATCATCATTCTTTAGCTCACTCCACCACCCCAGTTCAGACATGGCCATATGCAAATCAGTCTGACCTTGTGCCTCATGGGAACAGTCCAGCCCGAACTGCCAAGCCATGTCTTCCCTGGACCGGAAACAAGCATCCTAGGACCGGTTTCTGGCATTCCAGCCGTCATCAGCCAGGCTTGCTTGAATCCAGTGGCAAAGTGAGCAAGGGACCCACGTCTGGGCATACCCCGCCAACTTAGGGCGAACAAAGCGATACAAAAGGGGATGATGGACGGAACGTTTGAGCCAATCAAACACTCACCCCCAGTCAACTGATCTGGGTTTAATCCATCATCATTCTTTAGCTCACTCCACCACCCCAGTTCAGACATGGCCATATGCAAATCAGTCTGACCCTGTGCCTCATGGGAACAGTCCAGCCCGAACTGCCAAGCCATGTCTTCCCTGGACCGGAAACAAGCATCCTAGGACCGTTTTCTGGCATTCCAGCCGTCATCAGCCAGGCTTGCTTGAATCCAGTGGCAAAGTGAGCAAGGGACCCACGTCTGGGCATACCCCCGTCAACTTAGGGCGAACAAAGCGATACAAAAGGGGATGATGGACGGAACGTTTGAGCCAATCAAACACTCACCCCCAGTCAACTGATCTGGGTTTAATCCATCATCATTCTTTAGCTCACTCCACCACCCCAGTTCAGACAGGAGCCTTCATTTGGTGCTAATTGTTGATTGTGTGACCAAGTGCTCAGCTGACATGATGGGGCCCTACTGAGGCAACATATGGCACAGCTTTCCTCACACAGGAGTGGAGTCCCCTCATGGCAGTGTGTACTCCTGTGACATTGCCTGCACCCAAGGTGTGTGTTGTATGAGCATGTCTGTGTGTTCACTTCCGTTTTGCTGTGCATGCTGTGATCCCTAGTGTTGTACCTGTTTGTGATGCTTGCTGGGTTGACCTATGTTCCCCCAAAGTCTTCTCCCTGGGTTCTCTGTGATGTGGGTGCATGGCACATTACTGGTCATCAGGGTGTCACCCATAGGTGTGTTTTCTGTCAGGGCTGAGTTTGTGTGCAGACGCAGATGGGTCACAGTCAGGTTTCCCCTTGGCACTTGTTGTTTGCACCTGTCATGTGATTTCCAGTTTGTGTTATCTTTCAGTGATTGTGACACGTTGTGTGTGTGACTGCTGGCACTCCTCAGGGTCCGGGCTGCAATGTTGGTTGTTGTCTATGTGTGTTCTTTGTGGGTGACCTTGGCTTCTTCATTGGTGTGTGACTGTGGCTGGGATCCCATTGGTTGGTGTGGTATTGCCGTCATGTCCATGTACAGCGTAGTGTGCAGTGTGTCAGACATTCAGGAGTCTTGTTGAGTGGCCATGTGTGATGTGTTTCTGCACCTTGGTTCCCACCCACCACCCTGGAATTGTCATGGGTGCATGTGCAATGTCACCAGTGCATGTGTGCTTCACTGCTGCACATTGTTGGAGGTCGAGGTGTGTGGTGTTGAGTGTGTGCAGGTGAGAGTTGTTGCCCGGCTAGACCCTTGCCTCCATGTTGGCCTTGGCTTACTGGCCGTGCTGATTGATTTGTGCTTGTGTAGGTGTGATGGTAGTTTGTTGCTCAGGACACATGACTGTGGTTCACAGTGTGAACGACATTTAGCTTTGTCATCACAGTGGGATTGTAATGCAGCCCAGGGTCACCACATTGTGGGGGCCCTGGGGGTAGTGCTGTGGTGTGTCTGTGTCTTGCTGTGTCAGTTGCTGTTCCTACGTACCTGTGTGACATGTGTGATTTGTGCTCCCTCTCATCTGACAATGCCTGATTGCCCACATAGGGGATTTGGATCCATGAGTTACCTTTGTGTGGCACTGTATGCACATCTGTATGATTGGTATTCAGGCCTCCTCATGTGTTGTGTGGTTGCCTGGGGACACTGGCACCCCCCCCCCCACCTGTTGTGTTTGATGTGCAGTGTGGGTCTGCCTGTTTGTGTTTGTGCATCTGCACCACTGCATTGGCATATCTTAGGTGTGCAATTGGCTGTATGTAGTTTGGTGGGTTTCCCATGCTGTCCCTGGGACTCCTAGGTCATCAGTCAGCACAATGATCATGGTTTGTGTGTCCCATTGCTGCCATGGTATGGTATCTGTTCACCTCACATCTACAGTCTCCACAGGATATCTGCATTTGTGTGCCCATTGGTGCAAATATGTGGGTCTGCATTCTGATGGTCACTTCTGTCATTGTGTCATTGATGAATGTTGACTGTGTCAGCCCCCATGGGTGTTGTTTGTCTGCACATGGCCAAAGGTATGTCTTATTTGCACTGCAGTATTTGCCTCCCCCAATCTATGTTGCAATGGGACACATGCACTACTTTGCCACTGATGTGTGTTATGTTCTGTGACCAGGAATCATCCATGCAGTTTGGCAGTTGCAGTTTTTTCTTTGTCAACACTTACATTTTGGTCATTGTGATGATGGGGGTTTGGACCCCATTGCCACAATGTTCAAAATGTGCTTCAGCTATGGACCCCACACTTACCTTTTGGTCACTGTGATGATGGGGGTTTGGACCCCATTGCCACAATGTTCAAAATGTGCTTCAGATATGGACCCCACACTTAGCTTTTGGTCACTGTGATGATGGGGGTTTGGACCCCATTGCCACAATGTTCGAAATGTGATTCAGCTATGGACCCCACACTTACATTTTGGTCACTGTGATGATGGGGGTTTGGACCCCATTGCCACAATGTTCAAAATGTGCTTCAGCTATGGACCCCACACTTACATTTTGGTCACTGTGATGATGGGGGTTTGGACCCCATTGCCACAATGTTCATAATGTGCTTCAGCTATGGACCCCACACTTACCTTTTGGTCACTGTGATGATGGGGGTTTGGACCCCATTGCCACATTGGTCATGGCCTGCTTGCATTGTGGGGGCCACACACATATATGTGTGGCACATGTGATAGGGGGTCACATTGTATGTTCAAAGTCATGTTCAGTGTTGTAGGCATTTGACACAGTCTACACACGCTTGTCATGGTGTTGGGGGGATGTCTTTTTCTTGCATTCCCTAGGTTGTGGTGTGCTGGTTGTGTCATGCATTGTCCATCCTATGAGTGGGGGTGGTGTTGGTGGTAGGCATCCAGCCCCCCCTGGGTAAGGGTGGTAGTGGTGGTGGGCATCTGGCACCCCCCTGGCTAAGGGTGGTAGTAGTGGTAGGCATCCAGCCCCCTGGCTAAGGGTGGTAGTAGTGGTAGGCATCCAGCCCCCCTGGGTAAGGGTGGTAGTAGTGGTGGGCATCTGGCACCCCCTGGCTAAGGGTGGTAGTAGTGGTAGGCATCCAGCCCCCTGGCTTAGGGTGATAGTAGTGGTAGGCATCCAGCCCCCTGGGTAAGGGTGGTAGTAGTGGTGGGCATCTGGCACCCCCCTGGCTAAGGGTGGTAGTAGTGGTAGTTATCAAGCCCCCCCTGGGTAAGGGTGGTAGTAGTGGTGGGCATCCAGCCCCCCTGGGTAAGGGTGGTAGTAGTGGTAGGCATCTGGCACCCCCCTGGCTAAGGGTGGTAGTAGTGGTAGGCATCCAGCCCCACTGGCTTAGGGTGATAGTAGTGGTAGGCATCCAGCCCCCCTGGGCAAGGGTGGTAGTAGTGGTGGGCATCTGGCACCCCCTGGCTAAGGGTGGTAGTAGTGGTAGTTATCAAGCCCCCCTGGGTAAGGGTGGTAGTAGTGGTGGGCATCTGGCACCCCTGGCTAAGGGTGGTAGTAGTGGTAGGCATCTGGCACCCCCTGGCTTAGGGTGATAGTAGTGGTAGGCATCCAGCCCCCTGGGTAAGGGTGGTAGTAGTGGTAGTTATCCAGCCCCCTGGGTAAGGGTGGTAGTAGTGGTGGGCATCTGGCACCCCCTGGCTAAGGGTGGTAGTAGTGGTAGGCATCTGGCACCCCCTGGGTAAGGGTGGTAGTAGTGGTAGTTATCCAGCCCCCTGGGTAAGGGTGATAGTAGTGGTGGGCATCTGGCACCCCCTGGCTAAGGGTGGTAGTAGTGGTAGGCATCTGGCACCCCCTGGCTAAGGGTGATAGTAGTGGTAGTTATCAAGCCCCCCCTGGGTAAGGGTGGTAGTAGTGGTGGGCATCTAGCACCCCCTGGCTAAGGGTGGTAGTAGTGGTAGGCATCCAGCCCCCTGGCTTAGGGTGATAGTAGTGGTAGGCATCCAGCCCCCTGGGTAAGGGTGGTAGTAGTGGTGGGAATCTGGCACCCCCCTGGCTAAGGGTGGTAGTAGTGGTAGTTATCAAGCCCCCCCTGGGTAAGGGTGGTAGTAGTGGTGGGCATCCAGCCCCCCTGGCTAAGGGTGGTAGTAGTGGTAGGCATCTCGCACCCCCCTGGCTTAGGGTGATAGTAGTGGTAGGCATCCAGCCCCCCTGGGTAAGGGTGGTAGTAGGGGTAGTTATCCAGCCCCACCCCTGGGTAAGGGTGGTAGTAGTGGTGGGCATCTGGCACCCCCCTGGCTAAGGGGGTAGTAGTGGTAGGCATCCAGCCCCCTGGCTTAGGGTGATAGTAGTGGTAGGCATCCAGCCCCCCTGGGTAAGGGTGGTAGTAGTGGTGGGCATCTGGCACCCCCTGGCTAAGGGTGGTAGTAGTGGTAGTTATCAAGCCCCCTGGGTAAGGGTGGTAGTAGTGGTGGGCATCTGGCACCCCCTGGCTAAGGGTAGTAGTAGTGGTAGGCATCTGGCACCCCCTGGCTTAGGGTGATAGTAGTGGTAGGCATCCAGCCCCCTGGGTAAGGGTGGTAGTAGTGGTAGTTATCCAGCCCCCCTGGGTAAGGGTGGTAGTAGTGGTGGGCATCTGGCACCCCCTGGCTAAGGGTGGTAGTAGTGGTAGGCATCTGGCACCCCCTGGGTAAGGGTGGTAGTAGTGGTAGTTATCCAGCCCCCTGGGTAAGGGTGGTAGTAGTGGTGGGCATCTGGCACCCCCTGGCTAAGGGTGGTAGTAGTGGTAGGCATCTGGCACCCCCTGGCTTAGGGTGATAGTAGTGGTAGGCATCCAGCCCCCCTGGGTAAGGGTGGTAGTAGTGGTAGTTATCCAGCCCCCTGGGTAAGGGTGGTAGTAGTGGTGGGCATCTGGCACCCCCTGGCTAATGGTGGTAGTAGTGGTAGGCATCCAGCCCCCTGGCTTAGGGTGATAGTAGTGGTAGGCATCCAGCCCCCTGGGTAAGGGTGGTAGTAGTGGTGGGCATCTGGCACCCCCTGGCTAAGGGTGGTAGTAGTGGTAGGCATCTGGCACCCCCCTGGGTAAGGGTGGTAGTAGTGGTAGTTATCCAGCCCCCCCTGGGTAAGGGTGGTAGTAGTGGTGGGCATCTGGCACCCCCCTGGCTAAGGGTGGTAGTAGTGGTAGGCATCTGGCACCCCCCTGTCTAAGGGTGGTAGTAGTGGTAGGCATCTGGCACCCCCCTGGGTAAGGGTGGTAGTAGTGGTAGTTATCCAGCCCCCCCTGGGTAAGGGTGGTAGTAGTGGTGGGCATCTGGCACCCCCTGGCTAAGGGTGGTAGTAGTGGTAGGCATCTGGCACCCCCTGGCTTAGGGTGATAGTAGTGGTAGGCATCCAGCCCCCTGGGTAAGGGTGGTAGTAGTGGTAGTTATCCAGCCCCCTGGGTAAGGGTGGTAGTAGTGGTGGGCATCTGGCACCCCCTGGCTAAGGGTGGTAGTAGTGGTAGGCATCTGGCACCCCCTGGCTTAGGGTGATAGTAGTGGTAGGCATCCAGCCCCCTGGCTAAGGGTGATAGTAGTGGTAGGCATCCAGCCCCCTGGGTAAGGGTGGTAGTAGTGGTGGGCATCTGGCACCCCCTGGCTAAGGGTGGTAGTAGTGGTAGGCATCCAGCCCCCCTGGGTAGGGGTGGTAGTGGTGGTGCGCATCCAGGCCCCTGTGTGCATATGTGGCATTGGTGATGGGCATCCCGCCCCTATTGTGCTGCTGTTGCTGGTGTAAGTAAATTCTGCATTCCTCTGTGTGTGTGTGTGATGTGTCGTGTACGTGTTGTATGTTTTTGTGGTTGGTGTCTGACTTACCTTCTGCGCCGTACGCGTCCGTGCCTGTTCCGGTGGTAAATGTAGAATATTGGTAGGATCGGGACGAAGGGATTCATGGTTGGTTCATGTCGTTCGTCTTTCTCGTTGCTTCGCGTCGTTCTCGTCGCTGGCGTGTTCGCCTCGTAGCCGTGGATCGTGTTGTGGCGCGAATCGGAGCTTATGTGCGCCTCTCCTGGAAGCTTTGACGTGCCGGACGTAGCGACGGGTTCGGCGCGTACGGGAAGCGCATCGTACTTGTCCGGCCGGACGGGGCTGCATTTTCCCTTCCGTGCGACTCGATTCTGCGTTTCCGGATTCGCCTCGGTCGGAGAACAGGACCTGGATTGGGTGAGTACGACTCGGCCGGATTCTGTGCTGTTGTGCGCATTGTACTTACTCGTTCGGTATGATGTACGGATCGGTCGGGAAACAGGCATTCGCATGGCTTTTTTCCCGACCGAATGGTATTGGGTGCGCCTCCGACCGAGATCGAAATCGGCCCCTATATCGTTAGTCACATAGATCTTGGTAATGCCAAATAAATTGTAACCTATCAAGTTGAGAATCTGGCCACCTATAAAACGTGCCTGATTGTTAAGGCCTGCTCAGAGGAGCCATGCTGGATCCCAATGCCAGAAGTGGTAGGCATATATATTGATCTACCCAAGTAATTAGTGTTTTACACTCCATCACTGGACACTGGATTGAGTTATGTAGTATATCATCTCGTACAGACTGGTGGTGTGTAAATGTGTAAAGTATTTTTGGCCAACTTCACATAGTTTAAAACGTTTTCACATCATTACACTTAAAGATGGTGGCTTTTTTAATCATTCAGGTTGCACATATACTTGTCTAATCATGAAATAAATTACTTTATTAGATTGCTCACTCAAAACAAGTAGGGTCTTATTCACAAAGAGATTTTACAGTACATAAAGTAGTATTCATGTAGTACTCTTTCACAGACTCTTATGTGTCTTTGTGGTTTGAGCCCAAAATATCCAAAGTTTGAATAAAATGGGAAGATTATCTTACAATTAGTACAAATAGAAAGGACTATACCCTTATGCACTAATAATAATTGGGTTTTGAGCCATTACACAAAGTATTTAAGAGCAATTAAAAGACTGCCCCTGTAGTACAACTTACCACACTCATAAATGTTTTTGGGAATCAGCCCCCATGTCTTCCTTTCTTCCATTAAGTCATTGTTTATAGAAATGCTCCGCAAAATGTAGGTTACTAATAGGCCAAACTCACTGTAGATCTCAAAATGTTGAAAAATATGCTTAGACAATTGTTTGGGGATTGATTCAGTGGAATCACCACTCTGAAGGTGTGGTACATCCATTCAATTAGAGGTGAGGACACTGTTTGGTTTGACAGTGTAATATTAATATTAACTGCAACTGGTAATCTTAAAATTACTTTTAAAATGAAATGAAAAATAAGATTCTGGTCTCAAAATAATCGAGGGCTGCATTTAAAATGTATGTAGTCACAATAATATTCATTTGATGCAAATTATAATTCAACTTGGAAAAACAAAGGAAATACTGACAATCCTGCTCAGGTGAGATGCCCAGAAGGTATGATACCTGGAAACCAGTTGTCACTTTTGCCACATTCGATATATTGGGCATAGGCGTGAAGATTTAAAATGACTTAACGTGTTACAAATAAGCACAATGGCAAGAGAGTTTCCTGTTCTCTCCTCCTATATACAATATGGATTCAGAAAAATTGGCAACCTAGATATTGGGCCTATCATATAGAGGGACCTAAGTTGGAATCCTGAGTTTAAAATGTTGATGTTTGCCGATGAGACAGGATCCATATTTTCTGTTATTTGGACAATTTGGGAAAGTATGCTAATATGAGACTATCTGATAAATAAACGAATTGATGTATCTCACAAATGACTACTTTTAGAGGGATCACAGCGTCGGGCAGTTTGATTGGGCAGAGGACTATTTAACATACTTGGGGAAACAATTTCTAAAATAACCACTGAAAATTGTGAGGATTCATGTAATTGCTTTGATCTCCAGTATACAAGAAAACAAATAACGATGGAAAACTTCACATTTGGCCTCTGTGAGACCTTAAATATTATAAGGACGTATAACCTCACAAAGATTGTATATACTTTGAATAATCATTACAATAATGTTAATATTAAATACTAACTCGGAATTCTAAATATCTAAAATAACCCTACTATGGAATGGGAATAAAGCCTGATACTCACATCCAACCTGAAGCTTAACAACAGGGATGAGTACTGCCGAAACCTACAATTTAGAGAGTCAGTTTTGTCATTTTTTATGCCTCTAGAGTGTTCCAGTCAAGAGGAGTGATTCTTCTTCTTCCGATTGTGCATTGATGAGAAAAGCTTGTGGAAAAAGTCATCTAAAATTGTCATTGACGTCAATGAAAGATAGGAAAAGAAATTGTTGGAAAGTGCAAAACTTTCTGAATCCAGCCTCCACATTGCTTCTAGAAAAATTACATTGTCACTTGTTCATACAAATCGGTGTGAAATCTGGTTGAATGAATCCACAAACGTGGCATTTGTATTATGTAAACCGGACCAAAAGCCTATACTTTGGAAAATGGATTGGAAAAATAAAGAGAAAAATTGTTCTGTGACAATCTATAAGGAATGTTATCTTTCACAATTAAGAAATGTCAAATTACTTAAGGGTTAATCAACTTATAACCAAATATGATAGACTGGCGTATTTTCACGTGTTGAAAGGTTTACAATAAAGAGCTCAGCATTTCACTCTCAAGCAAACAGAGGTCTGCTCTACTTTCACACATACCAAAGGAGCGCAAACAGGCCGAAGAATTAACATATTTACAATTGCTGATTCTAGGAAGTGTTAGAGGTGTAATAAGAACAATTGCAGATATATGCTCACATACTGATTTTATTTGATTAGTTTTTGCAGGAAAGGGCAAAAACCTTACTTGAGACTATACATTGTTGGCGTTAGACGTCATTAAGGAAATTTAAGAAGAGCAATTTAATCACTCTGATTTTTGCTGGGATCGGCAAAATGGTTAACTATGAGTTGGGAAACTGGACATTTTTATGTAAACATAAAATATAGGATTAGTTTGAAGATGCTTCAAAGTTTGCTACAAAGGAACAGGTCACATTCAAACCATGGAGAACCAACCACGTTTGAAAAGATTTCCAGAACAATCTTGGTTCTCTATGAACAGACAAACCTACGTTTACATCAATTGCTTTATCTACAATGATTAATGCCTAAGAATTATAAATTGGGTTAAGGCGAAAAAAGAGCCACGATATTGTAGGAATTTGAATAACCCCTTTTTCTGTTTTCTTTATACTGTTCCTTATATGTCGTGGTTCTGAAGTTCTATATTTATTGATTCTGATAATATCTCCAAGGTTGCTAAACTTTTAAATGAATGTTACTGCTGATTTGACTGTTATATATTGTGCATGTTTGATGAAGCAAAACAAAAATGTGAATCACAGAATTCAGCTACGCTTGTGAAGGTGAACTAAATCACGCTATGTGGTGTGTCACATTTGGCATGAGTTAATGTGAAGGAAATTGGAAAATGTTGCATTATTTGTCAAATTGTTAAAATAGGGAACTTCACAAAACTTCGAAATGAAAAGAAACCCCTACAATGTATAATGGACCAAAACCATTGTCCACCAATACTAATGTTCTTTCCATTAATAGCCATGGTGGATGATTCGTGGATTTTGGGGAAATAGTGGTAGCTTAACGAGCTGGAAAGCACCATCATAGAATTTCAGAATACATTACTTAATACCTCCTGTCATCGGTTTGAGGAGCACAATTTCACTGAAGATTGCCTTGAGATGAAAAAACCCTACATACCAATCCAAACAAGACAATTGGGAAGAGGAGAACTAAAACAGGATTCTCTCAGTTTAGGAAAGAGGAGGAGGTTCCTAAACTCACAAGGTATATTAACCAGGCCGAGTAGTGCAATCAGCAAGGAATGCTGGACTTCAGGAAGCTCCATGATGGATAGCCTTTCTCCTCCATTTCAGGCAATTGGGGATCAGGGTGAGGAGGGATATTTTATCCCTATCTATCATCTGTAAAGGAGGTTGGTTTCCAAGATTTCCAGCATCTCTCTGATGTATACCCTTCATTATAATTTTCAAGAAGCAGAACCATATCAGGAAGACAAACATTAGGAATCCATAGAGTACCACAGACTGTATTCCTCCAAACCACAACTCTTCAGATAAGACTCTCCAACCAAGGAAGGTAAGTTTACCTAGAAAATGGAAACTAAAAAAAATAAATAAGAAATTGGGTTATTAGTTATGAAGGATGTGAGACTTTCACAAGTAATCAGTCAACAATTGCCTCCTTACTTTGAACTAGGGCCCACATTGTAGCACTTGAACCCTCTCAGGTAGTGGAGCAGAGCAGTCAAAAATCTCCTCAGGGAAGATGGTGTGGACTGGTAGCCCCAGCTCAGTGGTATGCAACAACAACACTCAATAAATAATTGTTCAGTTGGTGCTTTTTCCTATAAAAAGGAAACATTTGTTTATTACATACACACTGCTAATTACTGCACATTAAATTACATATAGGTACAATCAGGTAGATTTAAATAGCTTTGGTGTCTCCCTCATTTCATGTTACACCTCTAGTGGGTTGTGAACCGTATAGCTGCAATATCCCTACCTATACTTGATTCAATATCACAATATAAGGGGTATCATTAGCAATAAATCAGAGCTACTAGCTTTGTCAGGTTGTCACTACATCAGTAAAGTATACAGAAAAGTGATGGATGAAATGCTTGAACTAATCTGAGCCACTGGTAATTACCCGGGCTGCATCCCAGTTCATCATTGTTTTGCATACCATGCCACCTCAGTTTGGACCCAGCCATATACAAATCAGTATTGACCCTGCTCCATAAAAACAGTGTAGCCCAAACTGCCACACCAGGTCCTGACTGAACCAGACTACAAGCAACTCATAGCCAGGTTCACCCTGATTGGGGCTCGTCAGTAGGGTGCAGCTTGGTTCCAGTGGCAAAGTGAGCACAGGACTAACTTCTAGGCATACCCATTGCACTTAGATCACTGCACTGAAGTGCACAGAAAGTGATGGAAAAAATGCTTGAATTAATCTCAGCCACTGATAATTACTCAGGTCACATCCCAGTTCATCGTTATTTTGTCCACCACGCCTCCTCAGTTTGGACCCAGCCATGTGCAAACCGGCCTTGACCCTACTCCAGTAGGAACAGTCTATCCTAAACTGCCCAGCCAAGTCTTCCCTGAACTGAAACACAACCAACCCAAGAACAGTTTCACCCTGGTTGGAGCTCTTCTGTCAGTAGCAACTTCGTTCCATTAGCTCAGTGAGCACAAGACATATATCTGGGTATACCTGTTAAACTTAAGGCATCACATCAAAACAAATACAAAAAAGTGATGGATTGAATGCTTGATTTAATCCCAGACACTTATAATTACAAGGGGCCACATTGTTACCTCAGTTTGGACCCAGCCATATGCAATCAGTCTTGCAACAGTCCAACCCAAACTGCCCGGCCTGGCACCCCAAGAGTCACAGCACAAGCAAAGCAAAACCATTTTTTGTCCTGAGTGGGTCTTGGGTTGCTTGCTTTCTGGTTTATAGAAAACATAGTTTGGCAATTCAGGCTGGACTGTTCCTGCTGGAGAACAGCAAGATGGATTTGTATATGGCTTGGTCTAATCAGAGGTGGCATGGTGGGCAAAAGAATGATGCGTTAGAGTGCTACCCTAATCAATTGCCAGTAGTTAGACTTATTGCAAGCATTCCTTCCATCACCTTTTTTTGTTTGATGTAATATCCAAAATGGTCAGGGGTACACTGAGATGTAGGTCCCTTGCTAACTGTGACACTGGAACCAACCTATACCAGACTGAAGATACCACATCAGGCTGAAATTTGGCTTGAGTTGCTTGTGTTCAGGTTCTAAGAGGGCCTGGCTTGGTAGTTCTGGCTGTACTGTTTCTATTGGCGCAGGACCAAGACTGATTTGCATATGGCTTTGATCTAATCTGAGGTGTTTTGCTGGGTAAAAGAACAATGGCCAGTGGTTAGATGTGTTGCAGTCATTCTTCCTATTACATTTTGTGTGTTTGATGTAACACTCTAAGTGGGTGATGGTATTTCCAACGTGGGTCCCTTGCTCACTGTGACACTGGATCCAAGCTAAACCCAACTGAAGATCCCCGATCAGGCTGAAACCATTGTTGAGTTGCTTGTGTTCTGGTTCATAGAGGACCTCACTTGGCAGTTTGTTCTGGACTGTTCCTATTGGAGCAGGACAAAGACGGATTTGCATAGGGCTCTGTCTAATCTGAGATTACATGGCGGGCAAAAGAATGAAGGGTTGCAGTGTTGCATTAAGCAATTTCCAGTGGTTTAGACTTATTGTAAACAGTCCCCCAATCACCTTTTGGGTGTTTGATGGTGCAACTTAAGAAGCCAAGGCTGTGCTCAAACATGGGACCTTGCTCACTATGCCACTAGAACAAAGCTACCCCCATCTGAAGGGGTCTAATCAGGTTAGGAAAAATAATGATGGGTTGGAGTGCTACTCTGAGTGGTGACCAGTGGTTAGACTTACTACTACTGCCAGCATTACTCCTATCGCCTTTTGTGTGTTGTATGTTGTTAGACCTGGCACCATTGGCGTGGGTCTCCCTTCCATTTTTTCGCTGTTACCTCCTATGTTTTTGCTATGTTTTGCTGGTCTAGATAGTGATGCACTTTGCCACTGCTGTTCAGTGCCAAAGTGCAAGTGCTCCCTATTGTAAATTGTTGTAATGGATTAGTGACTCCATGATTGGCTTATTTAATTTACTTGTCAGACCCTACTACAGTGTACCATGAGTGCCCAGGGCCTGTAAATCAAATGCTGCTGGTGGGCTTGCAGCACTGATTGTGCCACCCACAGAAGCAGCTTGTAAAATATGGCTCAGGCCTGCCATTGCAGAGCCTGTGTGCAGTCTGGGACTGCCATGTCGACTTGGCAAGTGCACCCACTTGCCAGTCCCTAAACCTTCCCTTTTCTGCATTTTAGTCACCCCTAAGGTAGGCCCAAGGTAACCCTATGGGCAGGGTGTATTGTATGTGAAAGGTAGGACATGCCCTGATGTGTGTGGCATGTCTTGATAACGAATTACAGCCAATTTTGTTTTTCACTATTGCAAGGCTATCTGTTCCCATAGGCCAGACTGGGCAGTTTGATTATAACATCTTATAAGCATAACTGACCCAAGGAACAAGATAGGAAAATAAAGTTTAGTATGCCTGAACTGAGAATGTTAAAATACATCTTTTAGTGTGGGTGATTTTTACATTCTGTGTTTGAAAATACCACTTTTAGAAAGTAGGTATTTTCTTGCCTAACCATCCGGTATGCCTCTGCTAGGTTTGTGTATTCCATGTCTGGTTTGTGAGTGACAGGGGGCTGGAGAGGGCTTTGGCTCCAGCAGTCTGATGAGTCAGGGCTGGCTTGAATAGGACCTGGGTTGAATAGAGAGTAGGGGGAGGAGATTTCCTTTCACATGCCTGAGCCTACATAGAATAGAGAGTAGGGGGAGGAGTTTTTTTTTCAGCTACCTGGGCCAGGTCTGCTTTCAACAATGCTGTCTCCACCTCCTGCCAGGAAGCTGCACCAGGGAGGACAGAACTGGTTTGGGCTGGGTACAGACACTCTCTGCCTTCAGAGAACAAAGGATTTTGGAGTATAAATATTGGGGCCCAGACCCAGAACTTTAGATCACTTCTGGGAATCAAGACAAACCTTTGCCAAGGAAAGAAACCAAGGAAGCTGAAGGAGGAGACTGCCCCTGCGCTGGTGACTTTGGGGTTGGCCTGCAGTGGTTACTTATTGCCAAGGAAAGGAGAAAAGGAAATGTGTGTGTACTTTAATCATCTTGAGGAAGATCTCCAAGGGCTTGAAGCTGAGCTTGCCTCCTGTTCTGAAATCTCAGGGACACAAAGACTTCACCCCCAGCTCCCCCCTGAATTTCCTTGCTGGGAATTCTACCTGCAGAGTGGTGCCTGCTGTTGTTTTGGGCCCTCTAGAGACTGCGTGTCGCTGGGAGCTGGAAGCACGATGCAACAAAGAAGAAGCGTGTCGCCGCCACAGCTGTTGCCGTCGCATCGCCGAAGAAGCGTGCCGCTGCCGCAGCTGTTTGCCATCGCATCGCCGAAGAAGCATGTCGCATCACAGGAGAAGCGTGCCGCCGCCACAGAGGTTGCAGTCGCATCACCGGTGAAGCGCGTCGCAGGGCCTGTAGCGGCTCAAGAAACCATCGATTTTGCGGCACGGCCTTCGGGCGGGCACGCATCGCATCCAAGTTATCGCATCAAAGACGCCATTTTGTCGCATCGCACCGGATCGTCGCATCGCATCGAGGCGCCATCTTTTCGCATTGCCCCAGATCGCAGTAAGAAACAGACGCTTCGCTCCTCTCCGGTAAGGAACAGACGCATCGCCTCCCCTGCACTGCAGTAAGGAACAGGTGCGCCGCCTCCCCTGAAGCAAGGACCTGATGCATCGCCTTCCCTGCGACCCTTTTGTTTATGTTGTGTTACGCATCCAAGGTACTTTGAGAGTAAAGTGTTACATTTACCATCTACATTGAACTAAGCTATTTCTACCATTTGAAAGTCATATTTTGTTTACTGTATTGTGATTTTTTTTTCGTTTGGTCTTGTGTTAAGTCTGGATAAAGATTACTTATTTTTCTAAACTGGTGTGGTGTCCATTTGTAGTGTTTTCACTGTATTACTGTATGTGTTCACAAATGCTTTACACACTGCCTCTGAGATAAGCCTGCCTGCTCGTGCCAAGCTACCAAGGCGGTGAGCAGGGGTTATTTTAGGAGTGTAGCCCCCTTACCCTGACTAGAAGCAAGGGCCCCTACTTGGTCAAAGGTACCTACCTCTGCCAACTAGAGACCCCCATTTCTAACATATGTAATGCCCTAAGTGCCCAAATGTATGCCCAGATGTGGGCTCACTATGCCACTGGAACAAAGCTACACCCATCTGAAGAGGCCCAATCAGGCAGGAACCAGTGTTCGGTCGCTTGTGTTCTGCTTAAAAGAAGACCTTGCTTGGCAGTTTGGGCTTGACTGTTCCGATAATCGGAAGTGGCATGGTGGGCAAAAGAATTATATGTTGGAGTGTTACCCTGAGTGATTTGTCAGTGGTTAGACTTATTGCAAGCATTCATCCCATCTACTTTTGTTTGTTTGGTGTAACCCCCAAGGTTGTCATGAGTATGCGCAGCCACTAGTCCTTTGCTCACTGTGACACTGAAATCAAGTTACACCTTACTGAAGAGGCCCAATCAAAGTTAAACCAGTCTTGGGTTGCTTGTGTTGTGGTTCAGAAAGGACCTAGCTTGGCAGGACTATTGCTATTGGAGCAGGACCAACACTGATTTACATATGGCTGAGTCTAACCTGACATGGTTGGTGGACAAATAAATGATTAGTTGGAGTGCTACCCAAAGCGATTGCTTGTGGTTAGACTTATTGTAAGCATTCCTCCCATCACCCTTTGTATGTTTGAACTAACCGTATCTGTAATAGCAGCAACATGTTAAAATTCACCATTGCAGCACCGTTGGCATCAATTGGGGCACTATTAATCGTCAATACATGTCATAACCCACTATTGAAATCAGTGGGGATAGTACCACTGCCAACATTCAATACTGTTCTTTAAGATGTCAAACCTTGCATTGTGAATCTTCCATTTTATCGCTAAAGCAATGAAAGAGTCTTATTTGTACTTTTACTATGCTCCTAATGTAGCTTTAGAACCACCCACCAACAGGGATCCTGGACCTCAGAGTTAATTATCAGCTCCAGGAGCAGTGTTTATCAGCTGCAGGAGTGGAACGTCTGTCACAGAGTATGTGATTCAATCCCCTGGGAGATTAAGCACATCATTTATTAAATAAAACACTCCTGGGTGCTGCTGCATTCCCTGCAGTCCCCCTAAAGACTCCCCAAATCTGTTGATGGCGTCCCTGCCCTTCATTGGGACACCGCAAGGCCTAATCCTTAGAAAACATACTATGAATGGCCTAACCCCCAGGGGTTTGGCCCTCCCCAAGACAATTGCTGAATGTCATGGTGAAGCGCCACACGCGTTATTCTTAGTCCAGTTCCCTTACAAGACCTGGGTCTGTCTTTGTTTTTTCTGGTCCAAAAGGCGTATCTGCTTGATTGTGGGCTTTTTTTGCTCCTGGTGACCAGCCTGAACAAGCTGGAACATTGTTTTGAGGAGTTTTGGCCTCTAAGGGGAGCTTTTCTTTGGAGATGGATTTTCTGGCTCCCTGTGTCAGACATGTCCCCTTTCTCTTCTCCTGGTGCTGTCTTCTGATTGGGGAGTGTCTTCCACAGCCCCTTCACTGCCAGCCAAATTCCCTCTGTCCCACACTCTCTAAATCCATCAGTCGCCTTATTTTGTGAAGAGCACCTGTGTGTCAGTGGAGTCAAGGGCCAGCCCCCATAAGTCGCAGGGGAACCATACAGAGTCATTCAGCAGGTCCATGTCCCCAATTGTTTCCCTGAGGGCATAAAGGAGACAGTGCCAATGGCCCTGGAGAGACCTATGCAAGTCCTTGGGGCCAGCAGAAGTGAAAATCCCAAAGTCCATCCTTGCAGTAGCATCGGGTGGCTTCTCCGTCTAGCTGGCTATTTCTTCGATTGTCTCTTTCAGATCCAGTGTTTTCTTATCAGTCTCTCCCATACACATGGGGTTTTTAAGTGGGGATAGAAAGTTCTAAAGCCAGACACACTTGGCCAATCCTAGAGGGCCACATCATCACTCCTCTTCTGTCCCAAACCAACTGCATAGCATTCCTGGACTTTTAAACAGGGCAACTTCAAGTGGTCTATAAAGATATTCCCTGGGAGCCTCAGCACTGCTCTCAACTGACACAGCTACCTAGCGCCTTACTACCAAAACATCCAAGGAGAGTCCCTCTTTTGTTTGGCTCCAAAAGCCTGGCCTTCCAGATTTGTTTCTGCAGGCTTGGGCTTTCCCAGCCAGAAGCAGTGTGAGGAGTTTATTGGTACTTTCTTTTCTACGAACTAGGTCAAGCAGTGTTAATGACTCTATTATGTTAGGATGCCTTTGATCTTCTTCCTGATCAGCAGAGTATTTATCTTGGCCCTGAAGGGAGTACTGGAATCACATTATGAGCTGAACCCTGGAAACATGAGCATTCTTAAAGTGCTATACAGCGATATGATGAAAGAGACTGTGGATCTACACTCAGGATGCATCTTTACACTAAGATTGATACCACACTGGAAACTGTAGGCCTAAGTAGCACAAAACTATACACTGATGTAGATCTCACCTATAATGTGTGATTCAGTTGAGCACCACAGACTTTAAGTCCACCACCAACCTACACCAAGAATACCCACTCACATTATAAGGCATACTGCAGGTCGGCACCAACCCTTGAAGGGTTCCTTCAATAGCGCGCCACCTGTGTAGAGATGCTAGGATGCGCAAGACAGTAATCTCACATGTGCAGCCCACACATGTTGATAGGTTACCAGCACAGAGCCTCTTACCCTAGCTGCACAGCAGTGTCCTTATCTTAAAAGGTGGACACTGACAATTAGCACTTCTAGTCCATTTCCACAGTATTTACTGAGAGTGAGAGTCAGTTGATAGTCAAAAAGCCAAAATTCCAGGAGAACTAAATGGGCAGTAACTATTAGCTACAGAAAACAATAATTATTTTGTAACATCTATCATCCCTTCATCAGGAAAGTCTTTAAATTCACCACACTATACCTAATTTGCTATTAATTATAATAGCAGAAGACAATGGTTCCAGCACTAGAAAACTTGTGTTGTATAAAAAGACAGATATGAAGTGAATCCATTATGCGTGATTCTTGCTGAAGCAATTTGGTAGGTGAGTCAATCATTTTTCTCTAGTCAAAACCTGGCCATGACCTTATAAAACCATAAACTGTTCCGCACCAGCAAATGAAAATCACAGAACAATTTCTGTGTTGTTGACATGTTTATCCTGCCAGATAATGCATTGCACCAAGCAAAAGCAATCTCTTCCTCTCCTTTCATGGACAAAGCCTATTTGTAACCCATGAATTAGCATAGACTGATAGTGTAAGAGCCTGCTAGCCAGGGCTTTCTCAAAATCTTAGTCTGTTTTCATTAGGTAAATGGGTTGTTAGTTCCCACAGATCAATGGCTCAGTCGGTGTTAGAGATTACTAGTGCCATTACATTTTTCCAATAGTGACCATTTTGCAAATGCTTTATGGAAAAGCTTGGTCACCAGAGAGATGATAAATTCCTTCAGGGCTATGTAGAACTTCACTAGGAATCCATCATTCCCAAGTGATGTGCCTTCTGACACATGTTCAAGGACCTACTGAATACTTTATTTGCACCTGCCACTTTTATGATATTTGTCACTTTTTCTTGTCCTATTCTTATTTTTACTAATACCTTCCTAGATATTTTCCTTCTCTAGTAATTCTAACTACAGAAAGAGATCATTCTTCACTCCTTATAAAAATGCTAATTGATCTTTGTGACTTTAAAAAAACACATTAAGGCAGAAGATATGCATTAACTCTTGAAACCAATTCTTTAGAGTGATTACGTGTTCCTTTGGCATTTTTTAAAGGCAAAACCTTTTTCAAGTGTTTCCTTCTGATGGAAGCATTTGTTACTGGCAACATCATCTCATAGGTAGTTTAACCACAATGTCCATGGGTTCTTTATTACATTCCCGCAGCTCCTGTAAGGTACAGCTGGATCTGCTGCTCAAGCTTCTTCCAGATGGCAAAGTGGTAGCGCGCAAGCCTCCCTGAAGAAGCTTGCACAGTACCCCTAACCATGGTGTGGAATCTTGCATGACGGATACAGCAGGAGCACAGCAGTACCCAAAAATATTTTTTAAAGAAAAGAGAGTGTTGATTGTGTGCCTGTGAGAGATTGGGCACAGTGTTTGGCTGCAGGTTTGGCTGGCCCAGGGAGTCTGGGCAGAGGGACTGGCCTGTGCCCAACCCCTGCTGTGCATTTCCAAAAGCTGTGACCAGCAGGGGGCTGGCTGCCCGCAGAAGGATTAGGAACAGTACCGTGCCACAAACCTGACCCTGCGGCAAAGCCCTTGCTGCACAAGGTCAAAGGCTGTGCATAGCCGGAGGCTGGCCTATGTGCCCCAGAGATATTGTCTGCAGGTTTCCAGTGGGGGTGGACAGAAAATAATCAAAAAGGCCAAGAAAGTCGCTGAAAAAACAAACGTTAAATTGACATTATAGTTAGGTATGGTAGTAAGATCTTAGCTTATATTACAAAAAAGGGATATTCACTGAAAATAATTAAGGTTAAAGTGATATTATAATAAGGTGTTGAAATAAGATAAACACAGGAATTTAAAAACCAAAAAAACAAGGAAATTCACCAGTTCTCGTTCACTGAGCTTATTATAACGTGCGCCTCTGTCATGCACTGCTTATGACCTCACATACTACAGTTCTCATGACATGGTTAGCGACATCACTAATGGCATCTCAAATTACATAATTGATGATATCATTGATGTCATTACTGATAATCGCATAAATGTATTTAAACTAACCCAATATTTCTAGGCACATGCCAGGGAGAGGTCAATGTAAGACTATCAAAAGGTTTTCAGGTATTGTCTATCATCAGTACTGGGGTTAATGCTGGAGCAA
Source organism: Calotriton arnoldi (assembly GCA_963921515.1). NCBI lineage: Eukaryota > Metazoa > Chordata > Amphibia > Caudata > Salamandridae > Calotriton > Calotriton arnoldi. The sequence continues at coordinate 528,743 of CAWUFW010002954.1, forward strand.
TCTTTCATCTATTGCACCACACATTTGTATATGCCTCCTGGAAAGAAGCCTCTCTTATTTTTGTTGCCAAGGGCAGGCTGAACTACAGTGAGCCACAGTAACTGGTTCTTCATCCCTAGAAGTACTAGAGAAGAATTTCCTATTTAATTGCACTCTTTGGACAATGTATTAAGCAGGGATTTAAAATCACCCTATTTGACTTCAAAGGCTGGCACAGGGAAAATTAAACTCTCTGGAGGCTATATCATTTGCATAGTACTATTTCTTTACAATACTGAAACAGCTGACAGAAGAATTTCAAATTGACACAGGATATGGTGTGTTTGAGGACCAGTCGGCTGTTATGTGAAGGAATGTCAAACATCATTCCACCTTTTTCAAACTTTTATTTAGACAGCTGGGTATTGTTACCACTTTTGATTTAGAATGAGGAATCAGTCAGAATCCAACATAAGGAAAGTCGTAACAGACATAAAGGCACAGCTAGCCCACCAGAACAATTTACCTGTAACGATATAGGAAAGATATAAATGCCAGTACTTCCAAATATTAACTTCTATTGATGCTTGCCTCCTTTATTATAATCAAATATTTGATACAAATCTTTGCTAATAAAGTCTATGTAGGCTTGTAAGGTAATTACAATGGCCTGGAAGATGCCTACATGATCAGTGCTCAAGAAAAGTTTGCCATTTGTGGACTTAGAGTCCTGTTGCTAGGTCATGCATCTCAAGAATGTGCTATCCTTCTCATTCTTTCAAGCCAGTCCTAAGAAGAAAAAACGTTTTTAAGCAAACAACTCAGTTAAGAATAGTCTTGGCTTCAAACATAAATATGGCACCTCTAAGTTCATCAGATGTGACAAGTATTTGACAATGCATCTTTCCCAGGCCACTTGTAGTGAGATAACAATAGGATGCTCTTTTATATTATTCAATTTTTTCATCCTCTATGGTACTCTCATTGTTCATCAGCTTTCTGACTAGATTTCCTGAACTGGCCATTGGTATATTTAAAATAAATAAAGATGGGGAACAGCTTGACAATCAAAACACATCTGATGGACACAGGGGTAAATTTAATAAGACGTCATGCAATGTAGCACATCAACCAAAGTTGCTGTGCTGCATTGTGTGAAAGGGAGCGAGTATGACAGAGTTATATTTACTAATATATGGCACTTTCGTTCTCTGTCCTAGTGTTGACACACATTAGGCTGATTTGCCCCATGCATACAACCTTGTGTCATATTGCAAGTGTATTCATGTGATGCTTAGAATATTTTTGTACCAGATTTGTACCCTTCCATTACAAAATATTTCGCTTTAACATACTTTACAAGCTTTCCCACGCTCTATGTGTGCTGTACAATGGAGCACATATCCAAAGTTTGAAACGTTCGAAGACACTTGAACAATGCTCCAACTTCACACTGCCTCGAGGAGGTGTATTTTTTGGTACAAATTCCTGTCAATCAATGTTAATAGATACAGATTTCTGTCCCAACCCATGAGTGGTTGCATGAGAACACCCATGTACTACCATGGGATGCCCCTTTCATGCAAAGTAGTACTACTTTGTGTTACTTTATGACTACTTTCCAGTACAAACAGATTTTGTGCTAGAAAGCAAATCATAAAGAATCACGTTATGCCTGTTTGTGTCACTTTGGGTGACACTGCACGGGCACAAACTGTATGTAAATCTGGGCCAGGGTCTGAATTGCTTAGTAGAATAATGCATCCACTGCATGGATCTGTGTTTGACACTATGATCACAGCTAAGAACCCTGGAGGGTACAGTCCACATTCATTCTCCAAAGGTTGATTTAATGTGCGTTATTGAGTGGGGCAATGATAAACATCTGTTATTCAGCTCCAAGATACCCACAGGTTAATGCACGCTTTCCAATTACACCTTCATGTTATGTTATATTGCATCTGTTCAAGAGTATTGAGACCCCACACAATACTAACAGATGCTGTACGTCTAGGTTCAGATACATCCAGATTGCATCTTGATTAACAAGCCGTAGGGCCAGAAAAGCTGAAGACCCATAATTGAACACTCAAATATTCCATCAATTGTGTTCTGGGTTTGAAGTCTGAACTGAAAGAGATCAATAGAGGTTTCCTTGAGATTGAAGAGCTAAATATGAAGTCAATGTGGAAGCCATGGCAGAGGTGATTTTTCAGAGAGAGGTAGGTAATATATGACAAGTAACTCTTAAAATACTATACCTTGATATAGAGCCTACTTCTATAAAGCACCATCACATCCTTACTAGACGCAAGCTCTATGCGTCCCTCGCAAAGAGGTTCAGGTTACACCATTGGATCCTGGGCTGGTGTCCATAATGCAGACAACACACGGCAAATGATAGCCATAAGTTATGCAGCTGCCAAGTGCAAAGTGAATTCTGGGGTGCTGTGAATAAAATCAACAATAATGTAACTGGTGTAGAGATAGAGTTAGTCAGCATTCAGGTCTTATTTGGAATAATGCCAGACTGAACAGAGCGGAAATAAACTATGGGTATTAGTATTCTACCTAACCATTCTGATAAGAGTTCAAATTTGTGATTGTAGGATTGATAAAGTACTACCACCTTGGGAACATTGGTTCTCTCATGTCCAATAATACATACCGCTTGATACATGTGAACGTGAGTAACATCATATGAGATGAAGATGGCACTGAAATTGTTTAGTGTTGTCTTGAGAATTTTCGCTTACCATTGGATTTACACCTCAATATATATAACTAAGTTGCAGTATCTTGTTCCTCAAAGTGTGGCATTTGAGGTAGGATCAGCTTTAGGCTTTCCGATTTCGTGATGTATAGAACAAAAAAAGTTGCATGTTAGCAGGAAAACACTAGCTGCATGGCTTCAACTCTTACTACTGCAAAACTTCAAGCTATACATTCCAGGAGACTTCTCTATTCACTGACATCACTGATAGACATCTGACTCTATTAACGAGTGGCCTGCAACCCTAAAGGAACTTTTCTAGCTGCCCCTGCAAGCCTATTTCATCTTCAATACCTTCTGTATCATGTATAAAGTCATATCAACCATCCATAGTTGAAATACTCACCATTTCAGGAAGCAAATGCTATATAATAGAAAGAGAGACAAAGAGACAGAGAGATAGAGTGTGCATTTGCAATGATTTTGTGATAGATTTCATAAGGACGGTAGAGAAAGGGAAAAGCAGAAGATACATTTTTATGGTTTTCCTGCCTGCCTCTCCTACAATTGCAATCACATTCAAAATGTACATTTCCTTTCACTTTAAAGCGGTAAATGACACTGAGAAGCTCACAAATCCTTTTCTAAAGATAAATGTTCTTACATTCAAATGTATGTTTTGTGTGCTGCTCGTTGTCAACATAGGGGCTTATTTATGAGGCCTTGCAACAGTTTTGCGCTTCCGTTGCGTCACTTTTTATGATGCATCGGCGGCGTAAAACATGCCCCCTGTTGCGCCCTATTTACAAAGTGACGCATCTAAGCAGATGCGTCACTTTGTAAACCCCTGCGCTACTTTATACCTGCGTCAGGTATAATGTATGCAGGGTGGGCGTTCTCACGTAAGTAAGCCTCGTAGAAGTGATGCAGTGAAATCTACAAGATTTCACTGCGCCACTTCTAGGGTGCAAATGTGTCAATATCTTACACCTGCCTCACAGCAGGCGTAAGACTGACGCAGACCCTTTCACATGGGGCTTGCCCCATGTGAAAGTACACATTGCTGGAGTTGCGTCACTTTTGTGACACACTCCAGCAATGCGTCACTTTTGCGCCTACAGATACGTCAGAAATACTGACGTATCTGTAACTCCTTGTGACATGATGCGTCATACAGTAAATATGACGCATCCAACATGTCGCAAGGAGGGCACACTGAGAAGTGACGAATCACTGCTTTCACGCAGCGATGCGTCACTTCTCATAAATGAGGCCCATAATATTCAAACCCACATGCCTTATTTAATCAAATGTCTGTTTCGGTTTGAATCATATTTTTTAGGGTTTTTTGTTTTCTTTTACAAAGAATCATTATGAAAGTATTCAGCACTGCTGTATGCAGATGATTCAGGTATATTGGAAAGAAATGGGAATGTCTTGCAATGTTTACTAAACCAGATGGAGATATTCTGCTAGAACATAGAAATGCCCTGTTACTTACAGCTAATCTTTAATACTCCAAGTCAAGGTCTTACTGTCACAGTCCTTACACAATGAACAGTTCACCTACTCCACAGAAACCAATTACCTAGTTAAGTCAAAAGGTTCTACCAAGACTAGTCATGACCACATGCTGAAATACCAAGCAAAAATCAGCAGAAACAATCACCATACAAAGAAAATGGGAGGCAGTGTGAGGCTGAGGACTGTGACAGGAAGACCTGCACTCATAGTGCTGAGGATTACCGGTAAGTAATCAGGCATTACATCCTCATCCATCTTCCTCTCCCAGTCCTTACACAATGAGCCAATATACAAGCATTGGGTGATTGGTTCCAAAGGAAAGAAAAAAAACATTGGTTCGTGATGAAGCACCTGTGAAGATTTCCTTAGCAGCAATACACATCACACACAATGTACAGCAGATAAGACATACAAACCAAAGTCCAAAGATGATGCCATCTCCAACTGAAGATGGCAATGGGAGATAAAAGTGTTAAGTAAAGCCCACGTTGCAACATTACAAATATCTCTTATGGATGCCATTTTAAACATTGCCCAGGAAGATGAAATGCTCCTAGTAGAGTGGCCTGGACTGAACAGGGAAGGGAAATATTAGCTGCATCATGACTGATAGACAGTTTACTCCACCTGGATAGAGTAGATGGAGATGGCTTGAGACCTTTTCCAAAAAGACTAAAACTCATGTGAAATGAACTAGTTTTCTCCGGGTAAATTGAAAGAGCTCTCAGAACATCCAGAGAATCAAGTCATTCCTCTCCTGGAGAAGAAGAATCAGGATAAAAAATTGTGAGGACAATATTCTCCTAAGAGTGAAAATCAGACACTACCTTGAGCAGGAAAAATAGGCTTGGACATAGAATCACCTTATCCTCACAAATCCTCAAAAAAAGGGTAGAGGAAAGAAGTGCTCCAATCTCCCTGACCCTCCTACCAGAATAGATTACTACCAAAAGCAAAACTTTGGTAGAAAAAAATGTAAGATCTGCCGAATAAAGGAGTGTAAAAAGAGACTTCAATGAATGGAGTACCAAAGTCATGTCCCAAGAAGGAGCCAGGGAGCGAGAAACTGGCCTTTGAAGAAGAAAACTTCTCAGAAACATGAGACAAGAGCAGCCACAGACTCAACAAGAGAACCTCTAAAAGCCAGAATAGATTCCCTCTGAGCCAGACAATTAGAGACAGCCAGAATCAGGAGAAAGCCATACCTGAGGAAATCCAAACACTTAAAAGGGTCACAACCATCAGGGGACAATCCCTTACCACGGTACAATGATTCAAACTTTTGCCAAAACGATTATAGGACTTCAGGGTGGATTTCTTTCTTGAAAGCTGTATACTCTCAGATACCTCTAAGAAACAGCCCTGAGCCAATAAATTCAGCCTCTCAAGTGCCAAACCCCCAGCCTCAGGCACATCAGAGAGGGAGTGCTTTACCATGGAACCTTCAGCGGAGATGGATAAATGGAAAACAGCCAATGGGGAGTTAGTTCTAACTGCAGAAGCCACGGTTTCCTGGACCATTCCAGCATGACCAGCAAAACTTCTGAATGATCTTCTTAAATTTTCCTGAGAACCCTGGGAATCAAGGGAAAGGGAGGAAACCCGTAAAGAATACCCCTGGGCTTAGGAATAGTCATAGCGTTGAACGCCCAGGCATTTTTGGAGGGAAACAGGCTGTAAAAATGTGAGAGAAGAACATTCTCCTCTGATGCAAATAGATCCAAAAAAGTGAGCCCAAAACTGGAAAGAATCTGATGGAATACAGTGAGAGAGAGGCAAAGAGACACTGAAGAGGGAAACACTCTGCTCGGAGAGTCTTCAGGCCCATTCTCCTCCCCGGAAGATAGACACTCACCAGAGAAAGGAAAGTCGTCTTTGCTCAGGGGCCTATCTTCTGGAAAAGCAGAAACAGCTGAACCAACATGCCCCCTTGATGGTTGATGTATGCATGCACAAAGGAGCAAACCACAGCAGGGCCTTCTATACTACCACCAGATCTCTCCAGTTCGATGAATGGAGGCTCTCTGAAAGACTCAGGGGTATATTCACAAGAACGTGCGATAACTACCGCAAGAGTAGCGTAACGCAACTTTCAATATCGCAGCCTATCGCGGGAAAATAACCCCGCGTCAACGTGGAATTCACAACAAGGCGGTAGCAAGCGATAGTCTGCCGAAACCGCGGACAATGTCTGCGATACAACCACCACGATGGAGATAAAAACACAAACCACAACACCAAAAAACACGCGATGGGCCAAAGCGCAATGAGGAAACCAGCAACAAGCAGCGCCAGGCCTGCAACACACACCTGGCAGGCGTCACAAATCACCATAAAAGTAGAAAAAACACCCACACACAAACTGACCAACACCCAAGCAGCATGGAGGCAGCCGGAGCAGGCGCAGAGGACGAGCACAACCCCACAAGCACCCCGGACGACCAGCCTGGGACCTCGGGGACAGGTAAGGGCAAGGACAAGAAGACGAGGAAGACCAAGTTCAGTCCGCAGGCGAACAGGATCATAGTCACGGAGTTGATGGAACACCATCAACAACTCTTCATCACCTCCAACGTGTCATTGGGCACCAAAATGGAATATGGCGGGACATCGTCGACAAGGTGAATGCCGTCGGAGAGCACAAGCGGACAATGGACGAGGTCAAGAGGCGATGGAATGACATCAAGCGGAAGACCAAGGAGAAACTCACCGCCAACCAGAAGGCAGCAACGCAGACCGGAGGTGGGGGCCCAGCGCCACAGCTGGAGCTGGATGACATGGAGGCGCTGGTGTCGACAGTCATCAGTGTGGAGACTGTGGCTGGAGTCGGGGGACCGGACACTGCTCGACAGGGCACAACACAACCGCAACAGGGTGAGTGACCACCAGGTACTGGGGGGACGGGGGAGATGGCCACAATGGCACACATGCACAAGCAAGCAGGGCACAGTGCACACCCACAATGACCCTGGGTCCTCGCCCAGACCCACAGACTGTCACAATGTACAATGCCATGCAGTCTGAATGTCAACCTGTACCATGCAGCTACATACATGTGGACACATTGTAATACACCATCTCCCCTTCACATCGCAGGGGCATCGTCAACACCTCCTGCAGAGCAGTCCCAGCCACTCTTCACTGATGATGAGGAGGACAACACCAGCATCGACACCCAAACCACCCAAGACATCATTGACCTCATCCGCCACTCACCTCCTGGATCAGGGCAGCCCAGCTACATCGATGAGACCCCGCCCACCACCCAAACCACCCAGCAGGAGGCACCCACAGCCCCGGCACCCTCCCAAGTCCCCCAGGAACAACAAATGGCCTTCCAACGCTGTGTGCTGGAGGGCCAGAGGGAGACGGCCGAGCAGCTGCGGGTGGGGTTCGACCTCATGGCTACCAAACTGGACGCCATCCTTGGGTGTCTATGTCCGCCCCATGGTCTCCAACGAGCCCTGACTGACATCGCTGGAGTCATGACGTGGAGGGAAGAATACCTGTCCGCTCAGAGTGGCTCCAGCGATCCCAGCCGTGAGCTGGCACACATGCGGAGGCTCATAGAGGACATGGTGCGAATGGAGGCGGAAAGGATGGCAGCCACCGCTGCACATCAGCGAAATGTAGCTGGCATCTACCAGGCCCTGCATGTCCACATCATGGCATTGCTGCCACAAGGCGTGGCGATGATGAATGCTGCTGCCCCCACACCATCCACATCTCCACCCCCTGGTGTGTCAGTGCCTCCCAGTGCGGCAGACGTATCCACTCCAGCACCTGATGTGTCACTGCCACACAGTGCGGATGACAATCCTCCTCCGGCCCCTGATGTGTCAGTGGCACACAGTGCCGCAGCTGGTACTGCAACACCCACAGGTGGGGCAGAGCACACATCCGGGGATGAGGACGTGGATGGGATTGAGATCAGAAGGAGGCACTAGCATTCATTTCCGCCACCATGCCGGTTTCTGCTTGGTGCCGCACATGGCCTCAAGACCTACCACTGACCCCCGATGCACTCACCTTGGACAGCGACATGGACTGCCACATCCTGTTTGACGACCAATGACACGGCGGACAGACTGCGGACTGTACCCTTCCTCTTCCGCAGTACAGGTCATCCCCAGATGGACACTGGCTGGCCCTCCACCGGCCCATATTGTGTGGTTTGCTCGGCATTGCCCTGTACCGCTCCAGCTGCATGGCTGCACTGAATGTGCAAATAAACATCCAGTGACGCACTGCTGTGTAATGTCTTACGTCATTCATGTATGGATGTGTGGATGAATGTGGGGACAGTGCCTTCCCTTGCGTCAATGATGTTCATCCTGTGGGATGCCAGTCAGAGGGTGCGACATTGCATTTTGTGTACCGGGTCCCGTGAACACTACAACAGGGACACACGCATCAGTCACTTCCTTGTCCGGACATGGACTGGACCACGCCCAGAGCCCACAAGTCATTGTTGCAAGCCCTGCACTGGTCCGGCGTACTGCAGGCCAGACTACTCCGCTAACGCCCCGAGGGGGGGCCCTCATTGCTACCTGTCGCAGCCGTACTCGCTGGTGGTGTGCAGGTCACTGGTCTAGTTGTCAGCATGTCACAGCCACTCCCTGAGGGCAGGTTTTCACACACACCACACCCATCCGGCACAGGCGTCACAGGCCATGTGACTCCACCAACATAAGGGGCCGACGACGTCACATTCCCCTCTTCCGGTGATGACTGGATGACGGACGCTCCACGGTTCTCACTCATATAGGGCCCATGAGTTGTTGCGCACAGGGTTAGTGGCATCCGAGGCCTTGAGTACGGCACGGGCCTACCACCACGTGGCGCAGACTGGGGTTGCACAGGGTTAGTGGCATCCAAGGCCTTGAGTACGGCACGGGCCTACCACCACGTGGCGCAGACTGGGGTTGCACAGGGTTAGTGGCATCCGAGGCCTTGAGTATGGCATGGGCCTACCACCACGTGGCGCAGACGGGGATTGCACAGGGTTAGTGGCATCCGAGGCCTTGCGGACGGCACAGGCACCCCGCCACGGGACGGTGACTTTGGGTGCACTGAGTCAGTGGCACCTTGAGCTGCTGAGCGGGTGTGCAGCCTGCGATGATGCCCCGTCCCGGCGGTCCGGACAGCTCAGGTTTTGTGTGCCCTGCTGGACCGCAGTGTAGGCCAGAGCCAACGGGCAGCGCGGGCCTACCACCCCGTGGCGTCGCTTCCGGGATCCCAGAGTTAGTGGCACCCATTGGGCTGAGCGGGTGTGCAGCCTGCGATGGTGCCAGGTGCACTGGTATGTCCCATGCCATGGAGTAATCAAGACCCAGCACCAAACGTGGGACCTGGTGGCCTGTGGAGCAATGCTGCATGGTGTGGAGGGTGCCATGTCCGCGGGCCCCGGGCTTGTGGCTTGCAGCGGACCTCCTGTCTATGCGCTGGTGGCGGAAGGTGAGCATTGAGGCCTGGGTGTGCATGGGCGGGCATGCTCCGATGGGCGGCGGGAGGGGTTGGGGTGCCTCTGCCTGGGTGTGCATGGGCGGGCAGGCGATGTTGTCTTGTGCAAGTGTGTGTACTGTGCCAGTCATGTATCTGAACTCTGTTTCAGCTGACGGCTCTGACTCAGATGTGTGACCTGGTGTCCTGCTATACATACCGGCACATGGTTGGAGACACACCGGTGGCAGCAGGTGAGCAGTGTGGCCTGGGTGCGCAGGGGCGGCACTCTCTCTCTCGCTCCCTCTCTTCCTCTCTCTCTCCTCTCTCTCTCTCTCTCTCTCTCCCTCTCTTCCCTCTCTCTCTCTCCCTCTCTTCCTCTCTCTCTCTCCCTCCCTCTCTTCCTCTCTCTCTCCTTCGCTCTCTCTCTGTCCTCTGATGTGCGCAGGACACACCTTCTCATCATGTTTTTTGTCTTACAGGCTGTGACCTATGTATTGTCCCGAGGGGAGCGGCCATGTGTCTTCATTTCATTTCGGTGTTCATTTTAATAAAGTTTCATTTGTTGCTTCGAAAGTGAATGTGTGCTGCTCATTTCTCTGACGACACATGCATGTCACCAGTTGTGATTGTGCGACATCAAGCGGAATATTTTGTACATGTTTAGGTGTGGCTGATGTGGCATGTCTTTGGTCGGGGGGGTGCCAGGGAGGGGTGGTCCTGGGGGTGGTGGTGGTGGGTGTTGTGGCCCTCTTGGGTGTCTGGGCCGCATGATGAGTGGCTCCATGGCATCTCTTGCCCTTCCGATGTAGCCCTGGGCTGTGCTCCCTTTTGGTTTGCAGGCTGCCGTCCGACTTTACACCAGGTCAGAGCAGGTGTAGATTTCCTGGTGCTAACGCGCCTTATCACCTGTTTTGTGTTTTTATCGCAGATGTGGCTGGTCGTTGAGAATGTTGAGGTGTGATGTTGTCTCGGCTTTTGGCACGAGAACGCCTACTCTGCATCTCATTAGCGATGTTTGCAGGGGTCCTCTGTGGCGATGTTTTTTGCAGCTTCTATCGCGGGTAAACTGGTGCTGTGGGCTGTTAACACCGGCTTGTGAATGGGGAGGTAAATTTATCACGAGTTTGGCTGCGATAAAGTGCCGTTAATTCGGCAATAGCTCCTTGTGAATATGCCCCTCAATTTTCCCAGTGCTTTTGATTATCCCAGCACAGCACCACTCTAAATTTCTACACTGAATGGTGCTGAATTACATGAAGTGGCATAATGGAGTCATTTTTGGAATATCCCGTAACAAGTGTGTAATTTAAATTTCATTGAGGCATAGTTCTGTCCTGGAGGGTTCCTACGAGAAAAGTTAACCACATCAAAAATCTACGAATCACAGTATCATCACCACCAGCATGGTCCCAACATCTCTCAAGATCGAAAAAGAAAATGCAGGCCAAGGTAAAAGGTACACAAAGAGACATGGTAAGGGGGTGCTCAAGCATATGGAAACCATCTTCCAAAGTGTGGAGCCATAACAACATAGACAGTAGAATTCCGGGGTCTTAGTAGCTGTTTCAATCAAGCAGATACAACACAAAAAAACAGCGAAAACAAATTGCCCTAGTGCTTCCTTCTTCAACTCACTCGGGAACCCTGGAGGCAGAATGTGGCTTTAAAGCTCAGTGGTGGTCTGAAATGCTACCATATGAGCCTGATCTCCACCACAATCAACTGAACTAACAGGAAACAGAGCTGCTAGGGATAGTTTTTCTTTCACGCCAAGAGGTACATGCCCTCCTAGTCCTAAATCAAAATTAAAACACTGGCTAAGAGAGAAGAAACTGGTTCTCACTTGCTCGGTTCAACTGGTTACCCAGCCATGAGATCAAGGTACGGAGAAACTAAAATGTATCCAATAGCTGCTTATGAAGTGACCAACAGGTCGAATCAATCGGCAAACCTGCTGCTAATGTACCAGAAATGGAAGCATCTAAGGTCAAGGTTTCTGGGAGCATTCCTATGGGCTAAAAAAAAGGGAAAAACAAGATCTGCATCCATCCAACTCTCGGGTGAGTTTGCGGATCTTTACAAATGCCACCTTCTTCAAACAATTAATATGCTGCAAATAATAGGTAACAAAAACAGAAAAGGATTGATTTGAAACCAGCTGGGCTAAACTATCCGAACACAGTTATGACACAAAATGGTTGCGTATGATAGCTGCAGATACCTTGCAATTCTCAACTCGAAACTTAGGACACCCGATGCAAAATGAGAACTAAAGAAGATCTATGAAGTGACACATATCCTGCAGAACTTTGAAACTTTTCATTCCCCATGAGAGGTCACCACCAGTCCCTTGGAGAAACAGCAAAAGTATTTGTTTTTTTATTTCTTCTTCTCTCCTCTCTTTTTCTTCCCCCAACCCATTTTCTTTGTCAGTATCAACATATGATTTTAATTCTGCTTTTCTCGGTTTAATTTTGTGTGTGTATATATATATATATGTATAGATAGATAGATAGATAGATAGATAGATAGATAGATATGTGTGCTTGATATGCAAAGGTCATGAGGCATAGTGCAAATAAGTAACCATAACCATTTTAAGTTGAACTTGACCCTTTCACGGATAATCCCTCGTACCATTTCTGCTTTAATAGAAAAACAAAGCATTTGATTTATTTGCATTGCTGACTGCAACCGCTTGCGTTCCTGTCATGTGAAATGCATTCTTCAAATTAACAAAGCAGATCCCATACATGAAGCAGATATTTAAATCATTTAAATTAAATTAGGTAACCCCATGCTCTCAGTGTTGTGTGAAGTTACAGTGATATACATGATAATAATAACTATTCTTTAAGCAGATTCGAAAATGCAATTGTCTAAGGGCTTTTGAATTAACGGTGGCATTGATTACAATTTTAGAAGTTTTTCCGACCTCACAAGGATGAAAGGATCAGTCGGTCCTTTCATACTTCCAACTCATAAATTATTGGTCGTTGGGAATGTACTTCGCCCACTGAGCTGTCATACCAGTGTATGAGTAATACATTATTTTTCATCCAGCTCTTCAGATCACACGTCTGCAGTTTCCAAAGCATGAAAATATCAGACGTTGTAATTGCCAGTTTTAATGGAGCTCAGCTTGCTAACATTGGGAAGATGTGAGGGTGACCCTGTCATGACTACATTCCAGTTGCCGCTCTTCCGGTCAAGCAAAGTAAGAAGCGAGCGCTGACTCACTGAGCCATCAACATAGCGCATTGCGGGTTTCTGTTTGTCGAGCAATGTTATCTTGTAGGCGAGACGGTGATTTCAATTTGCAAAATGCAATGCTCATTTTCCGCTAATTACATGAACATATATATCACCATTTCATTCTCCGTCCCTGAATTCGCATTTATTTTGCTACTAATTAAAAATGGTATTGATTACGGTGTACGAAGGTCATCCTTCTTTACAGGAGCCATACTAAATTTCTGTATGGCACGTCACGCGACCTTAGACGGAAGGAACAGTATTATGAATGCCGCATGCTGTTCTTGAAAGAAAACAGGAATATGTTCCTGCACAGAGAGTATATTGAGTTTTGGACCAGTCTATCAGGCTCTCATTAGTCTAACTCGCCCTGTGGACTTCATAAAGGAACCTTAAAACTGAAAGAATCAATAATATTTAGCGGTTCCTTAAAACCAGACATTTTTGAATAGTTGGTATTAGCCCTAGTCACAGCATTCAGTAATGAAAACCTAATTAAATATGTGCAGGGCAGAGGGCGGGCGTCGCGCGACAGGTTCTTGGCCCCTTGTGGCTTCTCTCGTGTGAGAAAGAGGGTTTGGAAAACCGTATACTATTACAGGCATGGTGGGTCTGTCATAGTCCATTAACGCTCTTTACGTCTTTAAGCGAACACTGACCTCTCTGCTGTACGTCAATACAGCGGCACCATTGCTTTCCGACACAGAATCACACATATGCACACAGCATGTCTCATTATTTTGGAGGAAAAAGCTCTTTTCAGAAACTTGTAAAATATGCAAGCAAGTATAAAGAGACTGTCTGAATTTTAGTTTTTTTGGTAGCACATCATTTATATGGCCGAATGAGGTTAAATAATACACATTTTTAAATGTTATTTTTCACTTATATATTTATAAACCATTAATAATACAATTATTACAACTGCATGAAATAGAATAAGAATACATAACAAAAATGAAGACATCATCATAAAGTGGAGCTGGAACAATTTTAGGAGAGGGGTGGATCTAATAGTATCACAGTTCAATGGTTCCTGTATCTTCTGCACCGATTCCAAAATATTCGAAACCTAGGGAGCGACTAGCAGCCTATAACCTAACCTAGAAAGTATATTGAAGTCTGCAGATCAAAAAGATATAAGAAACATAGTAGCTAGGAGTGGAGGTCACTGGCCTACACTATATTGTTCTGTGGCTCTGAAACGTACTGGTTTTAATTTAAATATATTATTTAAGGAAATATTGATATCAAATCATAAGTTTAGCCTTATGGCCTTGTATGCATCTCACAAAGTTAAAATTAATACTTACTGATCTGTTATTTTATGACCTACTTTATTCACATCAGATTCCAATATTAAGATACCTAAAGGGTTTCATTTAAAAAATATTTGTAACATTCAGAATGGGAGATAGCACATAGTTGTTAATATTTGTAAGTAATAGGCCACCTTTCACGTGCCTCCCCTTTGAATGCTCTCAAGAACACAAGAGTATGGTTTAAGCTTAAAATGCCATCACTTTGCAGACGACAAATGTAAAGATAGACTACAGATTATAGGATAGGTTATGCAGTGCTTTCTAAGACCTCCTCTGATTTCTGCTTAATAATGATTGAACACACCCACATTTTGAATTTTCCACAAGGGAAGGTGGGGGTGTAGGCCCACAAGGAAAAGAAAACATATCATCGAAATAACAAAAGGGGAGCACGTGAGAAAAGGAGGTCGGAAAGGCGCAAATGTATCCAAACGAATAGTTGAAAAATCAACTGTCAATGATATGAAATTTGTCTCTTAGCGTCTATTTAAAAAATGTCCTAGAGTTTAACAACCATCTATGAGCTTAACATTGTGATAGGAAATTTGAGATTAACATGCAGTCCCGGCCACTAGTACAAAGCAGCGATCTTTAAAATAATTTTCAAGCAAGTACATTTATGATAGTTGTTATTAGTTTAAATTGAAATTAAGTTGCATTTCAAATCCTATGCCAGCCTGATTTCGAAACTGTTGTCTGGGAGGTACTACTGAGGACACTAGAAGCATGCCTACAGCCTTCATTTCCAGTGGCCTGTGGAGAATGCGATGGTCATTGCATCTTTTAAAATCCAATACCACGGAGATCCATCTCAATTTAGAAGGTGCAATAATTAACTCTTGCTAGAAGTTTTGTCCTTTGCTCCACAAACCTATATTTTGTGGGGGAATGGTTGTTCTCTCAAAACGTTTTTATTCCTATTCATATACAGGAATTTGCTGAAGGCTTAGATAATTTCAGGCCACCCCGAATGAGGGCCTAAGCAATCCGGTCCAAGTTCATCCAACTCATAAAAGGTAGCATGATGGCAATAACTAATTGTCCTAGAGGAAATTAGGTACTTGTGCACTCAACTACCGCCTACAAGGCTCTCAAGTTTCCCAGACCCATTGGTGAAAGGTTCTTTCACTCTATGTTTTTTTTTCTCTGCATTCTGCTACTTGTAGACCGGATTTTAAAATGTTATAAACAAGGCAGCAACTTATACAGCGTAATGCAAAATGTTGGACTGGATGAACTACTCACTTACTCATATGGACCCATCTTCCAGTCCCGGTTTTTGCTTTGCATACTGTGGCTTGTAGTCCTGGTTTAATATGGGCTAAACAGGGCTGCAATTCCCAAGATGCAAAGCAAAAACCTGTCCTGAAAAAGCTACGAAAGCGTGTACCTGGGTGAGTGATTGCTTTGTTATTCTTTTACAAGTCGGATCTCTATTGGCGCTTTACTTTGACATTAACCCACACATATAGAGTATTCTTCCCACCTAAGACCTCTAGAAAGTGGAACCATTCCCTACCTCCCAAAAGCCACATAGATTACACTGTGAGGATGTGTAGTGACACTTTTTCAGAGTAAAAATATTAATAGAATACAAAAAAACGCATGATATTTAATTTAAGATCAGCTATAAAATGTAGATGTTATATTCATTACTTTTGCCTGGAGCACATTCTGCATCACTTGATTCCAAATGAGACTTGGTTGGGAAAGATAATGTGCTGACTATGAAGGAACGTTTCCCAGAAGAACACAAACGAGTCCTGAAGAACTAAAATCAAGGCACAGGAGTGGGGTGGAATTGCTGGTGAGAGACTGTATCACAATAACTGAAGACCAGCTGGACAACCAAATCAAGGCAGCATTGTTCCTAGTAAAGTGTATTCTATTCACAAACCACACTGAGCACGTTCTTTTAGCTATAGACTCCACCCTCCAGATTGTTACGGTTCACTAGAGTGGAAGGGTGATTCCAAATTAGTGGGGTCTCCCCTCACCAGTCCCATGGTCTCTCCGCCTCATTTACTGCTTGCTGCGGAGTTTTTGTTAAGATGTGGAGAAAAGAACGTTTCACTAATGAGCACGTCTTGTGGGGATTTTTTCTTTAGCAGCGGAATCCTCTTCTACATTATACATATGAGATGCTTTTAGTTTATTTCCACTGTAAAAAAGAATGTTGTCGTGTAATATTTTTCATTACATGTGTATGATATATCAATAATTTGTATGTTTATTCCAGTGTTTTAAAAGAAAGCTTCACTTTTGGAAATTTGTGGCAAATAAAGTCTCCATGATTCTGTTAAAAGTCTAACAATATTGCAGAGAGAATGCAAAGTAAAAGGCTTTCTCCTTTGAGCCCTTTTTGACACGTTTATACGTTTTTCCCATTCGAGGCAGCCCGCTGTGACACAAAGCAACTTCATTTGTTTTTGAGCAGATATATTTGTACAATGTAATTCGAAAATCACTTGATGTACGACCTTGAGGAAAAAAGTCAAAAAATTGTTCATGACATTCATTAGTAAGTACTGCGTACAGAATGCTAATGCATACGAGATCAAATGTACTGTGAGGAGAACTATGATTCCCCTATGAAATTTAAATATGGAATGGATGAGCATAAATTAATTGGGTGGCACTGATGTGCTGTTAAAGGGAGGCAGGAAGACGAAACAGAGAAAGTATATGTTGTGCAGCACCTATGATCACCTGTTTTGCCAAGTTTAGCTTGATTTTGAGCTTTTTGTTATGGGTTTGAATGAGGGTTGAACTTGTTTCAATGTTTTTAATGCAGAGACCATTTTGTGGGTTTGGTTTTAGGTCGTGTCTCAAATAACTACAGGTATCTGAAAGTGTTCATGGCACCATTTCTTACAAAAAATACAATAACAACTGCAAGGAAAGATGGGCTCCACGACACCTGTTCAGTCATTGCATTTAATGTGGTTTTTACGGTTTGCCTTTGGCTGTTTGTACTGTCTATTAATTCCATGACATTTAGTGCTATTTTACATTGTCCCATTTGGGCTCCCATCAGGTTTTGGTGATGGGATCCAAGGAGGTCTTGCTTTGCTTTGCTGACGCAATGACCTAATAGATGGTTTATGGCTCTTTTGTTTAGAAAATGCGTGCATTTCGAGTACGTTCGATTTAAAAAACAATGTGATATGCACTAATCGCCTCTTTGAGTTCATTTGGGGTTTTGTTTGGGTGTCACGATACCATGCTGTTGGATTTACACATGTTAATCACAAAGTAAAGCTTGGCTTTATGGGCCATACTTAGAAAGAATTTATTAAGCAATCTTTTGTTGTGTATGCCTTTTAAGTTCACCACTTAAAATGGAAACGTTGTCTTCTGACTCTTTTTCTTAACACTTTCCTTTGAGGGGATAGCAGAACTCTACTAATGCAGTCTGTTCAAAAAAGAACCCAAGATATTGCTTTATTAAAGATTTTCTTCCTCGGACTGCTGGGATTAGGCACACAATCGCTCAAATACCATTACAACGTCACACCAAATTTCTGCCAGTGCGTGTTTTGCTATTGATGTCACAATTATAACCCTCTTTGTTCTCTGTGTTGCTGATCAGGTGCATGTTGCAACTAATTATAAGCCAAAGAGAGGCGAGGAGACTAAAGTTATCATGTCATTCCAAAAAGTGTGCATGCTGAATGATGGAATAATGAGAGACAACAAAAACTATAAAGACGATGGATTCTATTCACAGAGGCGAAGATGTCCGCTTTCACCTGAGCATGCTCTTATGACTTTTCCCTATTCACTAGCACCCCCATCAGTATGCTTTGAAAAGATGTCAGGTGCATGTTTCCAGGCAAATTCCAGAATGGTCAGCTGAACCTTCCAGCAGGCTCCTATTCTTGGTGTGAGGAGCTCTCCAAAGCAGAGAAGTTCGCACAGGGGGAATTGTATAGCTTGTGCAAATGCATTTTTTTTTCTTTTTGCCTGTGGAGAAAGCCTTTTGGCTATACACACCCAAATCTGGGGGTGACCCATTTCCCTTCCCATTCTGTGATTGAGCAAATCTCCAACCATTATTAGGGAGGAAAGGTGTTGCATAGGAAGTTAAGAATGCACACTATTGTTCTGGTGTGTGGGCGTTCCCAAGCTTCCAAGGGAAAACATACCTTAGAACGCCCACTTCCGACCACTTGACTTGGATTTATGAGTTTAGAGATCTCCGCACTTATAAAAACATGTGGGAGAAGGAATCACTTTATAAAATCCAGACACACATAAAAAGCTGAAATAAGTCGCAAACATATCTTTAAAACTGGATCTATCATTGTGACCTTTAATGATCAAATCCAAGGGCAAACCTTGGCAAAACTAGTCGTTCTAAGGTACTGCAAAAGGTATTCTTTGCAGTCAGCTTTGAGCATAAGCATACAGTGGATCCCTTATGCAACAACATATGGAAACATGTCGCTAAAATGTCTCAATTAAAGTAATTTAAACTAATTGATTGAGTCATTAAAGATTGTTTTTTAAATTAAAGTATGATTACGTTTAAATTAATGCGGATATAAAATCGCATTTTAGCACATTCCCATCCACTTTCTTTAATCGCACATCCTCATTGTCTGGTCAAATACTAATATCATTCTACCAGTGACGCACATGCACCCATAGCAGGTCCTATGGCAATATTATTTTCTTTCATAGGGTGTGCCCAGACGTGGGTCCCGTGCTCACTACGCCACTGGAGTCAAGCTATCCTGGCTGATGAAGGCTGATAGCCTGAAACCGGTCCTAGGATGCTTGATTCCGGTCCAGGGAAGACATGGCTTGGCAGTTCGGTCTGGACTGTTCCCATGAGGCACAGGGTCAAGACTGATTTGCATATGGCTATGTCTGAACTGGGGTGGCGTGGTGAAGCAAAATAACGATGGATTAAACCCAGATCTGTGACTGGGGGTGAATGTTTGCCAACGTGCAGCATTCCGTCCATCATCTTGTGTGTTTTTAATATTATTTTCTTTGCCTGTTATGTTGGTTAACTGTGCTGCATCTTATGAGCCACTGTTTAACGCCCGCGAGAGCAGCCAGAAATTACATAATGCATTTAGTTAAAGCTGTAATTACTTAATTCTTTTGATAAACAACTCTTAAGCAAATGATATATCTATTTCCCTCTTTAAATACTTTGAAAGAATTCATGATGTGGCTAATGTGATGGGCAGGTGCATGTCAAACTCTGCTTGATGGGAAACTTGCCGATTCGCCTTGGCTGTCCTTTCTTTGCCCTGGGAGATGTATTTCTCTAGGGCATCCTTGCGCTTGCTGTGCATCAGAGCAAAATAATATTTTATTGTCGGTTACAATTAATAATTCATCGGAATGCACAAGACAGCACACAACAAAATGTGGATATAAATCTGATGAAGTCCCCTGATGAAGTCACCATGCTCTATTCCCAGTCTGAGTCTGTAAGCAAGGATTAGATCTTCCTACAGCCTAACAAGCTGAGAAATGTAACATAAAAATTTGATAAATGACTTTCTGCCTGCAAAAGAGAGAGCAGACTTGTAAAATGTGAAATGAACCGTCCTGGAAGAGCAGGATTTGATCTGAGAGTGTAAACACTGGAGTTAATGGCTGGGATATCTCTGAGACTCAGGAGCTGTGCTACGCTGGGAGGGTGAACGGGAGGTCACCAAGACTCTTCAATATTTTACTTTGAACATCCGTACAGGCTTTAATTAGACAGATTACCTGGCATGCATGGTGGAGTGTGCTGAACAGTTTTAAACTGGCTTGTCCTCAAGGCAAATGGAAGGAAAAGTCAAAATGAATTACCCTCAGCACAAATAACACAGAGGGTTCTATTAATGGCGCTGGCATAAAATGAAACCTTTCCAGGCAATGCACCATTTAATTTTTAACTCATTTGAGTGCAGAAGTCTGTTAAATATTTACCGGGGAGTGGAATGTGTGAGCTACTATGGTCTGCACTGTCATCTGGTTCGAGTTATTTCTCTTAAACACACTTCTGCGATTTCACTCCAGAGAACTTCAAATGAGCTTTAAGTTGAAAGATAAAAGTGACATATATTGATTGAATGCATCTGCCCAAAGGTACCGGTACTTAGTTTTAATATCTTTTTGGAGACCAGGATTGTAATAGAGATAACAGTGGGAGTAAAGGGGGAATGGATGGTTGGGGAAAGAAAGAGAGAGTTACAGAGTGTGAGATTAGAACACTGGAGCTCCATTACAGACAATGGAGTAGCTCCGGTCCAATAATGGCTGGGATAAGCCTTCTGCTCCGACATTCCAATGTTTGTCTTTCTGTTTCTCCCTTTTAAGTTTAGAACATTATAACCAAAGTGGCTGGAATGCTCTAATAGTCTTATAGCCCATCTGTCCTGAGCTATAACAGTTGTTAAAGGCCCTCTCTCTTCTTATAGGTGTTCGGGACCTTTAACAATCAAAATAGCCATTGACAGCTGACTATAAAGCTATTGTAAAGAATTTCTGAAAATGATATTGTATGTACTCATTGTACTTCTATTCATCATAGTGCCATGGGTAGCAGAAGTAACACCTTAGTCCTTTTTAATCCACTTCATGTCTCAGGGTTGAAAAATGTATGTCCCATCCTTAACCACTCAACAGACCCCTATTCACTACTAAGGGTCTAAGTGAGAACAATGAATAGTACTACATAAAGACAACAGTTTCCTTGAGACTTCTTAACTGTCTCCACCTGCCATTGTCCTGAGACCAGGCTAACAGGTGCGCCAAAAAGTATAGAGGCAGGAATCTTTCCACCACCTAGACCTACCTAATGGACTGAGGAAAGAACATTTTAGGAGACATCAGTGTTGCAGAAAATCGGAAGGCACTGAAAGATGGCAATGTAATAGAAACTAAACCCAGAAAATTCACTGCAAGTTATGTTGAGTACAGGTCTTTAAACCTTTTTACACACAAACTATAAATTCTGGATTCCGGGGACTGGATCACAAACATTTTTGACTAGCCCTATTTCAATTCCATGCCGATATGGTATGTCAGTACTTGACACAAGCACCTTTTTCTTCAGTATTATGAAAACAAAATTCTAGAGGAGGTAATGTGAGACAAGAATATATGTGCATATTTATTGTCTGTAATTTTATCATGTAGGTGACGTATTTTGCTAGCTTTTGTGATCGTGTGCATTTGTGCTGCTTTATTGCAATGTGATGTGTTCTGTTGTGGCTGTTGTCTTCACATTTCAACTGTTATGTTGTGCTCTGTTAGATTCTAATGGTGTTAATATGTTATTTTGTGTATATTATTGTGTTATGTTTTGTTGTTTACTATAGAGATGCCAATAAATGCTACTACATTTCCAACCAAATGCATTTCATGCCTTTAAAGTTCCAGTGACAAGCAACCATTTACCACTTTATAAAGTGATAAAATAAAGCTTCTTTGGCTCTTCTACTATTAGAGACACACGTCCACCCCAAAATTTGACAGACCTGTCTTAAATTGGCCCTTCAAGTTCTCACTTCATGTAATGCACAACCGAAGAAATTCTTTTAATGGCCTAAGCTGTCCTTAACAGAATTAAGCTGAAACTTTTTCACTATGAGTTGATGAAATGTGCCTGTTGTCAATAGTTCAGTAATACATTGAAATGTGGAGCATGACTGAGAAACAAGAAATTATGGGGCATATTTACAAGGGAAGTGGCAGAGTGAGGCGTTAGCCTTCCTGGCTTAACGCCTCACTCCGCCACTTCAGAAACGCAGGGCTGCACCATATTTACAAGAATATGGTGTAGCCCTGTGTTTCCCCCTGTGCTACACTTAGCAGCCTAACACCAACGCACGCACCCTTGCACCATAGTGCAAGGGTGTCTGTGTGCAGGGGAAGATTGTTTATGTGCAGGAAGGTCCCCCTTCCTGCACATTAACAATCTTGAAATGCCGTTTTGTAGCTTCTATGTGTGCTGCTTAATGCAGCACACATAGAAGTTGCAAAGCTGTATTTTAAAAAAATTATTGTTTATGTGCAGGAAGGGGGACCTTCCTGTACATAAATAATCATTGGCCTTTTGCTGTTTTCATGTGTGCTGCCCACTGCAGCACACATGAAAACAGCAAAAACTAGGAGAAATGAAACATTTCTCCTCGCTACGCCAGGGTAAGACCAGGTTTTCCCTGGCCTTAATTCTGGCGCTGCCTCCTATTCACGCCTCCATTGTAAATAGGGGGCAGCGTCAGAATCAATGGGTTTTGCGGTGGAACGCCCACAGCAACACCCATTGCCCTCCCCTTTCACGCTAAGCACAGCGTGAAAGGGGGCCTTATTTACAAGGCAGTGTTAAGCCACGTTAAGTGGCTTAAAGCTGCCTTGTAAATAAGGCGAAGCCCCTATCGCCACAGGAACATCGTACAAAGTGAAGTTCCTGTGGCTTGTAAATATGCCCCTATGTTTCTCATATGTGTCCAGATGGAACTGAGTTCAGATTTGTGGCCCAGGAGTTGAACCAGGTCAGCATAATTTCAAACAAATTTGAAATGGGATATTTATAAGCAAAGACTCAGGAATAGTGTGTGGTCATTTATGTGATGGTAATTTACCCTAAATTTCCATGTGCTTCAAGATATTGCATTCGTTTGTGTCAGTTACGTTCTCATAAACAATTGAAAAAATATGCAAAGTGTATATTTTATTGTAAACTTAGTACAAACAGGCTTCCCATTTCTGCAGTTTGTTCATGTTGTCATCAACAGAGTCCAGCTAGCTTGTCTGACTTATGGCCTCGTTGGAAGGAATTATGGTGCAAGGAATATTGGAGGTACTTCTCATATTAATAACAGGATAAGGACTTTTTATATTGCTCAATGCCATTGTCAGATACAAATTCAATACAAGAGAGCACTACAGTAAGCCTTATTCTTAGTCCTACACCCAAGCACACTGGGATTGTGAGGGCACTCAGTGTGAGTTTCAGTGCAGCTTTTATAAAGTGATCTTCACTTGTAACTGATCTATCCACTTCTGAGTGACCCCCCCATCTCCAAGCCAGAAAGTGCAGCAAACAGTGCTTTATATAATTCAAGGGTTGGATTTAAATATTTTTGCAGAGCATTTCCACTGCTGCTGCTCTCTAATTTAAAGTTAGTTGGATTTTTCTGATTTGAGGGAGACATATATATATATATATATATATATATATATATATATATATATATATATATATATATATATATATATATATATATATAAGAATCACCGAGCGAATAAAAGTTTGAAAGCTTTTAAGATTTGAGTCCGAGTCCCTGTGTTGGCGTCCGAGTTCTGGAAGGAATGCGGAGTTTGTGTTCATATATATATATATTCCATATGCCAACGCAGCTGTGCCTCATTCCAGATACCAGTGAGCAAGGGCTGAGAAGCCTGAAACGCGTTTGGTTTACTATTGCTGTTGAGGTGCTGCTGGTCTTCCTGCAACTTACCAATAAAAGGTTTTCAACACGCTTGTGTGTGGCGCCTCAAGTTTGGTGCGTTGGCATATGGAATATATATATATATATATATATAATATATATATATATATATATTATCTACTGGCGGTCGCCAGTAGATAGTTATAGTTAGGACCTATTTTCCATAGGAAATCCGCAACATTCTATTTGAAATAACTCTTGCGTCGGTTGAGGAATCCTCGCGAAATTTTCAAACTTTATGACCCGCTCCGGTCCGCTCCTACCCTGAAAGTTTCGGGGTGATTCGTTAAGCGGGGGCCGAGAAAAAAGGGGGGTCCCAAAACGTGTTTTCCCCATTCATTTTCCCATAGGAAACTTTAGCCATGGCTACATCCCGAACTGCTGAACGGAATTACACAAAATTTGGACAAGAGGTAGTTCTTGGTTCAGAAAGAACCCTTTTTGTTAAATGGTGTAAATCCGTTCAGTAGTTGCGGAGAAATTAAAAAAATAAGAGTCACAAAATCAATTTCCCATAGGAAACTTTATGCAAGGCTACAGCCCGAACTGCTGAACGGAATTACACCAAATTTGGCAAAGAGGTAGTTCTTGGTTCAGAAAGAACGCTTTTTGTTAAATGGTGTAAATCCGTTCAGTAGATGCTGAGAAAATAAAAAGTAAAAACACATATATATCTGGGCGGAGCCTAACCACACATGTCATCGTGAGATCTGATTGGCTGTCAGCACTTCATCCTGGAATTGCTGGCAGCCATCTTGGGACCAATATAAATTATAGTACCCCATTGAAATGCATTGTAGTGAATCGAAGATTTTGAGGATTACCAAAAGGAGAACTATAAAGGGTGATAACAGACTTTAGTTACATTAGAATTCATTTGTTGATGGTACCATACTAATTTCAGGAATTGTGGTGTGTTCTAAGGTGATTTTACCCTGTGAAAAACCTTCTGCTGGGATATCATGAATCATGTTTGAGAGAAAACTATTTTCACAAGCTTGTCCCATACAGTTTTGGAAGGTGCTCCAGAAGCTAAAATGAGAGCATATTTTCTGTAAATTCACATTATCTTTCTCAGTCATGTGAGAATGAAGTCTGACATTCTCAGTAAAACATGTACATCCAACAATGGCAGAGACTGTCAGTTGATTCCTTTGTGTTCTACTGCAGCTTCCCAGAGTGTTCTAAAGAACAACTAGAGTGCTAACAGCCTTACTTATGACAAAAGTATGGCACACCTGAAGCCATCTTGATTGGAATAAACTGGTAACACTTAAAACATTTAATTTAAAAAGGAACAAAATGATGGGGTTCATTTTTCATAGAAATTATGGTTAGTGCTGTAGAAAGAAAAATTAGGACATGTTTCAAGTGTGATCTCAAATATCTTCCTGTTATATTTCAACAGGAGCAGCCTGTCAGTTGATGCCTTTGTGTTCTACTGCAGCTTGCCAGAGTGTTCTAAAGAACAACTAGAGCGCTAACAGTCTTACTTATGACAAAAGTATGGCACACCTGAAGACATCTTGATTGGAATAAACTGGTAACACTTAAAACATTTAATTTAAAAAGGAACAAAATGAGGGGGTTCATTTTGCCATAGAAATTATGGTTAGTGCTGTAGAAAGAAAAATTAGGACATGTTTTAAGTGAGATCTCAAATATCTTCCTGTTATATTTCAACAGGAGCAGCCTGTCAGTTGATGCCTTTGTGTTCTACTGCAGCTTCCCAGAGTGTTCTAAAGAACAACTAGAGTGCTAACAGCCTTACTTATGACAAAAGTATGGCACACCTGAAGCCATCTTGATTGGAATAAACTGGTAACACTTAAAACATTTAATTTAAAAAGGAACAAAATGAGGGGGTTCATTTTGCCATAGAAATTATGGTTAGTGCTGCAAAAAGAAAATTTAGGGCATGTTTTAAGTGAGATCTCAAATATCTTCCTGTTATATTTCAACAGGAGCAGCCTCTTCTATTTCATTAGAAAATTCTGACATGCAGACTGAAACAATCACTTTCAATACCAGCAGTAGACTTCCAGTTAACTCCTTGGTGAGCAGTAGCTTACTACAGTGATCTAATGAACAACTAGAGTGCTAACATTCTGAATTTATGGCAAATGTGTGACACATCTGAATGCCTTCTTGATGGAATCAAAGTAAAAAACTGAAAGCATTTCCTACTGAGGAGACTGTAGTAAATGAGGAAATTAGGAAACTTCATAACAAATAAGTCTCCCAAGATGGCCACCAGAGAAAAAGAGCCCAAATGTAGCACAAATATCACCCAGAGGTAGCCCACGTATAGCCCAATGACAGAAGTGTGCAAAACACTTTTTATTTTTTGTTTTTTTGCAGTTTTATATAGTGCAGACTGGTCAGGTATTGGAGTGCTTTACATGAGCATTGGTTACATCACACATGGACAAATTCATGTTGGTTGACCCCTACACTACCCAAACACCACTGCACTACCCTAAACCCTAAAACACTACCCCAGCACGACCCCCTTCACTACCCAAACACAACTGCACTACCCTAAACTCAAAAACACTACCCCCAGCACGACCCCCTACACTACCCAAACACCACTGCACTACCCTAAACCCTAAATCTACCCCCTACACTACACAAATACCACTGCACTACCCTAAACCCTAAAATACTACCCCCAGCATGACCCCCTACACTACACAAACACCTCTGCACTACCCTAAACCCTAAAACACTACGCCAGCACGACCCCCTACAGTACACAAACACCACTGCACCACCCTAAACCCTAAAACACTACCCCCTACACTACACAAACACCATTGCACTACCCTAAACCCTAAAACACTACCCCCAGCATGACCCCCTACACTACACAAACACCACTGCACTACCCTAAACCCTAAAACACTACCCCAGCACGACCCCCTACACTACCCAAACACCACTGCACTACCCTAAACCCTAAAACACTACCCCCAGCACGACTCCCTACACTACACAAACACCACTGGACTACCCTAAACCCTAAAACACTACCCCCAGCACGACTCCCTACACTACCTAAACACCACTGCACTACACTAAACCCTAAATCTACCCCCAGCATGACCTCCCACACTACACAAACACCACTGCACTACCCTAAACCCTAAAACACTACCCCAGCACGACCCCCTACACTACCCAAACACCACTGCACTACCCTAAACCCTAAAACACTAACCCCAGCATGACCCCCTACACTACCCAAACACCACTGCACTACCCTATACCCTAAAACACGACCCCGTACACTACACAAACACAACTGCACTACCCTAAACCCTAAAACACTACCCACAGCATGACCCCCTACACTACACAAACACCACTGCACTACCCTAAACCCTAAAACACTACCCCCTACACTACACAAACACCACTGCCCTACCCTAAACCCTAAAACACAACCCCCAGCATGACCCC
The DNA here is from genome assembly GCA_963921515.1 of Calotriton arnoldi. Taxonomy (NCBI): domain Eukaryota; kingdom Metazoa; phylum Chordata; class Amphibia; order Caudata; family Salamandridae; genus Calotriton; species Calotriton arnoldi. The sequence goes on from CAWUFW010002954.1 coordinate 555,916, forward strand.
CTACACTACACAAACACCACTGCACTACCCTAAACCCCCTACACTATACAAACACCACTGCATTACTCTAAACCCTAAAACACTACCCCCAGCACGACCCCCTCACAACACAAACACCACTGCACTACCCTAAACCCTAAATCGACCCCCAGCACGACCCTCTACACTACCCAAACACCACTGCCATACCCTAAACCCTAAAACACTACCCCCAGAATGAACCCCTACACTACCCAAACACCACTGCACTACCCTAAACCTTAAAACACTACCCCCAGCACTACCCCTACACTACACAAACACCACTGCACTACCCTAAACCCTAAAACACTACCCCAGCACTACCCCCTACACTACCCAAACACCACTGCACTAACATAAACCCTAAAACACTACCCCCAGCACAACCCCCTACACTACACAAACACCACTGCACTACCCTAAACCCTAAAACACTACCACCAGCACGACTCCCTACACTACCAAACACCACTGCACTACCCAAAACCCTAAATCTACCCCCAGCACGACCCCCTACACTACCCAAACACCACTGCACTACTCTAAACCATAAAACACTACCCCCAGCATGACCCCCTACACTACACAAACACCACTGCACTACCCTAAACCCTAAAACACTACCACCAGCATGACCCCCTACACTACTCAAACATCACTGCACTACCCTAAACGCTAAAACACTAACCCAGCACGACCCCCTACACTACCCATACACCACTGCACTACCCTAAAGCCTAAAACACTACCCCCAGCACGACCCCCTACACTACTGCACTACCCTAAACCCTAAAACACTACCCCCAGCACGACCCCTACACTACCCAAACACCACTGCACTACCCTAAACCCTAAAACACTACCCCCAGCACGACCCCTACACCACCCAAACACCACTGCACTACCCTAAACCCTAGAAAATAAACCCCCACCCCATGCCCAATCCCCCTTACCTCTCACTCCTCGTGGTTCCTCTCTCCTCGTGGTTCCTGCTTCACGTCGTCTCTGAGGGGCGGTGCACGTCGTTGTGAGGAAACGGAACAGCCTCTGTTTCCTTACAACGACATGGATCGTCTACATGTTTTTAGAACGCATGGTCATTTACCATACATACCTTTACAACAAAATTCGTTGTAAAGGCATGCGTGGTAAATGACCATGCATTCTAAAAAATGCGTAGTAATTACTTCGTGATGTACAACGCATGTGTGGTAATGCATGCGTTGTAATGGTATCGCAAAGTAAAAAAGTCGTTGTAACGGCTGTTTACCGATCGAAGCTGGCCCCTGCTCTTCAGTGAGACGTTTATTTGATTAATTAGGAGGAAGGAATGTGTTTTTTTACCGAAAAGTGCATTCCCGGCTGTTGTATTGTGAAAGTGTCCGCGTGGCCTGGTTTCACTTCCAGTGAGAGAGTGGAAGAGTCTGTTTGGATCTAAAGGAGTTCTGTTGTTGGACAGGGCCGGCGCGACATGTCATCAGAAAACATAGCTAATGGAAAGCGTCCTCCCTGAAGTGTGGAGCAGTGCCATGAGAGATCAACGAGTGTGCGTCCCACCGCAGTATGACCGTACCGCGTGACCCATGTGCCACCTCCAGGGTACGGGAGGCAGAAGTGGCATCGCAGGTCCTCTTGAAGACCGTTGTAGCACTAATTCTACATTTTGGTACTAGGGCATTTTAACTTCGTTGTTCCTGCCAGATACAAAGAGAAGATCCTGTGTTATTCAGTGCCCTCCTTACCTTTTTTGTGGGTTGTGGTGCTTGTCACTTCGCTGCCCCGCCGGTGCACACAACTGGGCACCCCACCTCATGTGCCATCTGCAGGGCCTCTGCCCTCGGATCACTGGTTTCGGTTTCTGGAGTGGCAACATAAACAGTTGCTCCCAAAGGACTAGCCTGAACACTTAGGTGAATATCCCCTGCACCAGCATTCCACGGAAATTCTTTCCTAGCTCTCCCACGTCAACGAGGACGTCATAATAGCACGGCTCTGCTCGCGACACCGTATGACGTCATCGGAGACATAAGAGAACCTCGTCGGCGTGCTGACGTCAGTTCCACCCATTTTTTCCGTGCCACCGAGGCAAACAGGGGACCGAGACATTTTCACATGTATACATAGTATAATAAATATATATATATATACACAGAAAAAAACATAGGTTTCAGGCACGTTATAGTTAGAAATTAGCATTTAAAAAACCTTAGAAATTCACTGAAAAAACCATAGGTTTCAGGCACGTTATAGTTAGAAATTAGCATTTAAAAAACCTTAGAAATTCACTGAAAAAACCATAGGTTTCAGGGGCGTTATAGTTAGTTGGACATTTCACTCGTACAAAACCATAGAAATTCCCCCGTTATAGTTAGTTCAGCTAACTATAACTCGCGCGCTCCGCAATGCACTGCTGATGACGTCACATATTACATCACTCATGACATGGTCAGTGACATCACTCATGACATCACTGATGACATCTCAAATGACATCACTGATGACATCACTGATGACATCATCCAGTGAATGTGTGTTTTTCTGAAAATTAAATATGTTTTATATATGTATATCTCAAGGTCGATGGAAGAATAAATGGGTATATAAGTGTCTAAATGGATGATTTTGTTTTGTAAAATTGATTGTATAACTGACTAAGTGTATCTTAGTGAATACATGGGTTAGTGAGTAATGTTTAAATATGAAAATATCTGTATCAGTCTCTCACTTTGTGTATAAGTGGCTGCATGGGTTGGTGAGTAGCTACATGAGTGTCTATATGGGTTATTAGTTGTTTTTTGAGTATCAGTATGAGTGTCTGAGTGTTTGTATGGTTCGGTGGGGGGTATTACTTAGTGCATAGATGCATGAATGAGTGACTCACTGTTTGTATGTGTTGAAGACAGCATGTGTGCAGGACTGTATAGGTGGATGAGTATGTGTATGGGTGTGTTAGTGAGTGAATGACTGTCTCAATAGTGTCTTTATGAGTAACTACATATGTTTTAAACTAGTATATGTGAGTATTGGTGTATATAAGTGAGTATATGTGAGAGTGAGAGATTGGAAGAGTTCCTGTACAAATAAGTAGGTGTTTCTATAAGTGATTGTTTAAGAGAGTAAGTATGTGTAAGTTTCTGTAGAAGTAAGTGTGGTAGTGTGTGTATAACTGTATATGCAAGTAAATGGATGTTTGATACTTTGTTTGCATGTGTGACTATGTGTGTGAGTAACTCTATGGATGAGTGGCGTGTGTAACAGGATGTATAGGTGTATGAGTACATATGATGAGTGAGTACATGTATGAGTGACTGTATAGGGACTGTTGGTGAATGAATGGATGTGTGTGTAGATCTTGGAATTACTGAATAGGTGTGTTGTAACTGGTATTGGTATGTCCATTGTTTTGAAAATGTTAGTTTGTATTTTTGAGTGTGTGTATCAAAGGTTATATTAGGGTGAGAGGAGGTCTGCCACGCTATCACAAGGATGATGTCATCAGTGATGTCATTTGAGATGTCATCAGTGATGTCATGAGTGATGTCACTGACCATGTCATGAGTGATGTAATATGTGACGTCATCAGCAGTGCATTGCGGGGGCGCGAGTTATAGTTAGCTGATATATATATATACGTGCCTGAAACCTATGGTTTTTTCAGTGAATATATATATATGATAGTCCTGTACTGAGTGACCGTAAGTATGAGTGACTGTACAGGTGAGTGAGTGGATGTGTGTGTAGACCTAAGAATCAGTGAGTGGGTATGTAGTTATTGGTGTTGGAGTGTCTATGGTTTTGAGAATGGCAGTCTGTAATTTAGAGTGGGTGTATCAAAAGTTATATTAGGGTGTGAGAAGATGCATGAAATTATCACATGGATGATGTCAACAGTGATGTCATCAGTGATGTCATTTGAGATGTCATTTGAGATGTCATCTGTGATGGCATCAGTGATGTCACTGACCATGTCATGAGTGATGTAATATGTGACGTCATCAGCAGTGCATTGCGGGGGCGCGAGTTATAGTTAGCTGAACTAACTATAATGGGGGAATTTCACGGGTTTTGTACGAGTGCAATGTCCAACTAACTATAACTGTCCCTAAAACCTATGGTTTTTTCAGTGAATTTCTAAGGTTTTTTAAATGCTAATTTCTAACTATAAGGTGCCTGAAACCTATGGTTTTTCAGTGAATTTCAAAGGTTTTTAAATGCTAATTTCTAACTATAACGTGCCTGAAACCTATGGTTTTTTCAGTGAATATATATATATATATATATATATATATATATTCACTGAAAAAACCATAGGTTTCAGGGACGTTATAGTTAGAAATTAGCATTTAAAAAACCTTAGATATTCACTGAAAAACACAGGTTTCAGGGACGTTATAGTTAGTTGGACATTTCACTCGTACAAAACCAGAGAATTTCGGCCGCTATAGTTAGTTGAGCTAACTATAACTTGCGCCCCCGCAATGCACTGCTGATGACGTCACATATTACATCATTCATGACATGGTCAGTGACATCACTGATGACATCACTGATGACATCTCAAATGACATGACTGATGACATCACTGATGACATCATCCAGAGACTGGGTGATTTTTAAAAGTTTAAGAATGTTAATTATAGATACGCAAAGGTGTATTGAAGAATGAGTAGGTGTATGAGTGTCTGAATGGATGATTTAGTGGGTGCGTGACCCGCTGTTTAAGTGAGAGATTAAACGTGTCTTAGTGAATGCATGGGTGAATGACTAATCTATGTGAATGTCTGTATCAGTCTGTCAGTTGGTGTGCAAGTGGCTGCATGGGTTAGTGAGTAGCTACGTGAGAGTCTATATGGGTTAATGATGGGTTGTCTGATAACCTGTATGGGTGCCTGAGTGTCTGTGTGGGTGGGTGGGTGTGTTGTGTGACTCCCCCCATGGATGTGTGAGTGGGTGATTCAGTGGGTGTATGGGTTCATGAGTACGTCTGCAAGGGGCTGTATGGGTGAGTGAATGTGCGTATGGCTTTGTTGGTGAGTGAATGGATGTCTCAGTGGTATATCTGTGAGTAACTACATATGTGAAAGGCAGTATATGTGAATGTTGGAGTATATGAATGACTATATGTGGGAGTGAGTGATTGTGAGAGTGGCTGTATGGATGAGTGTGTGCTTGTGTCAGTGATTGTATAAGAGAGTAAGTATGTGTTAGTATCTGAATGAATAAGTGAGGTGGTGTGTGCATAACTGTATTGGTGAGTAAATGGCAGTGTGATTGAGTCTTTGGGTGACTGACTAGGTGAGTGAGTATCTCTGTGGATGAGTGGCAGTATGTGAGTGTCTGTATGGGTGTATGAGTGCATATATCAGAGGCTGTATTGATGAGTGACTGCGTGTATGAGTGACTGTATCGGTGAGTGAGTGGATGTGTGTAGACCTATGAATCAGTGAAGTGGGTATGTGCTAACTGTTATTGGTGTGTCTATGGTTTCGAGAATGGTAGTCTGTATTTTAGAGTGGGTAAATGAAAGGTTATATTAGGGTGTGAGGAGGTGTGTCAGATATTAAGTGGATGATGTCATCAGTGGTGTCATTTGAGATGTCATCAGTAATGTCATCAGTGATGTCACTGACCATGTCATGAGTGATGTAATATGTGATGTCATCAGCAGTGCATTGGGGTGGCACGAGTTATAGTTAGCTCAACTAACTATAACGGCTGAATTTCTCTGGTTTTGTACGAGTGAAATGTCCAACTACCTATAACGTCCCTGAAACCTGTGTTTTTTTCAGTAAATATCTAAGATTTTTTAAATGCTAATTTCTAACTATAACGTCCCTGAAACCTATGGTTTTTTCAGTGAATTTATAGGTGTTTTAAATTACGCCTGGGCGTCAAATTCCGCTCCGCTCGCGGAATTTGCGGAATTTAGGCAATTTCGCGTTCCGCGGAGAACGCGAAATTGCCAACAATTCCGCGATCCACGTCGGAGCGGAATTATTTTCTTGTTCGTGCTTTAAAAATGCGTTCTAGCACGCGCGAGAGCGACTTACCGGGATTCCTGCGTTCGCCGACGAGTTTTCCTATCCGTTCGCGTGTGCCACGAGATTTCGGTAGCCGGCTGCGCGATCCCGCGAGAGTTTGCGATCGCGAACACGTTATTCGCCGTGCCATCGGACACCGCGAGAGTGTGCGATCGCGAACACGTCATTCGCCGCGCCATCGTGCACCGCGAGAGAGATTGCGATCGCGAACACGTCATTCGGGCGTGCCATCGGACATCCGGCGGAATGTTGGTGAAGCTCGCAATCCCGAACACACAAAATTTTCAATCTGGAGAAGAATAATATCTCGAGCAGCATAAAACCTTCTATAAAATGATGATTTGGATGAAAAAAACTCCTCAGATTGATATTTGGCTGTCCTTTTTTGTCAAATTTTTTTGGGGGGAGAGGGAGGAAGTGCCACAGAGTCTCCTACTTCCTGTTCCTGTCCAGCAGGCTCCTCCCAGTGCTTTGTCCATCTCCTGTTCATTTTTCATTTGGATTTGAGCTGGAAGGATCACTCTTTGTGTCTGCTGCATCATTATCATTGGATTTGAGGACTTTTGGATTTGAGATTTTACAGGTAAGTTGGTGTTGTTTGATTGGGGCATTGCAGTTGCTGCAACTACAATATTGGTACTTTTCATCATTTTTAAAAATAAATAGTTGTGGGTAGCCAGTAGGCCCAGAGCTAGTCATGGGTGGGTGCATGATGAAACATGATGAAACAACTGTTCCTTTGCTGTGTGATGTATTTATTTATTTCAAACATCATTTAGGGCACATGGATGGCATTGGATTGAATTGCAAAATGTGTATTTTTGGGTGTATTTCAGTTTTTTTGGGTGTGTGTTAAATAAATGCCTTAGTTGTGTGTGGTGTGTTGCAGCCCTGTGGATTTTCGTTTTTGCATTTTTATTGCATTACAGGCAAAGCAGTGTGGTTTAGCATGCAGCCTTTGCCTGGCTATTATAGGCCTGTTTTCAGTACATTGTTTTCCAGGCCTCCTGCTTGTTGCTTGTGATTTGTGAGTGTCCATGTGGCTGGTAGCCATTTCTGGTGGGAGTTATAAGTGTGCTGCTTTTGCCATATAGGCCTGCATGTGTGTCCTTTGTGGCCTAGGCTTCTTGTTGTGGGCCTGGCCATGAGGCTGGTAGCCATTTTGAACCAGGCAGTGTTCTTTTTGCCATAGGCCTGCATTGTCTGTCTTCAGTTTCTTGTTGTTGTGGGCCTGGCCATGAGGCTGGAGGCCATTTTGAAGCCTGGCAGTGTGCTTTTTGCCATAGGCCTGCATTGTCTGTCTTCAGTTTCTTGTTGTGGTGGGCCTGGCCATGAGGCTGGAAGCCATTTTGAAGCCAGGCAGTGTGCTTTTTGCCAAAGGCCTGCATTGTCTGTCTTCAGTTTCTTGTTGTTGTGGGCCTGGCCATGTGGCTGGTGGCCATTTTGAAGCCCGGTAGTGTTCTTTTATCCATAGGCCTGCAAGCTTGTGGCCTAGTCTGCCAACAGGCCTTTCATCCAGTAGGCCCAGAGGTAGTCAGGGGTGCATGAAACAACTGTTTATGTGTCTTCTGTTGAATTTAAACATATTTAAGGGCATGGATGGCATTGGATTGAATTGCAAAATGTGTATTTTTGGGTGTATTTCAGTGTTTGGGTGTGTGTTAAATAAATGCCTTTGTTGTGTGTGCGGTGTGTTGTGTACCTTGCAGGCCTTGTTTAGCCCTGTGGATTTTCGTTTTTGCATTTTATTGCATTACAGGCAAAGCAGTGTGGTTTAGCATGCAGCCTTTGCCTGGCTATTATAGGCCTGTTTTCAGAACATTGTTTTCCAGGCCTCCTGCTTGTTGCTTGTGATTTGTGAGTGTCCATGTGGCTGGTAGCCTTTTCTGGTGGGAGTTATAAGTGTGCTGCTTTTGCCATATAGGCCTGCATGTGTTTCCTTTGTGGCCTAGGCTTCTTGTTGTGGGCCTGGCCATGAGGCTGGAGGCCATTTTGAAGTCAGGCAGTGTGCTTTTTGCCATTGTCTGTCTTCAGTTTCTTGTTGTTGTGGGCCTGGCCATGAGGCTGGTGGCCATTTTGAAGCCAGGCAGTGTGCTTTTTGCCATAGGCCTTCATTGTCTGTCTTCATTTTCTTGTTGTGGTTGGCCTGGCCATGAGGCTGGAGGCCATTTTGAAGCCAGGCAGTGTGCTTTTTGCCATAGGCCTGCATTGTCTGTCTTCAGTTTCTTGTTGTTGTGGGCCTGGCCATGTGGCTGGTGGCCATTTTGAAGCCTGGTAGTGTGCTTTTATCCATAGGCCTGCAAGCTTGTGGCCTAGTCTGCCAACAGGCCTTTCATCCAGTAGGCTCAGAGGTAGTCAGGGGTGCATGAAACAACTGTTTCTGTGTGTTCTGTTGAATTTAAACATCATTTAGGGCATGGATGGCATTGGATTGAATTGCAAAATGTGTATTTTTGGGTGTATTTCAGTGTTTGGGTGTGTGTTAAATAAATGCCTTTGTTGTGTGTGCGGTGTGTTGTGTACCTTGCAGGCCTTGTTTAGCCCTGTGGATTTTCGTTTTTGCATTTTATTGCATTACAGGCAAAGCAGTGTGGTTTAGCATGCAGCCTTTGCCTGGCTATTATAGGCCTGTTTTCAGTACATTGTTTTCCAGGCCTCCTGCTTGTTGCTTGTGATTTGTGAGTGTCCATGTGGCTGGTGGCCATTTCTGTTGGGAGTTATAAGTGTGCTGCTTTTGCCATTTAGGCCTGCATGGTTTTCCTCTCGGCTTACTGCTTCCATCCATCCCCTTTGCCAGCTGCAGCTCCCTGAATGATGTGATGAGCAAATAATTTAATGCCAAACAGGGTCCACTTCCATTACATTTGTATTTTTGTTGTTGTTCCTCTTCTTTCCTATCCTTTCTGAGAGTGTACACAGTATACCATGAAAGCCCTTGTTGACAAAGTCTCACAAATGGCTACACTAAGTTATATATTTTATTTGTATGTTTGTACTAGTAGTAATTGAACCACAACAACAAATGCAACATTTCACTGATGTTCTTCTCCTGGCTTCTTTGCTTTTAGGTGCACAAAAAGACAGAGGAGGAGGTGTCATCATCATCACCCGTTGTACTGCCAGACAGAAGTCCTGCTGCGCACCACGTCACGTCCATGTGTGACCACAGACATCTCTGCAACTTGTGCACCTGCGTCCTGCTGACATCTGAAGAAGATGGCCCCAAAGAAAGGTACCAGGTCCTCCAGTACCAAGAAAGTTGCCAGTGAGAAGAAGAAGGAACAGAAGAAGGAAGTGGCACTTGCCAAGACAGGTGTGCCACCCGATGTGTTTTTTGGGAAAAAAAACTTACGCCTGCAGCAGCGGTGTCCGGCGGGGACCAAGCTGGGAGCAGCACCTCTGCATCAGCGGGCCCACCCCACCAACCTAGGCCCAAGCCCATGAGTGTGGCAGAGGTAGCCAGTCTACTAACGAGCAGTGATGTTGAAATGTCATTATCGCAAAGTAGTACCCAATCCACGCACTCGCAGGCGGAATCTCAGCAGATAAGTGGGCAACCACAGCCGCAACCACAGCCGCAACCACAGCCCCAACCACAGCCGCTACCACAGCCGCAACCACAGCCGCAGCCGCAGCCGCAACCACAGCCGCAACCGCAGCCGCAACCACAGCCGCAACAACAGCCGCAACTGCAGCTGCAACCACAGCCGCAACCACAGCCCACAATAGTAGTTGTTCCACCTGAAGTAGGGGCAGTTCAGGAAATCGAGCTTTTTGCAGACGAAGAGGAGCAAGCCACTGTTTCAGAAGATCCATTGTCTTCCAGACCCCCAGCAAGGAAAAGGAGGGTTAGTCCATCAACTTCTTCTTCAAGCCCCGCTTCTCATGATCTAGATGCCACTTGGAAGCCTCCAGCTCAGTCTGAGAGTGATGCACGCCACAAGACAAGGCTAGTGAAAAGGAAGGTTCCAGAAAGCCTTAGAGTTATGGAGGTAGATGTAGACGAGGGGGTGATGATGATGAAGAGCCAGTCATCATGAACATCACTCCCGGACCAGAGGAGATGGAGACCAACATTATTAGACTCTCCAAAATCGCTGCGAGGGATGTAGCACGGATACCACCAACACAGGTAACACCAACACGACCTCCAGCTTCCATATTTGCCTTTGCAAAGGCCCGGCAGGGACCTACATCCAGCTCATCCACCACCTCAGTAGGTAGTGGTAATGTAACTGCACAGAGTAAATTTCCAGGCACACCCTCCAGTTCATCTGGTATTGAAAGTGGCACCTCCAGCAGCGCCAGAAAGTTCTCCTCCCCAGTTTGGGACTTCTTTTCGGTTAGCAGTAAGGAGGAGAACATTGCTATATGCTCAATTTATCGGCAGGCTGTTTGGCGGGGTAAGCTTGGTACAAACTATGGTACCGGAGGACAAACAAGTCATCTCAAAAAACACCACAGTATCAAGTTTGAGGCTCACCTACTTCACTTAGAAAAAAGTAAAACTGGACCCATTGCTGTTGTTGGGGATGAAGAAGTAGGGGAAGATATGATCGTGGTGGAAGGTCAACAAGAGGGAGACATTTCTAGCCCTATCCCCAGCAGTGTAGTGGTACCGCCCACATCCTCAGCAACATCTCAGTGGCACCGTAGTAAGAGTCAGCCTGAGACACCAAGGCAACCGAGTACTGCAATGAGAAAAAGTGCATCATCGTTGAGCCTAACTGGGTTCAAGAAGACAGCTGCACCACAAAGGAAAATATTCCAGCCTACCATTGACAGTATGCTTAGGTCGGAGGGGCAGTACCAACGCAACCTCCCAACGGCATGGTTGTACAATGCGAAGCTGGCTAAAATGTTAGCGCTGGACCTTCTCCCTTTTTCATTTGTGGAAGGGGTGGGTTTCCTTGAATTTGTGTCAGCCATCTGCCCTAAATGGAAGGTTCCCAGCCGGTCCTATTTCGCCAGAGTTGCTGTTCAAGCACTACATCACGATGTGCTGGAATTGGTTGGACAAGCTTTGCAGCAGAGTGCTGTTCACAAAATCCACCTGACACCAGACATGTGGACCAGTTGCCAAGCCACTGATTACATGTGCATCACTGCACACTGGGTCTCTTTTGTGGGGGTTAGAGAAAAGCTATCTGAAGTAGGTGCTGTTGACACAGCTGAGATTTTTAATGCTACTCGGAAACATGCAACTGTAGCCATGTTCGCCATGGAGAAATCTCATACTGCTGCAAACATTTTGGAAGAGTTTAACCCCTTTGTTGCTCATGACGAGCTCAGCTCGTCATGCTGCGCGGTCGGCGTGTGCGCATGACGAGCTGAGCTCGTCACGACCACGCCCGCGATCGGAATGTCCAGCACCTGGGCGGAATTCTGATCGCGGTGAAGGTGTTAACAGCAAGGTCTTTGAATGGCTGCGCCCAAGAGGGCTTAACATTGGTTTTGTTGCCACGGATAATGGCAGTAATGTACTTAAGGCCATGGAGGTTGGTGCCTATTTCAGGGTCCCGTGTTTGGCGCACTGCATTAACATTATAGTTCAAGACTTTCTGAAAAAAGAACCCATAGTCAGCAACTTACTGACCACCTGCCGCAGAATATGCACTCATTTCAGCCATTCTTTTAGTAGTGTTATATGGTCCCTAGGGTCATTCTAGTCTTTCTAAGTTACCCCGAGCCATGCAACCATTTTAGCTTTGTGTCTTTTATTTTTGCGCAAGTTACCTCGCAGCTTGGTGTGTAAGATGCCTTTGAGCCCACATGAGCTCATACTGCTACTGTCTGAGCGCTGCGTACAAGGTCGAAAAACAAGCCACTTTGTTATGGAGTTCTGGTGTTAGTCAATATTGCTTATCCATAAAAATGCTACACTTTTTGGCACGACTGAGAAATGCTTGCACTATACTAACGCGCACCATTTTTCTCATAACAGACAGAAGATTCCCTTCTACGAACCAGAGCTTTGCAGAGCTTATGATGTAACCAGTACTAGGTTCTTCTAAGGTGAGGGGTCCCCAGAATTCGCTCAGAGATCTTCATTTATAATTTTATATAAACTATATTCCTACCAAGGGGAGTATGGTTCTTCCACCACTGTTCAGTTATCATGATTTCGCCTTTTGTCTTCTATGGACTTGTAGTTGTAAGTGTAACTAAGTGTAACAATGTTTAGTGTTTTAATCTTATGCATTTTGCTGTTGCTGCTGCATTATAGAACAACGTACAGAGCTTGTCAGTTGAAAATAAACCTTTTGAACTTACATAGACTCAGTGGTATTTGGTGTAGACTTACACGAGTGAGTGAGCGAAAGGGTGTGCATTGCTTCCGCGACTGAGAGGTCGGGAGTGTTATGTTCTGGGTTGTCTACTCATTGGGTATCTTGGGGGGGGGTTCAGAGAGCTAATGAGACACTATAACTAGTCAGTCAGGGGATTGTGGTGGCTTCTGATTGAGGTGTGAGGAAGGTCCAACCTCCCATCACCAACGTCCTATTTTCTTGTGCAAAGTTCTGTATGTGCAGAATCCCTACAACAGTAGTAGTATGTCCTATCCTATCAAAAATAGTAAAATCTGGTTGGGCATTTTGTTGGTGGGAATTGTCGAAAAGCCTCAAGATTAAGAAGATTAGAAGTAGTAGAAGAGGACAACCCAAAGGACTGGACTCAATGGCTAGAGCTATTGGTGAATCTGAGTTTTATTTAAAACCTTTTAAATAAAGAGTGGCCAACTGGGCAAGCTTAGCTACAGACAGACTAATAGTAGTAGTACAGAGTCATAGCAGACGCAGTTAGAGGCAGGGATAACAAGAATTTAGAAACAGATAGTCTAGATCGAAGAAGAATTTGTAAAAAATATAGGGGCATATTAGCAAGACCCACGTTAAAATTATCGCCGTTTTAGCGGCAGGAAACTGCCGCTAAAACGGCGATAATGAGCTTGCTAATATGCGTTATAGAATTCCAATAGAAGCCCAGGTTAGATGTCCTGCACATCTAACCTGGGCTTCTATTGGAATTCTATAACGCATATTAGCAAGCCCATTATCGCCGTTTTAGCGGCAGTTTCCTGCCGCTAAAACGGCGATAATTCTATCGCGGTCTTGCTAATATGCCCCATAATTAGTTAACCGAAATAATAGTTCGGAAAAAATAAGGTGCAGGAAAAGTTAGGGAAATATAATTATTAATATTAACCACTGGAGGACTTACTGGGGCCAGCAGCAGAGCCCTCGGTAGAGGAGTGGTCCTTGCCCTGTGAGGCATGTTGTTCTTCTGGTTCCGCCGACTCAGACCCTGTCTTCTTGCCCCTGGGTGCTGATCATGTAAGATTTCATAAAGAAAGAGACAAAAATTAAAGTTTGGTGTGAAACAAATAAAATATTTTAAAATACGCTCCAAAAACATTTTTGTGAACAATTGCAATAAAATTGACCTATCTAATCTGATCGACTAGTAGTATTGCGAGATTCACGGACCGTCTAGTAAGCCTAAGTACCACCTGACCTAGCCCACCTATTCCAGACGGGCCAATTGTTCACTAAGTCTGCATTTCCATTTATTTTAGTCCTCAAAAATGCATAGATGGAGTACACATGCATACATTTTTGCATACACCAAATTGTTGGTTGGTTGCTGCTGATGTTCTGCTAGTGATGATATAAGCCTATTAACACTCACTAAACAAACTACAAAAGGTTCTACTAAGGACTGGGGTAAGCAGCACTCAGCAGCACGTGACGTGACAGAGGATGCGTCACGCACACCACTTAAAAATTACCTACTAATAAGTAACTAAACCTATCAATCCACCACTATCTCTTCTTAGTGGCAGGAGGGCAAAGGAAGGACTAGAGCAGAGGTCTTCAAACTTTTTGATGCCGAGACCCCCTTGTCAAAGTTTTTTATGCGTAAGGACCCCTCTTGACAAAAATTTCTAAAACCTGGTACTCCTCATCATCCACAACCATTAACGCCCCCAATTCCAATAGCAAATAATTTTTACGGTGGGGAAATATTATTAAACAGTGTTTAGCAAACCAAAGGTCAGTGAGCGTAGCTAAAAATAAAGGGCCTTATTTATGAGGATTGGCGTAGGGCAGCTCCGCAAGTCTTCTTGCGGCACTGCCCTACACCAATGTGAAAGGGAAGGAATGCACCATATTTATGAAATACAGTGCATTCCTGTCCTTTCCCCTTGCGTTGGCGCACAAATTGCTGCCTTGCAGCAACATAGGCAGGATTGTTTTTGTGCAGGAAGGGGCACCTTCCTTCACAAAAACAATCCCAGGAGGCATTTTCCGATTTCTATGTGAGCTGCAGAATGCAGCACACATGGAAAGAGGAAAAAACAAGGAGAAATAAAAACATTTCTCCTCATTTCGCCTCCACTGGGGAGGCGTACAATTTTGGCGCTGCCCCAGGTTTACATGATTTTGTAAATATGGAGCAGCATCAAAATCCATGGGTGTTCCGTGGGAACCCCCATGCAACGCCTATGGAACACCTCCTTGACGCGACTTGCACAGCTTTGTCTAACTCCATATCTATGAGGCCATGCAAAGCCACGCAGGGTGACTTTGCGCCACCTCACAGGTATGGTTGAGATGCTTGCGCCACTGGAGCGTCAAAAAAAGTGATGCTCTGGTGGTGCAAGCCTCTCACAAATAAGTTCCAAAATATTCTGTACGTTTTTAGGTCTTTCACCATCAAGTAACTACATATAAATTAATGGACAGCGTAAATGAAAAATACATTTAAAACGTTGTTACTCATTGGGAAATGCACTGTAGCACATTATGAAATCTCTATTAGTTAATGCACTGAAAAGGTCTGTGTGTAACCAGCTAGCCACAACATTAAATCTTGGGTGGTGCAGTGGAGAATGGTGACTTGTGTATTTTTAGTGCTATGATGTCACAGCCTGTGACAAAAAGTACTGTGTATATGCAAGTCATTATTTTATACTTGCATTGCATTACACACATTATAAGATAGACTGACATAAAATGTGTAAATAGCTTTACAAAAAAATGGTGCTTCCAAAATTTAGATTTTAGTAATACCAGGGCATATGAAATGCAATTTATTTTTACATAACTGTCCCTTCAACACCTCCTTAGGGGTACTAAGGGCTGTGTAAATACAGTTAGGATTAAAAGCAAGCACTTCACAGCCCAGTTGTTAACTCTTTGCACTACCACTAAAAAAAACAAGTTTTTGTCATTGCAAAGGTTGGAGTGATTTAGGGGGTCCCAAGCACCCTTTGTTCTTGCAGAGTAACAAACAGGGCACATTTGCATTCCTTTCAGGTGACCAGGCACCCTGGCACAAAAGCTTTACACAGCACAGGAGACTCAAATGAAGTATTTTAATGAGCGAAATTAGCTGTCCCAGGAGGGCTGTCTTTTTGCAAAACAAACATTTTGGTACCATGCACAAATGAGGCTGGGGAATGCGCGACCCCCTTCCCAGGACTCCAGGGCCCCCCTGGGGGTCGCGCCCCACAGATTGAAGACCTCTGGACTAGAGTCTCTCTAGCATTACCTAACTTAAGTTCTCTAAAGTAAACTCTTACATAATTAGGCCAAGCGAGCTCAAAGTTGCAAACAAGTAAGATTAGTAGCGCCGAGCACCTGTGTCATAACAATCACAGAAGATTTTTAAACGTAATTTACCTGCAATGTAAGCAGCAGCATTCTTGCTGGTCGGAAAAAAAAATATTCGCAATATATGACACAGAGCAGAAGAACACAAAGTAGTAATATTAAATAGCTACTCACCAAGCCCCGGGACCTCCACTCCTAGCAGGTCCAGCAGGTCCTGCTCCCGGTCCAGAATATCGGACCACCGGTGCGTCAGCTGGTTATTGGTGCGCCGGACACCAGAGCAGCGAAACATTGCCCGACGCACCTTGCCTCACCGCTGCCGACGCTACCGGAGCCCGTACCCGGACCCAGGCCTGCCACCTGCTGCCAGGGTTAAGGGGAGGTGGCGCTGCACAAAAAAACCCAGTGCGGCCACCTCCGCCTCACCAAATAAGGCCCGTGCCTGCACCCCTTTTTGGCGCCGCCTTCCGCAAGAAAGTCGGTCGCGGCTCTGGCTACGGCTATGAGCCCTGTGGCCCTTTGCCATGGTTCTGGGTAGGCGGGGGGGCGGAAAAGAAAAGGTAGGAATTAAAAAAGTAAGTAAAAGAAATGAAAAAGCAGGTAATAGAAAAAGAGTGAAAAAGTAGTGAAAAACACACAAAAAGTAGAAAAAACCTCAAAATATAGAATCAGGAAAATAGAGAGATAGATAATAAATAAAAAAGATCAAAAAAAAGTTTCCAGAAACAAAGGATTGAAAAGATAGAGGGAGGATTGAAAAGCAGGCCCAGAACCATAGCAATAGAGTGAAAAACAAGATGGCCGCGCCCATTGCGACCGCATGGGCAAATTTGCACGATATTTCCCCCCCGAGCACGCAAAAAGCGTCGCGAACACGTAATACGCATTCCCGAACAGGAAATACTTATCGCGAACGGGCGGGAGCATGCAATACGTGACCCGGAACAGGAAATAAGCATCGCGAGCGGGCGGGAGCATGCAATACGTGACCCAGAACAGGAAATAACCATCGCGAGCGGGCGGGACAAGTGAAAAACAAGATGGCCGCGCCCATTAGCGACCGCATGGGCAAGTTAGCGATATATTTCCCCGCGAGCACGCAAAAACACATCGCGAACGGGCGGGACAAGCAATTCCGCGTCTTCTCGGAATTTCTGCGTGCTCGCGGAGATTTTTTACAATTTCGCAGAGATTTGCATAACGCGACTACGCAAATTCCGCCCACCCCTATTTTAAATGTTAATTCCTAACTATAACATCCCTAAAACCTCTGTTTTTTTCCGTGAATTTCTAAGGTTTTTTAAATGCTAATTTCTAAATATGCCTACATAGGTAGGACATGTGCAGAAAGATGAAGAAAGGCGCAGAAAGAAGCAAGAGAAGTGCAGAAAGAGGCAACAGAAGTCCAGAAAGAGGAGGAAAGGTGCAGAAAGAAGCAAGAGAAGTGCAGAAAGAACCAACAGAGGTGCAGAAAGAGGCCTACTATGACTGTACATTACAACAGACTCATACAAAGTAGCCTAATCACTAATCCTTCTCCCAAGATGTCTTAAACCTCACTTTTCTCTTGAAGGTTCACTATTAATCGACTGCTCAGAATGTTAGGCCTACCTACCAAATATAAAACAGCAATCCTAAGCATATCACTGTTGTAAGTCTGACCAAGTTTGTGAAGGATGCATGCGTGTCTCTGCTTTTACCGAGTGACATGTTACATAAAAATAAACATAGAAATACTTGAATACCTGTGTTTCACACAGCAAACTCTGTAAATATGTGTACAAAAAGGTGTATGTATTTCTTTCTGCTCATAATACAGGGCACATGGGTATTCAATAGTATATTTGAGGGGCTCTATAACACCTATATACATAAGACATGTCTGCCTGTGCAACTGAATGACAGAGCAGAACTGAGAGCATTTAACCAACTATAGAAGAAGCTACCCACTTTTTAAGCTACCATCTTCAGATGCATAAAACATGTGAGAATACATATACAAGTAGACATATACCTCATTCACAAGAGCACGCAGAGTTTTTAACTTGACAGCTTGCACTCCCATTTGAGTACAGAAAGAGGCGAGAGAAGAACAGAAAGAAGCAAGAGAGCTGCAGAAAGAAACAAAAGAAGTGCAGAAAGAAGGAACAGAGGTGCATATTGAGGCAAGAGGGGTGCAGAAAGAGGGAAGAGGGGTGCAGAAAGAGATAAAAGGGGTGCAGAAAGAAGCAAGAGAGGTGCAGAAAGAAACAGAAGAACTATGAAAGATGGAACAGAAGTGCAGAAAGAGGCAAGAGGGGTGCAGAAAGAGGGAAGAGGGGTGCAG
The DNA here is from genome assembly GCA_963921515.1 of Calotriton arnoldi. Classification (NCBI taxonomy): domain Eukaryota; kingdom Metazoa; phylum Chordata; class Amphibia; order Caudata; family Salamandridae; genus Calotriton; species Calotriton arnoldi. Next base: position 573,921 of record CAWUFW010002954.1, read on the forward strand.
AAAGGGCACAAGGGGTGCAGAAAGAAGCAATAGAGGTGTAGAAATAAGCAACAGAAGTACAGAAAGAAGCAAGAGAGGTGCAGAAAGACAGATGAGGGGCGGAGAAAGAGGCAAGCGAAGTGCAGAAAGAAGCAATAGAGATAAAAAAGAGGGAAGAGGGGTGGAGAAAGAGGCAAGAGGGGTGCAGAAAGAAGCAAGAGAGTTGCAGAAAGAAACAAAAGAAGTGCAGAAAGAAGGAACAGAGGTGTAAAAAGAGGCAAGAGGGGAGCAGAAAGAGGGAAAAGGGGTGCATAAAGAGGCACAAGGGTTGCAGAAAGAATGGACAGAGGTGCAGAAAGAAGCAAGAGACGTGCAGAAGAAGCAACAGAGGTTCAGAAAGAGGGATGAGGGGTGGAGAAAGAGGCAAGAGAATAGCAGAAAGAAGCAACAGAGATGCAAAAATGGGGAACAGGGGTGGAGAAAGTGGCAAGAGGGTTGAAGAAAGAAGCAAGAGAGGTGCAGAAAGAAACAAAAAAAGAGCAGAAAGAAGGAATAGAGGTGCAGAAAGAGGCAAGAGGGGTGCAGAAAGAGGGAAGAGGGGTGCAGAAGGAGGAAAGAGGGGTGCAGAAAGAGGAACAAGGGTTGGAGAAAGAAGGGAAAGAGGTGCAGAAAGAATCAAAAGAAATGCAGAAAGAAGCAACAGAGGTGCAGAAAGAGGAAGTAGGGGTGGAAAAAGAGGCAAGAGAAGTGCAGAAAGAAGCAACAGAGATGCAAAAAGGGGGAACAGGGGTGGAGAAAGTGGCAAGAGGGGTACAGAAAGAAGCAAGAGAGGTGCAGAAAAAAACAAAAGAAGTGCAGAAAGAAGGAACAGAGGTGCAGAAAGAGGCAATAGGGGTGCAGAAAGAGGGGTGCATAAAGAGGCACAAGTGGTGCAGAAATGCAAAAGAGGTTCAGAAAGAAACAAGAGCAGAGCAGAAAGAAGGAACAAAGGTGCAGAAAGAAGCAACAGAGGTGCAGAAAGAGGCAAGAGGGGTGCAAAAAGAGGGAAGAGGGATGCAGAAAGAGGCAAGAAATATGCAGAAAGAAACAAAAGAAGTGCAGAAAGAAGGAACAGAGGTGCAGAAAGAGGCAAGAGGGTTGCAGAAAGAGGTGTAAGGGGTGCAGAAAGAAGAGAGAGGTGCATAGAGAAACAAAAGATGTGCAGAAAGAAGGAACAGAGGTGTAGAAAGAGGCAAGAGGGGTGTAGAAAGATACAAAAGAAGTGCAGAAAGAAGCAACAGTGGTGCAGAAAAAGGCAAGAAGAGTGCAGAAAGAGGGAAGAGGGGTGCAGAAAGAGGCACGAGGGGTGCAGAAAGAAGCAAGAGAGGTGCAAAAAGAAGTCAGAGAAGTGCAGAAAGAAGCAACAGAGATGCAAAAAGGGTGAAATGGGGAGGAGAAAGAGGCAAGAGGGATACAGAAAGAAACAAGAGAGGTGCAGAAAGAAACAAAAGAAGTGCAGAAAGAAGGAACAGAGGTGCACAAAGAAGCAAGAGGAGTGCAGAAAGAGGGAAGGGGGTGTGAAAGAGGCACAAGGGGTGCAGAAAGAAGCACGAGGGGTGCAGAAAAAAACAAAAGAAGAGCAGAAAGAAGGAACAGAGGTGCAGAAAGAGGCAAGAGGGGTGCAGAAAGAGGGAAGAGGGGTGAAGAAAGAAGCATGAGTGGTGCAGAAAGAAGCAAAGAGGTGCAGAAAGAATCAAGAGTAGTGCAGAAAGAAGCAACAGAGGTACAGAAAGAGGCAAGAGGGGTGCAAAAAAAGGGAAGAGTGGTGCAGAAAGAGGCACAAGGGGTGCAGAAAAAGCAAGAGATGTGCAGCAAGAAACAAAAGAAGTGCAGAAAGAAGGAACAGAGGTGCAGAAAGAGGCAAGAGGGGTGCAGAAAGAGGGAAGGGGGTGTGAAAGAGGCACAAGGTGGTGCAGAAAGAGGCAAATGGGGTGCAAAAAGAAACAAAAGAAGTACAGAAAGAAGCAACAGAGGTGCAGAAAGAGGCAAGAGGAGTGCTGAAAGAGGGATTAGGGGTGAGGGGTGTCGAAAGGGGTACGAGGGGTGCAGAAAGAAGTAAGAGAGATGCAGAAAGAAGCAAGAAAAATAAATAAAGAAGCAACAGAGATACAGAAAGGTGGAAGTTGGGTTGAGAAAGAGGCAAGAAGGATACAGAAAGAAACAAGAGAGGTGCGGAAAGAGGGAAGAGGGTGTGAAAGAGGTACGAGGGATGCAGAAAGTGGCAAGACGGGTGCAGAAAGAAGCAAGAGAGTTGCAGAAAGAAACAGAAGAAGTGCAGAAAGAAGGAACAGAGATGCAGAAAGCAGCAAGAGGGGTGCAGAAGGAGGAAAGAGGGGTGCAGAAAGAGGAACAAGGGTTGGAGAAAGAAGGGAAAGAGGTGCAGAAAGAATCAAGAGAAATACAGAAAGAAGCAACAGAGATGCAAAAAGGGGAAACAGGGGTGGAGAAAGTAGCAAGAGGGGAACAGAAAGAAGCAAGAGAGGTGCAGAAAGAAGCAAGAGGGGTGCAGAAAGAGGGAAGAGGGGTGCAGAAAGAAGCACAAGTGGTGCAGAAAGAAGCAAAGAGGTGCAGAAAGAAGCAAGAGTAGTGCAGAAAGAAGCAACAGAGGTGCAGAAAGAGGCAAGAGGGGTGCATAAAGAAGGAAGAGGGGTGCGGAAAGAGGCAAGATATATGCAGAAAGAAACAAAAGAAGTGCATAAAGAAGGAACAGATTTGCAGAAAGAGGCAACAGGGGTGAAGAAATTGGGAAGAGGGGTGGAGAAAGAGGCAAGGGGTGCAGAAAGAAGCAAGAGAGCTGCAGAAAAAAAAGAGCAGAAAGAAGGAACACAGGTACAGAAAGAGGCTAGAGGGGATCAGAAAGATGAAAGGGTTGCAGAGAGAAGCGAGAGGTACAGGAAGAAACAAAAAAAGTTCAGAAAGAAGGAACAGAGGTGCAGAAATCGGTAAGAGGGGTGCAGAAAGAAACAAAAAAAGAGCAGAAAGAAGCAACAGAGGTGCAGAAAGAGGCAAGAGGTGTGCAGAAAGAGGGAAGAGGGTGTGAAAGAGGCATGAGGGGTGCAGAAAGAAGCAATATGCTTGCAGAAAGAAGTAAGAGAGGCAGAAAGAAACAAAAGAAGGGCAGAAAGAAGGAACAGGTGTGCAGAAACAGGCAAGAGGGGTGCAGAAAGAGGGAAGAGGGTGCAGAAAGAGGCACCACAAGGTTTGCAGAAAGAAGGGACAAAGGTGCAGAAAGAAGCAAGAGAAGTGCAGAAAGAAGCAAAGAGGTGCAGAAAGAAGCAAGAGTAGTGCAGAAAGAAGCAACAGAGGTGCAGAAAGAGGCAAGAGGGGTGCAAAAAGAGGGAAGAGGGGTGCAGAAAGAGGCAAGAGATATGCAGAAAGAAACGAAAGAAGTGCAGAAAGAAAGAACAGAGGTGCAGAAAGAGGCAACAGGGATGAAGAAAGAGAGAAGAGGGGTAGCGAAAGAGGCAAGAGAAGTGCAGAAAGAAGCAACAGAGATGCAAAAGTGGAGAACGGGGTGGGGAAAGTGCCAAGAGGGGTGCAGAAAGAGGCACGAGGGGTGCAGAAAGAAGCAAGAGAGTTGCAGAAAGAAGCAAGAGAAGTGCATAAAGAAGCAACAAAGATGCAGAAAGGGTGAAGTGGGGAGGAGAAAGAGGCAAGAGGGAAACAGAAAGAAACAAGAGAGGTACAGAAAGAAACAAAAGAAGTGCAGAAAGAAGGAACAGAGGTGCAGAAAGAGGCAAGAGGGGTGCAGAAAGAGGGAAGGGGGTGTTGAAAGAGGCACAAGGGGGGCAGAGAGAAGCAAGAGGGGTGCAGAAAAAACAAAAGAAGAGCAGAAAGAGGCAAGAAGGGTGCAGAAAGTGGGAAGAGGGGTGAAGAAAGAAGCATGAGTGGTGCATAAAGAAGCAAAGAGGTACAGAAAGAAGCAAGAGTAGTGCAGAAGGAAGCAACAGAGGTGCAGAAAGAGGCAAGAGGGGTGTAACATTGGGAAGAGGGGTGCAGCAAGAGGCACGAGGGGTGCAGAAAAAGCAAGAGATGTGCAGTAAGAAACAAAAGAAGTGCTGAAAGAAGGAACAGTGGTGCAGAAAGAGGCAATAGGGGTGAAGAAAGAGGGAAGAGGGTTAGAGAAAGAGGCAAGGGGTGCAGAAAAAAGCAAGAGAGCTGCAGAAAGAAACAAAAGAAGAGCAGAAATAAGGAACAGAGGTACAGAAAGAGGCAAGAGGGGTGCATAAAGAGTCAAAAGGGGTACAGAAAGAAGTGAGAGGTGCATAAAGAAACAAAAGAAGTACAGAACGAAGGAACAGAGGTGTAGAAAGAGGCAAGTGGGGTGCAAAAAGAAACAAAAGAAGTACAGAAAGAAGCAACAGAGGTGCAGAAAGAGGCAAGAGGAGTGCCGAAAGAGGGATGAGGGGTGAGGGGTGTAGAAAGGGGCACGAGGGGTGCAGAAAGAAGTAAGAGAGATGCAGAAAGAAGCAAGAAAAATAAATAAAGAAGCAACAGAGATACAGAAAGAGGGAAGTTGGGTTGAGAAAGAGGCAAGAGGGATACAGAAAGAAACAAGAGAGGTGCAGAAAGAGGGAAGAGGGTGTGAAAGAGGCACGAGGGATGCAGAAAGAGGCAAGAGGGGTGCAGAAAGAAGCAAGAGAGTTGCAGAAAGAAACAGAAGAAGTGCAGAAAGAAGGAACAGAGGTGCAGAAAGCGGCAAGAGGGGTGCAGAAGGAGGAAAGAGGGGTGCAGAAAGAGGAACAAGGGTTCGAGAAAGAAGGGAAAGAGGTGCAGAAAGAATCAAGAGAAATGCAGAAAGAAGCAACAGAGGTGCAGAAAGAGGAATGATGGGTGGAAGAAGAGGCAAGAGAAGTGCAGAAAGAAGCAACAGAGATGCAAAAAGGGGAAACAGGGGTGGAGAAAGTAGTAAGAGGGGAACAGAAAGAAGCAAGAGAGGTGCAGAAAGAAACAAAAGAAGTGCAGAAAGAAGGAATAGAGGTGCAGAAAGAGGCAATAGGGGTGCAGAAAGAGGGAAGAGGGGTGCAGAAAGAGGCACAAGGGTTGCAGAAAGAAGGGACAGAGGTGCAGAAAGAAGCAAGAGAAGTGCAGAAAGAAGCAACAGAGGTGCAGAAAGAGGGATGAGGGGTGGAGAAAGAGGCAAGAGAAGTGCAGAAAGAAGCAACAGAGATGCAAAAAGGGGGAAAAGGGGTGGAGAAAGTGGCAAGAGGGGTGCAGAAAGATGTAAGAGAGGTTCAGAAAGAAACAAGAGAAGAGCAGAAAGAAGGAACAAAGCTGCAGAAAGAGGCAAGAGGGGTGCAGAAAGAGGAATTAGGGGTGCACAAAAAAGCACAAGTGGTGCAGAAATGCAAGAGAGGTTCAGAAAGAAACAAGAGAAGAGCAGAAAGAATGACAAAGGTGCAGAAAGAAGCAACAGAGGTGCAGAAAGAGGCAAGAGGGGTGCAAAAAGAGGGAAGAGGGAAGCAGAAAGAGGCAAGAGATATGCAGAAAGAAACAAAAGAAGTGCAGAAAGAAGGAACCGTGGTGCAGAAAGAGGGAAGAGGGGTGGAGAAAGAGAAACAAGGGTTGGAGAAAGAAGGGACAGATGTGGAGAAAGAATCAAGAAAAGTGCATAAAGAAGCAACAGATGTGCAGAAAAAGGGATGAGGTGTGGAGAAAGAGGTAAGGGAAGTGCAGAAAGAAGCAACAGAGATGCAAAAAGAGGTAACAGGGGTGGAGAATGTGGCAAGAGGGGTGCAGAAAGAAGCAAGAGAGGTGCAGAAAGAGGACAGAGGGGTGCAGAAAGAGGCACAAGGGTTTTAGAAAGAAGGGACAGAGTTGCAGAATGAAGCAAGAGAAGTACAGAAAGTAGCAACAGAGGTGCAGAAGGAGGGATGGATGAGGGGTGGAGAAAGAGACAAGAGAAGTGCAGAAAGAAGCAACAGAGATGCAAAAAGGGGGAACAGGAGTGGATAAAGTGGCAAGAGGGGTGCAGAAAGAAGCAGGAGAGGTGACGAAAGAAATACAAGAAGTGCAGAAAGAAGGAACAGAGGTGCAGAAAGAGGAAAGAGTGGTGCAGAAAGAGGGAAGAAGGGTGCAGAAAGAGTCACAAGGGTTGCAGAAAGAAGGGACAGAGGTGCAGAAAGAAGCAAGAGAAATGCAGAAAGAAGGGACAGAGGTGCAGAAAGAAGCAAGAGAAATGCAGAAAGACGCAACAGAGGCACAGAAAGAGGGATGAAGTGTGGAGGAAGAGGCAAGAGAAGTGCAGAAAGAAGCAACAGAGATGCAAAAAGGGGGAACACAGGTGGAGAAAGTGGCAAGAGGGGTGCAGAAAGTAGCAAGAGAGGTGCAGAAAGAAATAAAAGAAGAGCAGAAAGAAGGAACAGCGGTGCAGAAAGAGGCACAAGGGGGTGCAGAAAGAAGCACGAGTTGTGCGGAAAGAAACAAAAGAAGTATAGAAAGAAGGAACTGAGGTGCAGAAAGAGGCAAGAGGGGTGCAGAAAGAGGGAAGAGGGCTGCAGAAAGAGGCACAAGGGTTGCAGAGAGAAGGGACAGAGGTACAGAAAGAAGCAAGAGAAGTGCAGAAAGAAGCAACAGCGGTGCAGAAAGAGGGATGAGGGGTGGAGAAAGAGGCAGGAGAAGTGCAGAAAGAAGCAACAGAGATGTAAAAAGGGGGAACTGGGGTGGAGAAAGTTGCAAGAGGGGTGCAGAAAGAAGCAAGAGAGGTGCAGAGAAATATAAAAGAAGAGCAGAAAGAAGGAACAAAGGTGCAGAAAGAGGCAAGAGGGGTGCAGAAAGAAGCACGAATAATGCAGAAAGAAGCAAAGAGGTGCAGAAAAAAGCAAGAGTAGTGCAGAATGAAGCAACAGAGGTGCAGAAAGAGGCAAGAGGGGTGCAAAAGGAGGGAAGAGGGGTGCAGAAAGAGGCAAGATATATGCAGAAAGAAACAAAAGAAGTGCATAAAGAAGGAACAGATTTGCAGAAAGAGGCAACAGGGGTGAAGAAATTGGGAAGAGGGCTGGAGAAAGAGGCAAGGGGTGCCGAAAGAGGCAAGAGAGCTACAGAAAAAATCAAAAGAGCAGAAAGAAGGAACACAGGTACAGAAAGAGGCAAGAGTGGTTCAGAAAGAGACGAAAGGGTTGCAGAAAGAAGCGAGAGGTGCAGAAATAAACAAAAAAAGACCAGAAAGAAGGAACAAAGGTGCAGAAATCGGTAAGAGGGGTGCAGAAAGAAACAAAAAAGAGCAGAAAGAAGCAACAGAGGTGCAGAAAGAGGCAAGAGAATTGCAGAAAGAGGGATGAGGGGTGCAGAAAGAGGCACAAGGGATGTAGAAAGAAGCAAGAGAGATGCAGAAAGAAGCTAGAGAAATGCAGAAAGAAGCAACAGAGATTCAGAAAGGGGGAAGTGGAGTGTAGAAAGAGGCAAGAGGGATACAGAAAGAAACAAGAGAGGTGCAGAAATAAACAAAACAAGTACAGAAAGAAGGAACAGAGGTGCAGAAAGAGGCCAGAGGGGTTCAGAAAGAGGGAAGAGGGGTGTGAAAGAGGCATGAGGAGTGCAGAAAGAAGCAAGAGGTGTGCAGAAGGAAGCAAGAGAGTTGCAGAAAGAAACAAAATAAGTGCAGAAAGAAGGAACAGAGGTGCAGAATCAGCAAGAGGGGTGCAGAAGGAGGAAAGAGGGGTGCAGAAAGAGAAATATGGGTTGGAGAAAGAAGGGACAGAGGTGCAGAAAGAATCAAGAGAAATGAAGAAAGAAGCAAAAGAGGTGCTGAAAGAGGATTGAGGGGTGGAAAAAGAGGCAAGAGAAGTGCAGAAAGTAGCAACAGAGATGCAAAAAGGGGGAACAGGGGTGGAGAAAGTGGCAAGAGGGGTGCAGAAAGAAGCGAGAGGTGCAGAAAAAAACAAAAGAAGTGCAGAAAGAAGGAACAGAGGTGCAGAAAGAGGCAATAGGGCTGCAGAAAGAGAGAAGATGAGTGCAGAAAGAGGCACATGGGTTGCAGAAAGAAGGGACAGAGGTGCAGAAAGAAGCAAGAGAAGTGCAGAAAGAAGTAACAGAGGTGCAGAAAGAGGGAAGAGGGGTGAAGAAAGAGGCAAGAGAAGTGCAGAAAGAAGCAACAGAGATGCAAAAAGGGGGAAAGGGGCAGAGAAAGTGGCAAGAGGGGTGCAGAAAGATGCAAGAGAGGTTCAGAAAGAAATGAGAGAAGAGCAGAAAGAAGGAACAGTGGTGCAGAAAGAGGCAAGAGGGATGCAGAAAAAAGCACAAGTGGTGCAGAAAGATGCAAGAGAGGTTCAGAAAGAAAAAAGAGAAGAGCAGAAAGAAGGAACAAAGGTGCAGATAGAAGCAACAGAGGTGCAGAAAGAGGCAAGAGGGGTGCAAAAAGAGGGAAGAGGGGTGCAGAAAGAGGCAAGAGATATGAAGAAAGAAACAAAAGAAGTGCAGAAAGAAGGAACAGTGGTGCAGAAAGAGGCAACAGGGGTGAAGAAGGAGGGAAGAGGGGTGGAGAAAGAGAAACAAGGGTTGCAGAAAGAAGGGACAGATGTGCAGAAAGAATCAAGAGAAGTGCAGAAAGAAGCAACAGAGGTGCAGAATGAGGGATAAGGGGTAGAGAAAGAGGCAAGAGAATTGCAGAAAGAAGCAACAGAGAGGCAAAAAGGGGGAACAGCGGCGGAGAAAGTGGCAAGAGGGGTGCAGAAAGAAGCAAGAGAGGTGCAGAAAGAGGGAAGAGGGGTGCAGAAAGAGACACAAGGGTTGCAGAAAGATGGGACAGAGGTGCAGAAAGAAGCAAGGGAAGTGCAGAAAGTAGCAACAGAGGTGCAGCAGGAGGGATGAGGGGTGGAGAAAGTGGCAAGTGAAGTGCAGAAAGAAGCAACAGAGATGCAAAACCGGGGAACAGGGGTGGAGAAAGTTTCAAGAGGGGTGCAGAAAGATGCAAGAGAGGTGCAGAAAGAAACAAAAGAAGTGCAGAAAGAAGGAACAGAGGTGCAGAAAGAGGCAAGAGGGCTGCAGAAAGAGAGAAGAGGGGTGCAGAAAGATGCACAAGGGTTGCAGAAAGAAGGGACAGAGGTGCATAAAGAATCAAGAGAAGTGCAGAAAGATGAGGGGTGGAGAACGAGGCAAGAGAAGTGAAGAAAGAAGAAACAGAGATGCAAAAAAGGGGAACAGGGGTGGAGAAAGTGGCAATAGGGGTGCAGAAAGATGCAGGAGAGGTTCAGAAAGAAACAAAAGAGCAGAAAGAAGGAACAGAGGTGCAGAAAGACGCAAGAGGGGTGCAGAAAGAGGGAAGAGGGGTGCAGAAAGAAGCACAAGTGGTGCAGAAAGAAGCAAAGGGGTGCAGAAAGAAGCAAGAGTAGTGCAGAAAGAGGCAAGAGGGGTGCAAAAAGAGGGAAGAGGGGTGCAGAAAGAGGCAAGAGACATGCAGAAAGAAACAAAAGTAGTGCAGAAAGAGGGGAACAGTGGTGCAGAAAGAGGCAACAGGGGTGAAGCAAGAGGGCAGAGGGGTGGAGAATGAGGCAAGTGGTGCAGAAATTAGCAAGAGAGCTGCAGAAAGAAACAAAAGTGGCGAAAGAGGGATCATGGGTACAGAAAGAGGCAAGAGGGGTGCAGAGAGAGGCAAAAGGGGTGCTGAAAGAAGCGAGAGAAGCAGAAAGAAATTAAAGAAGTGCAGAAAGAATAACAGGTGCACAAAGAGCAAGAGGGGTGCAGAAAGAAACAAAACAAGTGCAGAAAGAAGCAACAGAGGTGCAGAAAGAGGCAAGAGGATTGCAGAAAGAGGGATGAGGGCTGCACAAATAGGCACGAGGGGTGCAGAGAGAAGCAAGAGAGATGCAGAAAGAAGCAAGAGAAATGCAGAACGAAGCAACAGAGATGCAGAAAGGGGGAAGTGGAGTGGAGAAAGAGGCAAGAGGGATACAGAAAGAAACAAAAGGGGTGCAGAAAGAAACAAAATAAGTGCAGAAAGAAGGAACAGTGGTGCAGGAAGAGGCAAGAGGGATGCAGAAAGAGGGAAGAGGGTTGTGAAAGAGTCACGAGGGGTGCAGAAATAAGCAAGAGAGGTTCAGAAAGAAAAAAGAGAAGAGCAGAAAGAAGGAACAAAGGTGCAGATAGAAGCAACAGAGGTGCAGAAAGAGGCAAGAGGGGTGCAAAAAGAGGGAAGAGGGGTGCAGAAAGAGGCAAGAGATATAAAGAAAGAAACAAAAGAAGTGGAGAAAGAAGGAACAGTGGTGCAGAAAGAGGCAACAGGGGTGAAGAAGGAGGGAAGAGGGGTGGAGAAAGAGAAACAAGGGTTGCAGAAAGAAGGGACAGATGTGCAGAAAGAATCAAGAGAGGTGCAGAAAGAAGCAACAGAGGTGCAGAATGAGGTATAAGGGGTAGAGAAAGAGGCAAGAGAATTGCAGAAAGAAGCAACAGAGATGCAAAAAGGGGGAACAGCGGTGGAGAAAGTGGCAAGTGGGGTGCAGAAAGAAGCAAGAGAGGTGCAGAAAGAGGGAAGAGGGGTGCAGAAAGAGACACAAGGGTTGCAGAAAGATAGGACAGAGGTGCAGAAAGAAGCAAGGGAAGTGCAGAAAGTAGCAACAGAGGTGCAGCAGGAGGGATGAGGGGTGGAGAAAGTGGCAAGTGAAGTGCAGAAAGAAGCAACAGAGATGCAAAACCGGGGAACAGGGGTGGAGAAAGTTTCAAGAGGGGTGCAGAAAGATGCAAGAGAGGTGCAGAAAGAAACAAAAGAAGTGCAGAAAGAAGGAACAGAGGTGCAGAAAGAGGCAAGAGGGTTGCAGAAAGAAGGGACAGAGGTGCATAAAGAATCAAGAGAAGTGCAGAAAGAAGCAATAGAGGTGCAGAAAGAGGGATGAGGGGTGGAGAACGAGGCAAGAGAAGTGAAGAAACAAGAAATAGAGATGCAAAATAGGGGAACAGGGATGGAGAAAGTGGCAATAGGGGTGCAGAAAGATGCAGGAGAGGTTCAGAAAGAAACAAAAGAAGAGCAGAAAGAAGGAACAGAGGTGCAGAAAGACGCAAGAGGGGTGCAGAAAGAGGGAAGAGGGGTGCAGAAAGAAGCACAAGTGGTGCAGAAAGAAGCAAAGAGGTGCAGAAAGAAGCAAGAGTAGTGCAGAAAGAGGCAAGAGGGGTGCAAAAAGAGGGAAGAGGGGTGCAGAAAGAGGCAAGAGATATGCAGAAAGAAACAAAAGAAGTGCAGAAAGAAGGAACAGTGGTGCAGAAAGAGGCAACAGGGGTGAAGAAAGAGGGCAGAGGGGTGGAGAAAGAGGCAAGTGGTGCAGAAATTAGCAAGAGAGCTGCAGAAAGAAACACAAGTGGCGAAAGAGGGATCACAGGTACAGAAAGAGGCAAGAGGGGTGCAGAAAGAGACAAAAGGGGTGCTGAAAGAAGCAAGAGATGCAGAAAGAAATTAAAGAAGTGCAGAAAGAATAACAGAGGTCCACAAAGAGCAAGAGGGGTGCAGAAAGAAACAAAAGAAGTGCAGAAAGAAGCAACAGAGGTGCAGAATGAGGTATAAGGGGTAGAGAAAGAGGCAAGAGAATTGCAGAAAGAAGCAACAGAGATGCAAAAAGGGGGAACAGCGGTGGAGAAAGTGGCAAGAGGGGTGCAGAAAGAAGCAAGAGAGGTGCAGAAAGAGACACAAGGGTTGCAGAAAGATGGGACAGAGGTGCAGAAAGAAGCAAGGGAAGTGCAGAAAGTAGCAACAGAGGTGCAGCAGGAGGGATGAGGGGTGGAGAAAGTGGCAAGTGAAGTGCAGAAAGAAGCAACAGAGATGCAAAACCGGGGAACAGGGGTGGAGAAAGTTTCAAGAGGGGTGCAGAAAGATGCAAGAGAGGTGCAAAAAGAAACAAAAGAAGTGCAGAAAGAAGGAACAGAGGTGCAGAAAGAGGCAAGAGGGCTGCAGAAAGAGGGAAGACGGGTGCAGAAAGAGGCACAAGGGTTGCAGAAAGAAGGGACAGAGGTGCATAAAGAATCAAGAGAAGTGCAGAAAGAAGCAATAGAGGTGCAGAAAGAGGGATGAGGGGTGGAGAACGAGGCAAGAGAAGTGAAGAAAGAAGAAATAGAGATGCAAAAAAGGGGAACAGGGGTGGAGAAAGTGGCAATAGGGGTGCAGAAAGATGCAGGAGATGTTCAGAAAGAAACAAAAGAAGAGCAGAAAGAAGGAACAGAGGTGCAGAAAGACGCTAGAGGGGTGCAGAAAGAGAGAAAAGGGGTGCAGAAAGAAGCACAAGTGGTGCAGAAAGAAGCAAAGAGGTGCAGAAAGAAGCAAGAGTAGTGCAGAAAGAGGCAAGATGGGTGCAAAAAGAGGGAAGAGGGGTGCAGAAAGAGGCAAGAGATATGCAGAAAGAAACAAAAGAAGTGCAGAAAGAAGGAACAGTGGTGCAGAAAGAGGCAACAGGGGTGAAGAAAGAGGGCAGACGGGTGGAGAAAGAGGCAAGTGGTGCAGAAATTAGCAAGAGAGCTGCAGAAAGAAACAAAAGTGGCGAAAGAGGGATCACAGGTACAGAAAGAGGCAAGAGGGGTGCAGAAAGAGTCAAAGGGGTGCTGAAAGAAGCGAGAGATGCAGAAAGAAATTAAAGAAGTGCAGAAAGAATAACAGAGGTCCACAAAGAGCAAGAGGGGTGCAGAAAGAAACAAAAGAAGTGCAGAAAGAAGCAACAGAGGTGCAGAAAGAGGCAAGAGGATTGCAGAAAGAGGGATGAGGGCTGCACAAATAGGCACGAGGGGTGCAGAGAGAAGCGAGAGAGATGCAGAAAGAAGCAAGAGAAATGCAGAAAGAAGCAACAGAGATGCAGAAAGGGGGAATTGGAGTGGAGAAAGAGGCAAGAGGGATACAGAAAAAAACAAGAGGGGTGCAGAAAGAAACAAAAAGAAGTGCAGAAAGAAGGAACAGAGGTGCAGGAAGAGGCAAGAGGGATGCAGAAAGAGGGAAGAGGGTTGTGAAAGAGTCACGAGGGGTGCAGAAATAAGCAAGAAAGATGCAGAAAGAAGCAGCAGAAATGGCTAATGAAGCAACGGAGATGCAAAAAGGGGGAAGTGGGGTGGAGAAAGAGGCAAGAGGGATACAGAAAGAAACAAGAGAGGTGCAGAAATAAACAAAAGAAGTACAGAAAGAAGGAACAGATGTGCAGAAAGAGGCAAGAGGGGTTCAGAAAGAGGGAAGAGGGGTGTAAAAGAGGCACGAGAAGTGCAGAAAGAAGCAAGAGGTGTGCGGAAGGTAGCAAGAGAGTTACAGAAAGCAACAAAATAAGTGCAGAAAGAAGGAACAGAGGTGCAGAAAGCGGCAAGAGGGGTGCAGAAGGAGGAAGTAGAGGTGCATAAAGATGAACAAGGGTTGGAGAAAGAACGACAGAGGTGCAGAAAGAAGCAAGAGAAGTGCAGAAAGAAGCAACAGAGGTGCAGAAAGAGGGAAGAGGGGTGGAGAAAGAGGCAAGAAAAGTGCAGAAAGAAGCAACAGAGATGCAAAAAGGGGGAAAAGGGGTGGAGAAAGTTTCAAGAGGGGTGCAGAAAGATGCAAGAGAGGTTCAGAAAGAAACAAGAGAAGAACAGAAAGAAGGAACAAAGGTGCAGAAAGAGGCTAGAGGGGTGCAGAAAGAGGTAAGTGGGGTGCAGAAAAAAGCACCAGTGGTGCAGAAAGATGCAAGAGAGGTTCAGAAATAAAATAGAGAAGAGCAGAAAGAAGGAACAAAGGTGCAGAAAGAAGCAACAGAGGTGCAGAAAGAGGCAAGAGGGGTGCAAAAAGATGGAAGAGGGGTGCAGAAAGATGCAAGAGATATGAAGAAATAAACAAAAGTAGTGCAGAAAGAAGCAACAGAGGTGCAGAATGAGGGATAAGGGGTGGAGATAGTGGCAAGAGGGGTGCAGAAAGAAGCAAGAGAGGTGCAGAAAGAGGGAAGAGGGGTGCAGAAAGAGACACAAGGATTACAGAAAGAAGGGACAGAGGTGCAGAAAGAAGCAAGAGAAGAGCAGAAAGATGCAACAGAGGTGCAGCAGGAGGGATGAGGGGTGGAGAAAGTGGCAAGTGAAGTGCAGAAAGGAGCAACATAGATGCAAAAAGGGGGAACAGGGGTGGGGGAAAGTTTCAAGAGGGGTGCAAAAAGATGCAAGAGAGGTGCAGAAAGAAACAAAATAAGTGCAGAAAGAAGGAACAGAGGTGCAGAAAGAGGCAAGAGGGGTGCAGAAAGAGGGAAGAGGGGTGCAGAAAGAGGCACAGTGGTTGCAGAAAGAAGGGACAGAGGTGCAGAAAGAATGAAGAGAAGTGCAGAAAGAAGCAACAGAGGTGCAGAAAGAGGGATGAGGGATGGAGAATGAGGCAAGAGAAGTGAAGAAAGAAGCAACAGAGATGCAAAAAAGGGGAACAGGGATGGAGAAAGTGGCAAGACGGGTGCAGAAAGATGCAAGAGAGGTTCAGAAAGAAACAAAATAAGTGCAGAAAGAAGGAACAGAGGTGCAGAAAGAGGCAAGAGGGGTGCAGAAAGAGGGAAGAGGGGTGCAGAAGGAAGCAAGAGTGGTGCAGAAAGAAGCAAAGAGGTGCAGAAAAAAGCAAGAGCAGTGCAGAAAGAAGCAACAGAGGTGCAGAAAGAGGCAAGAGGGGTGCAAAAAGAGGGAAGAGGGGGGCAGAAAGAGGCAAGAGATATGCAGAAAGAACCAAAGAAGTGCAGAAAGAAGGAACAGTGGTGCAGAAAGAGGCAACAGTGGTGAAGAAAGAGGGAAGAGGGGTGGAGAAAGAGGCAAGGGGTGCAGAAATTAGCAAGAGAGCTGCAGAAAGAAACAAAATTGGAGAAAGAGGGAACACAGGTACAGAAAGAGGCAAGAGGTGTGCAGAAAGAGGCAAAAGAAGTGCAGGAAGAAGCAACAGAAGTGCTGAAAGAGGCAAGAGGATTGCAGAAAGAGGGATGAGGGGTGCAGAAATAGGTACGAGGGTTGCAGAGAGAAGCAAGAGAGATGCAGAAAGAAGCAAGAGAAATGCAGAAAGAAGCAACAGAGATGCAGAAAGGGGGAAGTGGGGTGGAGAAAGAGGCAAGAGGGATACAGAACGAAACAAGAGAGGTGCAGAAAGAAACAAAACAAGTGCTGAAAGAAGGAACAGAGGTGCAGAAAGAGGCAAGAGGGGTGCAGAAAGAGGGAAAAGGGGTGTGAAAGAGGCATGAGGGGTGCAGATAGAAGCAAGAGGTGTGCAGAAAGAAGCAAGAGAGTTGCAGAAAGAAACAAAAGAAGTGCAGAAAGAAGGAACAGAGGTGCAGAAAGAAGCAAGAGAGTTGCAGAAAGAAACAAAAGAAGTGCAGAAAGAAGGAACAGAGGTGCAGAAAGAGGCAAGAGGGGTGCAGAAAGAGGGAAGAGGGGTGCAGAAAGAGGAACAAGGGTTGGAGAAAGAAGGGACTGAGGTGCAGAAAGAGGCAAGAGAAGTGCAGAAAGAAGCAACAGAGGTGCAGAAAGAGGGATGAGGGGTGGAGAAAGAGGCAAGAGAAGTGCAGAAAGAAGCAACAGAGATGCAAAAAGGGGGAACAGGGGTGGAGAAAGTGGCAAGAGGGGTGGATAAAGAAGCAAGAGAGGTGCAAGAAGAAACAAAAGAAGTGCAGAAAGAAGAAACAGAGGTGCAGAAAGAGGCAAGATGGGTGTAGGAAGAAGCAAGAGGAGTGTAGAAAGAAGTAACAGAGATGCTGAAAGAGGGATAAGGGGTGGAGAAAGAGGCAAGAGGGATACAGAAATAAGCAAGAGAGTTGCAGGCGGAAACAAAAGAAGTGCAGAAAGAAGCAACAGAGGTGCAGAAAGAGGGATGAGGGGTTTGAAGGAGGCACGAGGGGTGCAGAAATAAGCAAGAGGTGTGCAGAAAGAAGCAAGACAGTTCCAGAAAGAAACAAAAGAAGTGCAGAAAGAAGGAACAGAGGTGCAGAAAGAGGCAAGAGGGGTGCAGAAAGAGGGAAGAGGGGTGCGGAAAGAAGCAAGAGAGATGCAGAAAGAAGCAAAAGAAATGAATAAAGAAGCAACAGAGATGCAGAAAGGGGGAAGTGGGGTAGAGAAAGAGGCAAGAGGGATACAGAAAGAAACAAGAGTGGTGCAGAAAAAAACAAAAGAAGTGCAGAAAGAAGGAAGAAAGGTGCAGGAAGAGGCAAGAGGGGTGCAGAAAGAGGGAAGAGGGGTGTGAAAGAGGCACGAGTGGTGCAGAAAGAAGCAATAGGCTTGCAGAAAGAAGCAAGAGAGTTGCAGAAAGAAATAAAAGAAGTGCAGAAAGAAGGAACAGAGGTGCAGAAAGAGTCAAGAGGAGTGCAGAAAGAAGCAACAGAGATGCTGGAAGGGGGAAGTGGGGTGGAGAAAAAGGCAAGAGGGATAGAGAAATAAGCACAAGAGTTGCAGAAAGAAAAAAAGAAGTGCAGAAAGAAGCAACAGAGGTGCAGAAAGAGGCAAGAGGAGTGCAGAAAGAGAGATGAGGGGTACAGAAAGAGGCACGAGGGGTACAGAAAGAAGCAAGAGAGATGCAGAAAGAAGCAAGAGAAATACATAAAGAAGCAACAGAGATGCAGAAAGGGGGAAGTTGTGTGGAGAAAGAGGCAAGAGGGATACATAAATAAACAAGAGAGGTGCAGAAAGAAACAAATGAAGTGCAGAAAGAAGGAACAGAGGTGCAGGAAGAGGCAAGAGGGATGCAGAAAGAGGGAAGAGTGTTGTGAAAGAGGCACGAGGGGTGCAGAAATAAGCAAGAGAGATGCAGAAAGAAGCATCAGAAATGCATAAAGAAGCAACAGAGATGCAGAAAGGGGGAAGTGGTGTGGAGAAAGAGGCAAGAGGGATACAGAATGAAACAAGAGAGGTGCAGAAATAAACAAAAGATGTACAGAATGAAGGAACAGATATGCAGAAAGAGGCAAGAGGAGTGCGGAAAGAGGGAAGAGGGGTGTGAAAGAGGCACGAGGAGTGCAGAAAGAAGCAAGAGGTGTGCAGAAGGAAGCAAGAGAGTTGCAGAAAGAAGGACCAGAGGTGCAGAAAGCGGCAAGAGGGGTGTAGAAGGAGGGAAGAGGGGTGCAGAAAGAGGAACACGGGTTGGAGAAAGAAGGGACAGAGGTGCAGAAAGAATCAAGAGAAGTGCAGAAAGAAGCAATAGAGGTGCAGAAAGAGGCAAGAGGAGTGAAGAAAGAGGGATGAGGGGTGCAGAAAAAGGCACAAGGGGTGCAGAAAGGGGGAAGTGGGGTAGAGAAAGAGGCAAGAGAGATACAGAAAGAAACAAGAGAGGTGCAGAAAGAAACAAAAGAAGTGCAGAAAGAAGGAACAGAGGTGCAGAAAGAGGCAAGAGGGGTGCAGAGAGAGGGAAGAGGGGTGCAGAAAGAGGCACAAGGATTGCAGAAAAAAGGGACAGAGTTGCATAAAGAAGCCAGAGAAGTGCAGGAAGAAACAACAGAGATGCAAAAAGGGGAACAGGGGTGGAGAAAGTGGCAAGAGGGGTGCAGAATGAGAGAAGAGGGGTACAGAAAGAAGCACCAGTGGTGCAGAAAGAAGCAAGAGATGTGTAGGAAGAAGCAAGAGAAGTGCATAAAGAAGCAACAGAGATGCTGAAAGGGGTAAGTGGGGTGGAGAAAGAGGCAAGAGGAATACAGAAAGAAGCAAGAGAGTTGCAGAAAGAAACAAAAGAAGTGCAGAAAGAAGCAACAGAGGTGCAGAAAGAGGCAAGAGGAGTGCAGAAAGAGGGATGAGGGGTGCAGAAAGAGGCACGAGTGGTGCAGAAAGAAGCAAGAGATGCAGAAAGAAGCAAGAGAAATGCATAAAGAAGCAACAGAGATGCAGAAAGGGGGAAGTGGGGTGGAGAAAGAGGCAAGAGGGATACAGAAAGAAACAAGATAGGTTCAGAAAGAAACAAAAGAAGTACAGAAAGAAGGAACAGAGGTGCAGGAAGAGGCAAGAGGGGTGCAGAAAGAGGCAAGAGGGGTGCAGGAAGAGGGAAGAGGGGTGTGAAAGAGGCACAAGTGGTGCATAAAGAAGCAAGAGGCTAGCAGAAAGAAGTAAGAGAGGCAGAAAGAAACAAAAGAAGGGCAGAAAGAAGGAACAGGTGTGCAGAAAGAGGCAAGAGGGGTGCAGAAAAAGGGAAGAGGGTGCAGAAAGAGGCACAAGGTTTGCAGAAAGAAGGGACAGAGGTGTAGAAAGAAGCAAGAGAAGTGCAGAAAGAAGCAAAGAGGTGCAGAAAGAAGCAAGAGTAGTGCAGAAAGAAGTAACAGAGGTGCAGAAACAGGCAAGAGGGGTGCAAAGAGAGGGAAGAGGGGTGCAGAAAGAGGCAAGAGATATACAGAAAGAAACAAAAGAAGTGCAGAAAGAAGGAACAGAGGTGCAGAAAGAGGCAACAGGGATGAAAAAAGAGGGAAGAGGGGTAGCGAAAGAGGCAATAGAAGTGCAGAAAGAAGCAACAGAGATGCAAAAGTGGGGAACGGGATGGGGAAAGTGGCAAGAGGGGTGCAGAAAGAAGCAAGAGGGGTGCAGAAAGAAGCAAGAGAGGTGCAGAAAGAAGCAAGAGAAGTGCATAAAGAAGCAACAGAGATGCAGAAAGGGTGAAGTGGGGAGGAGAAAGAGGCAAGAGGGATACAGAAAGAAACAAGAGAGGTGCAGATAGAAACAAAGGAAGTGCAGAAAGAAGGAACAGAGGGCATAAAGAGGGAAGGGGGTGTGAAAGAGGCCAAAGGGGTGCAGAAAGAAGCAAGAGGGGTGCAGAAAAAAACAAAAGAAGAGCAGAAAGAAGGAACAGAGAGGTGCAGAAAGAGGCAAGAAGGGTGCAGAAAGTGGGAAGAGGGGTGAAGATATAAGCATGAGTGGTGCAGAAAGAAGCAAAGAGGTACAGAAAGAAGCAAGAGTAGTGCAGAAGGAAGCAACAGAGGTGCAGAAAGAGGCAAGAGGGGTGCAAAAATAGGGAAGAGGGGTGCAGCAAGAGGCACAAGAGGTTCAGAAAAAGCAAGAGATGTGCAGCAAGAAACAAAAGAAGTGCAGAAAGAAGGAACAGAGGTGCAGAAAGAGGCAATAGGGGTGAAGAAAGAGGGAAGAGGGGTAGAGAAAGAGGCAAGGGGGTGCAGAAAACAGCAAGAGAGCTGCAGAAAGAAACAAAAGAAGAGCAGAAATAAGGAACAGAGGTACAGAAAGAGGCAAGAGAGGTGCAGAAAGAGTCAAAAAGAATAAAGAAAGAAGTGAGAGGTGTAGAAAGAAACAAAAGAAGTACAGAAAGAAGGAACAGAGGTGTAGAAAGAGGCAAGTGGGGTGCAAAAAGAAACAAAAGAAGTACAGAAAGAAGCAACAGAGGTGCAGAAAGAGGCAAGAGGAGTGCCGAAAGAGGGATGAGGGGTGAGGGGTGCAGAAAGGGGCACGAGGGGTGCAGAAAGAAATAAGAGAGATGCAGAAAGAAGCAAGAGAAATAAATAAAGAAGCAACAGAGTTACAGAAAGGGGCAAGTTGGGTTGAGAAAGAGGCAAGAGGGATACAGAAAGAAACAAGAGTGGTGCAGAAAGAGGGAAGAGGGTGTGAAAGAGGCACGAGGGATGCAGAAAGAGGCAAGAGGGGTGCAGAAAGAAGCAAGTGAGTTGCAGAAAGAAACAGAAGAAGTGCAGAAAGAAGGAACAGAGGTGCAGAAAGAGGCAAGAGGAGTACAGAAAGAGGGATGAGGGGTGCAGAAGGAGGAAAGAGGGGTGCAGAAAGAGGCACAAGGGTTGCAGAAAGAAGGGACAGAGGTGCAGAAAGAAGCAAGAGAAGTGCAGAAAGAAGCAACAGAGATGCAAAAAGGGGGAATAGGGGTGGAGAAAGTGGCAAGAGGGGTACAGAGAGAAGCAAGAGAGGTGCAGAAAGAAACAAAAGAAGTGCAGAAAGAAGGAACAGAGGTGCAGAAAGAGGCAATAGGGGTGAATAAGAGGGAAGACGGGTGCAGAAAGAGGCACAAGTGTTGCAGAAAGAAGGGACAGAGGTGCAGAAAGAAGCAAAGGAAGTGCAGAAAGAAGCAACAGAGGTGCAGAAAGGGGGATGAGGGGTGGAGAAAGAGGCAAGAGAAGTGCAGAAAGAAGCAACAGAGATGCAAAAAGGGGGAGCAGGGGGGAGAAAGTAGCAAGAGGGGTGCATAAAGATGCAAGAGAGGTTCAGAAAGAAACAAGAGAAGAGCAGAAAGAGGGACAAAGGTGCAGAAAGAAGCAACAGAGGTGCAGAAAGAGGCAAGAGGGGTGCAAAAAGAGGGAAGAGGGATGCAGAAAGAGGCAAGAGATATGCAGAAAGAAACAAAAGAAGTGCAGAAAGAAGGAACAGTGGTGCAGAAAGAGGGAAGAGGGGTGGAGAAAGAGAACCAAGGGTTGGAGAAAGAAGGGACAGATGTGCAGAAAGAATCAAGAAAAGTGCAGAAAGAAGCAACAGACGTGCAGAAAGAGGGATGAGGTGTGGAGAAAGAGGCAAGGGAAGTGCAGAAAGAAGCAACAGAGATGCAAAAAAGGGGAACTAGGGTGGAGAAAGTGGCAAGAGGGGTGCAGAAAGAAGCAAGAGTGGTGCAGAAAGAGGGAAGACGGGTGCAGAAAGAGGCACAAGGGTAGTAGAAAGAAGGGACAGAGTTGCAGAATGAAGCAAGAGAAGTACAGAAAGTAGCAACAGAGGTGCAGAAGGAGGGATGGATGAGGGGTGGAGAAAGAGACAAGAGAAGTGCAGAAAGAAGCAACAGAGATGCAAAAAGGGGGAACAGGGGTGGAGAAAGTGGCAAGAGGGGTGCAGAAAGAAGCAGGAGAGGTGAAGAAAGAAATACAAGAAGACCAGAAAGAAAGAACAGAGGTGCAGAAAGAAACAAGAGGGATGCAGAAAGAAGCAAGAGAGGTGCAGGAAGAAACTTAAGAAGTGCATAAGGAAGGAACAGAGGTGCAGAAGGAGGGGTGAGGGGTGGAGGAAGAGGCAAGAGAAGTGCAGAAAGAAGCAACAGAGATTCAAAAAGGGGGAACACGGGTGGAGAAAGTGGCAAGAGGGGTGCAGAAAGAAGCAAGAGAGGTGCAGAAAGAAATAAAAGAAGAGCAGAAAGAAGGAACAGCGGTGCAGAAAGAGGCAAGAGGGGGTGCAGAAAGAAGAGAGTTGCTGAAAGAAAAAAAAGAAGTGCAGAAAGAAGGAACAGAGGTGTAGAAGGAAGCAAGAGGGGTGCAGACAGAGGGAAGAGGGGTACAGAAAGAGGAACAAGGGTTGTAGAAAGAAGGGACAGAGCTGCAGAAAGAAGCAAGAGAAGTGCAGAAAGAAGCAACAGAGGTGCAGAAAGACAGATGAGGGGTGGAGAAAGAGGCAAGAGAAGTGCAGAAAGAAGCAACAGAGATGCAAAAAGGGGGAACAGGGGTGGAGACAGTGGCAACAGGGGTGCAGAAAGAAGCTAGAGAGGTGCAGAAAGAATCAATCAATCAATCAGGGGTTTATAAAGCCTGCTACTCACCCACGAGGGTCTCTATGCGCTGGGAGGGGAAGGCAGCTCCAGATCAGTTGAAAACCCAGGTCTTGAGGTCCTTCCTGAAAGTGTGCAGGGTCGGGGAGGGTCTGATGTTCACAGGGAGCTTGTTCCAGGTCTTGGGTGCAATGTAGGAGAAATCTCTTCCGCCTGCTCTGTTTCTGCGGATGCGGGGGACCTCTGCCAGGGCGAGGACGGCAGAGTGGAGGTTCCTCATGGGTTCGTGGAAGGAGACTCTCTCGTTGAGGTACTTGGGTCCGATGTTGTTGAGGTATTCGTAGGTGTGGATGAGGAGTTTGGAAGGTGACCCTCTTCTCAATGGGGAGCCAGTGGAGGTCTCGTAGGTGTTGGGTCATGTGCTCGTGGCGTGGTGTCCAGAGGACGAGTCTGGCTGCGGCAAGAGGCAATAGAATTGCAGAAATTAACAACAGAGGTTCAGAAAGAGGCAATAGAAGTACAGAAAGAAGCAAGAGGGGTGCAGAAAGAGGCAAGAGAAGTGCAGAAAGAAGCAAAAGATGTGCAGAAAGAGACAACAGGGGTGCAGACAGAGGCAAGAGAGGTGCAGAAAGAGGCAAGAGGGGTGCGCAAATTTGCAAGGGGGTGCAGAAAGAAGCAAGAGCAGTGCAGAAAGAACCAACAGAGGTGCATAAAGAGGCAAGAGGGGTGCTGAAAGAGGCAAGAGAAGCACAGAAAGAAGCAACAGAGGTGCTGAAGGAGGCAAGAGAACTGCAGAAAGAGGCAAGAGAGTTGCAGAAACAGGCAAGAGATGTGCAGACAAAGGTAACAGGGGTGCAGAAAGAGGCAAGAGGGGTGCAGAAAGAGGCAAGAGAAGTACAGAAAGAAGAAACAGAGGTGCAGAAAGAGGAAAGAGAACTGCAGGAAGGGGCAACAGAGGTGCAGAAAGAAGCAAAAGAGGTGCAGAAAGAGGCAAGAGAATTGCAGAAGGAGGCAATAGAGGTGCAAAAAGTACCAAGGCAGGTGCAGGAAAAGGGAAGAAGGGTGTATAAAGAGGCAATAGAGTTGCAGAAAGAGGCAAGAGGGGTGCAGAAAGAAGCAAGACAGATGCAGAAAGAAGCAAGAGAACTGCAGAATGAAGCAACAGGTGTGGAGAAAGAGGCAATAGGGGTGCAGAAAGAGGCAACAAAGGTGCAGCAGGAGACAAGAGAACTGCATAAAGAGGCAAGATAGGTGCAGAAACAGGCAAAAAAGGTGCAGAAAGAGGGAACAGGGGTGCGGACAGATGCAAGAGAAGTGCAGAAAGGGGGAAGAGGAGTGCAGAAAGAGGCAAGAGGGGTACAGAAATTTGCAAGAGAGGTGCAGAAAAAAGCAAGAGCAGTGCAGAAAGAACCAATAGAGGTGCAGAAAGAGGCAAGAGGGGTGTAGAAAGAGCCAAAGAAGTGCAGAAAGAGGGAAGAGATTTGCAGAAACAGGCAAGAGAGATGCAGAAAGAGGCAAGTGAGGTGCAGAAACAGGCAAGTGTGGTGCAGAAAGAAGCAACAGAAATGCAGAAAGAGGCAAGAAAAGTGCAGAAAGAGAAAAGAGAGGTGCAGAAACAGGCAACAGAGGTGCAGAAAGAGAGAACAGGGATGCAGAAAGAGGGAAGAGGGGTGCAAAAAGAGCCAAGAGAGGTGCAGAAAGAAGCAAGAGAAGTGCAGAAAGAAGCAAGCGAGGTGCAGAAAATGAGCAAGAGAGGTGCAGAAAGACTGAAGAGAGTGCAGAAAGAGGCAAGAGAAGTGCAGAAACAAGCAACAGAGGCAAGAGAGGTGTAGGAGAAAAAAGCAAGAGAGGTCCAGAAAGAAGCAAGAGAGGTGCAGAAAGAAGGGAGGTGCAGAAAGCGGAATAGATGTGCAGAAAGAGGCAAGAGAAGTGCAGAAAAAGGAAGAAAGATGCAGAAAGAAGCATGAGAAATGCAGAAAGAGGCAAGAGAGGCGCAGAGAGAAGCAAGAGTGGTTTGCACACCATTAGTACCAATTTAACACCCACATTTAGCAATAAGTAGCAGGTGACCATTCTATGTTTGCAATGGGCCTTCCACCACGCTCTAAAACTTGTTGCTGCATTTTTGGTAATGTTTGAGCCGTTTGAGCTAGAAATGAGGTTTTTTATTGTTCAAATCTGCAGATTATGCAGCAGATGATGGATTATATGGCAAATGCGGAACATTTATAATTGTGTGAATGTCGGTGCAGCCAAACAGTCGCATAATTCCAGTGGCCCTGCTCATACCTCTGACTAGTTCCAGAAGTGCTCCTCAGTGGTTCCTTCTTTTTTTGTCTCATTGAGTTTATACTTTAGCTTCTATAGAAATGAGGAAGACTAAACCTGAGGTTACCACTCCACAACACAGACTACCATACCACATAATTAGTCTCCATAACACATAATCCCACTCTACATAATTCCTATACACTAAATACCACATACTTTCTATCCACATAATTTCACTGCACAACATACCACATAATTTCACTACACACAACGTACATCCACTCCATTCCAAAAAACATTAGTAAAAAACTATTACATTTACAACGCCAATAGCTCTAACTCTCGCAAATCCGAGACCTATTACAACTAGTAGTCGCTTTTGCAGAGTGGTGGAGAAAGGGGGCTGGGCTTTCGACCAGCGCTCAGGAATTCCACTGCATAGGACTTACAGGAGGTACCAGGAGGGCTACATGGCCACCAAAGTCCCTCAGGAGTAAAGTGGACTTCATCCCCCAACCAGTACTGTGCCAGGAGGCGCGTTTGCAGAGTGGTTGATAAAAGGGGGCATGGCCTTCGAAGACCTCTTACCAAAACCACTGTGTGGGACTTACTGGAGGTAACAGGAGGGGTAGTTGGCCCCCAAGGGGAACCTTGAAGGCCAGCTACCACTCCTATTACCTCCAGTAAGTCCCACACAGCAGGATTGCTGAATTATCATAGCAGGCCAAGCCCCTTTGCCCACCACTCTGCAAACAAGCCTCCTGGAACACTCTTGGATGGGAATTGAAGTAACCTTCACTTGTGGGGGTACTTAGGGGCCAACTAGCCTACCTGATACCTCCAGTAAGCCCCAGATAGTGGGATTGCTGAGCGGTGGACACAGGCCACACCCCCTTTCTCCACCACTCTGCAAACATACCTCCTGGCATGCTCTTGGTTGGGGGATGAAGTCCCCTTGCCTCCTGAGGGTCCCTGGGGGCCAACTAGCCATCCTGTTATCTCTAGTAAGCCTCACACAGCTGGATTGCTGAGAGTTGTCTGAGGCCATGCCCCCTTTTTACACCACTCTGCAAACCTGCCAACTGGCGCACTGCTGCTATGGGGATGAAGTCCACTTTAGTCCTGAGGTCCTCAGGACACAAGAGGACCGCATCACCCCACCAGCAATGCGCCAAGAGGCGCGTTTGCAGAGTGGTGTAAAAAGGGGCATGGCCACGGACTACCTCTCAGCAATCCCACTGTGTTGGGCTTACTGGAGGTACCTGGTGGGCTAGTTGCCCCTAAGGACCCTTAGGATTGAAGGGAACTTAATCCCCCAACCCAGAACAAGCCAGGAGGTGCATTTGCATAGTGGTGCAGGGAGGGGGCGGGGCCTCTAACGAGATGCCGACTTCTCTATGTTCTCTTCTTTCTGGAAGGGGGCTGTGTGGCCCCCCTTCCCTTAACTCTTTTTGGGCCCTGGGAACCCCATCCCCAGGACCTATGCCATTTAAAAAAAAAATATATATATATTTTTAATGGATGGGGCCACGCGGCCCCCTCCTGAGGCCTTCATTGACCGCGGGGACCCCCTCCCCCGGGGCTTTGCCTCTTTGCCTTTTTTTAAATATTTCTATGGGAGGGGGGCCGTGTGGCCCCCCTTCCCTGGGCCACTTTTGGCCCCAGGGACCCCATCCCCATGGCCAGCCCTCATGTTGGGGAAACCAGGGGCAGCCCCAATGCCCCCGCAGTCCCTGCTGGCTCCCCACCTCCTGCGGGAGCCGGCATTGCTTTTGGGCAAGGGGAGCTGCAAACATGCCGCTCCCTTTGCCAAAAAGCAATTATGCTTTGCTTCGTGGAAGTGAGAGCAGGTTTCCTGCTTTTGCTTCGTGGAAGTGAGAGCAGGTTTCCTGCTCTCGCTTCCACGAAGCAAAGCAAAAGTTTGCTATGGCAGGACAGCAAACTGCAATGTCCCGGGGGGGCACCCCAGGACATTGCTGGAGCCGGCCCTGGGGTGGTGGCAGTCCCCAGGACCATCTAGGGCTCCAGGAGGGGGGCAGGTTGGCCCCCTCCCATCAATATAAAAGCCCCAGGGAGGCGGTGGTCTCCAGGGCCAGGGATCCACAACGGACCCCTGCATTAACATAATTAGTGCCCCAGGGAGGTGGTGGTCCCCGGGGCAGTGTGGGGGGGCTCAAGCCCACCACACACAGTTTTTTGAAGTAGCCCCAGGGAGGTGGCAGTCCCCGGGGCTTGGGGAGGCCTGCGAGGCCCCCACTTATATTTACCAATGCCCTGGGGAGGTGGCGGTCCCTGGGGCTGCGTGGGGGGGAAGGATACTCCTAACGCATTTCAGTAAGAAAGCCCCAGGGAGCTGGCGGTGCCTGGGGCTGCAGGGGGGCCTGCGTACCCCCGTGCACTATTATTAAAGCCTCAGTGGTGGTGTTCCCTGGGGCTGCAGGGGCCCCCGCGGGCCCCCACACCATAATAAAACATTGCCCCCAGGACCTGGCCCACCCGGGGGCTTAAAGAATCGAAGCGCTTTGTTTTTTTTTTTAAATTTCGGCCAGATTCGTGCACCCAGCTTTTTTGGGACCTGGGGGTCATGGTGTTTCTACCCTGCCCCCTTTTCTTTTTTTAACCTTTTTTCTTGTGACTTGGTTCTACCGAGTCACAAGATGGCTACCAAAACTTCTTGGTTTGAAGTGTTGGCAGCCAATCAGAATAAAGCTCATGATCGGGAGGGTTCGCGGATCCACCGCGGTCACCAGATTTTGATATTTTTTATTTTTAAATTTCTCAGGAACTACTGAATGGATTTACGCCATTTAAAGCAAAGTATGCACTCTGGACCAAGAGCTACCTCTCTGCCAAATTTGGCATAATTCCGTTCAGCAGTTTGGGCTGTAGCCGTGACAAATTTAGTATGGAAATTAACATGGAGAAAACTTGTTTTGGGAGCCCCCTTTTTTCTCGGCCCCCACTTGACGAATCACCCCGAAACTTTCAAGACAGGAGCTGACCGGAGAGAGACATTAGTTTTGAAAATTTCGCAAAGATTCGTCAAACGGCGCAAAAGATATTGGCAAATCAAAAAAAGTTTTTCCTATGGAAACTAGGTCCTAACTATAACTACCTTCTGGGGACCGCCAGTAGGTCATATATATATATATATATATATATCAATACGTGCATATGTGTGTGCTATTCTTATTTAAGGTGTTAATCATACGTAAATGATGGTGTCATAAAAAGATCTAAGCACCTCCTCTTAATTTCAGGAAGGGCAATATTACAAAAATTGTAAAATACCCCTCACACACTGAAACCTGATTCAGTGTCATGCTTCATCATTGGGGTCTTCCCGCCCATCTTGCCTCTTTCTGCAACTCTGTTCCTTCTTTCTGCACTTCTTTTGTTTCTTTCTGCACCTCTCACATCATTCTGCACCCCTTTTGCCTTGTTCTGCACCCCTCTTACCCCTTTCTGCACCCCTGTTCCCTCTGTCGGAGCCTCTCTTGCCTGTTTCTGTACCTCTCTTGCCTCTTTCTTCACTTTTCTTGCCATTATCTGCACCTCTGTTACTTCCTTCTGCATGTCTCTTGCCTCTTTATGTACTCCTCTGACCTCTTTCTGCACCTCTGTTGCTTCTTTATGCACTTCTGTTGCTTCTTTCTTTACCTCTCTTGCTTCTTTCTGCACACCTCTTGCCTCTTTCTGCACCCTTCTTCTCTCTTTCTGCACCTCTCTTGCCACTTTCTTCAACTCTCTTGCCTCTTTCTTCAGTTCTCTTGCCTCCTTCTGCACCTCTGTTGCTTCTTTCTGAACTTCTCTTGCCTCTTTCTGCACCCCTCTTGTCTGTTTCTGCACCTCTGTTGGTTCTTTCTGGTCTGCTATTGCTTCTTTATGCACCTCTCTTGCAAATTTTGGCACTCCTCTTGCCTCTTTTGGCACCCCTCTTGCCTCCTTCAGCACCTCTGTTGGTTCATTCTGCACTGCTCTTGCTTCTTTCTGCACCGCTCTTGCCTCTTTCTGCACCACTCTTGCCTCTTTCTGCACCTCTGTTGCTTCTTTCTGCACTTCTGTTGCTTCTTTCTGCATCCCTATTGCCTCTTTCTGCACCCTTATTCCCTCTTTCTGCACCTTTCTTGCTTCTTTCTGCAACCCTGTTCGATTTTTCTGCACCTCTCTTGCCTGTTTCTGCAACTCTCTTGCCTCTTTCTGCAGTTCTCTTGTCTCCTTCTGCACCTCTGTTGCTTCTTTCTGCACCTCTCTTGCATATTTCTGCACCCCTCTTGCCTCTTTCTGCACCCCTCTTGCCTCCTTCTGCGCCTCTGTTGGTTCTTTCTGCACTGCTCTTGCTTCTTTCTGCACCTCTTGTGCCTATTTCTGCACTTCTCTTGCTTCCTTCTGCACCTCTGTTGCTTCTGTCTGCACTTCTCTTGCCTCTTGCTGCACCCCTCTTGCCTCTTTCTTCACCTCTGTTGCTTCTTTCTGTACTTCTCTTGCTTCTTTCTGCACCTCTCTTGCTTCTTTCTGCACTCCTCTTTCCCCTTTCTGGACCTCTCTTTCCTCTTTTTGCACCTCTCTTTCCTCTTTCTGCACTTCTCTTGCCTCCTTCTGTACCTCTCTTGCTTCTTTCTGCATCCCTCTTGCCTCTTTCTGCACCCCTCTTCCCTCTTACTGCACCTCTCTTGCCACTATTTTTACCTCTGTTGCTTTTTCTGCACTTCTATTGCCTCTTTCTGCACCCCTCTTGCCTCCCTCTGCACCTCTGTTGCTTCTTTCTAAACTTCTCTTGCCTCTTTCTGCACCACTCTTGTCTGTTTCTGCACCTCTGTTGCTTCTTTCTGCACCTCTCTTGCAAATTTTGGGACCCCTCTTGCCTCTTTCTGCACCCCCCTTGCCTTCTTCAGCACCTCTGTTGGTTCTTTCTGCAATGCTCTTGCTTCTTTCTGCACCTCTCTTGCCTCTTTCTGGACCTCTGTTGCTTCTTTCCGCAATTCTCTTGCCTCTTTCGGTACCCCTCCTGCCTCTTTCTGCGCCTCTGTTGCTTCTTTCTGCACTTCTCTTGCTTCTTTCTGCACTTCTCTTGCTTCTTTCTGCAACCCTATTGCCTCTTTCTGCACCCTTCTTCCCTCTTTCTGCACCTCTCTTGCCGCTTTCTGCACCCTTCTTCCCTCTTTCTGCACCTCTCTTGCTGCTTTCTGCACCCCTGTTCCCTTGTTCTGCACCTCTCTTTCCATTTTTTTAAAAATTGTTTTTTTATTTTCTTAGCCATAAGTATAATTCATTATAACAACAAAAGTTGCAAAAAAAGAAACATCTCATAGCAAAGAGTTGGACATACATAATCCAAGAGAAGAAAGAAATAAGAAAATATTGTCAATCAAGACTTACTATAATTAACACAAATATACCAGAAAAGGACGACATCAACAAGGCTAGTTACACATTATTTCTTAAGAAAGAGAAAAAAAAAAAAGAAAAGAAAACAAAATAAATTATCAGTTCTATTGAAGACTGGACCACACCTTTATAAATTTAAACCAGGATCGCGGGCCTCTAACTTTGGCTACTGCTGATTCCATTTCATATATTTGTCTAAGTAAGACCCAAAATTCATCCATACTCGAGCAGTACATAAACGAGCACATGCTATGACAGATAAATGATCTCATGTAACTGCCCATATCTCGTATAACCCCTAAAACTATTTCCTTCTCGGCGATCTGAACATCATGGCCAAGCATAGTTATGAGTACAGAATAGTCCAAAATAGATTCAGCCTTGGACAAGTCACAAACATATGTCTTAGGTCTGCAGCATACAATTGACATTTTGGACATATTGATTTGGCCAAAGGTTGAGTAGTGGCCCATTTGGAAATAAGCATAGGAGTATAATACAACATGAATATTATCCGATGCTGTTGGAGTTTCAAATTAACTGATGTAATAGCTGTATCTATAGATTCCAATGAATCCTGTATTTCCTCCTAAGTTATCTCGATTTGAAAAATCTGACTAAGTTTCACTGATACCTGTAGCCAACATCGCTAGCAGCTGCTAGAAGTTTCTAATTAACTTTACCAATAGCTCCTCTGCCAGCAGTCAGAAACAATATGGATAGTACTTCAGAGGGACTCGCCATCTCTAATAACCTCTGACCCCGTAAGAAATAGTCCCTTACTTGCAGATACTTAAAAAATGTGCTCTGATGTAATCCAAACTCATCTTTCAGGGCCACAAAAGATCGTAACCCTTGTCCATCAAAGAGTTGACCAAGTTGCGAAATACCCTTACGCTGCCAGCTTTTACCAGTATAATCATGAAATATGTCGGGCAGGATGGGATTGCCCCACAATTTCATATATGAATGCAGCACTGGCAAAGAGTATTCCTTACAGATATCTTGCCATATCCTAGTGATGTCCCTAATTATCTTAAACCTGACCCGTTTGTAGTAATTCGGGTCCGTCGTTTTATAGAGAAGGAACCCAGTATTAGGTCCACAGGCCAGTTGGTATGAAAGCCATGCGGAGCTGGTATCAGGCCCATTAAGTAAACTTTGAATTCAGCCCAAAAATAAAGTTTAAAATCTGGAAGCTTAAAACCCCCTTGTTTGTATGGTAGTTTAATATATAACGAAGAGCTCTTCTTGCACATCTATAACCCTAAATGAAGCTACCTACTACGCTATCTAGCCACTTGAAAAATGTCCACGGGACCCTTAAAGGAATTGTATGATAGAAATACAAACATTTTGGAAGAATGTTCATTTTGACTATATTACACCTCCCGTATATACTAAGTGGGAGCCGGTGCCAACTACGTAATTTTGCCGTAATAGATTTGAGCAGTGGTTCGTAGTTCAGAGAGACCACATCGTCCACTCGACTACTTAGACATACTCCCAGATATAATGCTGTTGTTGTGATCCCTAGCATTTGGGCAACCGTTACGGGTTGATAATTTAAAATTGTCTGGGTCTTATTCAAATTTAATTTATAACCAGAAAAGGAGCCAAAACGCTGTGCCTCTTGCGTGATTTCAACTATAGCTTCGACTGGGCTGGAGGAAAAAATGGCAATGTCGTCCACGTACACGGTTAGTTTAAGTTCCATACCACTAAGCGACACTGGAGGTATCCTCGCGTTTTGCAACAGATGCTTTATAAAAGGCTCAATATAGAGAGCAAACAATAATGGGGATAGCGGACATCCCTGCTGGGTACCCCTTCGAACAGGAAAATGAGCCGATGCAAGGCCATTCAGCTTTACTGCTGCTGTTGGGTTGTTATACAATTTTTGAACTGCCGAGATAAACCTTTGACCGAGGCCGAATGATGACATAATGGGCCATGGTGCAACTCGG
This sequence comes from Calotriton arnoldi, assembly GCA_963921515.1. Classification (NCBI taxonomy): domain Eukaryota; kingdom Metazoa; phylum Chordata; class Amphibia; order Caudata; family Salamandridae; genus Calotriton; species Calotriton arnoldi. The sequence continues at coordinate 604,890 of CAWUFW010002954.1, forward strand.
TCAAAGGCCTTCTCGGCTTCCAACATCAACATCCCTATATGCCGATTTAATTGACCAGGGACGTCAAATGCAACGATAGCTGTATTGATATGTGCTGCCGTGTCTCTGCTGGGGACAAAACCATGCTGTTGTTCCGACACTAACTGATGTATAATGGGGCCAGCCGAGAAGCTAGGATTTTGGAGAAAATTTTAACATCGGCGTTGATCAATGATATGGGGCGATACGAGCCCATATCCTCTACCGATTTCCCATTTTTAGGGAATACTATAATATTAGTGATTTTCCAAGAAGGAGGAACATCCTCCCTTGAATAATGTTATTAAATAATGTGGTAAAGACAGGTGCCAGAATATCCTTGAAGTTTTTGTAGAATTCCAACGGGATAGTATCTTCATCAACCGCCTTGCCTGACGGTAAGGTACTAATCACTTCCTCAACCTCCCCAAGTTCAATATCTCTTTGCAGAAACTCACAGTCCAATGGGTTCAGTACCGTTAGCGCACACTCCTGTATATAGTCCAGGGCTGTTTGTTTACTAGAGGGCGTTGATTCGTCATATAGATCTGCATAAAAGAGTCTAAATTGTTCAATTATGTCTTCTGATCTAGTGTAGAATAGACCGTCTCCCCCTTTTATTGTTTTAATACATGATCTGGCCCTTTGGTCGGCAATCTGAGTTGCTAACAGACGGCCTACCCTTTCCCCATATTCATATTGCTTAGATTTGTATTTGTGGTATTTGGCGGCTACTTTGTCCAATAACCCTCGATTAAGTTTAGCTCTTACTTCTACCAAACGCCAGTATATTTGCTGTTCCGCCGCATCCTTTAGAGCAATAGCTCTTGCATGCTGTTGCTCTAACTCTAATAACAGCTTATGTTCCAGCTCCATCTCCCTAATAGACTGATGATTCTGCCTTAAGATAAACTGCAGCATGGACCCTCTAACATATGCCTTCAAACAGTCCCATACCACTGCAATGGCCGCAGTGCCCCTGTTATTCTCAAGATATTCCCCTAGTGTACCCTGCATAAATTTCCCGAAATCTAAGTTACTTAGGAGATGTCTGGGAAATGAGAATTCCCTAAACAGCTCTTCATCACCCCGCTGGGTCTGCACGGTTAACATCACCGGATTATGGTCCGATGTAATCTTAGGACAATCCTCTATAGACAATTTTTCCAGCATAGTTCTTTTAATAAAGATCATATCGATTCAAGAGTATTGTTTATGCGGGGATGAATAAAAAGTAAACCCGGGAGCAGTTGGATTTAGTCTCCTCCAAGCATCCTCCAGCTGATGTAAATGGGGGAGTACCAAAATAGCAGCCCTAGTCCTGCCCATTCTGGCCCAAACTGCTGTATTAGTGGTATCGATCTTCTTATCGATAATACAATTAAAATCCCCCATAACTATCAGCTCACCAGCCCATTCCAATAGTTCGGAACATGAGAAATGAATAGTTTTAGGGCAATCCGTATTTGGACCATAAACCACGCATATCGTAGTCTTACGCCCCCAAATCAATAATTGTACAATTGCCCATCTGCCTTTAAAGTCGGCTAATGTGCGTAAAACTGTTGCGCTGCAATTTTTCGATTTTAATATGGCTACCCCTCGAATAGATACTACCTGTGAGGTACAAACTAATAGTTCAAAACCAAGCTGCTTTAGCTGTAATCTATCCTTAAAAGCTAGGTGTGTCTCTGTAAGACCCAATATATGGGGTTTAAATGCTCGAAGCTCCTCCATTACTAACCAGCACTTTCTGACCTGATTGAGCCCTGCTACATTCCAACACATGTATTTAAAGTCAGACATTAAACCATCTTTGTGAACTCGATTTAATCACTTCCCCCTTGTTTCGTAGTCCTTTCCCTTTTGCTCTCCCAATAGTATCCTAACTAAAATTGCTAAAGTGTGGCTATTTAACCCCCCTCCCTCCCCAGCCCCCTCCCTTCCGGCTGCTCCACCAGGTCGACCGATAACAGCAAACTGCCATTCTCTGCCTATCACTCACCCTTTTTAACCCACCCCTTTGCCTACAAGAAGGAATCACCCCCTTCCTCTGCTGTACCTGACTGACAGCTTTAAGAAGGCACCCCCCATCCCTGACCCCACCAATCCTCACCCCCCTTCTTTCCCCAGTGAACATGTAAGATGGCAAAAACAGAAACAAAAAGAGAAAAAAGTAGAAGAGAGAACAATAACAGAAGTCAAGAGTGTACGTGAAAGTACTCATTTCATCTCTATTGCCCAGGACATGCCATCTTTACTTTATACAATCATTTTCTAGAGTCAGATTGCCATCTGGCTAATGCTAGTTTGCATCCGGTTCAGTGAAGAAAAAATGCGACTGGCCATTTTAATAATCTTAAGACGAGCAGGCTCCTGCAGGAATACTTGTGAGCAAACTGCCTTAAAGGGGTCCATTAGTTGCCGTAGCCTCCAACGTTCGTCCATTGTAAGTTTGCACAGGTCAGAACGTACAATTATGGAGATGTTGTCCAGCTTAACAGGAGCGCAGCTGGCCGTGCCTTTAAATAAATTGCCTGTCGCAACAAGAAGTTACCCAGAAACACCAATATTGGTCTTGAATAATTTGACCTAATTTGTTTCCCACGCGGAGTAGTCAGGGGCAGTCTATGCGCTCGCTGTACCTGCATATCCATATCCCAATCCGCTAGGTCTGTGAATGCGTTCTAAAAAAGGCTGACAATATAAGCCCGAGGGTCAGAGCCTTCCAACCCTTCCGGTATACCAAAGACCCTTAAATTCTGGCGCCGTTGGCGATTCTCAAGATCTTCAATTTTGGCCTTGTCCATCAAAGAGTTGACCAAGTTGCGAAATACCCTTACGCTGCCAGCTTTTACCAGTATAATCATGAAATATATCGGGCAGGATGGGATTGCCCCACAATTTCATATATGAATGCAGCACTGGCAAAGAGTATTCCTTACAGATATCTTGCCATATCCTAGTGATGTCCCTAATTATCTTAAACCTGACCCGTTTGTAGTAATTCGGGTCCGTCGTTTTATAGAGAAGGAACCCAGTATTAGGTCCACAGGCCAGTTGGTATGAAAGCCATGCGGAGCTGGTATCAGGCCCATTAAGTAAACTTTGAATTCAGCCCAAAAATAAAGTTTAAAATCTGGAAGCTTAAAACCCCCTTGTTTGTATGGTAGTTTAATATACCGAAGAGCTCTTCTTGCACGTCTATAACCCTAAATGAAGCTACCTACTACGCTATCTAGCCACTTGAAAAATGTCCACGGGACCCTTAAAGGAATTGTATGATAGAAATACAAACATTTTGGAAGAATGTTCATTTTGACTATATTACACCTCCCGTATATACTAAGTGGGAGCCGGTGCCAACTACGTAATTTTGCCGTAATAGATTTGAGCAGTGGTTCGTAGTTCAGAGAGACCACATCGTCCACTCGACTACTTAGACATACTCCCAGATATAATGCTGTTGTTGTGATCCCTAGCATTTGGGCAACCGTTACGGGTTGATAATTTAAAATTGTCTGGGTCTTATTCAAATTTAATTTATAACCAGAAAAGGAGCCAAAACGCTGTGCCTCTTGCGTGATTTCAACTATAGCTTCGACTGGGCTGGAGGAAAAAATGGCAATGTCGTCCACGTACACGGTTAGTTTAAGTTCCATACCACTAAGCGACACTGGAGGTATCCTCGCGTTTTGCAACAGATGCTTTATAAAAGGCTCAAAATAGAGAGCAAACAATAATGGGGATAGCGGACATCCCTGCCGCGTACCCCTTCGAACAGGAAAATGAGCCGATGCAAGGCCATTCAGCTTTACTGCTGCTGTTGGGTTGTTATACAATTTTTGAACTGCCGAGATAAACCTTTGACCGAGGCCGAATGATGACATAATTGGCCATGGTGCTCCCCAAGCAACTCGGTCAAAGGCCTTCTCGGCTTCCAACATCAACATCCCTATATGCCGATTTAATTGACCAGGGACGTCAAATGCAACGATAGCTGTATTGATATGTGCTGCCGTATCTTTGCTGGGGACAAAACCATGCTGTTGTTCCGACACTAACTGATGTATAATGGGGCCAGCCGAGAAGCTAGGATTTTGGAGAAAATTTTAACATCGGCGTTGATCAATGATATGGGGCGATACGAGCCCATATCCTCTACCGATTTCCCATTTTTAGGGAATACTATAATATTAGTGATTTTCCAAGAAGGAGGAACATCCTCCCCTTGAATAATGTTATTAAATAATGTGGTAAAGACAGGTGCCAGAATATCCTTGAAGTTTTTGTAGAATTCCAACGGGATAGTATCTTCATCAACCGCCTTGCCTGACGGTAAGGTACTAATCACTTCCTCAACCTCCCCAAGTTCAATATCTCTTTGCAGAAACTCACAGTCCAATGGGTTCAGTACCATTAGCGCACACTCCTGTATATAGTCCAGGGCTGTTTGTTTACTAGAGGGCGTTGATTCGTCATATAGATCTGCATAAAAGAGTCTAAATTGTTCAATTATGTCTTCTGATCTAGTGTAGAATAGACCGTCTCCCCCTTTTATTGTTTTAATACATGATCTGGCCCTTTGGTCGGCAATCTGAGTTGCTAACAGACGGCCTACCCTTTCCCCATATTCATATTGCTTAGATTTGTATTTGTGGTATTTGGCGGCTACTTTGTCCAATAACCCTCGATTAAGTTTAGCTCTTACTTCTACCAAACGCCAGTATATTTGCTGTTCCGCCGCATCCTTTAGAGCAATAGCTCTTGCATGCTGTTGCTCTAACTCTAATAACAGCTTATGTTCCAGCTCCATCTCCCTAATAGACTGATGATTCTGCCTTAAGATAAACTGCAGCATGGACCCTCTAACATATGCCTTCAAACAGTCCCATACCACTGCAATGGCCGCAGTGCCCCTGTTATTCTCAAGATATTCCCCTAGTGTACCCTGCATAAATTTCCCGAAATCTAAGTTACTTAGGAGATGTCTGGGAAATGAGAATTCCCTAAACAGCTCTTCATCACCCCGCTGGGTCTGCACGGTTAACATCACCGGATTATGGTCCGATGTAATCTTAGGACAATCCTCTATAGACAATTTTTCCAGCATAGTTCTTTTAATAAAGATCATATCGATTCAAGAGTATTGTTTATGCGGGCATGAATAAAAAGTAAACCCGGGAGCAGTTGGATTTAGTCTCCTCCAAGCATCCTCCAGCTGATGTAAATGGGGGAGTTCCAAAATAGCAGCCCTAGTCCTGCCCATTCTGGCCCAAACTGCTGTATTAGTGGTATCGATCTTCTTATCGATAATACAATTAAAATCCCCCATAACTATCAGCTCACCAGCCCATTCCAATAGTTCGGAACATAAGAAATGAATAGTTTTAGGGCAATCCATATTTGGACCATAAACCACGCATATCGTAGTCTTACACCCCCAAATCAATAATTGTACAATTGCCCATCTGCCTTTAAAGTCGGCTAATGTGCGTAAAACTGTTGCTCTGCAATTTTTCGATTTTAATATGGCTACCCCTCGAATAGATACTACCTGTGAGGTACAAACTAATAGTTCAAAAACAAGCTGCTTTAGCTGTAATCTATCCTTAAAAGCTAGGTGTGTCTCTGTAAGACCCAATATATGGGGTTTAAATGCTCGAAGCTCCTCCATTACTAACCAGCACTTTCTGACCTGATTGAGCCCTGCTACATTCCAACACATGTATTTAAAGTCAGACATTAAACCATCTTGTTGAACTCGATTTAATCACTTCCCCCCTTGTTTCGTAGTCCTTTCCCTTTTGCTCTCCCAATAGTATCCTAACTAAAATTGCTAAAGTGTGGCTATTTAACCCCCCTCCCTCCCCAGCCCCCTCCCTTCCGGCCGCTCCACCAGGTCGACCGATAACGGCAAACTGCCATTCTCTGCCTATCACTCACCCTTTTTAACCCACCCCTGTGCCTACGAGAAGGAATCACCCCCTTCCTCTGCTGTACCTGACTGACAGCTTTAAGAAGGCACCCCCCATCCCTGACCCCACCAATCCTCACCCCCCTTCTTTCCCCAGTGAACATGTAAGATGGCAAAAACAGAAACAAAAAGAGAAAAAAGTAGAAGAGAGAACAGTAACAGAAGTCAAGAGTGTACGTGATAGTACTCATTTCATCTCTATTGCCCAGGACATGCCATCTTTACTTTATACAATCATTTTCTAGAGTCAGATTGCCATCTGGCTAATGCTAGTTTTGCATCCGGTTCAGTGAAGAAAAAATGCGACTGGCCATTTTAATAATCTTAAGACGAGCAGGCTCCTGCAGGAATACTTGTGAGCAAACTGCCTTAAAGGGGTCCATTAGTTGCCGTAGCCTCCAACGTTCGTCCATTGTAAGTTTGCACAGGTCAGAACGTACAATTATGGAGATGTTGTCCAGCTTAACAGGAGCGCAGCTGGCCGTGCCTTTAAATAAATTGCCTGTCGCAACAAGAAGTTACCCAGAAACACCAATATTGGTCTTGAATAATTTGACCTAATTTGTTTCCCACGCGGAGTAGTCAGGGGCAGTCTATGCGCTCGCTGTACCTGCATATCCATATCCCAATCCGCTAGGTCTGTGAATGCGTTCTAAAAAAGGCTGACAATATAAGCCCGAGGGTCAGAGCCTTCCATCCCTTCCGGTATACCAAAGACCCTTAAATTCTGGCGCCGTTGGCGATTCTCAAGATCTTCAATTTTGGCCTTGTCCATCAAAGAGTTGACCAAGTTGCGAAATACCCTTACGCTGCCAGCTTTTACCAGTATAATCATGAAATATGTCGGGCAGGATGGGATTGCCCCACAATTTCATATATGAATGCAGCACTGGCAAAGAGTATTCCTTACAGATATCTTGCCATATCCTAGTGATGTCCCTAATTATCTTAAACCTGACCCGTTTGTAGTAATTCGGGTCCGTCGTTTTATAGAGAAGGAACCCAGTATTAGGTCCACAGGCCAGTTGGTATGAAAGCCATGCGGAGCTGGTTTCAGGCCCATTAAGTAAACTTTGAATTCAGCCCAAAAATAAAGTTTAAAATCTGGAAGCTTAAAACCCCCTTGTTTGTATGGTAGTTTAATATACCGAAGAGCTCTTCTTGCACGTCTATAACCCTAAATGAAGCTACCTACTACGCTATCTAGCCACTTGAAAAATGTCCACGGGACCCTTAAAGGAATTGTATGATAGAAATACAAACATTTTGGAAGAATGTTCATTTTGACTATATTACACCTCCCGTATATACTAAGTGGGAGCCGGTGCCAACTACGTAATTTTGCCGTAATAGATTTGAGCAGTGGTTCGTAGTTCAGAGAGACCACATCGTCCACTCGACTACTTAGACATACTCCCAGATATAATGCTGTTGTTGTGATCCCTAGCATTTGGGCAACCGTTACGGGTTGATAATTTAAAATTGTCTGGGTCTTATTCAAATTTAATTTATAACCAGAAAAGGAGCCAAAACGCTGTGCCTCTTGCGTGATTTCAACTACAGCTTCGACTGGGCTGGAGGAAAAAATGGCAATGTCGTCCACGTACACGGTTAGTTTAAGTTCCATACCACTAAGCGACACTGGAGGTATCCTCGCGTTTTGCAACAGATGCTTTATAAAAGGCTCAATATAGAGAGCAAACAATAATGGGGATAGCGGACATCCCTGCCGCGTACCCCTTCGAACAGGAAAATGAGCCGATGCAAGGCCATTCAGCTTTACTGCTGCTGTTGGGTTGTTATACAATTTTTGAACTGCCGAGATAAACCTTTGACCGAGGCCGAATGATGACATAATTGGCCATGGTGCTCCCCAAGCAACTCGGTCAAAGGCCTTCTCGGCTTCCAACATCAACATCCCTATATGCCGATTTAATTGACCAGGGACGTCAAATGCAACGATAGCTGTATTGATATGTGCTGCCGTGTCTCTGCTGGGGACAAAACCATGCTGTTGTTCCGACACTAACTGATGTATAATGGGGCCAGCCGAGAAGCTAGGATTTTGGAGAAAATTTTAACATCGGCGTTGATCAATGATATGGGGCGATACGAGCCCATATCCTCTACCGATTTCCCATTTTTAGGGAATACTATAATATTAGTGATTTTCCAAGAAGGAGGAACATCCTCCCCTTGAATAATGTTATTAAATAATGTGGTAAAGACAGGTGCCAGAATATCCTTGAAGTTTTTGTAGAATTCCAACGGGATAGTATCTTCATCAACCGCCTTGCCTGACGGTAAGGTACTAATCACTTCCTCAACCTCCCCAAGTTCAATATCTCTTTGCAGAAACTCACAGTCCAATGGGTTCAGTACCATTAGCGCACACTCCTGTATATAGTCCAGGGCTGTTTGTTTACTAGAGGCGTTGATTCGTCATATAGATCTGCATAAAAGAGTCTAAATTGTTCAATTATGTCTTCTGATCTAGTGTAGAATAGACCGTCTCCCCCTTTTATTGTTTTAATACATGATCTGGCCCTTTGGTCGGCAATCTGAGTTGCTAACAGACGGCCTACCCTTTCCCCATATTCATATTGCTTAGATTTGTATTTGTGGTATTTGGCGGCTACTTTGTCCAATAACCCTCGATTAAGTTTAGCTCTTACTTCTACCAAACGCCAGTATATTTGCTGTTCCGCCGCATCCTTTAGAGCAATAGCTCTTGCATGCTGTTGCTCTAACTCTAATAACAGCTTATGTTCCAGCTCCATCTCCCTAATAGACTGATGATTCTGCCTTAAGATAAACTGCAGCATGGACCCTCTAACATATGCCTTCAAACAGTCCCATACCACTGCAATGGCCGCAGTGCCCCTGTTATTCTCAAGATATTCCCCTAGTGTACCCTGCATAAATTTCCCGAAATCTAAGTTACTTAGGAGATGTCTGGGAAATGAGAATTCCCCTAAACAGCTCTTCATCACCCTGCTGGGTCTGCACGGTTAACATCACCGGATTATGGTCCGATGTAATCTTAGGACAATCCTCTATAGACAATTTTTCCAGCATAGTTCTTTTAATAAAGATCATATCGATTCAAGAGTATTGTTTATGCGGGGATGAATAAAAAGTAAACCCGGGAGCAGTTGGATTTAGTCTCCTCCAAGCATCCTCCAGCTGATGTAAATGGGGAGTTCCAAAATAGCAGCCCTAGTCCTGCCCATTCTGGCCCAAACTGCTGTATTAGTGGTATCGATCTTCTTATCGATAATACAATTAAAATCCCCCATAACTATCAGCTCACCAGCCCATTCCAATAGTTCGGAACATAAGAAATGAATAGTTTTAGGGCAATCCGTATTTGGACCATAAACCACGCATATCGTAGTCTTACGCCCCCAAATCAATAATTGTACAATTGCCCATCTGCCTTTAAAGTCGGCTAATGTGCGTAAAACTGTTGCTCTGCAATTTTTCGATTTTAATATGGCTACCCCTTGAATAGATACTACCTGTGAGGTACAAACTAATAGTTCAAAACCAAGCTGCTTTAGCTGTAATCTATCCTTAAAAGCTAGGTGTGTCTCTGTAAGACCCAATATATGGGGTTTAAATGCTCGAAGCTCCTCCATTACTAACCAGCACTTTCTGACCTGATTGAGCCCTGCTACATTCCAACCCATGTATTTAAAGTCAGACATTAAACCATCTTTGTGAACTCGATTTAATCACTTCCCCCTTGTTTCGTAGTCCTTTCCCTTTTGCTCTCCCAATAGTATCCTAACTAAAATTGCTAAAGTGTGGCTATTTAACCCCCCTCCCTCCCCAGCCCCCTCCCTTCCGGCCGCTCCACCAGGTCGACCGATAACGACAAACTGCCATTCTCTGCCTATCACTCACCCTTTTTAACCCACCCCTGTGCCTACGAGAAGGAATCACCCCCTTCCTCTGCTGTACCTGACTGACAGCTTTAAGAAGGCACCCCCATCCCTGACCCCACCAATCCTCACCCCCTTCTTTCCCCAGTGAACATGTAAGATGGCAAAAACAGAAACAAAAAGAGAAAAAGTAGAAGAGAGAACAATAACAGAAGTCAAGAGTGTACGTGAAAGTACTCATTTCATCTCTATTGCCCAGGACATGCCATCTTTACTTTATACAATCATTTTCTAGAGTCAGATTGCCATCTGGCTAATGCTAGTTTTGCATCCGGTTCAGTGAAGAAAAAATGCGACTGGCCATTTTAATAATCTTAAGACGAGCAGGCTCCTGCAGGAATACTTGTGAGCAAACTGCCTTAAAGGGGTCCATTAGTTGCCGTAGCCTCCAACGTTCGTCCATTGTAAGTTTGCACAGGTCAGAACGTACAATTATGGAGATGTTGTCCAGCTTAACAGGAGCGCAGCTGGCCGTGCCTTTAAATAAATTGCCTGTCGCAACAAGAAGTTACCCAGAAACACCAATATTGGTCTTGAATAATTTGACCTAATTTGTTTCCCACGCGGAGTAGTCAGGGGCAGTCTATGCGCTCGCTGTACCTGCATATCCATATCCCAATCCGCTAGGTCTGTGAATGCGTTCTAAAAAAGGCTGACAATATAAGCCCGAGGGTCAGACCCTTCCATCCCTTCCGGTATACCAAAGACCCTTAAATTCTGGCACCGTTGGCGATTCTCAAGATCTTCAATTTTGGCCTGCATGAGCATCATTTGAGATTCCTGTGCCTTGGTTAGGGTTGCAGTGTATGTATTAGCCTCTTCCACTGCTGCAACATGATCCTGTAGTTCCATGACCTCAGAAGAAAGCTGAGTCACCTTCAAAGTAACCTCAACCAGTGCCTGTTTTATCTCGCTATTATCTGTCTTGGCCTGCCGATAATATTCTTGAGCCTCCACTCTCTGAGTAGCCAGCGCCTGCAATATTATGGACAATGATAGCTCCTCACAGTCAGCCGACGGTAAACCCTTTGCAGAGTTTCCCATTTCTAATGTGGCCGAAGACACAAATGCAGAGCTACAAGCCTGCTCAGGAGACGGAGAAGGAGCCACAGACGCTGCACCTCTCTTGCCTCTTTTTTCACCTCTGTTGGTTCTTTCTGCACTGCTCTTGCTTCTTTCTGCACCCCTCTTGCCTCTTTCTGTACCCCTATTCCCTCTTTCTGTACCTCTCTTGCCTCTTTCTGCACCTCTGTTGCTTCTTTCTTCACTTCTTTTGCTTCTTTCTGCACTTCTGTTGCTTCTTTCTGCATCCCTCTTGCATCTTTCTGCATCCTTCTTCCCTCTTTCTGCACCTCTCTTGCCTCTTTTTTCACCTCTGTTGCTTCTTTCTGCACTTCTATTGCCTCTTTATGCACCCCTCTTGCCTCTTTCTGCACCTCTGTTGCTTCTTTCTGCACTTCTCTAGCTTCTTTCTGCACTTCTGTTGCTTCTTTCTGCACTCCTCTTGCCTCTTTCTGCACCCTTCTTCCCTCTTTCGGCACCTCTCTTGCATCTTTCTGCACCCCTATTCCCTTGTTCTGCACCTCTCTTTACTCTTTCTGCACTTCTCTTGCCTCTTTCTGCACCCCTCTTGCCGCTTTCTGCACCTCTGTTGCTTCTTTCTGCACTTCTCTTGCTTCTTTCTACACCTCTCTTGCTTCTTTCTGCACCTCTCTTGCTTCTTTCTGCACCCCTTTTCCCTCTTTGTGCACCTCTCTTGCCTCTTTCTGCAACTCTCTTGCCTCTTTCTTCAGTTCTCTTGCCTCCTTCTGCACCTCTGTTGCTTCTTTCCGAACTTCTCTTCCCTCGTTCTGCACCCCTCTTGTCTGTTTCTGCACCTCCGTGGGTTCTTTCTGCCCTGCTCTTGCTTCTTTCTGCGCCTCTCTTGCAAATTTTGGCACCTTTTTTGCCTCTTTCTGCACCCCTTCAGCACCTCTGTTGGTTCTTTCTACACTGCTCTTGCTTCTTTCTGCACCCCTCTTGCCTCTTCTGCACCCCTCTTCCCTCTTTCTGTACCTCTCTTGCCTCTTTCTGCACCTTTGTGGCTTTTTCTGCACTTCTCTTGCTTCTTCATGCACTTCTGTTGCTTCTTTCTGCACCCCTCTTGCCTCCTTCTGCATCCTTCTTCCCTCTTTCTGCACCTCTCTTGCCTCTTTTTTCACCTCTGTTGCTTCTTTCTGCACTACTATTGCCTCTTTATGCACCCCTCTGGCCTCTTTCTGTACCTCTGTTGCTTTTTTCTGCACTTCTCTTGCTTCTTTCTGCACTTCTGTTGCTTCTTTCTGCACTCCTCTTGCCTCTTTCTGCACCCTTCTTCCCTCTTTCTGCACCTCTCTTGCCTCTTTCTGCACCCCTATTCCCTTGTTCTGTACCTCTCTTTCCTCTTTATGCACTTCTCTTTCCTCTTTCTGCACCCCTCTTGCCTCTTTCTGCACCTGTGTTGCTTCTTTCTGCACTTCTCTTGCTTCTTTCTATACCTCTCTTGCTTCTTTCTGTACCACTCTTGCCTCTTTCTTCAGTTCTCTTGCCTCCTTCTGCACCTCTGTTGCTTCTTTCTGAACTTCTCTTCACTCTTTCTGCACCCATCTTGTCTGTGTCTGCACATCTGTGGGTTCTTTCTGCACTGCTCTTGCTTCTTTCTGCACCTCTCTTGCATATTTTGGCACCCCTCTTGCCTCTTTATGCACCCCTCTTGCCTCCTTCAGCACCTCTGTTGGTTGTTTCTGCACTGCTCTTACTTCTTTCTGCACTTCTGTTGCTTCTTTCTGCACTCCTCTTGCCTCTTTCTGCACCCTTCTTCCCTTCTTCTGCACCTCTCATTCCTCTTTCTGCACTTCTCTAGCCTCTTTCTGCACCCCTCTTGCCTCTTTCTGCACCTCTGTTCCTTCTTTCTGCACTTCTCTTGCTTCTTTCTACACCTCTCTTGCTTCTTTCTGCACCTCTCTTGCTTCTTTCTGCACCCCTTTTCCCTCTTTCTGCACCTCTCTTGCCTCTTTCTGCAACTCTCTTGCCTCTTTCTTCAGTTCTCTTCCCTCCTTCCGCACCTGTGTTGCATCTTTCTGAACTTCTCTTCCCTCTTTCTGCACCCCTCTTGTCTGTTTCTGCACCTCTGTGGGTTCTTTCTGCACTGCTCTTGCTTCTTTCTGCACCTCCCATGCAAATGTTGGCACCCCTTTTGCCTCTTTCTACCCCGCTCTTGCCTCCTTCAGCACCTCTGTTGGTTCTTTCTGCACTGCTCTTGCTTCTTTCTGCACCTCTCTTGCCTCTTTCTGCACCCCTATTTCCTCCTTCTGTTCCTCTATTGCCTCTTTCTGCACCTCTGTTGCTTCTTTCTGCACTTCTATTGTTTCTTTCTGCACTTCTGTTGCTTCTATCTGCACCCCTCTTGCCTCTTTCTGCATCCATCTTTCTTCCCTCTTTCTGCACCTCTCTTGCCTCTTTTTTTTCACCTCTGTTGCTTCTTTCTGCACTTCTATTGCCTCTTTGTGCACCCCTCTGGCCTTTTTCTGCACCTCTGTTGCTTCTTTCTGTACTTCTCTTGCTTCTTTCTGCACTTCTGTTGCTTCTTTCTGCACTCCTCTTGCCTCTTTCTGCACCCTTCTTCCCTCTTTCTGCACCTCTCTTGCCTCTTTCTGCAACCCTGTTCCCTTGTTCTGCACCTCTCTTTCCTCTTTCTGTACTTCTCTTTCCTCTTTCTGCACCCCTCTTGCCTCTTTGTGCACCTGTGTTGCTTCTTTCTGCACCTCTCTTGCTTCTTTCTACACCTCTCTTGCTTCTTTCTGTACCTTTCTTGCCTCTTTCTGCACTGCTTTTCCCTCTTTGTGCACCTCTCTTGCTTCTTTCTGCAACTCTCTTGCCTCTTTCTTCAGTTCTCTTGCCTCCTTCTGCACCTCTGTTGCTTCTTTCTGAACTTCTCTTCCCTCTTTCTGCACCCCTCGTGTCTGTTTCTGCACCTCTGTGGGTTCTTTCTGTACTGCTCTTGCTTCTTTCTGCACCTCTCTTGCAAATTTTGGCACCCCTCTTGCCTCTTTCTGCTCCCCTCTTGCCTCCTTCAGCACCTCTGTTGGTTCTTTCTGCACTGCTCTTGCTTCTTTCTGCACCCCTCTTGCCTCTTTCTGCATCCCTCTTTCTGTACCTCTCTTGCCTCTTTCTGTACCTCTGTTGCTTTTTTCTGTACTTCTCTTGCTTTTTCTGCACTTCTCTAGCTTTTTCTGCACCCCTCTTGCCTCTTTCTGCATCCTTCTTCCCTATTTCTGCACCCCTCTTGCCTCTTTCTGCACCCGTTCCCTTTTTCTGCACCTGTCTTGTCTGTTTCTGCACCTCTGTTCCTTCTTTATGCACTTCTCTTGCTTCTTTCTACACCTCTCTTGCTTCTTTCTGCACCTCTCTTGCTTCTTTCTGCACCCCTTTTCCCTCTTTCTGCAACTCTCTTGCCTCTTTCTTCAGTTCTCTTCCCTCCTTCCGCACCTGTGTTGCATCTTTCTGAACTTCTCTTCCCTCTTTCTGCACCCCTCTTGTCTGTTTCTGCACCTCTGTGGGTTCTTTCTGCACTGCTCTTGCTTCTTTCTGCACCTCCCATGCAAATGTTGGCACCCCTTTGCCTCTTTCTACCCCCCTCTTGCCTCCTTCAGCACCTCTGTTGGTTCTTTCTGCACTGCTCTTGCTTCTTTCTGCACCCCTCTTGCCTCTTTCTGCACCCCTATTTCCTCCTTCTGTTCCTCTCTTGCCTCTTTCTGCACCTTTGTTGCTTCTTTCTGCACTTCTATTGCTTCTTTATGCACTTCTGTTGCTTCTATCTGCACCCCTCTTGCCTCTTTCTGCATCCATCTTTCTTCCCTCTTTCTGCACCTCTCTTGCCTCTTTTTTTCACCTCTGTTGCTTCTTTCTGCACTTCTATTGCCTCTTTGTGCACCCCTCTGGCCTCTTTCTGCACCTCTGTTGCTTCTTTCTGCACTTCTCTTGCTTCTTTCTACACTTCTGTTGCTTCTTTCTGCACTCCTCTTGCCTCTTTCTGCACCCTTCTTCCCTCTTTCTGCACCTCTCTTGCCTCTTTCTGCACCCCTGTTCCCTTGTTCTGCACCTCTCTTTCCTCTTTCTGTACTTCTCTTTCCTCTTTCTGCACCCCTCTTGCCTCTTTCTGCACCTGTGTTGCTTCTTTCTGCACCCCTCTTGCTTCTTTCTACACCTCTCTTGCTTCTTTCTGTACCTTTCTTGCCTCTTTCTGCACTGCTTTTCCCTCTTTGTGCACCTCTCTTGCTTCTTTCTGCAACTCTCTTGCCTCTTTCTTCAGTTCTCTTGCCTCCTTCTGCACCTCTGTTGCTTCTTTCTGAACTTCTCTTCCCTCTTTCTGCACCCCTCGTGTCTGTTTCTGCACCTCTGTGGGTTCTTTCTGTACTGCTCTTGCTTCTTTCTGCACCTCTCTTGCAAATTGTGGCACCCCTCTTGCCTCTTTCTGCTCCCCTCTTGCCTCCTTCAGCACCTCTGTTGGTTCTTTCTGCACTGCTCTTGCTTCTTTCTGCACCCCTCTTGCCTCTTTCTGCATCCCTCTTTCTGTACCTCTCTTGCCTCTTTCTGTACCTCTGTTTACTTTTTTCTGTACTTCTCTTGCTTTTTTCTGCACTTCTCTAGCTTCTTTCTGCACCCCTCTTGCCTCTTTCTGCATCCTTCTTCCCTATTTCTGCACCCCTCTTGCCTCTTTCTGCACCCGTTCCCTTTTTCTGCACCTCTCTTGTCTGTTTCTGCACCTCTGTTCCTTCTTTATGCACTTCTCTTGCTTCTTTCTACACCTCTCTTGCTTCTTTCTGCACCTCTCTTGCTTCTTTCTGCACCCCTTTTCCCTCTTTCTGCACCATTCTTGCCTCTTTCTGCAACTCTCTTGCCTCTTTCTTCAGTTCTCTTCCCTCCTTCCGCACCTGTGTTGCATCTTTCTGAACTTCTCTTCTCTCTTTCTGCACCCCTCTTGTCTGTTTCTGCACCTCTGTGGGTTCTTTCTGCACTGCTCTTGCTTCTTTCTGCACCTCCCATGCAAATGTTGGCACCCCTTTTGCCTCTTTCTAGCCCCCTCTTGCCTCCTTCAGCACCTCTGTTGGTTCTTTCTGCACTGCTCTTGCTTCTTTCTGCACCCTTCTTGCCTCTTTCTGCACCCCTATTTCCTCCTTCTGTTCCTCTCTTGCCTCTTTCTGCACCTCTGTTGCTTCTTTCTGCACTTCTATTGCTTCTTTATGCACTTCTGTTGCTTCTATCTGCACCCCTCTTGCCTCTTTCTGCATCCATCTTTCTTCCCTCTTTCTGCACTTCTATTGCCTCTTTGTGTACCCCTCTGGCCTCTTTCTGCACCTCTGTTGCTTCTTTCTGCACTTCTCTTGCTTCTTTCTGCACTTCTGATGCTTCTTTCTGCACTCCTCTTGCCTCTTTCTGCACCCTTATTCCCTCTTTCTGCACCTCTCTTGCCTCTTTCTGCACCCCTGTTCCCTTGTTCTGCACCTCTCTTTCCTCTTTCTGTACTTCTCTTTCCTCTTTCTGCACCCCTCTTGCCTCTTTCTGCACCTGTGTTGCTTCTTTCTGCACCTCTCTTGCTTCTTTCTACACCTCTCTTGCTTCTTTCTGTACCTTTCTTGCCTCTTTCTGCACTGCTTTTCCCTCTTTGTGCACCTCTCTTGCTTCTTTCTGCAACTCTCTTGCCTCTTTCTTCAGTTCTCTTGCCTCCTTCTGCACCTCTGTTGCTTCTTTCTGAACTTCTCTTCCCTCTTTCTGCACCCCTCGTGTCTGTTTCTGCACCTCTGTGGGTTCTTTCTGTACTGCTCTTGCTTCTTTCTGCACCTCTCTTGCAAATTTTGGCACCCCTCTTGCCTCTTTCTGCTCCCCTCTTGCCTCCTTCAGCACCTCTGTTGGTTCTTTCTGCACTGCTCTTGCTTCTTTCTGCACCCCTCTTGCCTCTTTCTGCATCCCTCTTTCTGTACCTCTCTTGCCTCTTTCTGTACCTCTGTTGCTTTTTTCTGTACTTCTCTTGCTTTTTTCTGCACTTCTCTAGCTTCTTTCTGCACCCCTCTTGCCTCTTTCTGCACCTCTGTTGCTTCTTTCTGCACTTCTATTGTTTCTTTCTGCACTTCTGTTGCTTCTATCTGCACCCCTCTTGCCTCTTTCTGCATCCATCTTTCTTCCCTCTTTCTGCACCTCTCTTGCCTCTTTTATTTCACCTCTGTTGCTTCTTTCTGCACTTCTATTGCCTCTTTGTGCACCCCTCTGGCCTTTTTCTGCACCTCTCTTGCTTCTTTCTGCACTTCTGTTGCTTCTTTCTGCACTCCTCTTGCCTCTTTCTGCACCCTTCTTCCCTCTTTCTGCACCTCTCTTGCCTCTTTCTGCACCCCTGTTCCCTTGTTCTGCACCTCTCTTTCCTCTTTCTGTACTTCTCTTTCCTCTTTCTGCACCCCTCTTGCCTCTTTCTGCACCTGTGTTGCTTCTTTCTGCACCTCTCTTGCTTCTTTCTACACCACTCTTGCTTCTTTCTGTACCTTTCTTGCCTCTTTCTGCACTGCTTTTCCCTCTTTGTGCACCTCTCTTGCTTCTTTCTGCAACTCTCTTGCCTCTTTCTTCAGTTCTCTTGCCTCCTTCTGCACCTCTGTTGCTTCTTTCTGAACTTCTCTTCCCTCTTTCTGCACCCCTCGTGTCTGTTTCTGCACCTCTGTGGGTTCTTTCTGTACTGCTCTTGCTTCTTTCTGCACCTCTCTTGCAAATTTTGGCACCCCTCTTGCCTCTTTCTGCTCCCCTCTTGCCTCCTTCAGCACCTCTGTTGGTTCTTTCTGCATCCCTCTTTCTGTACCTCTCTTGCCTCTTTCTGTACCTCTGTTGCTTTTTTCTGTACTTCTCTTGCTTTTTTCTGCACTTCTCTAGCTTTTTTCTGCACCCCTCTTGCCTCTTTCTGCATCCTTCTTCCCTATTTCTGCACCCCTCTTGCCTCTTTCTGCACCCGTTCCCTTTTTCTGCACCTGTCTTGTCTGTTTCTGCACCTCTGTTCCTTCTTTATGCACTTCTCTTGCTTCTTTCTACACCTCTCTTGCTTCTTTCTGCACCTCTCTTGCTTCTTTCTGCACCCCTTTTCCCTCTTTCTGCACCTCTCTTGCCTCTTTCTGCAACTCTCTTGCCTCTTTCTTCAGTTCTCTTGCCTCCTTCTGCACCTCTGTTGCATCTTTCTGAACTTCTCTTCCCTCTTTCTGCACCCCTCTTGTCTGTTTCTGCACCTCTGTGGGTTCTTTCTGCACTGCTCTTGCTTCTTTCTGCACCTCTCTTGCAAATTTTGGCACCCCTCTTGCCTCTTTCTGCTCCCCTCTTGCCTCCTTCAGCACCTCTGTTGGTTCTTTCTGCACTGCTCTTGCTTCTTTCTGCACCCCTCTTGCCTCTTTCTGCATCCCTCTTTCTGTACCTCTCTTGCCTCTTTCTGTACCTCTGTTGCTTTTTTCTGTACTTCTCTTGCTTTTTTCTGCACTTCTCTAGCTTCTTTCTGCACCCCTCTTGCCTCTTTCTGCATCCTTCTTCCCTATTTCTGCACCCCTCTTGCCTCTTTCTGCACCCGTTCCCTTTTTCTGCACCTCTCTTGTCTGTTTCTGCACCTCTGTTCCTTCTTTATGCACTTCTCTTGCTTCTTTCTACACCTCTCTTGCTTCTTTCTGCACCTCTCTTGCTTCTTTCTGCACCCCTTTTCCCTCTTTCTGCACCTCTCTTGCCTCTTTCTGCAACTCTCTTGCCTCTTTCTTCAGTTCTCTTCCCTCCTTCCGCACCTGTGTTGCATCTTTCTGAACTTCTCTTCCCTCTTTCTGCACCCCTCTTGTCTGTTTCTGCACCTCTGTGGGTTCTTTCTGCACTGCTCTTGCTTATTTCTGCACCTCCCATGCAAATGTTGGCACCCCTTTTGCCTCTTTCTAGCCCCCTCTTGCCTCCTTCAGCACCTCTGTTGGTTCTTTCTGCACTGCTCTTGCTTCTTTCTGCACCCCTCTTGCCTCTTTCTGCACCCCTATTTCCTCCTTCTGTTCCTCTCTTGCCTCTTTCTGCACCTCTGTTGCTTCTTTCTACACTTCTTTTGCTTCTTTATGCACTTCTGTTGCTTCTATCTGCACCCCTCTTGCCTCTTTCTGCATCCATCTTTCTTCCCTCTTTCTGCACTTCTATTGCCTCTTTGTGCACCCCTCTGGCCTCTTTCTGCACCTCTGTTGCTTCTTTCTGCACTTCTCTTGCTTCTTTCTGCACTTCTGATGCTTCTTTCTGCACTCCTCTTGCCTCTTTCTGCACCCTTATTCCCTCTTTCTGCACCTCTCTTGCCTCTTTCTGCACCCCTGTTCCCTTGTTCTGCACCTCTCTTTCCTCTTTCTGTACTTCTATTTCCTCTTTCTGCACCCCTCTTGCCTCTTTCTGCACCTGTGTTGCTTCTTTCTGCACCTCTCTTGCTTCTTTCTACACCTCTCTTGCTTCTTTCTGTACCTTTCTTGCCTCTTTCTGACCTGCTTTTCCCTCTTTGTGCACCTCTCTTGCTTCTTTCTGCAACTCTCTTGCCTCTTTCTTCAGTTCTCTTGCCTCCTTCTGCACCTCTGTTGCTTCTTTCTGAACTTCTCTTCCCTCTTTCTGCACCCCTCGTGTCTGTTTCTGCACCTCTGTGGGTTCTTTCTGTACTGCTCTTGCTTCTTTCTGCACCTCTCTTGCAAATTTTGGCACCCCTCTTGCCTCTTTCTGCTCCCCTCTTGCCTCCTTCAGCACCTCTGTTGGTTCTTTCTGCACTGCTCTTGCTTCTTTCTGCACCCCTCTTGCCTCTTTCTGCATCCCTCTTTCTGTACCTCTCTTGCCTCTTTCTGTACCTCTGTTGCTTTTTTCTGTACTTCTCTTGCTTTTTTCTGCACTTCTCTAGCTTCTTTCTGCACCCCTCTTGCCTCTTTCTGCATCCTTCTTCCCTATTTCTGCACCCCTCTTGCCTCTTTCTGCACCCGTTCCCTTTTTCTGCACCTCTCTTGTCTGTTTATGCAACTCTCTTGCCTCTTTCTGCAGTTCTCTTGTCTCTTTCTGCACCTCTGTTGCTTCTTTCTGTACCTCTCTTGCCACTTACTGCACTTCTCTTACCTCTTTCTGCACTTCTCTTGCCTCTTTCTGCACCTCACTTACCTCTTTCTGCTCCTCTCTTGCCTCTTTCTGCTCCTCTCTTCCCTCTTTCTGATCTTCTCTTGCCTCTTTCTACAGTTCTCTTGCCTCTTTCTGTACTTCTCTTGCCTCTTTCTGCACCTTTCTTACTCTCTCTGCACCTCTCTTGCAAATTTTGGCACCCCTCTTGCTTCTTTCTGTACCTCTCTTGCAAATTTGTGCACCTCTCTTGCCTCTTTCTGTACCCCTCTTGCCTCCTTCAGCACCTCTATTGGTTCTTTCTGCACTGCTCTTGCTTCTTTCTGCACCCCTCTTGCCTCTTTCTGTACCCCTCTTCCCTCTTTCTGTACCTCTCTTGCCTCTTTCTGCACCTCTGTTGCTTTTTTCTGTACTTCTCTTGCTTCTTTCTGTACTTCTCTTGCTTCTTTCTGCACCCATCTTCCCTCTTTCTGCACCCCTCTTGCCTCTTTTTGCACCCCGTTCCCTTTTTCTGCACCTCTCTTGCCTGTTTCTGCAACTTTCTTACTCTTTCTGCACCTCTCTTGTTTTTTTGTGCAATTCTCTTGCTCCTTTCTATACTTCTCTCGCCTGTTTCTATATTCAAATGGGAAGTGCGAGCTATCAAGTTTAAAGGTCTGCGTGCTCTGGTGACTGAGGTATATGTCTACTTGCACATGTATTCTCACATGTGTTATGCATCTGAACATGGTAGCTTAAAAAGCAGGGAGCTTCTCTTATAGGTGGTCAAATCTTCTTAGTTCTGCTCTGTATTTCGGTTGCACAGGCAGACATGTCTTATGTATATATGTGTTATAGATCCCCTCAAATATCCTATTTAATACTAGGCCAGGGCGGTAAATTCCGTTCCGCTCGCGGAATTTGCAGAATTTGGGTAATTTTGCGTTACGCGGAGAACGCGGAATTACCAAAAATTCCGTGATCCGCGGCTTCGCGGAATTTTTTGCTTGTTTGCGCTTTCAAAATACATGTTCGCGAGACATTTCTCCCGAGCACGCACACAGCGTTCGCGAACAGGAAAAAAGCATCGCGAACGGGTGGAACAAGCAATTCCGCGTGTTCACGGAACTTCTGCCAGCTCGCGGAGATTTTTTACCGTTTCGCGGAGCTTTCCGTAGCGCGACTACGCAAATTCCGCCCACCCCTATTTAATACCCATATGCCCTGCATTGTGAGCAGAAAGAAATGCATACACCTTTTTACATAAATATATTGCGTATGCTGTTTGAAACAAAGGTTTTCAAGTGTTTGTATGTTTATCTACATTTAACATGTCACTAGGTAAAAGCATAGACATGCATGCAGACCTTCACAAACTTGGTCAGACTTACAACAGTGTTATGCTTAGGATTGCTGTTTTATATTTGGTAGGCCCAACATTCTGAGCAGTCAATTAATAGTGAACCTTCAAGAGAAAAGTGAGGTTTAAGACATCTTCGGAGAAGGATTAGTGATTAGGGTACTTTGTCTGAGTCTGTTGTAAGGTACAGTCAAAGTAGGCCTATTTCTGCACCTCTGTTGGTTCTTTCTGCACATCTCTTGCTTCTTTCTTCACCTTTCTTCCTCTTTCTGCACATGTCCTAACTATGTAGGCATAGTTAGAAATTAGCATTTAAAAAACCATAGAAGTTCACTGAAAAAACCATAGGTTTCAGGGACGTCATAGTTAGAAATTAGCATTTAAAAATCATAGAAATTCACTGAAAAAACCACAGGTTTCAGGGACGTTATAGTTAGTTGGACATTTCACTCGCACAAAACCATAGAAATTCGACTGTTATACTTAGTTGAGCTAACTATAACTCGCGCCCCTGCAATGTACTGCTGATCACATCACATATTACATCACTCATTACATGGTCAGTGACATCACTGATTACATAACTGATGACATCTCAAATGACATCACTGATGACATCACTTATGACATCATCCACGTGATAATCTGATGCACCTCATCAAAGCCTAAGATAACCTTTGATACACCCACTCTAAAATACTGCCATTCTCAAAACCATAGACACACCAATACCAGTTACTACATATCCACTCATTGAATCCTAGGTCTACACACACATCCACTCCCTCATCCATACAGTCACTCATACATGCAGTCACTCATCAATACAGACACTATCATAAGCACTCACATACCCATACAGACACTCACACACTGCCACTCACCCATAGAGTTACTCACAAAGCTAGTCAGTCATGCAAAGAATCAATCACACTCCCATTTACTCACCTATACAGTTATACACACACCACCTCACCTATTCATACAGATACTAACACATACTTACTCTCTTATACAATCACTGACACAAGCACACACTCATCCATATAGCCACTCTCACAATCACTCACGCTTACATATAATCATTTAAATACTCCAACACTCAGCTATACTGCCTTTCACATATGTAGTTACTCACACATGTACCACTGAGACATCCATTCACTCACCAACACAGACATACACACACTCACCTACCCATACAGCCCCTCACAGATGTACACTTGAACCCATACACCCAGTGAATCACCCACTCACACATCCATGCAGGGAGTCACACACACCCCACCCACCCACATAGACACTCAGGCACCCATTCAGGTACTCAGACAACCAATCAAAAACCCATATAGACACTCATGTAGCTACTCACCAACCCAAGCAGCCACTTACACACCAACTGACAGACTGATACAGACATTCATACAGATTAGTCAGTCACCCATGTATTAGTAAGACACGTTTAATCACTCACTTATACAGTCAGTCATGGACCTACTATATCATCCATTCAGACACTCATACACCCACTCATTCTTCAATACACCTTGGCATATATATCTATATATACATATATATATACACTAAAAAAACCATAGGTTTCAGGGACGTTATAGTTAGAAATTAGCATTTAAAAGACCTTTGAAATTCACAGAAAAAAACGCAGATTTCAGGGACATTATATTTAGTTGGACATTTCACTCGTACAAAACTACAGAAATTCGGCCGTTATAGTTAGTTGAGCTAACTATAACTTGTGCCCCATAATGCACTGCTGATGACGTCACATTTTACATCACTCATGACATGGTCAGTGACATCACTGATGACATCACTGATGACATAATCCACGTGATAATCTGATGCACCTCCTCACACCCTAATATGACCTTTGATACACACACTCTAAAATACAGACTACCATTTTTGAAACCATGCACACACCAATACCAGTTACTACATACCCAAACACTGATTTCCAGGTCTACACACACATCCACTCATTCACCCATACAGTCATTCATACATGCAGTCACTCAACAATACAGCACTGTCATCTGCACTCATACACCTATACAGACACTCACTAACCGCCACTCATCCATAGAGTTACTCACAAACCTAGTCAGTCATGCAAAGAATCAATCATATTCCATTTACTTACCTATATAGTTATACACATACCACCTCACTTACTCATACATATACTAACACATACTTACTCTCTTATACAATCACTGATACAAGCACACACTCATCCATACAGCCACTCTCACAATCACTCACTCTCACATATAGTCATTTATATACTTCAACACTCACATATACTGCCTTTCACATCTGTAGTTACTCACACATGTACCACTGAGATATCCATTCACTCACCAACACACCCATACACATACCCACCCACCCATACAGCCCTTCACAGATGCACTCTTGAACCCATACACCCAGTGAATCACCCACTCACTTCTTTGCACAGAGTCACACATCCCCCATCCACCCACACAGACACTCAGGCACCCATACAGATACTTAGACAACCAATCAATAACCCATATAGACACTCATGTAGCTACTCACCAACCCATGCAGCCGCTTACACACCAACTGACAGACTGATATAGAAATTCACACAGTTTAGTCACTAACCCATGCATTCAGTAAGACACATTTAATCGCTCACTTATACAGTCAGTCACGCACCTACTAAATCATCCATTCAGACACTCATACATCCACTCATTCTTCAATACACCTTAGCATATGTATATATAAAACATATTTACACTTTACAGAAACACATAGTCACTGGATTATGTCATCAGTGATGTCATCAGTGATGTCATTTGAGATGTCATCAGTGATCTCACTGACCATGTCATGAATGATGTAATATGTGACATCATCAGCAGTGCATTGCGGGGCGTGAGTTATAGTTAGCTGAACTAACTATAACGGACGAATTTCTCTGGTTTTGTATGAGTGAAATGTCCAACTAACTATAACGTCCCTGAAACCTGTGGTTTTTTCAGTGAATTTCAAAGGTTTTTTAAATGCTAATTTCTAACTATAACGTCCCTGAAACCTATGGTTTTTTCAGTGAATTTCAAAGGTTTTTTAAATGAAAATTTCTAACTATAACGTCCCTGAAACCTATGGTTTTTTCAGTGAATTTCAAATGTTTTTTAAATGCTAATTTCTAACTATGCCTACATAGTAGGACATGTGCAGAAAGAGGAAGAAAGGCGCAGAAAGAAGCAAGAGAAATGCAGAAAGAGGCAACAGAAGTCCAGAAAGAGGAAGAAAGGTGCAGAAAGAAGCAAGAGATCTGCAGAAAGAACCAACAGAGGTGCAGAAAGAGGCCTTGTTGCAAAGAAGTCATCCTGTGCCCTGGGCATCCATCAACGTTTTGCTGACTGGTACTGGTGGTAACTGACTCTGACCGACCCTGGGCTCTGCCTAACCAGGCCTGGAGCCAGTGCTATGCTGAAAGACACTTAGAATACAGTGAAACATCTACATACACTAGGGTACACTATGGGTTGGGGTACCCCTGTGATTGACATCACCTCCCCTGTAAGGCCCTAGTACATAATAGGGCAGGGGGATTAAAATTACCTCTAAGTCCCTAGCATATAATAGGGCATGGCAGTTTAGAGGCCAGCAGCCCTTTTCTGTACTTGCATGTGTGCACTGCTGAGCCTGAGGTCAGTTTCAAATTAGCCCTGTGTGTGCAGAAAGAGGCAAGAGCAGTGCAGAAAGAGGAAAGAGAGGTACAGAAAGAAGCAACAGAGATGCAGAAGACTAAACCTGAGTTTTTTTTTAATTTTTTATTTGTTTATTCGATTTTGCAAAAATAAAGACATACAGAATGAACAAGGAAAAATAAGGGATAAGGCAGTCACAGTGACCATAAGTAAAGATCGGGTGGCATCACCGATATCAGTATACAATGCACAGGGATAAACACTTGAGGAAGCAACATATCCATCTTATGGGTCATTACACTACACCATATCAGCTTACATATCTTACAGATGTCAGATCATCTAATAACCCCCCCCAGCAAAGACAGTAACCCAGAAGTAGCTTATAGATGTTTTTGCAAAATAAGCACCTGAAGTAGAGGCCCAGATGAAATACCTATAATAATCATAAATTCACACTCAGCACTCCACTCTCATCAAAAAGGGACCGAGGTACTGGGTAACTCACTCTTTACCCGCTAGGTAGCTCTGATATAGACTCCAAATGGTGGCCGGCTCTGAGGGGGGAGTAGTTTGCTATATAATTCAGATTGCGTGTTGCAATAAAACATATCTCTTGACCATTGAGCCATAGTGGGAGATGGTCCTCGAGCCCAACGCATAGCAACTCCCCGTTTAGCTATCAACAATCCCATGTCAACTAAGCATCTTATATCTTTCCGGATTCGCTTAGAGTAACCAAGGAGAGTGAGCAAGGGGTCCGGTTCCAGGGACTCTCCTGTAATAACGCTTAATTTTTTAAATATTAAAAATCAATAATTGGCTATGTCAGGGCATATCCAAGCTAAATGTAGGAATCCCGCTGGTTCCACACCACATCTCTCACACTTCGCTCTGTCCCGGAGACCGTATCTATGAAGTCAGGATGGGGCATAATAAACTCTATTGAGAAATTTATATTGGATGAGTCGGTGCTGGCCATTTAGGGAAATATGTTGTGTTGCTTCGCAACAATAGCGCCATGTGTCATCATCTAGCATGACCCCCAAGTCGATCTGCCACTCAGCCTGACTTTA
Organism: Calotriton arnoldi; assembly: GCA_963921515.1. Classification (NCBI taxonomy): domain Eukaryota; kingdom Metazoa; phylum Chordata; class Amphibia; order Caudata; family Salamandridae; genus Calotriton; species Calotriton arnoldi. Next base: position 631,097 of record CAWUFW010002954.1, read on the forward strand.
GTGAAGAAGTTCTTACGATAACCCTGTACCATGCTATAGATACCAGAGACAATTTTACAAGTGGATTCCTTCCGTAACATTTAACATTAAGGAAAAAGGAGCCACTTCTGGTGGCTCCAACATTTCCTCACCAAGCGTATCGCAGAGTGCATGCCTGACCGTGTAGAAATGGAACATCGTGAGTGTGGAGACATCCTGCCTTTCTAAGAGTATCTCCTCCCAGCCACGACCCCTTCCGTCTTCGAATAAGTCGCCTATTTTGGAGATATCGAGTAGCGCCAGGGTGCGCAGCACCTCAGGCTCACCAAATACCGGCAGCCACAGACAACATTCAATTGGCATGAGTGGGGAATACAAAATAGAGGCAGCTTGTCGTTTTAGTAGATCCTGCCAAGCATGTGTGGTGACATTTATAGAGTCTAAAGTGCCTGGGCGTCTGGCAGGTGCCCAAAACAGTAGTGCAGTCAAATGGGAGGGAGCAGCCACAACCCTTTCAATATTTAGGTGAGGGTAGATTGTTGATGTAGCCAATAATAGGCATGCAAGCTTTGTGCCACACAATAGTAAAGCTCCAGATCCAGAGCACCAAGCCCTCCCATTGAAAACGGCAACGTAAGGGTATCCCACTTGACCCGAGGCTGTTTACCAGCCCAAGCCAACCTGACCAATAGAGACTTGATAAATTTTAAAAAATGGGCTGGGAGGACCATAGGAATATTTAAAAACAAAAACAAGAATCTAGGCAACACTACCATTTTCATCAAGAGATACGTCCAAGGAGGGACAGACTAAACCTGAGGTTACCACTCCACAACACAGACTACCATACCACATAATTACTCTCCATAACACATAATCCCACTCTACATAACTCCTATACACTAAATAACATACTTTCTATCCACATAATTTTACTGCACAACATACCACATAATTCCACTACACACAAAGTACATCCACTCCACTCCGAAAAACATTAGTAAAAAACTTTTAGATTTACAACGCCAATAGCTCTAACTCTTGTAAATGCGAGACCTATTACATTACAAGTGCTTCGTTAACTGATAGTCGCGTTTGCAGTGTGGAGGAGAAAGGGGGCTGGGCCTCCAACCAGCGCTCAGGAATTCCGCTGCTTAGGACTTACAGGAGGTACCAGGAGGGCTTCTTGGCCCCCAAAGTCCCTCAGGAGTAAAGTGGACTTCATCCCCCAACCAGTACTGTGCCAGAAGGTGCGTTTGCAGAGTGGTGGAGAAAGGGGGGGCGTGGCCTCTGAAGGCCTCTTAGTAATCCCACTGTGTGGGACTTAGTGGAGGTAACAGGAGAGGTAGTTGGCCCCCAAGGAAAACCTTGAGGGCCAACTACCCCTCCTATTACCTCCAGTAAGTCCCAAACAGCAGCATTGCTAAGTTCTCATAGCAGGCCACACCACCTTTCCCCACCACTTTGCAAACACACTCCCTGGAATGCTCTTGCATGGGGATTAAAGTCCACTTTGCTGCTGGGGGTCCTTAGGGGCCAACTAGCCTACCTGTTACTTCCAGTAAGCCCCACACAGTGAGATTGCTGAGAGGTGGACACAGGCCACACCCCCTTTGTCCACCACTCTGCAAACACTCCTCCTGGTTTGCTCTTGGTTGGGGGTGAAGTCCCCTTGCCTCCTGAGGGTCCCTGGGGGCCAGCTAGCCCTCCTGTTACCTCCAGTAAGCCTCACACAGCTGGATTGCTGAGAGTGGTCCGAGGCCACGCCCCCTTTTTACACCACTCTGCAAACGCGCCGCCTGGCGCACTGCTGCTCGGGGACGAAGTCCACTTCAGTCCTGTTGTCCTCAGGATACAAGGGGACCTCATCACCCCACCAGCCACTGATAATTACTAGGGCCCCATCCCAGTCCATTGTTTTATGCCCATCATACTACCTTGGCCAGGAATTAGCCATGTGCAAATTAGCCTTGGATCTGCTCAACTAGGAGCAGTCCAACCTAAATTGCCAAGCCAATTCCAGCTGAACCTGAACACAAGCAATCCTAGACCAATTTTGGCCCTTGTGGACTTCATCAGTAGATTACAGCTTGGTTTTATTTGCACAGTGAGCATGGGACCCACGTCTGGGCATAGCTATCACACTTGGAGAATCACACTGAGAAACACTAAAAACTGATGGGTGGAATGCTTGATTTTAATCTCTGACACTGGTACTTAATCTTAGCTGCACGTCTCTTCTTTTGTGTCTTTTTTGTTTGCCCACCACACCAACTCAGGCAGGCACATATACAAAACAGCCTTTGTCCTTCTGCAATACGAACAGTCCAACCCAAATCGCAAAACCAGATACCCTCTGTACTGAACACAAGTAACCCCTGAGAGGGCATATTTGGGATTTGTCAGTAAGGTGCACCTTGTTTCCAGTAGCATAGTGACAGAGGTCTCAAGTCTGGGCATGCACATGGCACTTAGGGAGTTATATGGTCTAATGCAAAAAAGCACTGTGGGCAGCAAGGAAGGCATATATGCATGGGTAAAATGATAAGAGATTCAGCTTCAGCCAAAAAGAAAGCTAAAGAATCCCAAGTCTGAGTGGAATGCTCTTTTCACAAACTTACATCTGATCACAGTAAGGCAAACTAACCTGATTTTCTAAGATCCTTGACTAGATATAAGTATGAAGTTTATTCACTGTTAACATCTCGCACAGAATATGATCTTTCATGTCTGTGGCAAAAGCAATAGGAGTGCGAGGGGGAGCTTAAAGGTTGTTGATGGCCCAGTTGAAGGAAATAGAATCTCTTCATACCACACCTGTGGCCTTGGACAACCATGGGTGTTTTCTGACACTTTCGGTTCATATTACAGCTGAAATTGCTTCCTTGTTTAGTAAGCTTTATGCCCTAATTCAAGTAGATGCAACTGCAGAAAACCTGAACATTTTATCACATCTTGATCTCCTGACACTCACAGAGCAATATTGGCAGATTCTGCACAGCAAATCTCTGAAGATGAGCTTAATAGGTGACATGGCTACCTGGAAGGCACCAGGGGGGGATGGATTTTCAGTGGAATGCTGCAAAATCAATAGGCAGAAAGTGGCTCTGCTGATATGTAAGTTGTTTAAGGATGCTAGCAAATATGTTGGCCTAAACCTGAACTTTAACAGGGCCATGATCTCCCTAAATCCCTTGCAATGTGTCAGCTCTAGACTGATCTCATTAATAAATATTGATATGAAAATCCGCGCCATGGTCCTGGCTAATAGGCCAAAGAAGTTTATAACGATCCTGGTTCATCACTTCGACCTACAATTTGTCCAGGATTTTTCTTCTAGTACACATCTGAGAATGCTACTACATATTATCTGGCAAGCTAAGGATGGTTTTGATGAAAGTGTGGCCATATCCTTAAATGCCAAAAGTGTGGTTGCTTGTATGTAATGGGGCTTTTGTTTATTGTCCAGGATAAGTGAGATCTAGTTTGAATTTTATTCATGATTTTCAATGGCTTTAGAGGGAGCACACAACTATGCTGACCTGTGGAGATTTTTTACCTCGCACCTTTGCTGTGTTGAGAAGCTCAAGTGCAGTTGTTGGTTTATATGGGGTTCTCTTTGATCATCTGTTATGACGGCACACCACCAGTAACCTTAGAATCTGGAGTGACAATCACGTGCTGTTATTGCTCTCTGATGAAGACCTGGGGTAGGCTTCCCTAGTGTTATTACAAGAGAGGCTTGTCTTAAATTTGGATTTTTTAAAAGTTTTAAACCATTGGCATTCGTCCCCAGCCAGATTACAGACAACAAAGGCATGCCCTAATTCTATGTACTGGAGATGTTCCTGCGGCGACATTGTACACATCCTATAGGAATACCCAAATTTAACACAGAATTTCTCAACAGTTTGGGACAAAATAAAGGATTGCCTGCATGGATGGCTGCATGATACGTCCATCACCCCTGACATCCCTCACCTAAATAGCAGATGGTTCTCTGCACCTTTGGCAGTCGCCCAGTCAGGCATCCTGAGACTGTGGAGAGTGAGAGCAGTCCTGATTTACGAGCTGTGGCTGAAAGATGGTTTGCCATGGACTTTGTTTTGAGTTTGGAGTCAGAACACCTTATGAAGTTGTGACAGCTGATGCTATAAGGATGTCACCCCCTGTGGCTGGGTGTAACATGTGAGATCTTCAAGTTTGCACTGTGCAGGCAGACTGGGAAATGCGGGGATGCTGGGCCATGAAGACACCAGTGTTTGGGACGTTGATTTGTTTTAATTGAGAGAGTACTCTATTGCTTTAAATGTGGTATGGTGGGGGGGTGGTTGAGATCAGTGGCACTGGACAAGATTGGGTGATGTTGCTACCACGATTGCTTGATATGTCACCTTACGTAATTTTGAATTACATACTTGAACATGTCGTATTTCTTTGCTTTAATAAAAAAACTATTTCCAAAACAGACATGCTGGGACTGGCCGCCGGCCCGCCATGTGCGTAATGGGGAAAAAAACAATCACTGCACAACACAGTTATTCAGGATGGTTGAGTAGGCCAAGTGAGCCACAATACTTGTGTTGCACGAGCACTCAGTGGCAAGCCCTGCGATAGCAGGTTCCCCTTGTAATTATAGACTGTGCATGCTACGTAAGCCTGTTGTGTGTCTGCCATTTGCAAACTGCCCTTGTCAAATTTGCAACAGGCCTTTTTCATAAATGCTCACTCCTTTCTGTTCAAAATTCAATACTTAGAAGAATTAGATTTTTTAAGCTTTCCGGAATCTTTACACTTATTAGTTGGTATAATACCACTACCTCTGAAAACTTGAAGAAATTAGTTACATTTTGTTTTGACAGGGAATGGATGGAAAACAAAACAGCATTGTGAGCAACAAAGTGCTTTGCTCTGTGTCCTGCAGCTGAACTGAGTGCCACACAGACAGCCCCAATTAGAGCGTTATGCTTGCTTTAGCAGACACAATTTAACTCGCTTGTCAGACACAAGCGGAAGATTCTATTTCGGTCTTTGAAAGGAACAGCATTTCAAAGGAATTCACTTTTGTCGTTTCTGTAAGAACAAACGAGCCACATATTCGAATGTGGTGATACACTTCCAGCGCATGCGGACTTCACAGTGAGGACGAATAGCAGCATTACGTGGTGGCAAAACGTACTTCACTAGTTGCCGATGTTTTCAATGTTATTCTTTATGTCTACAATGTTCTATCAGGCTTTGAACATTCACCCACAATGCATAGAATGAAACTAGTGTGCTGAAGTACCCGATTTTTTCTATTTTGTAAACATTTGACACACTTCTGGTATATATCATAATCACTGATTAAATACATGAGTATAATAAATAAAGCCCCGGGGAGGTGGCAGTTCCTGGGGTTGTGGGGGCCCCCACGGGCCCCCGCATATCATTTTCTCATTGCCCCTGAGACATGGCCCACCTGGGGGCTCAAAGAAACGAAGCACTGGAGTCCGCGCTTCGTTTAAAAAAAAAACGTTGTCAGGATTCGCGCACTCAGCGTGAATTCGGCCGATTTTTCTTTTTAAAAAATGCTTTTTTTGGCCCTAGGGTCCTTGTGGGACACCCTACTCCTTGAGCAGGCCTAGGGGCTCAGGGTGTTTCTACCCTGCCCCCTTTTCTTGTTTTTCATCTTTTTTTCTGTTTTCTTGTGACTCGGTTACCGAGTCACAAGATGGCTGCCAACACTTCCTGGTTTGGAGTAATGGCAGCCAATCAGAAGTCAGCTCATGCTCGGGAGGGTTCGCGAATCCTCCTCGGTGCTCGGATATCGATATTTTAATTTTTTTAATTGCTCAGCAACTACTGAACGGATTTACACCATTTAAAAAAAGGTTGCATTCTGAACCAAGAGCTAACTTTTGCCAAATTTGGTGTAATTCCGTTTAGCAGTTCGGGCTGTAAACTGTTCCAAAATCTCCTATGGAAATTAACATGGAGAAAACACGTTTTGGGACCCCCTTTTTCTCAGCCTCTGCTTGACGAATCACCCCCAAACTTTCAAGACAGGAGCTGACCGGAGCGGGCCATTCGTTTTGAAATTGTCGCGAAGATTCGTCAACTGGCGCCAAAGATATTGGCAAATCAAAAAACGCTTTTCCTATGGATAATAGGTCCTAACTATAACTACCTACTGGCGACTGCCAGTGGGTAATATATATATATATATATATATATCATATTTAAACTTTTTAGAAACACTCAGTCACTGGATGATGTCATCAGCATCAGTGATGTCATTTGAGTTGTCATCAGTGATGTCATCAGTGGTGTCACTGACCATGTCATGAGTGATGTAATACGTGATGTCATCAGCAGTGCTTTGCGGGGGCGTGAGTTATAGTTAGCTCAACTAACTATAACGGACGAGTTTCTCTGGTTTTGTACGAAAGAAATGTCCAACTAACTATAACGTCCCTGAAACCTGTGGTTTTTTCAGTGAATTTCTATGGTTTTTTAAATGCTAATTTCTAACTATAACGTCCCTGAAACCTATGTTTTTTTTAGTGAATATACACATATATATATATATATATATATATATATATATATATTATCTACTGGCGGTCGCCAGTAGATAGTTATAGTTACAACCTATTATCCATAGGAAATCCGCGACATTCTATTTGAAATAACTCTCTTGCCGGTTGACGTATCTTCGCAAAATTTTCAAACTTTGTGGGGCGCTCCGGTCCGCTCCTTCCCTGAAAGTCTCGGGGGATTTGTCAAGCGGGGGCCGAGAAAAAGGGGGTCCCAAAACGCGTTTTCCCCATGCAATTTTCCATAGGAAACTTTAGACACGGCTACAGCCCGAACTGCTGAACGGAATTACACCAAATTTGGCAAAGAGGTAGTTCTTGGTTCAGAAAGAACCCTTTTGTTAAATGGTGTAAATCCGTTCAGTAGTTGCTGAGAAAATCAAAAGTAAAAAGATAGATATATCTATGGCCGAGTAGGGTCCGCGTACCCTCAGCGCACCCTGCGCGCACCGTCCCGATCACGAGCTGCATGTTAATTGGCTGTCAGCTGGCTGTCAACATTCCGATTCAGGAAATGTTGGCAGCCATTTTGTCCCTCGGTAGAACCGAGGACAGAAACAAGTGCGCAAAGCGCACAAAGGGGACAGGGTAGAAACACCCTGACCCCCTAGGTTTGCTCAGGGGGTCCCACAAGGACCCCTGGGCAAAAAAATAAAAATATTTTTTTAAAAATCGGCAGGATGCGCTCAGGGTGCGCGAATCCTGCTGAAAAAAAATCGAGCGCGGTCTCCCGCGCTTCGATTGCATTTTGCCCCGGGTGGCCCAAGTCCCGGGGGCATGGTGGGGGTGGGTATATTGTTTGTATGGGGGCCTCAAGGGGCCCCCAAGCCCCGAGGACCGCCACCCCCGGGGCTTTATAAAAAAATGGTGTGGGAGGGCTCTCCTGCCCTCCCGCAGCCCCGGGACCGCCACCCCCGGGGACCGCCACCCCCGGGGCTTCTTTTTTAAAATAAATAAGGTGTGGGGGGCTCCAGCCCCCACACGCCCCGGGACCACCACCTCCCCGGGGCACTTAGAAAATAAATGTGGGGGTCCATTACGGACCCCCAGAGCCCCGGGGACCACCACCTCCCCGGGGCTGTGCAATTTAAGGGAGGGGGGCCGCGCGTCATCAGTGATGTCATCAGTGATGTCACTGACCATGTCATGAGTGATGTAATATGTGACGTCATCAGCAGTGCATTGCGGGGGCGCGAGTTATAGTTAGCTGAACTAACTATAACGAGGGAATTTCACGGGTTTTGTACGAGTGAAATGTCCAACTAACTATAACTGTCCCTAAAACCTATGGTTTTTTCTGTGAATTTCAAAGGTTTTTTAAATGCTAATTTGTAACTATAACATATCTGAAACCTATGGTTTTTTCAGTGAATTTCAATGGTTTTTTAAATGCTAATTTGTAACTATAACTGTCCCTAAAACCTATGGTTTTTTCAGTGAATATATATATATATATATATATATATATATATATATATATATTTTTTTTCACTGAAAAAACAGAGTTTACAGGGATGTTATAGTTCGGCTCAGATTTCACTCATACAAAACCATTGAAATTTAGCAGTTATAGCTACCTGAGCTAACTATAACTTATGCCCCTACAATGCACTGCTTACGACCTCACATATTACATCATTCATGACATGGTCAGCGACATCACTCATGACATCACCGATGAAATCTCAAATGACATCACTGATGACATCATCAAGTGAGTGTGAGTGTTTTTAAGAGTTTATGAGTGTTAAACATTTATACTAACCTAACACATAAGTTAGATTAGTATACTAGCTGTACTACTAATGAGCTATACTATTTCTGAAATGTGTGATCTGAGTGGGAGTGTGACTGTCTGTTTCAGTGTGGGAGTGGCTGTATGGGTGTTTGAGAGCATGCATGAGTGACTGTACGGGTGAGTGATTGGATTTCTGACTAGTTCTGTAGATGTGTGTGTGGTTGTGTCAGTGGTTATATGGGTGTTTGTGTGGGTATCTGAGTGGATGTATGGGTGTGAGAGTGGGTGTGTGAGTGAGTGGATTTGTGGGTGTGAAAACATGTGTGTGAGTGGATGTATGTGTGTGTGAGTGGCTGTATGGGCTGTGAAAGGCTGTATGGGTATATACCAAGATATGTGATATGTGATATGTAAGTAGCTGTGCTGGTGAGTGAATGGGTGTGTGAGTGATTATGTTGGTGATTGAGTTTGTCAGTGACTGTATGGGTGAGTGAGTGTCTGTATGAGGGACTGTATGGGTGAGTGAGTGGGTTTTTTATGACTGTATGAGTAAGTGAGTGAGTGAGTGACTGGTTGTGTAAGTAGCTGTATGGGTGAGTGAGTGAGTGTTTGGTTAATTGAGTTGATGTGTGAGTAGTTGCATTGGAGAGTGAGTGTCTCTGTGAATGATTGTATGGATGAGTGAACAGATATGGGAGTGCTTGTATGGATGTGTGAATGGGTATGTAAGTGGTTGTTTGGGTGTTTGAGTGAGTATGTGAGTGTTTGTAAGGGGGAGTGGATGTGTTGAGAGATTGTATGGGTACAGGAGTGGGTATTTGATTGGCTATATATCTGAATATATCTGTGTGTGAGTAGCTGTATGGGTGAGTGTATGGCTGTGTGGTCGAGTGACTGGTTGTATGAGTGACTGTGTGGTAGAGTGAGTGGTTGTTCGAGTGCCTGTATGAGTGAGTGAGTGGCTGTTTGAGTGGGGCTATGGATGAGTGAATGGTTGTGTGAGTACTTGTATGAGTCTGCGTATTGGTATGTAAGGGGTTGTGTGGGTGTGTGAGTGGGAATATGAGAGGTTGTATGGGTGTGTGAGTGGGTGTGTGAATGGTTCTGTGGATGATGTCATCAGTGATGTCATTTGAGATGTTATCAGTGATTTCATCAGTGATGTCAGTGACCATGTCATGAGTGATGTAATATGTGATGTCATAAGCAGTGCATTGCGGGGGCATAAATTATAGTTAGCTCAGGTAACTATAACTGCTGAGTAACATCTGAGCCTAATTATAATGTGCCTGTAACCTTCGTTTTTTTTCACAGAAATTCAATGGTTTTTATCATTCTATTTCCAAACTATAACGTCCCTGTAAACTTTGTTTTTTAAGTGAATTTGTATTGTTTTTTCACTACTAGGCAAGTTTGCAGAGTGGTCGAGAAAAGGGGTGGGGCCTCCGATGAGCTGTCAGCAATTCTGCTGTGTGGGACTTACTGGAGGTAACAAGAGGGATTGTTGGCCCTCAAGGGCCCTCGGCATCAAAGGAGACTTCATCCCCCAAAAAGTAGTGCAACAGAAGGTGTGTTTGCAGAGTGGTGGAGAAATGGGGCACGCCTCAGATGACCTTTCAGCAATCCTGCTATTTGGGACTTACTGGAGGAAGGAGGAGAGGTCACTGACCCCCAAGGAGCCTCAGCAGCCAAGGTACCTTCATCCCCCAACCAGTAGTGCACCAGGAGGCATGTTCTCGGAGTAGTGGAGAAAGGGGACGGGGCCTTGGATCACCTCTCAGCAATCCTGCTATGTTGGATTTACTGGAGGTAACAGGAGGGGTTGTTGGCCCCCAAGGACCCTCACCATCCAAGGAGACTTCATCCCCCAACAAGTTGCCTGCCAGGAGGCCCCTTTGCAGAGTGGTTGAGAAAGGGGACGAGGCCTCCAGTATCTTCCCCAGGCCCGGCCTTTTAAAAACAAGCACTTATAATGCAATAGGTCTCGCATTTGCGTGAGTTTAAGCTATTGGCATTGTAAATGACAATGCCTTTTATTTATGTTTTAAAAATCAACAGATCAATAAAAGGAATTGTCATTTACAATGCCAACAGCTCAAACTCTCGTAAATGCGTGACCTATTGCATTGCAAATGCTTGTTCTTGTAGGCAGTCAGTTACAGGTTAAACAGCCCAGTGGGTGACGACAAGATATAGTGTGAAAGCTTTTCAAATAAGAATGCCAGCATCTCACTACTAATGAGCTAGCATTAAAACTCCTTAAACATATGAGCACGCTAAAGAGATATTTACCAGAACAATGCGAGCAGTGAAATGCAAAGTGTCTGAGGAGACACTGAGATAAAAAAACAATGTGATGCCACCCCTCTTTCCCAACTCATCCTAGGCCTAAAGGTTGGGGTGAATTAGGTAGAGAGCCTGAAATGGGTCCTGCATTGAACAACTGCAGCACTTGCTGTGGGTGCTGCCCCATGAAGGCCGCCAGTGACACACTGCCACATATTATACTGCACACATGGATTGAAAATGAATAGTGGAGGGATAGAAGAGGGAACCACAGAAACACATTCCATCGGCCCAATAATGTCACTTTGCCGATTTGCAAACTTGTGAAATGCAAAAATAAAATTAAGTTCCTGGTCTTTTTCTTGTAGGCAGTCAAACCAAAGGTTGAACAGCCCAGTAGGTGACAGGAAAAGATATAGGCTGATAGCTTTTTTCCCCCTCAGAGTTTTATATAGAGCGAACTAGACCTGAAGGTATCAGAGCGCTTTACATGAGCACCAGTTGCGTTACAGACGGACAAATTCATTTTTGTTAGGCATGGGCAGATTAAATGATTTGCCCAGAATTACAGGATGTTGAGCATCTTTGCAGAGACTCAAAAGGTCTGATAACATAGTTTCCAGATTAAAAATTCCATAGCGGTCTATTATTTATAGTCAGTATACAACCATATTTCACGTACAGTGAGTGTGTACTGCTTGCATCGGCGTCTCTGGGGCATTTTATTTATTTTAGTAGGGTATAGCCCCACAGCAATCCGTGAAAAGGGTCACCTATAAGATGCGCTCTTCTCGGAAATAGGGATGCTTTATTTATGGTGATCAAACCACAATGATGTTTTTGAACTCTGAGCATCTTTCTGTCTTTTTATGCTTTATTCTGCGCCCGACTGTTTCATACAATTGCCTAAGTGTCATTTAATCCCCTTATGTGTTATATTATTAGGCACAGTCATCTTTCGAAGTGCACTCATCTCTCTTACATACAGTGGACATAAGCAACCCCTTTGCAGCCCCCAGTCTTACATGAGTAGCTGCAAACAGGATGCAGCCCGCATCACTTTTTCGAATACAGAATGAGTGTTATAAATAATTATTTCTCAGAGGCAGCGGCTGAAAAGCTGTAGGTCTGATAACATAGTTTCCGGGATTAACAATTCCATAGTTGTCTATGATTTATAGTCAGTGTAGAACCATATTTCACGTACAGGGAGTGTCAGGTGTGCAACGCCCATTGGGCTCAAAGGGCTTCAGCCCCCCCTGTCGTGTGTGGCAGCCTGGACTGAGACAGCTTCCCGGGCACACACACAGCCGCACCTGAGTACTTCACAGGTCTTTAAAAGACCACTTGCTTGTTAATGAGGCTTTGTTGTTTTTTCACCCTTTCTTAGAGCCCCTTCATCTTCACTCTGCCTATTGCTGGAAGAATTAGTCCCCCCAAAATATTTACTTTGCCCCCCGAAATTTGGATCTAGCTGCGCCTCTGGTGAGTGTGTACTGCTTGCATTGGTGTCTCTGGGGCATTTTATTTATTTTAGTAGGGTATAGCCTCACAGCAATCTGTGAAAAAGGTCACCTATATAACATGCGCTCTTCTGGGAAACAGGGATGCTTTATTTATGGCGATCAAACCACAATGGTGTTTTTGAACTCTGCGCATCTTTCTGTCTTTTTATGCTTTATTCTGCACCCGACGGTTTCATACAATTGCCTAATCATTACATTTATCCCCATATGTGTTATATTATTGGGCACAGGTTTACACTTCTGCCCACACATGCAGCTTTGTAATGGCCAGGAATAAATAAATACCTATATCGTTGGTACACACAATTAAATATCCCCAATGATTTAGCAAAAATGCACCACAGTGCTGCGAGCACTTCATAACAACATGTTTACTTTGGGAGGGGAAAAGTAAAATTTCTAACAACAGGAACGCATTGCATTGCGAAGCATGGTGAGAGATTGTGGGCATGCTGTCTATGTCAACTTTTTTTGTATTTTAGTGCCCTGTCTAGATTACAAAACCGGCGAGGTCCATCCACGTTTTCCTAAAAGTGTAAATCTAGTATCCAAAACGTAGCAAGAGACCGAAAGCAGGCACACTTTTAATAAATGCACGAACATTCTGCATGTTTGAGTCAGTGATAGTACTAAAATACATAAGACACTGAAGAACACACATTTCCGGAGTAGGAAACAAAAAAGTAGTCCCAAAAGGAACATATTAACAATTGCAGCGTAAAGAAACTGTTCTTGGCCGGTGCTCCCATGCGAAACACGGGACGTGATGTATCGGGAGCACCAACCAAAGAGGAGTCTACAAAGAAGACTGACGCAGGAGTCAGCCTATGGTAAGCAGCAAGGGGGATTACACACGGTATATTGACTACAAAACGTCGTGCAGACAGTGCATGCGTGCTGATGCTGGACCTAAAAAATGTTTAACAGAGGAGGAGGCTGCATGGCCCCCTCCCCAGGCCAATTTCAGCCTTCGGCCTTTTTCCAATTTATTTAAAAAAAAAAATTCTAATGGGGGCCTGGCCATTTTGCAATGGTGATAAGGACCAATTTTGGCCCTGAGGACCACATATCTCGGGGCCTGGCCTTTTTTATATGTAGATTTATAATAGGGGAGGGGACCTGCATGGCCCCCCTCCCTGGACCTGTTTCATCCCCAGAGACCCCATCCCCTGGGGCTCGGCCATTTAGGAATGGGGGAGGGGGACTGTGTGGCCCCCTCCCCGGGCCGTCCCCTTCCCCCAGGGCCTGGCCATGTTTCTCTGGATGCCCCGGGCATTCAGTTTGCCGTGGGACCACGGGGGAGCTTCAACGCCCCCATGGTCCCGGCCAGCTCTCCACATCCTGCAGGAGCCATCATTGCTATCAGGCACAGGGTGCTGCTAAACATGAAGCTCCCTGTGTCTGAAAGCAATTCATCTGTTTCCCTGCTCGATTGACAGCTGGCAGGGAAACAGACAAATGCTCCACTTCCAGCAAGCAAGAGCATTTCTCCACTCTTGCATGCTGGAAGTGGACTGTTTGAAGAGAGCAGTTAAAGCTTCTGCCAAGCCACAACAAACAGCTATGTCCCAGGTTGGGCACTGCAGGCCATAGCAGGAGCCAGCCCTGGGGGGTGATAGTCCCCAGGGCAATTTGTGGCCTCAGGAGGGGGGCTGCGTGGCTCCCTTTCTTTGAAATAGATGGGCCGACCCCGGGGAGGTTGTGGTCCCTGGGGCCATTTATGCCCCGGTAGGGGGCCGCCCTGCATCCCTCCCACTTTTAATGATAATTTAACAGACATTGGGTTGTAGTAGTGTTTCTCAATGGGAATGAACATGGGGAAAACGTGTTTTGGGACCTCCCTTTTTCTCGGCCACCGCTTGATGGATTGATCAAGACAGCAGCTTGGAGTGAGCGCCATACTAGTCTTGAAAATTTTGCGAGGATTTGTTAAATGACACCGCAGTGTCTGCAGTGTACGCAGTGGGGGGCTCATAAGGCCCCCCACTTAGGCTTGCAAAAAGGCCCTGGGACCACCACCTCCCCGGGGCTGCAAACAATAAAAATAGGGGGGTCCCACTCAGCCTCCCAGCTGCCCCGGGGCACACCACCTGCCCAGTAAACACTGTTTTTTTAAAGAAATGTGGGAGAGGCCCTACGGCCTTCCCCGCCGCCTCGTGGACTGCCACTTCCCCAGGGCACATAGATTATTTTTTTTAAAAGCGGGGAGGCGGGCACTGCGACCTCTCTGAGGAATACTGTTTTTAAATGAAATCCGGGGGAGGACGTAGGGCCCGTGGCCTGCCACCTCCCGGGGCACATAGATTATTTAAAAAAATGGGGGGAGGCCCTAAGGCCTCCCTCGCTGCACCAGGGACAGTCACCTCCCTGGGGCACACAGTTTTTAAATGAAATGCTGGAGAGGCCGATGGCCTCCCCCACTGCCCTAGGAGCCGCCACCTACCTAGGGCACAAGTACAACAATGAAGGGGGTCCGTTACAGACCCCCGGTCCTGGAGATTACCACCTCCGCAGAGCTAAAGTTAACATTGGAGGTGGGCCACAACCCCCCCCCTGGAGCCCTAGATGGCCCAGGGGACCAGCAGCCCCCAGGGCTGGCTCCAGCAATATCCCGGTGTGCCCGCCCCCAGGATATTGCACATTACTATGGCTTTAACCAATAGCAAACACTCTGCTTTCAGCAAGCGAGAGAAGAGAATGCTCTTTCTTGCAGAAAGCAGAGCATGTCTATTTCCTTGACTGCTGTCAAGAAAGCAGGGAAACAGACATTGTTTTGAGATCGAGGGAGCTGCATCTTAGCAGTTCCCTGGGTCTCAAAGCAATGCTGGCTCTTTCAAGAAGCGGGGAGATGGCAAGGACCACGGGGTCCTTCAGTCTCCCCCCGCAGACCCCAACGAAGTGGCCAGGCCAGGGGGTTTGGGTCCCCGGGGCAAATATCTGCGGTGGGGGGTGTATTAAGGCCTGGCCCCGGGGGATTGCGGTCCCTGAGCCGAAATCGAACCGGGCGGGGGTTACACGGCCCCTCCCTTGTTATCTTTTTAATGTATTTTTAAAAAGGGGCAGGCCCTGGGGGATGGGGTCCCTGGGGCTGAAAATGGCCCAGGAGGTGGGGCTACGCGGCCCCACATCCTAAAAAATAAAAATAAAAAAAGCTGGCAACTCTTCAGTGGCTCGCCCCCTTTCTCCATCACTCTGCACATGCACCTCCTGGGGTGCTGCTGGGTGGGGGTTGAAATCCCCTTGGCTGCTAAGGGTCCTGAAGGGCCAACAAGACCTCCTGTTTTCTCCAGTAAGCCCCACACAGTGGTATTGCTGAGAGGAGGTCAGAGGCCACGCCCAATTTTCCACCACTCTCGGTGCACTGCTGATGCCATCTTAAGACTCGGAACTCAGGACCGAGCCCTAAAAAAAGTAAAAAGAGACACAGGGGGCAGGGTAGGGATACCCTGACTCACAAGGCCTGGTGGTGGGGTGCCAAAGGAACCCCGCCTGGGTCCCAAAATGTTTTTTTAAAAATGTTTCTACAAATTTACAGGCGACCCCCCCTCCCCAGTCCGATTCCACCCTGGGACCCCATCCTCTGGGGTCTGGCCATGTTGTTACGGGAGAGGGGCACGTGGCCCCCTCCTCATGCCCTTTTTGGTCCCAGGATACCATCCCCTGAGGCCAGGCCATGTTTTTATGGGAGAGGGGGGGACGTGGCCCCATTTCCCAGGCCAATTTCAGTCCTAGAGACCCCATCTCCTATGGCCCGGCCAATTTTCAGAAAGGGAGGTGGGCATGTGGTTTTGCCTTCATGGGACAATTTTGGTTCCGGTGACCCCACCCTCCCAGGCCCAGCTGTTTTTCATGAGGGGGAGGCAGGGATGTAGCTCCCCTCCCTGGGCCGATTTAGACCCACGGACCCCATCCCCCAGGGCTGTGCCAAATATCCAAAGTGGGAGGTGGGCTGTGTGGCTCCACAGAGCCAGTTTTGGTCCCTGGGTTCTGTCCCCATCTGCAAAGGGGAGGGGGGCCAGGCAGCCCCCTCCCTGAGACATTAATGGCCTTGGGGACCCCATCCCCCAGGCTCATTGCTGGGGAGACCACCCCAGTACATAGCAGTTTCCCTGTCCACACTGGCATGGGCTGTGAAACCTGTGTTTGCTCTCACTTGACAGAAGCAATTTCATATCTCCTGCAAAGCAGTATCATACACCAAGTCCGCTCCCAGTGGGTGGTAGCTTGAAAAATGCTCAGCATGCTGCATGCTATGAGCCCCCTTTTCATCTGTTTCCCTGCCTGCAGTAAAGCGGGCAGGGAAACAGATGAAAAGATTGCCCCCGCCTGAAGGGAGCAACATTTTTAGCTGCTACCTGCAGGTGGGAGCACTGCCGGCTGGCTGGGGTCACAGGGGCCTTTGGGGCTCCTCCCATGAACCCCAACAAAAGTGTGGTGGGTGCCCTGTTGGGCACCAAGATACTCACCCTTTGTTGGCCAGGCCCGGTTGATGGCGTCCCTCAGGCTGAAATCGGCCCAGGAATGGGGGCTGTGTGTCCCCCTCCCCTGTTTCAGATGCGACCAGGCCCTGGGTATCGGGTTACTGGGGCCAAAATCAGCTTAGGGAGGGGGGCTGCATGTCTCCCTCCACCTTCAAGTATGCTGTTGGGCCCCAAGGGCCCCTCCCCCATAAACATGTTGGCGGGCCCTAGGGGATGGGGTCCCCTTGGCCAAAAGTGGCCTGGGGAGGGGGACCCGTGCCCCACTCCACCTAAAAGATGTGCTGGGCATTGGGAGATGGGGTCCAAAATTGAACAGGGGAGGGGGGTCATGTGTCTCACTCCCATTCATTTTAGGAGGGGATGGTGGCCATGTGCCTTTTGCCCCATCATATATGGGGCAGAGGATGGGGTCCCCGGAGCTACAATCGGCACATGGCCTCCCTCCCCTTAAATATGTTGCTGGGCTCCAGAGGATGGGGTGCCTGGGGCTAAAAGTGGCCCTGGAGGTGAGTCACATGCCCCCTCCACCTAAAACAAGTGCTGGGCCCCGGGGGATGCGGTCCCCAGGGTCAAAAGCAGCCTGGGAGGGGGGCCATGTGCTCCCATCCCCCATAAAAATGTGCCCGGTCCCAGGGAATGGGTCCAAAATCTACCCAGGGAGAGGGGCCGTGTGTTCCACTCCCCTTAATTTGAGTAAATGGCCCTGGGGTGCCTAGGGCCATAATAGGTTCAGGGAGGTGAAGCACCCACTGCCACTTCACCTACCACAGCACACACACTAGCTCAACAACCAGCCCCATCCTGAGCACACCACAGATTCCACCTGAACAAAAACACCAACTTGCATGCACCCTTCGCAACACACACTCACTATGCAAACACACCATTGAGATTTAGGACATCATCTCCACACTCACACCTGGCGTCCTCTTCCTCACTGAGACCTGGATCAACCCCACTTCTGTGCCCAACATCGCAATACCCAAAGGATACAAGATCACCCACCTCGACCGCAACAACAAGCCTGGCAGAGGGATCGCCATCATACACAAGGACTACATCCGATGCACCACCACAAATGACTTGTCTGCACGAGGCAGTTGGTGCTGACTCTCTGAGATGAATGGTGCGCATAATTTTCTTGTGGAATAGAACTCTGGGATATTAGTCCGGCGGGGTTGGATAGTAGAGCATATGCATCACCGCTCTACAGAGAGCACACAAAGGATATGATTGAGTGGTTAGTCTTCTCCTGGCGAACATGAAAGTGTATAAAGTTCCTCAAATTGTACAGAAACTTTGTTCGGTGACCGTGGAGGGAATTGTATAATTGTTCGGGATGTGACAAGTGCTTGTTCCAGTATAGGCTGTTGAGGTTCATTAAGACATCCTAAGATTACATTTGGCATACCCTTGAAGCAAATTATACACCCCTTAACATACTCCTGAATGGTAGTGAGCCAGATGACTTAGTCCTGAAGATACCCTTTTACTCACACTGGGTCTAAAACATCTAAATATTTCTCTCCCTTGTTTGCCGGATTAAATTTGGATCTACCAGATTGTGTAATTGTTTACGCACATGTATACCAAAAATCATGTACTGAACCAAGGAAAGTACACAGTGTCTTATGTATAAGCTTTTATATATTTATACACTCACTTAAGCATTGCTTAATCTGCCCTTTTGTTATTAACTCTCGCTGAAAATTGCCCATACATTGAATAATATATACTAGCAACGGAAACCCTCTCAGTCTGGGTGCTGTTGTTTGTTCTTCTACTGGGTTGTCAAAATAATACATTGAGTGGTGGTTTCCCAAAATATTTTGAAGGGGATTCCTACATGACAAAAGAGACCCACAGCACACTTTGTTTATGTAGCCACCACAAATGACCACATCACCCCGACCATGGAGCACCTCAATTTCTGGCTCCAAACAGACAGCAAAACCACCATCATAGGCACCCTTGCCTAACGTCCTACGGTACCACATCCAGCCTTCTGCAACCTTATTGCCAACTTCATTGCCCCCTCGCCATAGATTATAACAACAACATTTACCTCAGCGACCAAAACTTCTATCTCGATGACCACAAAGACATCAATATTACCAGCCTCCTCCACAATATAAATGACATCGGACTCACCCAACTCATCCATGACCCCATGTACACTGCAGGCTACACGCTAGACCCTATCTTCACCTCCAGTGACCGCGTCAGGTACAGCCACACCACGGAACTCACCTGGACTGACCACTCCATTGTCCACTTCAACATCACCAGTTCACAGGCCCCTGCCCACAGTCTGTCCAATGCTCCCCACTGCAGCTGTTGCAATGTCTCAAAGGACACATGGATTTACGCCCTCAACACCACCTACTTCATCTCCTTCAACAACCTAGATTAGAACATCAGAAACTTCAACAATTGGATCACAACTGCACTGAAAGTGTTGGTCCCATCGGCAACAATACCAAGCAGTCTAGCTGGTACACTGAAGACCTCAGAACCGCTAAACAACAGTGTAAACAACTGGAAAGAAGATGACGCACCAGCAAGGACATGACCAACAAGACCACCTTCAAGACTGCCCTTGACCTCCACCATAGATAGTTGAGAGAATTGAAGAAAAGGGCCTTAGCCTCATGCATCGAATCCAGCTCTAATAACAGCAAAGAACTCTTCAACATATTTAAAGAATTCTCGAACCCCTCAGCTGCAAAAAACAACATTACCCCTCACAGGAACTCTGGGACAACCTTGCAAACGTCTTCCATGACAGGATCAACATCTACAGAAACTTATAACCCCAGCCCAAGGCCCCAACTTCTACAAGTAACACAATAACCCCACTACCACCACAGACAACCGACTAAATGAATGGAGCCAGCTCGCCCCACAGGATACCTCCTCTATTATGAACTCAGTCCACCCAGGGGGCCCAACTAACCCATGCCCTCACCGCATCTTCAACCTAGTCGAAAGCCAGAATCACCCACAGATTCATCACCTTGTTTAACACCCCAATTGCCACAACAACCTTCCCGAGGACTAGAAACATGCAGAAGTCAACGCCCTACTAAAGAAACCATTGGCAGACCCCAGCAAACTCAACAACTACCGACTGCTCTCCTTGCTTCTGTTCTTGGCCAAAGTATTAGTAAGTGCTATTAATTAACAACTCTCTTCACACCTGGAATGGAACCTCCTACTCGGCTCCTCCCAATCTAGGTTTGCAGCAACCACATCACGAGACAGCCCTCATCGCAGCTACCGACGACATCCAATCCCTTGTCTACCAAGGAGAGACTGCAGCTCTGATCCTCCTAGACCTCTTGGCTGCGTTCAATATGATCTTCCACCACACAGTCATCACAAGGATGCACAACATAGGCATCCAAAGAGTCACTCTCAGATGGATCATCTCTTTCCTCACCAGTAGAATGTAAAAAGTCCACCTTCCCCACCTTTACCTCCAAACCCAAGGAAATCATCTGTGGTGTACCCCAAGGATCCTCGCTCAGCCCCATCCACTTCAACACTAATATGACACCACTGGCCAGCATCACCAAAATCCACGGACTCAACATCATATACAACGCAGACAACACACAACTCATCCTCTCCCTCTCTGAAGAGATCACCAAGACCATCTTCCACAACTGCATGACAGATGTTGCCAACTGGATGAAGGACAACTGCCTGAAGCTCAACTCGGACAAGAAAGAAGTACTGATTTTCAGAAACGAAAGCTCTTCGTGGGATGCATCCTGGTGGCGCTCAGAACTCAGACCTACTCCTATTGTAATGTAGTTCCTAGGAATCCCCCAGGACCTGTGCGTTTTGGATGACCTAAACTGAGGGCTTGGTGTCCCAACCGCTTCCAGACACCCCCACAGGATATGTCATCCGTTAGACCAGCTAGCTCTACAGTGCCACTACCATCCCCCTGTATTCTACGGTGGCTTAGGCAGTTTCTGGCAAGCACTGAACATGACAACCCTGATTCCTCAGGGATCGTGGAAAACAGTACAGTATGTTTCGCTCAGACACTCATGCTTGCTTTCTCTCAGAAAATACACAGGATGGTGATTAGGACGTTTCAAAAAGGATTTATTGGTCCAGCAACAGCCTCATGTAAAACATATGTGCTGCGACAATCAGGAGACAGAAGCATACAAAAGTGATTGCTACTACCAATATAGTAAATAGTAGATACATTTCTACCATAGTGCTAATAAGATGAACATAAGCAGTTCAGATAAAAACAGTAGCACTTGCATATTCCTAAAATGCATCCTAAGTAATTTTCCTAAATGAACCTAGCCTAGATATGTATATGTAGCATGTATATGTATATACATGTGTAGCCAAGAAACCCCTAGGGATGAACCAGCCCCCTCACCTGATGGTTGAGAATGAAGGATCCGGTCTCTACTTCGAGAATAATAGCCCGCAAGGGATGTCAGACTGCTGCGTGTCAAAGATTCAGCATGCAGGACACTGCATCAGCTTTGAAGGAATTCTCCTCTCATTTTTACGGGGGATTGAGGGTCTTTTATACTACAGTGGTCCCTCCAGTGTTTTTTCTAGAATACATATGATTTTAAAACAATCATGTATGTTTTGAAAACAATCCTAAATATTTTGAGAGCAATCGCCAATGCTTTTCTAAACAAATGTGATCATGCACAGCTGGCTGTTGGCCAAGGCTGAACAAGTGGTGACCCTTATACAGAATAATTCTGCCATTCCCGGGTACATGCTTTGTACGTCAGATACAGGGATTATGATAGAGTACAGAGAGCACAGTGTCGAAAAGACAGGAGCAAGCTACTAGGTAAAAGGTCACCTGTTTTGAATCGTTATTGTCGTGTGGATGGGACAAATGTATGTAATAAGGGTATACATGACCGGACTATCCTAAAAGGACATGACACTATCCCCACTGACCGCGCTAGGAACCTAGGCATCATTCTGGACAATAAGCTAACCATGGCAACTCAAGTCAACTCCATCTCCTCCTCCTGCTTCTTTATCCTCCATATGCTTTGTAAGGTATTCAAATGGCTACCCTAATGCTCAATACGCATCATCACCCAGGCCCGCATCTCGAGCCGAATGGACCACCAAACGCAGCTCACCTCCTCTGACGAATTCTGACCAAACAGAACGCTGCAGCAGCCAGACTTGTCCTCGATCTACCTAGGTGTACCAACATCACTCCCTACCTCAGGGAACTCCACTGGCTCCCTGTACAGAAAGATGCCAGTTGAAGCTCCAAACCCATGCATACAAGGCCCTACACAACTGCAGAACCGCCTACTTCAACCACCACCTGAACTTCCATCGGCCCACCAGCCACCTCCGCTCCGCATCCCTTTCTCTAATCCTCACCTCCACATCCGATGTTGCAAATGTGAAGGTCGCTCTTTCTCTTACCTGGCAGCAAAGTCATGGAATGAGCTTCCCTTTTATCTACGAACCTTCCCATCTCTTTCAGAGTTCCAAAAGTACCTGAAGACCTGGTTATTCAGCTAATCAACTGGACCCTGCCAGCGCCTGGATACCCTCATGGGTGACAGGAAGGGCTCAGCAAATCTACTGATTGATTTATTTTTTGACTGACAAACAAATGAAAAAAGTTTGTGAATATACGTTCTAGTACCTAAATCACTAAAACAGTTAAAAAATGAAAGTTTTAAGTTCAGGCATATGAATGAAGCCTTTGTAAAATAAACAGATGTATGTAATAATATACTCCATGGATGCAACATCACCCTTTAGAGATTAAGGAACAAATATCCTCTCACACCTTTGGTTTGTAAGAGTCAAAATCACAATTTGCCATTGAAATTATGGATCCCTTACTATCCCACGTTTTGTAAATGCGATTTAATATGACACATCTTTGCTTTGGAAAACACAGCTGCATTTAACTTTGTAAGGAGATGTAAATAGGCAATTTACATATTCATTGTTACATCTTTCATTAGGGCTGCATATATCTCTATAAAAATGTGACACTTCTGGTTTCAACATATATTCACTTGCATTCTAGTTAATACATCTGTGGAGCACAATCATCCCGGAGGTTATTTAAAAACAGAACTGGCACAATTCCATTTGATGTGAACGCAAATGCTTTGCATATGGAACATTTGCTATTTTGTCAAAACCAGATAATGAAGCTATGTTTCCCTACAAATGGAAAAGAAAATCATGATTACTTTTCTTTTCCTCTCTTCTACGCAAGGGAGAACTATACTTTTTTAAAGATGTACTTAAAGAAAAAATGGGGCTGATGATCCATCTTATCGCACAGCATTTGTAAATATATTGGCGATAGGTTTTACAGCAAGTTCTGGAACAGAAAATTATGGAATAATACAATACTGCTGAGTCATGCACAGTGTGCAGGAGAATTATTTCTTTCAGAAGCAAAGCATGCATGTGTCAATAAAAATACAGGGCCCGATTCACAGAACTAACTTAAGACAAAATCCTAAACTTACTACCATTTTGGTATTCACAGAAGGCACTTACTCATTTTGGTATTCACAGAAGGCACTTACTTACTCATTTTGAGTTACTTACTCATTTTGAGTAACTTACTCATTTTGGTATTCACAGAAGGCACTTACTCATTGATGAGTAAGTGCCTTCTGTGAATACTCAAAATGAGTACGTTACTCAAAGCGAGTAAGTTACTCAAAATGAGTAAGTTACTCATTTTAGTATTCACAGCAGGCACTTACTCATCAATGAGTAAGTGCCTGCTGTGAATACCAAAATGAGTAAGTTACTCAAAATGAGTAAGTTACTCAAAATGAGTAAGTTACTCAAAATGAGTAAGTAAGTGCCTTCTGTGAATACCAAAATGAGTAAGTGCCTTCTGTGAATACCAAATGGGTAGTAAGTTTAGGATTTTGTCTTAAGTTAGTTCTGTGAATCGGGCCCTGAGTGTTTCTCACGCAGGGCTTACACAGCCTGCAATACATTGAAAACAGCCACTTGCCTCCAGACTATGTGATATTTCTCTGTGCCCCGAATGTTCAGTCCAGCTATGCATTCTTTTCCATATTGTCACATGTATGTACCATTACAATGTAGCCCAGCATTTTTGTATAGCAAGGTGAAAAAAAGTGTAGATGCTTTCTGAGTTCCAATTTCAATGCAAACAAAACTAACCATGAACATTAGCTGTTATGTATGCCTAAGATTTTTCTTTTAAAGTACAAAAAATTAAAAGTCAAACTAGGCGGAAAACTGTAAAGGGTACCAAAATGCCAAAGGAAATCCTAGTTTGCCAAGTCAATAACTTTCTCTCCATTCAATATAAATGTCACTGATAGAATCTGCCCTTTTAATACAAATTCCAGCATCTCAATTAGGCAGTTCAAATTTAATGAACAATTTCTCTTGAGTGCTAGTAGTTTGTTTACTTCCTTCTATTATCAAGAAGCAAGAAACCAATGGGGCGTGACTTGTAGGGCCAAGATGGCAGATGTGTCTTAACACTGCAATGCCACTTATCCCCATTATCCTCCATTTATTAGGCGCCAGGGGTGGCATCCGCAGACTACAGAGACTTTGCTGAACTGCCCTGATGAATCCCTCTGTGTCCCTGCTGTATGAGGACCTGGGGCGGCAGGTGAGCTGCTGCGGTGGACCTGCGACCTGAAGTGGGTCGCATGAAGCGATGGAGGAGTCAGATGCCGGAGCTGGGAGCTGCCTGCTCGCGAGACCGCTGAATGCCTGCTGTGCCGATGGGAGTCAAGAGGACATTGGTGGCAGTCTGAGACCCATGAGGTTATGCCAGGGGGGCGGGACCCAGAGGAACTGGAGGTAGGGCCTTTGAGCTGTGCTTGGGCAGGTCCATGGCCCCTCATGTCTAATGGAGGGGTCTGTGGGGCCTGCTGTGGTGACACACCCGCCTACCAGCCCTGCTTTCGCCCTCGCTGGGCTGCAGGGGCTGCTGGGCTCTGGACACACTTTGACTCAACGTGGGTTAGAATGCAGTGCTTGCAGAAGGAACTGTCAGCACCCCGGAGGTCACTGCTGCTGGTCTGGGGCCTGGTGGGGGGGTCTGAAGCAGGGGTCCGAGAGCGGGAGTGAGGAGCCATGCTCCTTTTGTGTGACTGACTGCGCTTCCCTTCAGGCCTGAGGGAGATGGCGCTGTGTGGAACTGCCTTACCTTTGCCATGCAGCATCCTTTAATCAGTGATCACTAATTTATGGGTATGATATGGACTAGCTTATTTGCACCAGTACAATCATCACAACTGTGGAGTGCATCCTATATGGATTTGGCTGACTGCTGTTCTCACACTGTGACACCTTGCCTGCTGTCAGCTATTACATTGCACCCTCTCTGGCTAACACTATTTCAGGGCGTTCGGCCCTTTCACTGGTGGCACAATTGAGGCTCAATGCTCTATTTAGCCACAAAATCCTTTTACCTCTACAGTCCCGGATGTTGTGACTTTTATGCTATCATGAGCACCCACAGTTTGGGCTGCACGTGCTGCATTGCACCACAATCTTCTAGTGGGCATCTGCAAGCAGGCTGGTGATTTCAGCTACTGGTCCCTCCTCTCTAACACTTGCACTCTGAAGCTGATCTCCTACCTCACTGTGGAGGGCAGTAGAGGTGGGATGAGAGACTATTTCCTACACCTGCTTCTTGGGCTAGCTGCGCTGCAACACTAGGCCCCTTAACCACTATGCTACCTAGCAGCCCCTGATTGCTTGTATTGCGTCGACTCACCTGATGTTGGGGCCCACTGAGATGGGCCACACTGCTAATTCCAGGACCTCCTCATGCTCCTCGTTGGTTGCGGGGACTGACCAAGCAGATCCACTATGCCAGCCCTCTCCCACTGGAGATAGGTTTGATGTAGTATTGGCCGTTATATAGCAATCATGTGTTTCAATGGAATCCAAGATTGAAAATATGGTGGTGGATCTTACATTGCTGCATGCAGACCACAGGAAACTGGTTGACCGAGTAATAACCATGGAACATATTGTCTTGGAGATTCAGCCAACCACTAAACTGCTCAAACAACAATTATGGGAATATGGCACTAGTATCCAGCAGTTAGAGTCAAGAGTGGAGAATGCGGAGGGGTGCTTGAGGTAAAACAATATCTGCCTTATTGGCCTACCCGAGGGGTTGGAGGGTCAAGACATGGTCTCATTCATTGAACAGTGGTCAGGGAACTACTGCCAGAATCCTCCTTATCGTCCTATTTACCATCGACAGGGTGCCCCGGTCCCGTCACGAAGACCTGCCCCTGGCACTGTCCCCGACCATTCATCTTTCAGTACTACACTATCGTGATGGGGTATCAACACTGCGCAAACACAGGAATTTACAGGATATCAAGTTGGAGAACACACGTGTAATGTTCTTTCCAGACTATACCATTGGAGTGCAGCTCCAACGCAGCTTGTTCCTAGCAGTGAAGCAACAACTTCGGGCACTGGAAATAAAGAATTCTCTGCTATTTCCCGCATGACTGCTTGTGATATCTGGCACCAAACCAAGATTCTTTGATATCCCGCTGGATGCCTGGGACTGGCTGGAGCCCTCTGGACTGTTCTCCAGCCCCGACCGAAAGGAGAGGGAAGACAGCCGGGGACCGCAGCGGAACCGTCCGGGTCACGTCACCTGCACTGGAAACACCATCCCCCTGGCCCAGCAGCCGTCCTGAACTTAGAGAAAATTATATCGGAATGACAAAGAGCTATTCAGGAAGCTGCACGGATAAGCAAAGCCATTACTGGTTTTGATCAGGACGTGGTATCTATGTGGTGATCAGGGGATGATGAATCCTCCACAGCATGCCCATCAGATACCAACTCGTGGACTCTACCTGTCATCCCTCCACAGATGTCATATGACATTATTTGATCTATTCACTGATTTGGCTTGCACGATGTCTCTTGCTAATTTGAAACTGCACTCTACTGAATGTCATGGTTTTTTACATTGCTTATTCTTAACCACCTGATTTTGTCTGGTAACCTGATTTAAATGTTGCCTCTCTGAGTTTTGAGGGGCCAGGCCTTGTAGAGGCGGATGGAGGGCCCCTCATCCTTCCTGGTCAGTGGCAGACACTGCTATGGTCCTCCTTTATCTCTGATATGTTAGGGGATCATACTTTGACTGTCCTGAGAAGCTTCATACCCCCACCCATGTCTTTTAGGGTCTACTCTCTTTTGATATATTTTGTGTCTAAGTTTGGGCAGCCTCCCCCCTGAAGTCTGCTCTTCGGGTATTGCTGAAAAGCCATGTTGGCACTAGGTTCAAGATTTAGGTTGTATTGGTTTTCTGCACTCACTCTCTAGTAGATCCCAGCCTTGCCCTCCTCCGTAACTACATGTACACTCTCATATTTAAACACCATACACACTTTCATCCAGCTATAATATGACACACCTGAATATCATAACCTGGAATGTTCAAGGTATGCTCACTCCATCTCATCGCTATGCAGTATACTCCTACCTCAAGTGTCACACTTCTCACATCACTCTGCTGCAGGAGTCACATTTTACACTATCAGAAGCTCAAGATCAAGATCAAGTTTCAGCACAGATTGAGAGACTGGGTTTTGCTACAAATTTCTCCTCTTATGCCCGAGGAGTGTTAATCTGGGTCCACCCAGGAACTCCTATCCAGGTGGAGAAGGTTTAGATAATTGATGAGGGTCGGTACATTTTTATTAAGGGCAGGCTCGATGGGTGCCTTCTCTTATTAGGCAATATTTACGCACCAAACAGGGCTTTTATCTACCTTCGCTTTTGCAGATACTCTCCAAATGGTGTGACCTCCCATGGTTAATAGGGGGTGACTTCAATAGTGTGTTAGAAACA
Organism: Calotriton arnoldi; assembly: GCA_963921515.1. Taxonomy (NCBI): domain Eukaryota; kingdom Metazoa; phylum Chordata; class Amphibia; order Caudata; family Salamandridae; genus Calotriton; species Calotriton arnoldi. The sequence continues at coordinate 658,575 of CAWUFW010002954.1, forward strand.
AGCATGTACTGTTCTTTTCGGTACTGAGGGACTGATTAAACCATTGGCGGTTGACATGTAAGAAGAGACTTGATGTTGTGCATGCTCAACTTACTAACCTCTACCATACACACTGATAATATGGGCCGCACTCACTCTGACCACAACCCACAATACATACATATCACTTGGGACACTGGACCTCTCCGATCCCCACTTGGTGCCTACAACTGTCTATGTTGAGGACACCCCGTTCCGCACTTCCCTAAGTACTGCTATTGTTGAATATTTTGATCACAACGCGGGTACGCCTTTTCAGCTCTGATAGAATAGGATGCATTGAAGGTGACGCTGCAAGGCTGCTGTTTGGGCTTGGTCTGTGGAATGCAGTAATAAGTGGAGGGTGAACTCTCCAAGATAGAACAGGACCTCCTAGTGCTATAAAACCACACTATGACTGCACCTTATGGCACGTCTGAGCTTGCAAAAGCAAGGGAAGCGCATGAGGACCTGCTGGAGTGATTAAGATGCCTAAATTAGGAGGCACACTTAGCCAGGGTACACGTGACCCCGATCCAATGTTCAGACCTTGATGCCCCCATTACCCCTGCAGAGATTTAGGACACGATGGCCCAGATGGCATCTATCCGAATTTTATCGGGCTTATGCAGATTTCCTAGCCCCGCATCCTCAGAAAATATATGAAGAGGTGCTCCTATCCTCTCACCTTCCTGATTTTCTTTGCGAGGCCACGCTTATCTCCCTGCAAAAGCCCACCAGAGACCCCAAAATATTGGCCAAGATATTAGCAGAAAGGTTGCCTCCGTTGGTTTCCACTTTGATACATGCAGACTAGAAGGGGTTTGTCCCGGCACATACTACTGTTGTGTAGTTCTTATATAACCTATACAGGATCTGCGCGCTTGGATAACATAAACTGTGAGATTGGTGGCGGACTTATTCCGTGCACCCCACCCGGATACGTTAGCCTGTCTGTATCAGCTAGCTCACAGTGCCACTAAAATATCCTCTTACCAAGGAGTCAATAGATTCTGGCAACCTCAGAACATGACAAACCTGATCCCTCAGAATCGTGGAAAAAATAAACTACCTTTCGGTCAGTCACTCATACTCACTTAGTTTGTCTCAGAGAGTTACACAGAATAAACAGGCTGGGCGTTTTCAAAAAGTATTTATTGAACAGTTGTTATTCTAGTGTAGAATAGATGAGCTGCAACAACCATTAGACAGTAGCAGAGATATATGATTAGAAGTACTACGAAAGTAAAGGGATGGTAAAGTTTTACCATCTTGCAGAAATCATGAATATATACAAGTACATAAAACACATGATAAAAAGTGCGTACTCCTACAATGCCTCCCTAACTAGATGTACCTAAATGTACCTAGCATCTGTGTAGGTGTTATGCCAAGAATCCCTCTAGGATCTAGTCAACCCCATTACCTGAGAATGAGAGAATATGGGATCCCATCCTGGTCTTGAGTTGGACAACCCGCAAGGGATGTTAGACCACTGCAAGCTGGAGTGTCTGCATGCAGGAACCTCAGCGTCTCTGGTCAGTGTGTCAGCCGGGAAGTCTCGGTCTCCTCTGTCTTTCTAAGCAAGATGTGATGTATATATACCCATAGGTCTCCCCAGGGGTCCTACCTTGCTGTGTTACTGTGTCGGCCTAAAGGATGACGTCGGGCCTGAACTTTATACAGAGATATTATGCAGGAGATGTTAGTCCTGCTGTGCTTCCAAGAAGCCTCATGCATAATATATGAGATTCGAACTAGCGGGAAACCCACGTTCCGAATGCAGTGTTGTATCTAGGTAAAAGGTCAGTCCCTAAGAACCGTTATGTATGTAATGTAGGGAAGAATATAGATGAAAGGTTGTAATGTGACCTGCGCCTATATAGGGTACCTATATGGGATATAACACTACCTCCTTTGACTCTTACATTATGCCCCTCACACCTAGCCACACTCTGGGTGCCTAGCACTTGATCTAGAAAAGGCATTTGACACCCTTGGATGACCCTATTTATTTGAGGTCCTCCCACGCTATGGCATTGGATCTCGATATCTTCGCTTGGTGACACTTCTCTATGACAATCCACCCTCAAGGGTTAGAATGGGGAACCTCATTTTTGCATTGATACGGGTCCGCAGGGGCACGAGACAGGGCTGCCCCGTTCCCCCCTACTCTTCTCCTTAGCGATAGAGCCAATGGCCCTGACTATTCGAGCTTTGGCAGAGATCTGGGGTATACCAATAAGTGATGGTATCCACGCCATATTGCTGTATGCAGATGACCTGCTCTTATATATCAAGAATGTCTGTTCTGTCCTGAGTGGGATACCTAGCCTCCTCACTCAATTTGTGCACCTGTCAGGGTTACATGTGAACTGGGGAAAATCTTGTCTGTTCCCCTTTGTTCCTACCCTGGCTGATCCAGCAGTCATGATTAATGAGGTTCCTGCCACTTGGCAGCTGATCATTACTTGAGCCTTCATGTCTATCATGCATATCAGGACTTGATTGATGGCAACCTTACACGAGCAGTCACTTCCTTGACTTCCCAGATATCCTTTTGAAAGATGCGTTTTCTGTTGGTCGCTGGGAGAGTTGCTTTCTCGAAAATGATGGTGCTCTCACACCTCCTTTATTATTTCACTAATGTGCCACTTTATCAGGAAGGATTAGCGGTGCCCAATCGCAAACATTACTATTTGGCATCCCAGTTCAAATGGGTGGTTTGCTGGTTGACAGGGCTGCACCTCATGGATAAGGTGGCAGATGGTTTGAAGACTCTCCTTCATTTGTCTAATCCCTGTTCCAGGATGCCGCAACCTCATTATATGCTACTACAGGAGGCATACAGTTGCTTGAGCCACAGCCTGTATCTCACTAAACATATTACATCATATGCCCCTGCAATTCCACTCCTGGGCATGCCCAGGGGACACAGTATGACCCAGATGGCAGAGCTTTCGGCATGGAATGAGGCGGGCCTTTAAACACTTGGGGACCTATACCCTGATGGTGTACTTCTTCCATATGAGACACTAACGCAAGACCCGAGACACATTTTTAGCCGCACCTCATGGATAGACACATTGCGAAGTCATTGGGGTGACATCTCACAAGAACTGCAAATTCACCTCCCAATCCAATATCTTCATGTTATGGACTTGGGGCAACATTTCACCCAGTGGTTTGCGGATACATTCTGGCTGCAGGATGCCACAGTGCTGGTTTCACCGAGACAGCGCTGGGAGTCAGATCTGGCTCACCTGTGCACCACCAAAGAGTGGAACATAATTTTAGCAAGCCCAACTCACATCCCCCGTAGCGTCAGGTTTCAATTAATACAGTTCTATATCATTCACAGGGCATTTCTTACTCCAGAGAAAATTAATTGTTATTTCCACAGATCAGATGCAGCTTGTCCCTGCTGTACCCAGCTTGACACTGATATTCTACATATATTAAGGTCATGCCCCTCACAACAATATTACTGAGATGAGGTTACATACCATCTATTTGCGTGCCCTGGCAGGCATCTCACACGCACATGAGCGATCTGCCTGCCAGGCTTTCTCCCAAGAGACAACAAACATAGGGCCACCACACGCTTTTTAGACCTCAGCTTCATCATCGCCAAGTACCTGATCATGAGGCATTGGAAATCTCGCAAGAAGCCATTGGTAGAGGCCTGGTCGCACTCAAACCTAACTTGAGATCGGAAGGAAGGAGCCTCTCTTCGGAAGAAAGACACATTGGGCTTTCATAAATACCCCATCTCATCTAACTGGAATACTATTCTGACTGACCTCAAATTGCATTGTGTCCAGAGACGGAGTCTGTTGCCCTCGCTGATCCACTGCTCACGTCAGACTAGGCATGTCCACACGATCTATAATATAGCGACATGTGCAATCTTGCTGTACATATTGATCTGTTTACTATGTGCTGACTGATAATATCTACAATGACAGAGGTACCCTAAGGGTGAATTGTTACTGCTGGTAGAAGCGGCAAACCTTCTTAGTCCCCCCTTCCCTTTTATCCTCTTTTCCCCCTCCCCTCATTTCTCTCTCCCAATTCTCCCGAGTTGATTGGCTGCTCACAGTTGACTAGTTATATATAAGTTTGACATCCTTACCGTACAGTGCAATGGTTACTGCAATAACGCGCTGAATGATCATATAGGGGCGTTTTTCTCCCCTCCTCTGCCCTTTTCACATATTGTTGTAATATGACTGTGCAATGCTGTCCTTCCTAGCCGAATATAGATTTGATGGGGTGCATGCTCATAACATATTATGATGTGATCCTAGACATGTCTTGTTTATTGATAACCATGTTGTCACCGCCCTTGTGATTTTATTACGACCTGACACTGTAATGTACATTTATCCATAAAATCTCAATCAACAATCAAACAAAAAAATCAAGAAGCAAGAACAAAGTAAATCGAATTTCCCAATCACCCTGTCTTAGCATGAAGTTAATGTTTTTCTTCAGCTGATATATAAGGGAAGTATCACAACACGGTATGAATTTCATTTCTAAAATAATTTTGAGGTTCAGTTTTCCCATTTACTAAATGCTGAGTCATTTAAAATATTGTCTTGACAACTACTGATTGGATGAGACACTGACTGTTTAATCGAAGAGCAGAGTGTCCAGACTGATGGATTAAGATTCACTATTTCTAAAAAGATGCTATATATTTCCAAAATACCTTTATCAATTTCAGATAGATATTAACAGCAGCAAGACTTTCAATTTCTTCCCCAAATTTTGAATCCACTGTGACAAATGAAAAAGGTATGTTCCTCAGAAATCTATTGCTCAAGTTTCCCACATGCCCAATACCCTCTTCCTTGAAAATTTGCTGAAGCTTAAAATATATCTTGCTCTTCATGTAGAATCAATAGGTAGTAATATACATGGAGTTATAATTCACTTGAGACTCACCCTTTGGAATATTAATTCCAGCATAGATAAGCAAAAATAGAACCTCTATGCAATCCTTTTAAACTGCCTAACACAAATATAACATTAGGAGGATAGTTTCCAGACTTTGAAACTTCACAAAGATAGCATTTTCCCAAAAAGAGCATTCCTATCTCTCAGCCTCAAATATCTCTTTAGCTCTTCACTCCCTTGTTTGTAAAGTTAGAATGCACCTTTATCTAGGCTGGAACAAGAACTCCATCCATTCTTATAGAAAACAGGATGCATGTTGTTATACTTGGTCTTAGAAAATAGTCTATCAAATTTGAAAATACTTTATCCATTCAAAACCATGTAAACACAAAAGAGGAAAATGCACATCTCTGAAATTCAAATTCCATTCTCATGAACCACATATTATTTGAGAAGAAATACATCTTCAAATAACTCTGCACTATTAGTGTTTGTACTTTTTCTCCAGTTTCGATGTCTGAACAGTTATGGCTTTGGCGCCAGCTTTTTTCAAAATCTAGAATTACATTTTAAACATCAATTTGCAGGGTAAGCATAAGCAATATTTGACACAACCAGAGAGCTTTTGTTGATATGTGCTATTTTCTAATAAGTGAAGCTCAATTAATTATTTTGATAGCCCTGGAGAAAATCTATGAAAATTAATGTTTTATTACCTTCTAATAAAGAATGACATTTCATATAATTAATTCTAACAAGCAAATTTCAGTTCCTCTATTTTTTTCTCCAATATGATTTTGTTAGTGCCAAACATTTCCATTATTTTTCAGTCCTTGTAACTTCATAAATTTAGACCTTCATGGTGGTTCAAAAAATTCTAAATTTATAAATTTAGGATTCTTCTGTGGAGCACAATCAATTTTCTGGCCTTGTGAAGTAGCAATAGTTTTCAAATCTGTAACTCGTTTCAACAAAGTCTACTCTCACGGAGAAAAAAAAATTACTTTTGTTTTATCTAGGTGATCTTCCATTTTTATTTAGATCGGCTGTAGCCAGATTCTGGCCATCATCAATCTCATTAACTTCCTTCATTTTATGATGGTACAATCCATGCAGATGCAGATTGAGGGAATTTTTTATTGACTTCGACTGAAAGTTTTCATTCCTGCCTTCTCACTGTTAGAAATGTTCTTTAACTGTCTTTGAAGTTGAGAGGACTCCTTTTCCCCTTCAGAGTCATTATCCTGAGTCATAGGTTTGTTCTTCTAATCCTTATCTTCTCATGTGCTGTCAAAATATGATGCAAAAAATGATGCATCAGAAAGAGAAAACACGTTTAATCGGCTTTTCCCTCAAGATCAAGATCCCATTAAGATTCCAAATGATGTTTAGAGGTGCTGGTGAAGAAGAAAGGCAGTGTCATTTGAGGAATAGTGGAACTGGGCTGTTGGTCCTTACCACTGAGTGGGACAGCAATAAACATCTTTTATCTGTCAATAGCACCGAGATACCGAAGGAGTGATCATGCACTCTAAAATACATCTGTTTTGCTATGTTAAGATTAGGGCTCCCGGTTTTCCGTTTAAACAGATTTTTACATATAAATACAGACGGAAAACAAGTTTTCCTTTATCTGTATTTATATATAAAAACGGGAAAATACTAGTACATTTTGAAAATTGACATCAATAGAATCAGACCCCCAACCATCTGGTGTCTCCCCCTCCTTAGAGGGTTAAGAGGTGTCAGCCCGGGCTGAGACAGCTTCCCGGGCACACACATCCGCACCCGAGTACTTCACAGGTCTTTGAAAGACCATTTACTTGTTAATGAGGCTTTGTTGTTCTTTCACCCCTTAGCCCCTGCCTCTTCACTCTGCCGATTGCACCAGCACCCGTCTTTTCCTTGCAGACTGGGTTTTACAAGGGCAGCTTGCGATGCGCGCACATACAGGTGGTAGGTTAAAAAGGGCTGATGCAGTATTTGAAACCAGCCAGTTTACAGTCCACACCCACGCTGCGAACTGCTTCAGTTACAGCCAGAGCAACAGCAGTAAGCAAATCACACCGGCACTCAGGGAGACGGGTCTCAGGGGCTGCCTGTGTGCTGGAGGCGAAGCCGTGAATAAACAAACGCTCAGTGTAGTCCAACCAGGAATGCGGGGGATTAAGAGAAGTTTTCGAGATAAGATTTTTTTAAAATGAGAAACAAACAAAGAGCTTTATTGTGCGTGGGCTGAGAAAGGAGACACGAGGCGAGTCGATTTAAGCACCACAATTAAATGGATCCAAAAAAGAAGAAACACTTTTGCTGCAAATGTCTTTGTCTGACATTTTTCTACTCCAAAATGCAGCCTCAGGAGGAGAGAAAAAAAGTTTTACAATACAAACAATAAATACATAACTAAATAACTAAATAAAGCAAGACAGAGTAGTCACAAAGTGGCCAGATTGGTTTTATTTACACTGAAACACATTAGCGCCACCTTACAGATTTTGACAGTGAAGCGCTACTTTTCTTTTCGTTCGCTTTTCAAGCAAAAACACTCCTTGATTTCTGAATAATGAGTGTAAAAGCTTTAAGTTGTATTCCCTATGAGTGTTTGCTTTTTTCCAGTATGTTGTTACTTTTTTTCAGGCAGCATATTACTGTAGTCTAGTGCATAATTTGAATTGAATTGCTTCCAGGTGTTTAGAGCAGGGCACAATTGGGTTGCAGCTGAAGGCAGTGTGAGTTTCTCTTAGTGGGGCAGTATGGTGTTCAGTGGGGGAGAGGATGTGGCACTCTGCCGATGACAGAAACTGGGAGGCTCTGAGACAAATGGCTTGTGATTGCCATTTGCAGAATGTCCCAAATATGCTTAAAAGTGCTAAGTTTTCAGATGAATGTATAGTGTTGACCAATAACAACTGAGCGCATGTGTGCATTGTCAATTTAAATAAATGTGGAAAAATACTAGCTGTAGCGTCATCTTTTGCTTGTGGCAAAAATAAATGTGGATAAATACAGAAAAAATGCCCAAAAAATAAATATGGATAAATACAGACGGAAATGGCAAAAAAATAAATACCATAAAACCGGGAGCCCTAGTTAAGATGCTTGCTCAGATGACCCTAGATTCGTCCCTGAATATCTGTATATTTTTTACCAAACAAGTCAGAAATGTCATGCATTAATTAACCCAAGAATCCCTTAGCACACAGATGAAGAAATATGAGTTCTAATGTATTGGTTAAAGGGGAAATAGCTTACATGTTGCTTCATTCAGTGCAGCTGGCAATATTTGAGATGTGTTTAGCACAATGTCAAGGCAAGGCTTTTTTAGTCGAATGAGCATCTCTAGTTTAGTTTCCATTTTCAAAGAAAATGTACAGAGGTCTGTATAGGGCTGTAAACAGTTGCATGTCCCTATATTAATGTTGACAATTTCGACCTACCATAATACCACATCCACTATATCAACTTACCACTATATTTTAATCTAAGCGTGTACCTGCCATTCTAAACTTCACTTATATTTACAATGGGAGGTAAGTATATGTGAAGTGAGAACAATAAATCTATGCTTACCTTTCAAGTGAGTGATAGGTGAATGGATTGGATGTAAAATTATTGTCATGTGATATTGTTTGACATAGAGTCCGCCACCTGGTACACAAACAGGGTACAACCGTCTTACCAGGAAAAATATTTAAAAGATTGGCATAAAGGATTGTACTACTGAATATTGACTCCCCAGAATATTGTGATACAAGAATATAAAGGACAGAATATCAGGGACAAACTATTGAAAGGCAAGTGCATATAGGGAAGTATAGATTTACTGTTCTTAACTCCACACCAATGTGCCCTAGGGATATATGTAACATATGAGTACATAAATGTAGAATTACATGTAGAAAATCTATACTTACCGCTCAATATTTGTTTCAATATTTTGTCTTCCGTAGGGTAGATATTTAGGGTGACCACCACCTAAGGGGCTATTTCAAGAACATGTTCAGGAAAATAATGTTAAGGACTTTAGGATTATGTCCAATTACTGGAATTTTAAGTATAGGTACAATCACCCCATGTCAATTAGCGACTTGAGGAAATTAGTATTTTTCTGGTGTGATTTTTTAAACAATACTTGGGACCAATTGTACTGATACTATGCCTGAGACAATAATAGGGCTACTTTGCAGCAGGCACATCCTCGCCACAGATTTAGACCCCAGAGTGCATGAATCTGGCACAATCCCTTGTAATAAATTAATTTTATTAACATTAAACATCTTGAAAGGAAAGAGGGAGGGACAGGGAGCTGGACGTAGGTCCAGTGGCTCGTGCTCCCGAAAGGTAGATAGTTTACTAAGGAGAGTCACTGTTCCTGAGAAAGTGAGTGTGGGGTAAGTCATTTTAGAGAAAGGCAGGAAAAAGTCAGAGAGACTTTTGCTTGATGCCCTCACACACCCCCAAGGATGTCATGCTTCATCATTGGGCAGTGCTCCTCGTTGGGATGGCACTGCAATGCCCTACTGGTCCCCCGAAGGGTCACTTTATCGGAGATATTTTGTTGATTGAGCCTTATGGTGTGTGCGCGAGTCAGTGCTCAATTAGTAGTGAAAGGTGAGTTAAAAATGGCTAGAGGGTATCAAGGGTGAGTCAATTTAATAGGTGAGATCCCTCTGTCATGATTTAAAAAAAAACGGTTAGGTGCTGCTCAAGGGCAGTTATGGCACTCAGTAGCTGAAAGGATATAGTGCTTATTAATGAAAGTGAAATGTATACGGTCAGGTCGACATGTTTCGCGCTTTGATATGGTCTCAGGAGTAGATCCTTAGTGCTTCTTCTGGACCAGGATGGAGTGATTAAGGTATTGAAGAAGAAAAAAATGTGTATGGTGGCCCGTTAATTGTAGTAGTGCCACTGAGGGGACCTAAAGGTTGATCCAATCTAAAACAACAAAAAAGTGGGAGGGGGTTGGAGAGAAACAATGAAAATTAGTAAGCTAGTTGGTTGTATCCCCAGTGTGTTTTGACTATATACACCAAAATAGGGTCCCTGGAGAGTGGACCGCTATCGTGTCTCTCGGTATAGAACCCCAGGTTGGTTCTTGCCACATCTAGAGTTACGGAGACAGAACATATAGAAGACAGAGTAAAACAAACATTTGTGTAACGTATGAGGCAATTAATCTACTGGTGCTGAATAATGAAAGATGGACATATTGCCGTTAGACCTTTGAGTCTGATCGTACATGAAAAAGGAGGTTAATGGTATACATTGTTAAATGACCATCTTGTTTTGTTATGTACCCAACAATAAATTCCAAGTACTCAATATACATTGTGGTTGTGGTTTCCATTAATGGCAAATCATTTTGTTCAATAGACGGTAGCATTCTGTACTGATGGAGAGAGCGGGGGGAGGGGAGGTAGGCCGGGGAGCAGGAGGGTAACCAAGGGAGTTTAGCAGAGCTGCTTATCTACTATGTATGGGTAGAGAATCCCATGAGTCAAGCGAGAGCGTGCTAATCATCACAATCTGTATGGGAGACAAGCGTAATGGTTGTAGGCTCCTGGATACCCTTGGCACTTGTACATTGGCAGATTGTAGTGGTAGTACTCACGGTTGTGTTGCCAGGCACAGGCACTCACACCTACCCAACCTCTTGTTTGCTCAAAGGTAGAGTGGCGAGATTCCTTCCGTACTTCAAGTTCCGGGAGAGGGGATGTGGCAGTGGGTGTATGGAGAGTGACATAATAGTCACGTGGTGTACGAACGCTGACAGTGCAGGTAGTGTATATTAGTTCCTGAAGCGGTCACTATAGTCACCATCTTGGTGTGGACTCTGAGGTCATTGGGGCAAATGTGAAATTGACAACTAATGTTAGTTGTTGGCTTTAAGGACTGGGTTGTGGGAGTTGGGGGGGCTTTAATTGTTGCCCTCAGTTGATATGTTCTAGTCTATTGGACCAGTAGGTTGTGGATGTGGTCGCCATCTTAAAGAGGGAATGATGATATGTGGTGGCAGTCTATCAATATCGGAATTATGTAACGATTCTTCATGATATTAACATGATATTAAATTTTGTGCTGGCCTAATTATTGACTTTCAATTCCATGTTTTTTAAATTTGCTTTAATTATCAGTATATGCAGGTTTAAGCTGAACGTGACAAGTCATGGAGAAGTAAAGCTCAACTTATTTCACTTTATGTAGATGTTTCTCATGCAAATTCATCATTGACGTCCTTAAAACCCAACTGAAATTGCAATTCTGTGTGGCAACGAATAAGGCCGACCATAGTTTTGCTAGAAGCAGTTTCTCCTACTTAGCACCCATTGGAAATGTATCTTTCTGAAGGGTCATCTCCAAACCTTTTGCTTTCCTCCTCTTCTTTTTTTGCTGCATTTATTTTTGTTGGCTTTAGGACTCTGTGCACTTTACCACTGTTAACCAATGCTAAAGTGCTGGTCCTCTCTCCTTAAAACATGATATAGTTGGCTTATACCCATATGGCATATTTAATTTACTTATAAGTCACTAGTAAAGTGCACTATATGTGCCCAGGGCCTGTACATTAAATGCTACCAGTGGGCCTGCAGCACTGATTGTGCCGCACACTTAAGTATCCCTTTAAACATGCCTCAAGCCTACCATTGCAAAGACTGTAGAGCCTGTGTGAGCAGTTTAACCTGCCATGTCAACCTGGCAAAATGAACCTTTTGCCAGATCGAAACCTTCCTTTTCAATACATATAAATCACCCATAAGGTAGGCCCTAGACAGCCCCAAGGACAGAGTGTAGTGTGTTTAAAACGCTGGACAAGTACTTTTAAGTTTTACATGTCCTGGTAATGAAAAACTACTAAATTCATTTTTAAGTCGAGCATTCGAGACCTCTTGTATATACTTTAGTATATACTTATTATATACTTATATGTGTATGTACTTTGTGGACTCTGGAGGTCAGCCCTAGGACTTGGCTGCTTCCCCTTAGGGACTTTTGTTTTCTGTTCAACTGCCTCTATTTAACTGTCTTGATAGAAAACGACCAGCAGAGGTCAGTAAAATACCAGAATTGCTTTCTGCTGAGGGACTTTCTTTTTACAAAATTTCTGGCAACTGCCTCTATTTCACTTTCTTCATAGAAAACGACTAGCAGAGGTCAGTAAAATACCAGAATCACTTTAGCATTCTCTAGATTCCAGTCCATAGAAATTGTCTTCCACAAGCACCCGTAGACAATAATATTTTTTTCAAATCTTGTATTGTCAGTGATATGACCATCGAAGGCCCTGATTTTATATTAAAAACAGAGCTTTGGACTATACCATTTCCTGCTGAAAGACAATATTTCTCTCCATGTGTTCCCATACCTGGCGTGTCACGCAGTTTGGTGCTTACTTTCCCTCCAGGTTAAAGAGCAGTAGATGTTTCAGCACCCAGGCTAATGTGCTGCATAGCTAAATACATATAAGGTCCCAAAGGCGAGACCGATTGCATTGCAAATGGTTGTTTACTACTGCAAGGCCTATCTCTCCTATAAGAAAACATTGGAGTTACCTTACTACAGTTTATAAGTGTAATTTACAAATGGGTAGATATAACTGGTTCAAGTATGGTGTTTCTGGAATCCTAATTTAAAATCCTAACTTATGATGAAGTTGGAGTTTTAAATTACAACTCTGAAAATGCCACTTTTAGAAAGTTGACATTTTCTTGCCTAAGCCACATGGTGCCTGCAGTCTGTCTCTGGTCACACAACTGGGTAGTTGACAGCAGGACTTTGTGTATTACTTCTAGACAGCCACACACAATGGGAGCTTAGGTTGACTGAGTGGGCCGGCACTGCCAAGATGGGAGGGAGAAGATGGACCCAGCCTCACTTACACCTGAATATGCTGTGTCCTGTTCCCACACAAAGGGTTGCATACCCGCTGTGATTAGCCTGGAGCCAGGGCAGGGAAGGCAGAGCATTTGTGCACTGTAAATGCATGCCTCTAGGAGCTTCTCCTCACTTCAAAGTCACAACTGTGCATAAAAGAAGGACCTCTGCCACCACCACTTGAGTACACTTCTGGACCTGTGGATACTCCGCCAGGAAGAAGGACTACTGTGCTGCTGAAGGACTGGAGTTGCATCTCTTGAACCCAGACCCTAGAGTGACTCCAAGGGCTAGTTGGCTGGCCTCCTGATCAGAAGCCTCAGTGACATAATAGGCTTGCAACAACTTTGCACCTGCTCCTGGACTCTGCTACAGGGAGATCATTTAGGGGCCGCCAAGGGTTGCAGCTGCAACCCCTGGCTTGTCCCTTTTGACAACTGGCATTGCCTTTGCAACCGCTGGCCTCGGAGGTGGCAAAATCAATGCCAGGAACCCAGGGCAACTTGTCCTTATTAGTGCTGGTTGGGGCTCAATTTTCCTTGTTTTATGTAATTGCTTTCTTTTAGGTTATAATGCCATATTTTTCACTATTAGTGTAAAGGAAATGGAGTACATTTAGCTGGAATATGACACATCCTTGCAGCTAAGGTAAGAAAAACATGCTTTCAAATGTATGTTGTTTGCATGCTTGCTGGTGAGAATGTGTTTATTTGAGAGACAGTGTGTGTATGTGTAAGCGTGTGAGTGAATGTAAAGGCCAAATGGCGTGTCATGTTACTTCTGCTACGCATTGCATTTTTGGTGAATTGACATCCATGCTCTGCCATCTGTGAGTCTACCCTGCCCAGTGGTCCTACTCCAGTCCTGGACCCTTGGAAGTGGGCCTAAGCTGCTTGCCACCGCAGCTGATACATCTTCACTGCTGAGCGGCATCCCCGAGCAGAACCTATGCATCTCCTCGGTTGAACGGTGCCTCCCCGAGCAGAACCGCCGCATCGCCGCAGCTGGGTGGATTGAACCCATTGCAAAGATCCACGTCACCCCCGCAGCACGCGGAACCAACGCATCACCTCGATGGTGCAGCGCAGCCACAGCCCAAGTCTGTGCATCTCTCGTCAATGGTAGCCTTGATCATGACGCTGGACTCTGTATCACAGCCTCGCAGCTCCTCGAAAATGACACATCACCAGCTGTGCATCAAATCCCCAATGCCAGATTTTGCATTGTAAGCCCCATCGACGGGATCCTCTGTGATAATGGAATAGGACCTTCCACTGCAGCCTTGCTGCAGCTCGGAACCGATGCATCAGTCCAGCTGAGCAGCACATCTTCGGTGTGAATCCACGCAATGCTCAGCAACCAGGATTTAAGGTACTTAGCTCAGTGGGCATAACTGGGTCCCTGTATCCAGCCTGTTCTCCATCGCGGTCAGCCTGAACTTGTGACTGTGTCCCGGTCCGGTGTGACCAGATATCCCCAAATGGCGCTTTCTGCTTTTTGGCACTATTTTCTCTATACATTTTAAAATTCAATATCTCCGGTTCTATTAATTAGATTTTTGTCATTTTGGTCATGTGTTATTCATTGAATTAAGCTTTGTTTTTCTAATCTGGTGTGGAATCCTTTTTGTGTGGTATTTTCACAGTTTTATTATTTGAAGAGTTGAACAAATACTTTATACAATGCCTCTAAGTTAAACCTGACTGCAATGTGCCAAGCTACCGGGTGTTGAGCACAGGTTAATTTGGTGTTGGCTTGTGCCTTACCCTGACTAGGACTGTTATTGCTGCTTGACCAGGGCTCAAACCCCCATCTACCAGTAACCCAATTCCTAACAGCACCTATGATAGAATTTTCAAAATAAATGAAATAAAGGTTTGCAGTCCGGCACACCTATTTTTTTATTTGCTTTTTCAATGGCAAGTGACTTGAGGACATTCCCAGATCGGGGAATATTTTAATGGACATCCTGCCTCTAAAGACTGAAATACTGTAAAACGGGGCAAATGTTATTTTCTGATTTTATTGAGCCCTATATCAATTACAACTGATTGCTGTTTAGCAACTTACAATATCTTTAGTCATGCTTTTTAACATATATTTTTCACGGCAGCAGTTCCATGCTATATCACTCCTAATTATATATTATTACAAATCAAGCAAATATTTTGACTGGATAGCCCATCGTATGAATTATGGAGTTAAGACTGTTGCTGAAAACACCAAGGGGCATATTAGCAAGGGCTTTATCGCCGCTTTAGCGGCACTTTTTGCCGCTAAAGCGGCGATATTCTTATCGCCCTATCAGCAAACTGTCTCTAACAGCAGTTAGAGACAGTTTTCGGGCATTAGCGCTCGTGTTTTTACCGCTTTGCATGTCAGCGATATTTATCGCTAATGACATGCAAAGTGGGCGTTCCCGACGAACAAACCTGGGAAACACCCGCTAACAGGCCTATCGCCTATTAGCAAGGTGGCCATGGCCCCAGTTAGCGACGTGAAAAGTCGCGCTAACCGGGTCATCGCCATTTATTTAACACCTGCAATTAGCAGGTGTTAGCCATATCTAACATGGGGGGTGGATTATGCTGATACGACCACAGGGTCGTATCAGCAAGGTTATCGCCGTTTTCCATGAAACATCGCTGGAAAACCAGCGATGTTACATGGAAAACACCGCTATGGCTGGAATAATTATCGCCATAGCGCTAAATGTCGCTAATACAGCGTTAGCATGGCAAATTATTCCGACGATAGCCGGCGATAACAAAGTGCTCGCTAAACACGCTTTGCGATGTTTAGCGCACTTTTTAGATAATATGCCCCCAAGCAAATATTTTGACTGGATAGCCCATCGTATGAATTATGGAGTTAAGACTGTTGCTGAAAACACCAAGGGGCATATTAGCAAGGGCTTTATCGCCGCTTTAGCGGCACTTTTTGGCGCACAAGCGGCAATTTTTTTATCGCCCTATCAGCAAGCTGTCGCTAACAGGCGTTAGCGACAGCTTTCTGGCGATAGCGGCCCGTTTTCCCATCGCCGTGCATGCCAGCGATAATTATCGCTAATGACATGCAAGGTAGGCGTTCCCAACTAAAAGCGACTGAAAACAGTCGATAACACAACTTCCCCCTTTTAGCAACGCAGGCGAAGCGATAAAAAAATTTGCGCTAAGCGCGAATATCGCTAGAATTTAACACCTGCTAAAAACATGACTTACCTGTTTGTTGTATGGGAGGTGGATTGTCAGGCTAAGTTCCGCATGGCGTTAATGCGTGAATATCGCTGGATTTCCAGTGATATTCACGCATTTCGTCGCTATCGCTGGATATTTTATCGCATTGGAGATAAACGTTGCTAATAGCGTGTTATCTCCGCGATAATATCCAGCGATAGGCGGCGATAAAAAAAAACGCGCTAAGCGCGGTTTGCGATAATTATCGCAAGTTGTTGCTAATATCCCCCCAATTTCTTTAATGCCAGGCCTAAAAAACAATTTTTGTGCTTGCTTAATTATTGACTTTCAACTCCATGGGGCATATTAGCAAGATCGGCGATAAATTATCGCCGTGTAGCGGCAGGAAACTGCCGCTAAAGTTGCGATAAGGGGCTTGCTAATATGCGTTATAGAATTCCAATAGAAGCCCAGGTTAGATGTGCAGGACATCTAACCTGGGCTTCTATTGGAATTCTATAACGCATATTAGCAAGCCCCTTATCGCAGCTTTAGCGGCAGTTTCCTGCTGCTAAAACGGCGATAATTTTATCGCCGGTCTTGCTAATATGCCCCCTTGTTTCTTAAATTCTCTTTAATTACTAGTATCTGCGATTTAAGGCTGAACTTGACAAGCCATCGAAAAGTAAAGTCCAACTAAGCTTAAACAGAACAGCGATGCCATTTATCTCCAATAAATTATTCGCTTTGTGTAAATATTTCTCATACAAATTCTTCGTGGATGTCCTGAAAACCCGACTGGATTTTGCAATTTAGTTGAGTCGACGAATAAGGCCGACCATAGATTTGGTAGAACCAGTATCTCCTGCTCAGCACCCATGTTAGAATTTTCAAAAGAAATGAAATAGAAGTTTGCAGCCTGGCAGACCTATATTTTATTTGCATTTTCAAAGGCAACTGCAATGCATAAAAAAGCGGAATTATTGGTCAGGCCCCCATAAACCGTCAGACAAAATATTTATGTATTCAAGAAGATATTATTCCTCAAACACATTGTCAAATTATGTCATTATTTTCTAGAAATTCTACATTCGTGTTTGCCCGTCTAAACTAGGTTCATAGGATTTCTTAGTTTTCGTCATAAAGACACTGACGGCAAAGTCCCATAATAACGGCAGCCTCTCCAGTGCGAGCATACATTAAATGACAATACACTTTTACAAATCTGGAACGATTGCATTGCATACTTTTGAATCTGAAAGCAAAAATATGGCCTGTCTTCTCTTTAATTGCTGTCATGCATTCAAGCTGTCTTCCTTGCAGCAGTTATTTCGAAAAGATGTTCTAAGCCTGGGCGAAATATAGATAGTGGTTCTTCACAGCTCGAAGAACCATTCCCCCTGTTACAAAAGTATTCTTTTAACTGTATTCAAATTAGGATTTCAGTTACATACCAAACACTCTTTTAAAGAGAATGGTATATTTAATTGGGTGTGATTGTTGGTGCGAAGCGGCATTCAAGAATGTATGTGATGGGAAAATGACGAGACGCCTGAGAATCTTTATATACGTCTTGAAAATGCGTAAAACAGCTGATCGGAAAAGTAAAGTGGATCTTACCGTGAGATTGAAATTGCTGGGAGCAGTTGCCTGATAGTATGTGAATGGTTGAAGAGACATGTTCTTAAAGTTATTTCGCAACTAAGTTTAATTTAGTTGTGCAAATAGCATGCTTTTTGATTGGTATTTTACTTCTGCAGCTCACGAAATCAGTGAAACGGTAAACAGCCATTACAACGAGGCTGTTACCCCGCAAGTCATTACTTCGGATGCGTTACAACGCATGCGATGTAACAACGCGTAGCCATTATACGCATACCATTACATCGCATGCGCCTTTACAACGCATGCAATGTAATGGCTATCCACATCGTTGTGAGGAAACTGAGGCTGTTCTGTTTCCTCACAACGACGTGCACCGCCCCTCAGACGACGCTGGAACCAGGAGAGAGGAACCACGAGGAGAGGGAGGTAAGGGGGATTGTGCTTGGGGCGGGGGTTACTTTTTTAGCGTTTAGGGTAGTGTCGAAGTAGTGTTGTAATGTTTGTGTAGTGTAGGGTTGTGTTTTAGGATTTAGGGTAGTGTTGGGGGTCGTGCAGGGTAGTGTTAGAGTGCAGTAGCGGCTCCTGGAGGAGTCCGCTGGCGGTGACGTGGGGCGGGGAGGGGCAGGGTGGGGGTAGAAATCGGAATCCGCCGAACCGAGGTTAGCAAATAAATAAATTAAATGAATTTCAGAGTGCGCACTGCATCGCATTTGGCGATGCAGCGCGCGCAACGAAATTCGTTTTATTCATTTATTTGCTACCTTACCTCAGTTCGGCCGGATTCCGGTTTTTACTACCCCCCACCCTGCCCCTCCCCCGCCCCACGTCACCGCCCGGCGGAACTCCCTCCAGGAGCCGCTACTGTTAGAGTGTAGGGACCGGACTGGGGTTAGGGGGAAGGTCGTGCTGGGGGTAGTGTTTTAGGGTTTAGGGTAGTGTTGTGGTGTTTGTGTAGTGTAGGGTAGTGTTTTAGGATTCAGGGTAGTGTTGGGGGGTCGTGCAGGGTAGTGTAGTGTAATTGTAGGGAGAGGACTGGGGGTCGGGGGAGGGTCGTGCAGTGGTACTACATTAGGGTTTAGGGTAGGGTAGGGTGGAGTCACTTACCTTGCAAACGTTTACCATGAGTATGCCTTTACCACGCATGCCTTTGCGTTGAAATGGCATGCGTGGTAAAGGCATAGTCGTGGTAAAATTTTGCGATGTAATGGTACTCGTTGTAATTGACATTGCGTAGTAATACCCGCGTTGTAATACCTGCGTTGTAATACCCGCGTTGTAATACCCGCGTTGTAATGGCATGCGTGGTATTGCTATGCGATGTAATGAGTCATATTCCAGTGAAACAGCTGATCAGAAAAGTTACTACTTAGCAACTATGTTAGAATTTTCAAAAGAAATGAAATAGAAGTTTGCAGTCTGGCTGCCCTATTTTTTATTTGCTTTTTCAAAGGCATCTGACTTGAGGACATTGCTAGTTCTGAGAATATTTTTTCATGGATATCCTTTGAGATAGAAATTGCAGAGAGCAGCTGTCGTATGGTATGTGAATGCTTGAAGGTACATATCTTTAAAGACATTTCGCAACTAAGTTTAACTTACGTACGCAAATGGCTTAGTTTGTGATTGCCAATTTACTTTTGCAGCTCACAAAATCAGTGAAACAGCTGATCAGAAAAGTTTGACATTAAGAAATAAAGCATCGTTGAACTTACCGCGAGATTGAAATTGCTGGCTGGGAGTATTTGTTCTGATATTATGTGAATGGTCGAAGTGACATATGGGCATATTTACAAGAAAGTGGTGGAGTGCGGGTCAGCTTCAAAATTGCTAAAGCCGCGCTCCGTCACTTTAGAAACGCAGAGATGTGTCATATTTACAATAATGTGGCACGCCATTGCGTTTCTCCCTGCGCTGGCCCTAAATTCAGCTGCCTAGCACCCACGTAGACATCTTTGCACCATATTGCAAGAATGCCTGCGTTGAGGGAATGATTGTTTATGTGCAGGAAGGTGGCCCTTCCTGCACATAAACAATCCAGAATGGCGATTTGCAACTCCTATGTGTGCTGCTTTGTGCAGCACACATAGAAGTTTCAAGTCATCATTTTTATAATGAATGCTTATGAGCGGGAAGGGACACCTTCCCGCACCTAAGCAATCATTCATGGCAATTTGCTGTTTTTTTGTGTGCTGCACAATGCAGCCCACATAGAAACTGCAAAAACTTGGCGAAATAAAGCATTTCTTCTCGTTTCGCCATGTTCAGAACAGGTTTTCCCTGGTCTTAAATTTGGCGCTGCCTCCTTTTTACGCCACTCTTATAAACAGGGAGCAGCATCAAAATCAACCAATTGCCCATCGCTTTCACGCTAAGTCTAGCTTGAGAGGGGGCCTTATTTACAAGGCGGCGTTAAGCCACATTAAGCAAATAAGGTGAACGTCGCAAAAAGAGATATTCTTGTGGCTATAGGGGCTTGTAAATATGCCCCATAGCCCTAAAGACACTTCGCAACTAAGTTTCATTTGGGTGTGCAAATCCCCGAGTGCGGAAATAAAGATACTACTCGTAAATGCCCTTTGTGAATTCCCAAAGTCAGAGACTTAGACGTTTGGTCAAAGTTTACACCAAACGTCTAAGTTTACCTTTGTGAATCGGGCCCAATGTGTAAAGTATTAATGCAGTATTCAAGCAGCAATAAAGTAAAAACACAACACAAGAAAAATTCTATACCAATTTACAAAAATAGAATAAAAAGTAATAAATAAAATGACACCAAGTTGACAAAAATCCATTCCCGGCAAGGCTTGACTCCAACGAGCATTGCAACACCTTCAAGAACCTCCTGCAGCGAATACAGGCCCCTGAAATGATTGCATCCCAACAGCCAACACCACCAGCCCTCAGGGCATTTTCATGACCAGGAAACTCCCATGGTACATAAGGACTTTCCAAAATTGATGTACCCTCTGTGGAAAAATGGAGAACAGGAGGTGCGACTGTGGCAGCCCTTTCCACCGTGGAGCGAGATTTAAGTTGGTGGGAGAGTGAGCCCACTGTTGTGGAATGATCCCAGTCTCTCCACACCAGTGAGTGATCTGGAAGAGCACTGTGCCCTACAGCAAGTGCCCATAGACAGTGAACATCATGAGCATCCCCTGACACAACCCATAACCACAAGGAACTTACTAGAGGCAGTGTGAGAGGTTAGGTGCAGAGGAGGGGGTCTGGCAGCTCAATCATCATCTGTGGGACACCAATGGGAACACCTTCCCTCGCATGGAGGGCCGATGCACCAAAAACACTGACACCAGTCACTCTTCCAGCAACAAAGAAAGAGGACCGAGCCCCACTTCAGTGGTGGCCATCTTGGAATAGGCTATAAGTCCTAGTTGGTTCATATACACTTGATCCAACGCATTCGTCTTAACCCCAAATGCACATACACAGCATGCTCCTCACTGCACAAATCCTGAATATATGAGAGGAGGCCTAAATACCAGTCTGCTGCTACCCATTTCATGCGCAGATGGGAAACACCACAGGGAACCTGTTTAAGGGTTACCGAAGGATAATAACTCAGATGACCAGCTCTGCATTCCTTCTTTGTGCACCCATCACGGGTAGAAGGATATTTTGCACTGCACATACAGAGTCTTTGAAGGACTGATCCATTGGTTCCATCTCCTAAGCCATCCTCTTTTTCCTAAGGGAACAGACACGTATTATCCTCTACCAAACTCAGATCACTACACACATACCAACACAATTCATGATCCCAAGCCTAACACTTTTCCTCAGAGTGGGGGACACCCCAGCTTTGTGGAAATATATAATGACAACCAAGCACGTGAGGCAGCTCCTTTTCTCTGAAGCAGTTGCTAACCACCTAAAATTGATTTCTTTACATGCAACCATGTCATCTGTTGTAGCAGTCATGGATACAGCTCTTAACACCTTAATGAAGGAACTTTTGGGCATTAAGATCTCCATAAACTCTGTCAACACACAGTAGAAGCCGAAGTCCAGTCCCTTCATGGAAGTCAAATGATGATGGTGGAATATTGAATCCCAGATGTCGAGCAACATCTTGAACAACAGTCGGATTGGGGTAGTGACCTATGGCATCTCCATTAGAAAACTATTGGCTTAGAGGACTGTAGTGGTAGAGACAATGTGCATATTTCCAGAGTCCATGAACAGGCTGAGAAAAATGACCTGATGCCCTTCCTAACCACATTCCTCCTTACAACACTCAACATTAATTTTGACCTACCCCTTGAATTTCATAGACTGCACTGAGTAAGATTTTGCCTCTCCTCTTCCAGTGCCCCCACAAGCCACATCCTGATCTGCTGTGTCTGCAACAGGAAGCCAGGAAAATCATATTGGCAGTGAAGAAGCATGATCCGCTTCAATTTGATAATAATAACATATTTTTGTATCAGACTTCTCAGCAAACATCAATGCCAAATGCAAATGTTTGCGCTGCTTCATCCTTGACTTTGAAAGAAAGAGATTACATTTGGACTCCGAGAAATGACAACAGTGGAAGTCCCCTTCAATAGTTGTATGCTGGATTACGAGGAACCGGAGGATCTAAAGGCTTCTTAAATTACTTGGAATGTATGCACATGGACAAAATGTCCTGCTTGTTGTCAGATACTGATCCAGCCTCAATGAGCGCTGACTGTTTAGGACTCTCAGGAGATGCAAGATAAGAATGTTTTAGATAGGAAACAGTGACGCTGAAATGGGTGACCAATGACAAACAGAGTTCCTGGGACTTCATGCCACCAAGGGATACATTCAGATTGCCTCTTAAAACTTGAGATAGGTGCATTACTTGGCAGCCACACTGAGCTGGAGTGGATCTTCACAAGGATGTCTAGATTCCCATATCCTATGTAAGACCTAAGAGAAGCCTGTATACTCTGGGCTGTAACATACTGATGTCAGTTAATTAGAGTTGGAGCAATGCTCTATGCTTTTTATTTAATGTGTTCAAATAAGCTTGTTTGGTTCTCCTGAGAGGCTCAGTTTTCCCTGGGTTAATGTCACAGCTGATCAATACCTGTGTCATTGAAATCTATATAGTTTGAACTAATTATGGTTGGCTTTTGGGAAATATCAACCTGATAGGTATGACATCTGACAAGCAGCATAGAGCCCCACCCCCTCTGGTTTGAGTCATCACCCCGAGTCTTTGTTTTAAAGTATTTCTGAGTTCTGGTGGTTGACACCTTCCTATATTGCTCTCATCCATTAACTATATCACTACTCCACCTTCCTCCCATGTCCCCTATCAATCCAACACCTGCATCACTAAACATTGCAAGACACCTTGAAGCGTATGCTTTTGCACAAATGTGGGAACTCAACCTCACAGATTTTAGCCATATACACCCTAGTTATTCTGGTGACCAGTTTCAGTCCCCCTGGACTCTCATACACATGCTCTACCCAATCAGCCACTACTCATCCCTCAAACCTCAATTGCAATACAGCGCACACTCCATACTGTATAATCTCAGTCCACTACATGACTCAATGCCACACCCGCATGAAATCTGCAGAAGTGACGAGGTTCTGAATCTTTGAATGTTAATGGTCTGACTCACTACATCAAATGTAAGAAATCACTCATGTTTCTAGGCTGCATAGACCTGGCATAGCACTATTACAAGAGACAAATCTCACCCAGAGGAGGATGAGAAACTACATAGGGACTGGGTGAAGAACTTTGTGCAGCATACCAGAAACCAGCAGCTACGACCCCAAGACTACCTTGGAAAAGCAAATTAGTGATACTTCTCAACCAGTTGCTCCAGTGTAAGGTCTTATATAATGGGTGGACCAAGAGGTGAGATATGTGTTTGCAAAACTTAAAATCCACTGAAACATTCTCTTAATAGGTAACATGTATGCCCGAACAAGTGACAAAACATACTTCCTCTCCCATTTTCACAGACTTTTAGTATCCTTTGGTAGCCAAAAACACTGCTGAGGGGTGACTGGAACATCACAATGAACCCTGGATATGTCTGAAGCTCCCGATCTAGATCATGACAAGATCTGATTCACAATCATGTCTTAATAGAACATTGGTGCATTCTTCACCCTTGGGAACAGATTGCACATTCACCTCATGCCCACACAACATAAACACAAAGGGGGTCATTAGGATGGTGGGCGGACTTGAGTCCACCCGCCATCCCAGCGGTAACGGGACCGGCCGCCTGTCATGCGGCGGTCCTGCACCCCTAATTATGATGCGACCGCCACCGCGGCGGTTGCATCTGGCAATTTAACATTGCGGCAGGAGCTGCTGGCTGCATCACCCGCCGCAATGTCAAATGGCCATGTTGTGCATTTCCATGCACAACGTGGCAGGCACCACGCGGTGCCTGCCACCATGTGCATGGAAATGGAGGGGGGTACCATGGGTACCCCTCCAGTGCACAACTGCCCCCCCCCACAGAGGGGGCCCGCAACGGGCCCCCAAAGCCAGTCTCCGCCTGTCTTTTTGCGGCGGGATATCCGCCACAAAAAGACAGGCGGAAGGGCTCATCCTAATCACTACGGCGGTGCCTGCACGGCACCGCTGCAATGATGCCCTGGTTCCGGGTTCCGCAAGGTGGGCTGAAAAGGACCGCCTTGCGGGACCATGGCGGACAGACTTTCCGTCTGCCGCGGTACCAATGTGATTCCCACCGCCATCCTAATTTGGTGGTGGGTGAATCACATTGTGATGGCGGGAGGATCGCCACCGCCGGCCCGGCGGTGGCGATCCTTCCGCCATTATAATAAGCCCCTAAGATCAACTACCTTCTTGCAACTCCATTATTGACTAGGCAATTGGTCAAGGCCGAGATAACACCGAGCGGGGTTTCGGGCCACGTTCTCATTGACACTCAAATAGACATAAACTTGGTAGTTCCGTTTGAAGGAACATGGTAAATAAATATATCACAATTCACAAATCCACATGATAAAGCATGACTACTCACCCACCTAAATCAATATATAGACAATATCATGTCAGGAACATTAGGATATCAGAAATATGGTTGACATGAATATCGAAGGTAAGAATATAATTTTAAGTGTTGTTTTTAATATCATTGTCAAAAATATTGAATAAGAGAATATCATTTGTAAGGGTTATTTTGTATTTATTGTATTGTGCTTGATTTTATATGTTTAAAAAACAATTTTACCTGTATGTTTAGTAAGATAATTTATTAATTTAAATATTTTTGAATTTTGCATTTTTAATTGTTTTACTGTGTACAAATAATGTATTTAAAATTTTGTTTTGTAGCCGGATGTTGTGATTTAAGGGGATAAGGGTGTGGAGATTTTTCAAAAGTCAATATTTTACTTTAAATGTAATATTAATTATTTTAATGTAATACAAATATATATTATAACATTTATAAATTTATTTTATTGCATTCATTTTTTTGAATGTATACTCAAATTATATTAAATGCAAAAAAAGTATTTTAAAATAATTATTTAAAATAAAGAAAGTTTGATAAAGATTTATATTCATCACATTTGAATTTAATAATGTAAATGTTTTGTAAATTTATTTAAAAACAAACAGTGATACTTAATATTTGGTTAATTTTATAAAAATGTAAAAATATTTTTGCTTATTTTTATATGTTGAAAATGATGTAATTGGACATAATATATGTTGGAATAAACACTTCATTTTTATTTGTGCATTTCTTTTTAAAAATTGAAATGTATAAATCAATTATGAAAATAGAATAAATGTATATTATTTATAAGGTATAAAATAATATTTTCATGTATATTTATGTGTTGTAGGTTTATTAAAAAGTATTACAATTATTTTATTTGTGACATTTTTATTATGTTTAGTATTAGAATATGTTCTGTTTTTGGTATTAAATATTTTAAGATTTATTAATTTTAATGAAATAAAGAATATTTTTTATATGTAATTTGAAAATGTTCTTTGTCTTATGCTTCAAACTTTAGGAATAATATTAAATATTAACAGCAATATATTAATTGTTGATAGTGATAAACATATTATTCTATTTGTTAATGTTCAATTTAAAAAAATATATGTTTTTAGTTTAGGTTATTGTGTCTTTTACGTAATTTTTACAATAATTTATGGATCAAAAATTATGTTAGAGAATGGAGTATTGTTTGTGTGTATAACATTTTTAGTGTTGATCAACATGCCTAAAATGTTTAAGATTGTAGTGGAAATTGTAAATGTTACCCATTTAGTGTCCAACACCTTCCCCCAATTGGTTTAGAATGAAGTGGGAAATGTTAAATATCACATCTTTAGTGTCCAATACCTTCCCTAAATTGGTTTAGATTGGAGTGAGAATAGTAAATGTCACCATTTTAGTGTCTAATATTTTCCCCAAATTGGTATAGATTAGAGTGTGAATAGTAAATGTCACTACTTTAGTGCCCAACACCTTCCCTAAATTGGTTTATAATGGAGTGGGAATAGTAAATGTCACCCCATTAGTGTCCAACACCTTCCCCAAATTGGTTTACATTGGAGGGTAATAGTAAATGTCACCCTATGCCTAATTACGATGTCAGTGGGACCAACATCGATGTGCCGTCGGAGTCAGTCCCACTGACATATATGTCCGCGGCCGGCCGAAGCATTACAAAGCGGCGGGAGAAGGCATCAGGTGGAGGGACCGGTCGCGGCGCTTCTGATGGGCTCAAGGAGCCATTCGCTGTGTTGGAAAACACCATAATCCCCTAATGACGTCGGAGCCAGGATCGGCTCCGCCATCGGGATTATGATGGCACTTTCTGACAGTCTTTTCATGTTGGCCTTTCTGACATAGAAAGGCTGTCGGAAAGTATCTTTGGGCACCCCTAGCAGGGCCCCCTTCCCCCTGGCCCTCTATTATGGGAGCTAGGGGGCACCCCTAAACATCCCATTACTTTGTGGCAGGCACCGTGATGTGCCTCCCGCACACTGCAGTGATATTTCCAAACATCCATTCTGTAATGGAAGCTTGTGCTGCAGGCCTTTTCCACCTGCCGCTCAACCTTCCATCGTAGAATGGATGTTTCCGACAGCGCTATGAGCGGTTGCATCCTAACTGTGCGGTCTGAACCGCCGACCTATGGTCGGGTGGTTCCAGACCGCTATGGTGTCAGGCGCCAGACATCGTAATGAGGCCCATAGTGTCCAACACTTTCTTCAAAATTGTTTAAGTTGGTGTGTGATTATTTAATCTAACCATTTTAGTGTGAAACACCTTTGTTAAATTGTATTTCTATATATTAGGTGTAGTGTATGTCGTTAAATTAGTATCATTAGTGTTTAGGAACATAATTTAAATAGTTGTTAGTTGAATATCCATAATAAAAAACTACTTATTTACATATTTCAATGGAATAAAGATCAGTAATACATTTTTCAATTTCTATTTCTTTATTTGACAGATATTTTTACATTTATAAGCATATATATTTCTAGTTAAAAACCGTATATATTAATAAATAGAATAATATTTAATATATGTATTTATTATATAAACATTGTAAATCAAAAATAAATAATATTGTATGTTGGTGATTTTCCAGGTTTTTTTCCAGTGTTTAACATTTTATTTACATTTATTACATAGTTTCATATACATATTCCTATCATAATTTAACATATTTATTCTTAGTATATATTAAATAATTGTATATTTTTCATACTATT
The DNA here is from genome assembly GCA_963921515.1 of Calotriton arnoldi. Taxonomy (NCBI): domain Eukaryota; kingdom Metazoa; phylum Chordata; class Amphibia; order Caudata; family Salamandridae; genus Calotriton; species Calotriton arnoldi. The sequence goes on from CAWUFW010002954.1 coordinate 685,887, forward strand.
ATTTAGATGATATTTTACAATTTTTTAACATTTTGTATAACATTTTCTTTCATGTTTTACATGTTTAATAGTTTTTTTTTCTTTTTTGAATACATTTATTCAACATTTTCTATTTATTTTCCCATTCCTTTCTATGGGGAGAAAACTTTTTTTTAATTTCATTTGGCGCCCATATTTTTACCGCTACCTTTTAATTTGTAGACATTTTTCTCAAATTGAACCTATTTTCTGGGATTCAGGTCATGTTAAGGAGCTGCTATTCATTGGAGCAGGTAAGTCCTTTTTAAAGTTTTTTTTAGGGTTTTGAGGAGATATAGTGAGGAGGTCTACAGGTTAAGGATAGTGTTGTTTGAACTGTAGTGTTTTTAAATAGAATGTTTTAGTAATGTATCAATATGTTACGATATATTGTGTTATGGTACCTGCTTGTTGATTATTAAGTGTAATGTATAGGTAATTTTGGGTATGTAATGTTTTTTGCAGGTGGGTTTTCTGTTTTACTTTGCAGGTTTAGCTCTACAAACGTGTCCGCTGGGCATTTGGATTTGCCCTTCTTTAAGGAAATCTCTTTTGGTTTCCAGGAGCGTATCTTTTTCTTGGTTGTAGGTGTAGCTCATGTAACTTAGGGCCTGATTAAAAGTTTGGTGGTATGGGAGCTAGAGGCCATGCCACCGCCCTGCTCCAACACTGCCAAACCCGACCGCCTAGTAGATTACGAGTTAGTTCGTGGTCTGGTGTGCGGCGTGGTTGTCCCGAGACGGTGCAGTTTAAAGGCTCATAATGAGCCTTAGAACTGCACCGCCGCTGGACCGCCAATGACCATTCCTGCACGGCATGGACTGAGCAGTCCATGCCATGCATGAACAGGTGTGCATACACACTGGGTGGCACAACATGTGCCCCCCCTGCATGCACCCCCATGCACAAGGGCAACAGGTGGCCCTGTAGGGACTCCTTTGATTCCCCACTGCCAGCCTTTTCATGACGGGCTCACCTCCATGAAAGGGCTGGCAGCAGTGGAGAAGCTCGTAATATGCATGGCAGTGCCGCAAAAGCACCGCCATGCATATTGTTTACACAGACTGCCACGCCACCATCGGGGATCATGGATCCCTGGTGATTGAAGACGGTCCAAAGCGCTCCAGCCTCCGTACTCAGAACACAGCAGTCAGACCTGGTGCAGCGGTCCCTGACCACCACCGCACCTCCACCATGAGTTTTGCGGTCCAATGGACTGTTACACTCATAATTAGGCCATTAGTAATTGTTTTCCTTTCTGGGATGTTATGTATCTTGCTCTGTCTTTCACTATGTCTGAAAACGGTGTAGTTGTATAAAGAATTAAAATTTTAAAACGCTTATATGTTTGTTATTTATAGTTAAAATTATGCCATTTTTTTTATTATTTATACGAACATGTACGTTCTTCTTAGATGTTTCACACTTTTTTGTGTCTTTTCCGTTGGGGATGTTGTAATGTAGAGCAGGTGCATTCTTTTCTGTTACACAAAAAAAGTGTCAGTTTCATTTTAAAGATTTATTTGTAAGTAGTTTGCAGAGGTTGAGGTTGATAGGTTTTATTTTGATCGGTTTTGTGGTGAGTTTTCAGTTTATAAAATTCTACATATGCACGCTTTTTAATGCCTTTTTTCTGGTTTGTGATTGGTATAGTTTTTCAGCAGGTTAGCACTTTCTCAACATGGTATAATTTTCTTTTAATAAGTACATGTAAAGAGAGAAGTTGGAGAGTGTTTTTTTCTAATTATTTGCCAATTTACAATGTTAATCTCAATTACAAGTAAAATTTTGTATAAATATAAGTGTTCTTACTTTGAAAGGTAGTTGTAAATAAGTATATTTCTCTTTTTCAGCGTCTGATCAGAGAATCCAGCAGAGGTTCTTCATCTTGCAACTTTTGGCATTTTACCAGTAATAAGTTGATGTGTATTTATTAATATATCAATAATATATCGAAAATGTTAGTATCTTGTATAAAATATTTTTTTGCTCATATTCTAAAGCATTTAGTTTTGTATTTTTTTTGAGTGATTTATAATTATTTTGGTGATGTAATATAATTTTTAATTAAAACGTGTTTATATTTTTTATTATTTATTGTAAATATTTGTTTAACTTAAAAACAAGTTATATCAATGTTTAATAATGATAATGTAATTATTTTGGCGATGTTATTGTAGTCGATATTATGTTAGGTGAAATTCTTGACAATTTATACGTTTATTTAAAGGTAACAATATTTTTGTTTCCGGTAGTTATGTTTTCAACATAAGGAAAAAATCTATATTTTTAACAACATTTGTGTTCTCGATATTTATGGTTTTATGAATTAAGTATAGGAAGACAATATTTTTCTTAACCATATTTATTTTGCTATATTTTTGTATATCGATATTGTGTGCATCGATATTATGTCAGTGATCCATCCACATAGATGTTATGGGGAGCATAAAAGGCATGCCTTCGTGGGCATCTGATGAGAAGCTCAACAATTGACAAAAAGCCTGCCCTTGACAGTAGACTCCGCTTAGAATCAACAGTACAAAACATTGATGCCGTCCTACTCACGCTAGCAAAGAAACACAAATTTAGAAGGCCTACTTTTTTTGATTTGTTTATTTATTCAACTTTTTTCCATGTAAAACATACAATGTTACAGTCACAGGCCCAACACATCACATATGTTACATTTCCATCCCACAGTTGTGTCTTACATCATAATTATCTTGTGTATAAGTGGCTTAGTGTTGAAACCGTTCAGACATTGACTGGTGAGCCTGGAGACCCATCCCACTGGTTTGCCATTAGGTACGCTGTAAACGGAGCCCATATATCCTTAAGTCTTGACGTTACTGAGATCACCTGCTCATAAACGTCTAACTGGTCTCTGCAATATATTACATCAGTTAGCCATTGTTCAAATTTCGGTGACCGTTGCCACTTTCCTTTTTGCTAGCAATAGGGCAAATGCCATAAGCCTGCGACTCAAGGGTCGCAGGTCTGCAGCGAGTCACAAAAGGCATATGTGTGTGGTGCAAGCCACTGTTCCCATCATCATTACTGATAGTGCCTAGGTAACTTGTGCCCACAAATTCAGCACCTTCTCACAGCGCCATGCTAGGTGCATAAAGTCTGCATCCAGCAGCCCATATCTCCCACAGTGGGCAGACGTCCATAAACCATAACCATAAAGTTGGAGTGGGGTGTAATAGATTTGTTGTATGTATTTGAAGAGTATAATTCACAGATTGCAATTGGTCATTAAACGGCTAGTAAGAGCGCAGCAGTATTGCTATTCTTTTAATGTTATCAGAGTGTCCAATACTTTATTCCATCTATCCATACATTCACTCTGATTGGGGGAAGTCTCTGCCTGTGTTGCGTTGTACAATCGGGTGACTAATTCCTTGCAGTAGGTACTAGCAAGCATAGCTTGCAGCGGGCTTAGCGTCGGTGGTACGGCTGGATGTTGTGGGTATAGTGTTTTGAGTGCCTCCCGTAGCCTATGATATGAGAACACTAGCAAGGGGGTACTATCATGTTGTGTTTGAATAATGTCCAGGGATATAAAGTTACCCTCTGGAAATGCATCCCCCATCGTAACTATTCCAATGTCTGCCAGATGCTCCTGTGTGACAGATATATCTGGGTGGTGGGCTAATGGCATTGCAGGCAGCGGCGCCAGTTTTTGCTAGGCTTTTACAGTACTATCAATTGTATTTATTTCCATCCTGACACTCATCGGTCGTGTCCTCGGTAGAAGAGCTGTCAGTGGCGCGGGATGAGACCCATCTGCTTCGATTGTTAAGTGGGGGAGAGGAGAGGGAGTACCAGTAGTGCTCAAAATGCACTTGCGCGCAGAGATAGTATAAATATATGTCTGGAGCCCCAAACTCTCCCTGCACATGTGGCCTGATAAGTGTCTCCCAATGGCATCAGGGTTGCTTATCCGCCCAAACTAGCTTAATCAACTGTGAGCACAGAGTGTTAAATTTGAGGGGTACATTGACAAACAGATACAGATACAATGTGATTTGCCGGCCCACTTGGGGCGTGACTTGAAGCCCACTTGGGGCATGACTTGAATAAATGGAGGGAAAATGCTGGCAGAAATGTTTGGCCGTCCTGGAGAGCAGTTGGCTTTGAAGAAGGGCGTAAGCCTGAAACGCGTTGCATTAAACTGCTGGTCAGTGTGTTTTAATATCCCAGTTCCTGTGTCTGCTTACTTCCTGGGAGTGCATCTCACAAGATGGCAAACCTTTTCAAATAAATAATTCGGCCCGCCTAGGTCGAGAGAAGCACCACTGCAAGATCCCAAGCGGGGCCGCCTGCTGTTTTATATTGACTGCGGGTGGAACAGGAGGAGCGGCCTGTAAAGAGAGCTGTGTTTCTTTGTTTTAAAGCACCATTTAAAGAACTTTGAAAACCAGTGATGGCTACAAACAGACCCACATGGGTAATGAACTACCAGCCCCATCATGCTTTGCAGGCAATGTGATTTGCCGGCCCACTTGGGGCGTGACTTGAAGCCCACTTGGGGCGTGACTTGAATAAATGGAGGGAAAATGCTGGCAGAAATGTTTGGCCGTCCAGGAGAGCAGTTGGCTTTGAAGAAGGGCGTAAGCCTGAAACGCGTCGCATTAAACTGCTGGTCAGTGTGTTTTAATATCCCAGTTCCTGTGTCTGCTTACTTCCTGGGAGTGCATCTCACAAGATGGCAAACCTTTTCAAATAAATAATTCGGCCCGCCTAGGTCGAGAGAAGCACCACCGCAAGATGCCAAGCGGGGCCGCCTGCTGTTTTATATTGACTGCGGGTGGAACAGGAGGAGCGGCCTGTAAAGAGAGCTGTGTTTCTTTGTTTTAAAGCACCATTTAAAGATTTTTGAAAACCAGTGATGGCTACAAACAGACCCACATGTGTAAGGAACTACCAGCCCCATCATGCTTTGCAGGCAATGTGATTTGCCGGCCCACTCGGGGCGTGACTTGAAGCCCACTTGGGGCGTGACTTGAATAAATGGAGGGAAAATGCTGGCAGAAATGTTTGGCCGTCCTGGAGAGCAGTTGGCTTTGAAGAAGGGCGTAAGCCTGAAACGCGTCGCATTAAACTGCTGGTCAGTGTGTTTTAATATCCCAGTTCCTGTGTCTGCTTACTTCCTGGGAGTGCATCTCACAAGATGGCAAACCTTTTCAAATAAATAATTCGGCCCGCCTAGGTCGAGAGAAGCACCACTGCAATATCCCAAGCGGGGCCGCCTGCTGTTTTATATTGACTGCGGGTGGAACAGGAGGAGCGGCCTGTAAAGAGAGCTGTGTTTCTTTGTTTTAAAGCACCATTTAAAGAACTTTGAAAACCAGTGATGGCTACAAACAGACACACATGGGTAAGGAACTACCAGCCCCATCATGCTTTGCAGGCAATGTGATTTGCTGGCCCACTTGGGGCGTGACTTGAAGCCCACTTGGGGCGTGACTTGAATAAATGGAGGGAAAATGCTGGCAGAAATGTTTGGCCGTCCAGGAGAGCAGTTGGCTTTGAAGAAGGGCGTAAGCCTGAAACGCGTCGCATTAAACTGCTGGTCAGTGTGTTTTAATATCCCAGTTCCTGTGTCTGCTTAGTTCCTGGGAGTGCATCTCACAAGATGGCAAACCTTTTCAAATACATAATTCGGCCCGCCTAGGTCGAGAAGCACCACCGCAAGATCCCAAGCGGGGCCGCCTGCTGTTTTATATTGACTGCGGGTGGAACAGGAGGAGCGGCCTGTAAAGAGAGCTGTGTTTCTTTGTTTTAAAGCACCATTTAAAGAACTTTGAAAACCAGTGATGGCTACAAACAGACCCACATGGGTAAGGAACTACCAGCCCCATCATGCTTTGCAGGCAATGTGATTTGCCGGCCCACTTGGGGCGTGACTTGAAGCCCACTTGGGGCGTGACTTGAATAAAAGGAGGGAAAATGCTGGCAGAAATGTTTGGCCGTCCTGGAGAGCAGTTGGCTTTGAAGAAGGGCGTAAGCCTGAAACGCGTTGCATTAAACTGCTGGTCAGTGTGTTTTAATATCCCAGTTCCTGTGTCTGCTTACTTCCTGGGAGTGCATCTCACAAGATGGCAAACCTTTTCAAATAAATAATTCGGCCCACCTAGGTCGAGAGAAGCACCACTGCAAGATCCCAAGCGGGGCCGCCTGCTGTTTTATATTGACTGCGGGTGGAACAGGAGGAGCGGCCTGTAAAGAGAGCTGTGTTTCTTTGTTTTAAAGCACCATTTAAAGAACTTTGAAAACCAGTGATGGCTACAAACAGACCCACATGGGTAAGGAACTACCAGCCCCATCATGTTTTGCAGGCAATGTGATTTGCCGGCCCACTTGGGGCGTGACTTGAAGCCTACTTGGGGCGTGACTTGAATAAATGGAGGGAAAATGCTGGCAGAAATGTTTGGCCGTCCAGGAGAGCAGTTGGCTTTGAAGAAGGGCGTAAGCCTGAAACGCGTCGCATTAAACTGCTGGTCAGTGTGTTTTAATATCCCAGTTCCTGTGTCTGCTTACTTCCTGGGAGTGCATCTCACAAGTTGGCAAACCTTTTCAAATAAATAATTCGGCCCGCCTAGGTCGAGAGAAGCACCACCGCAAGATCCCAAGCGGGGCTGCCTGCTGTTTTATATTGACTGCGGGTGGAACAGGAGGAGCGGCCTGTAAAGAGAGCTGTGTTTCTTTGTTTTAAAGCACCATTTAAAGAACTTTGAAAACCAGTGATGGCTACAAACAGACCCACATGTGTAAGGAACTACCAGCCCCATCATGCTTTGCAGGCAATGTGATTTGCCGGCCCACTTGGGGCGTGACTTGAAGCCCACTTGGGGCGTGACTTGAATAAATGGAGGGAAAATGCTGGCAGAAATGTTTAGCCGTCCTGGAGAGCAGTTGGCTTTGAAGAAGGGCGTAAGCCGAAAACGCGTCGCATTAAACTGCTGGTCAGTGTGTTTTAATATCCCAGTTCCTGTGTCTGCTTTCTTCCTAGGAGTGCATCTCACAAGATGGCAAACCTTTTCAAATATATATATATATATATATATATATTATCTACTGGCGGTCGCCAGTAGATAGTTATAGTTACAACCTATTATCCATAGGAAATCCGCGACATTCTATTTGAAATAACTCTCTTGCCGGTTGACGTATCTTCGCAAAATTTTCAAACTTTGTGGGGCGCTCCGGTCCGCTCCTACCCTGAAAGTCTCGGGGGATTCGTCAAGCGGGGCCGAGAAAAAAGGGGGTCCCAAAACGCGTTTTCCCCATGCAATTTTCCATAGGAAACTTTAGACACGGCTACAGCTCGAACTGCTGAACGGAATTACACCAAATTTGGCAAAGAGGTAGTTCTTGGTTCAGAAAGAACCCTTTTGTTAAATGGTGTAAATCCGTTCAGTAGTTGCTGAGAAAATCAAAAGTAAAAGTACATATATATCTATGGGCACGGAGGATTCGCGCACCCTGAGCGCACCCTGCGCGCACCGTCCCGATCACGAGCTGCATGTTAATTGGCTGTCAGCTGGCTGTCAACATTCCGATTCAGGAAATGTTGGCAGCCATTTTGTCCCTCGGTAGAACCGAGGGACAGAAACAAGTGCGCAAAGCGCACAAAGGGGGCAGGGTAGAAACACCCTGACCCCCTAGGTTTACTCAGGGGGTCCCACAAGGACCCCCTGGGCAAAAAAAAATAAAGATTTTTTTTTAAAAAATCGGCAGGATGCGCTCAGGGTGCGCGAATCCTGCCGGAAAAAAAAGAAATCGGGGTCGGTTAGGGGGTTCTTTCAGCACCAGGGCACTTGAGATCGGTAACTTGCTCTGCAATAAAACCTGTCATGAATACCGAACCCGACAGGCTTCAGGTGCCCGGCACCCCCGAGCCTCGTTAATCACAAACCGGGGGCGCTGTCAACTCCATCTGAAGGGGAGGAGGGCGGGGGAATGTGTATAGTGTGGGCTAGGGGTGTGCACTGCCCGCACAGCGAATTTGCTTAACACGAAAGCGATCGCATACGTCTGCACGTGTTTACAACACCTTGCACGTTACTACTATAAGCTAAAGAAACTGACTTCTTATTGTCTCTGTCACCAATGTGGTCTGTGCTTCCGCCCCCAATAAAACGCTGTTGTTTCCGTGTGTCTGTGAAACAGGAAGGGGCATTACTCATCCTGTTTCTGCATTGTAAATCTGACTGCTGAACATGTCCCCGCACTCCCGTAAAATCGTCAAATGCTTCATTTGCCGGCGCCCTTCTGATGGCTTTCCAGAATTAATCTGCGTAGGTCGTACACCTCCCCTCTTGCTACTTAATTAAATGTTTACAGCAGCCCCTCCCCGTCTGCCTCCCGTACATAGTCTGTGTTCAGATTTATAGGAAAAACTATATGTTTATTTGCGGTTGCACACACACGGTTCGACTGTTATTTGCTAACAGTCTTATAGCATGCGGCGACGACGACACTGTCATCCCTCGCTGTGTGCTCTTTGGCACACGCCATGCACGGTGTCCATCGCGCACACGTCCTGTGGTTTACACCTGCGCCAGAGCAAAGGGTTTCAAGTGGGTTTGTTTATTTACTCACACGCTTCAAATGCAGAAGGATACTCCCTTATCCGTAAGGTAAAGAATGCTTTTTTATGTAGCGCTTTTTATTTTTGCAGGCACTTTTTAGTCCACGGATTTTTTTTTCTGCTCTCAGTGTGCCCGGATCACGAATGTGACCACAATTTCTATATTGCTAAGTCCCCCCAAAGTTATTAGAGAGTTGTATTTTCCAACCGGTCATGCTCTTTGATAGGACGATGGTATGCTAACTAGGTTTCCAGGTGACATCTGATCCAGGGTAGCCGTTTTTGTGTGCCTATTTTGTGCAGGTGTGTTAAACTGCATTACTTTCAAAGAGCTAACGCCTTTTCGGCTGTGATCCAGAATTACCAGAACACTGTATGGGGTACACAATATATGCATGTTGACCACGTACCATTTTTTTTATTACTTAAGTGCGATGTTTCTTGTAGAAATAAAATGCTCCGCGAATAAATAAATTGCCCTGCCCTCTCAACCAAAATGACTGATAGGAAAATGAATACTGATGATAAAATGGGTGGGTATTAATATAGAAAGGACTGTGGCTTGGTAATTGGTCAGTGATGACTATTACAAGGACAAAACATAATATGAAATTATTCTCTGTGGTTTATATGGAGTTCAGTGATTGGATAGCTTTGTACTTGCATAATTTTCTTTTACACTCATCCTCTCAAGTTCTCTTATGTATTTATCATGCTGACTTGTACTGTCCCACATTTTTTGTTTTCCAATTTTATATAGAGCAAACATGGTCTAAGCAGGCGTTTAAGCACTTTAGAAGCCAGAAACGAGATGTACAGTAACACGGTGGGCAAACACACTGAAAAATTACAATAAAAGGGTAAGGCCCTGGGGGATGGGGTCCCCAGGGCCCAAAAACAGGAAAAAGGAAGGGGGCTACACAGCCTCCCTTCAGGGGACCAAAAAATAAAAAATAAAAAATAAACGATCGGGCCCGCAGGCCCCGCCCCCTTCCTTCACCACTCTGCAAACGCGCCCCCTGGCGCGTTTGCAGATGGGGAAGTAATTCCCGTTCAATACTGGGGGTCCCTGGGGCCAACTGGCCCACCAGGAACCTCCAGTATGCGCCAGGGGGCTGCCTTGCAGAGAGGTGTACAGAGGCCAAGCCCCTTTTTACACCTCTCTGCAACGCAGCTCTGTGGTGCTTAATGGAGGTAGCTGGTGGGCTAGTTGGCCCCCAGGGACCTTCAGAATTGAAGGGGATTTAATTCCCCATCTTAAAACGCGCCACGGGGCCTGTTTGCACACATGTCACCTGAAGCCCCGCCCCCTCCCTTCATCACTGTGCAAACGCGCCCCTTGGCGCGTTTTAAGTCGGGTGATTAACTCCCCTTGAATCCTGAGGGTCCCTGGGGTGCATCCAGAAAGCGCCACAGAGCTGCGTTGCAGAGAGGTGTAAAAAGGGGTGTGGCCTCTCTACACGTCTCTGCAACGCAGCCCCCTGGTGCATACTGGAGGTTCCTGGTGGGCTAGTTTGCCCGTAGGGACCCTCATGATTCAAGGAGACTTAATCCCCCAACTTAAAACGCGGCACGGGGCGCGTTTGCACAGATGTCACCTCAGGCCCCGCCCCTCCCTTCACCATTGTGCAAATATTCCTCTAAAATCTGCCGAACTACGAATTCCGATTTACTCACCTGTTATCAGGAGAGACCTCAGTGCTGCATCTTTCAGCACAGTACTAATGCTGAAAAGTAATTTTAACCGTACTTACCAGTAACTTGAATTTCCTTTCATAGGATATCATTGCCTGCTTTTTGTTGAAAAAGTTTCTAAGTGTTGATTTTTGAAACATACAAATATTCCTCTAAAATCAGCCGAAATACGAATTCCGATTTACTCACCTGTTATAAGGAGAGACCTCAGTGCTGTATCTTTCAGCCCAGTACTGGTCCTGAAAAGTAATTTTAACCGTACTTACCGGTAACTTGAATTTCCTTCCATAGGCTAACATTGACTGGTTTCACTTGGAAATTCTTCTAAGTGTGGAGTTTTGGAACTTTACAATATTCCTCTAAAATCAGCCGAAATACGAATTCCGATTTACTCACCTGTTATCAGGAGAGACCTCAGTGCTGCATCTTTCAGCCCAGTACTGATCCTCAAAAGTAATTTTAACCGTACTTACCAGTAACTTGAATTTCCTTCCATAGGATATCATTGCCTGCTTTTTGCTGAAAAAGTTTCTAAGTGTTGATTTTTGAAACATACAAATATTCCTCTAAAATCAGCCGAAATCCGAATTCTGATTTACTCACCTGTTATCAGGAGAGACCTCAGTGCTGCATCTTTCAGCCCAGTACTGGTCCTGAAAAGTAATTTTAACCGTACTTACCGGTAACTTGAATTTCCTTCATAGGCTAACATTGACTGGTTTCACTTGGAAATTCTTCTAAGTGTGGAGTTTTGGAACTTTATAATATTCCTCTAAAATCAACCAAAGTACGAATTCCAATTTACTCACCTGTTATCAGGAGAGAACCCAGTGCTGCATCTTTTAGCCCAGCACTGACCCTGAAAAGTAATTTTAACCGTACTTACCAGTAACTTATATTTTCTTCCATAGGAATCCATTGTCTGGTTTTCAGCAGAAAAGTTTCAAAGTGTCGATTTTCACAAACTACAAATATTCCTAAAAAATCGCCTGTATGACTTAAACGTATTCTTTCAACTGTTTACAGGAGATGCACCAGTGCTGGATCCAGGATCCAACACTGAGTAAGAAAAAGTAACGATAACAGTTTTTACCTTCTAAGTGAATTTCCTTCCATAGGATAACATTGGTGATTCTATGAGAAAAAGTTTCTAAGTGTCAACTTTTAAAGTACAATAATATTCCTTAAAAATCACGACTGTAACCAAAACGCTTTTACTCAACTGTTTACAGGAGATGTCCCAGGACTGAATCTAGGATCCAGTCCTGTGGTTAGAAAAGTAATCCATAAAGTAACTAATTGCATTTAACTAGAAATTCACATTGAGCTGAATGTTGCATTGTGTTTGAAAATGTGTTGCCCATTGCAACAACTGTAACTACTGTACTTAAAAGTCTATTGCCTATGTGCAAAGTATTTAAACTAAAGTAATTCATTCTGAGAAAGTATTTTTTGTAATGTAATGTATAATGTAATTACAATGTAATTTAAAAAATAAAATATGTAAAAAAAAATTGTTTCTAAAAATGTAGTAAATCAGTATGAAAAAAATTTATATAACAATTAATACATTTAAAAATTGTCATTTACAAAACCTTTGAAATTCACTGAAAAAACCGTAGGTTTCAGACGTGTTATAGTTACAAATTAGCATTTAAAAAACCTTTGAAATTCACTGAAAAAACCATAGGTTTCAGGGACGTTATAGTTAGAAATTAGCATTTAAAAACCTTTGAAATTCACTGAAAAAACCATAGGTTTTAGGGACAGTTATAGTTAGTTGGACATTGCACTCGTACAAAACCCGTGAAATTCCCCGTTATAGTTAGTCCAGCTAACTATAACTCGCGCCCGCAATGCACTGCTGATGACGTCACATATTACATCACTCATGACATGGTCAGTGACATCACTGATGACATCACTGATGACATCTCAAATGACATCACTGATGACATCATCCACGTGATAATCTGATGCACCTCCTCACACCCTAATATAACCTTTGATACACCCACTCTAAATTACAGACTGCCATTCGCAAAACCATAGACACTCCAACACCAATAACTACATACCCACTCACTGATTCTTAGGTCTACGCACACATCCACTCACTCACCCGTACAGTCACTCATACTTACGGTCACTCAGTACAGGACTATCATATGCACTCATACTCCTATATAGACACTCAAACACCGCCACTCATCCATAGAGGTACTCACACACCTAGTCAGTCATGCAAATAATTAAACACACTACCATTTACTCACCTATACAGTTATACACACACCAGCTCACTTACTCATACAAATACTAGCACATTCTTACGCTCTTATACAATCACTGATACAAGCACACACTCATCCATACAGCCACTATCACAATCACTCACTCTCGCTTATAGCTATTTATATACTCCAACACACATATATACTGCCTTTCACATATGTAGTTACTCACACATGTACCACTGGGACATACATTCACTCACTAACACACTCTTACACACACTTACCCACCCATACAGTCTATCACAGATGCACTCTTGAAACCATCCACCCAGTGAATCACCCACTCACACATCTATGCACAGAGTCGCACACACCCCTCCCACACAAACACTCAGGCACCCATACAGATACTCAGACAAGCATTCAATAACTCATATAGACACTCATGTAGCTATTCACAAACACATGCAGCCACTTACACAGCAACAGACAGACGGATACAGACATTCACCCAGTTTAGTCACTAACCCATGCATTCAGTAAGATACGTTAAATCACTCACTTATACAGTCAGTCACGCACCTACTAAATCATCCATACAGACACTTACACACCCACTCATTCTTCAATACGTCTTTTCCTATATATATTAAAAATATTTAAACTTTACAGAAACACACAGTCACTGGATGATGTCATCAGTGATGTCATTTGAGATGCCATCAGTGATGTCATCAGTGATGTCACTGACCATGTCATGAGTGATGTAATATGTGACGTCATCAGCAGTGCATTATGGGCGCGAGTTATAGTTAGCTGGACTAACTATAACGGGGAATTTCACGGGTTTTGTACGAGTGCAATGTCCAACTAACTATAACTGTCCCTAAAACCTATGGTTTTTTCAGTGAATTTCAAAGGTTTTTTAAATGCTAATTTCTAACTATAACGTCCCTGAAACCTATGGTTTTTTCAGTGAATTTCAAAGGTTTTTTACATGCTAATTTGTAACTATAACATGTCTGAAACCTACGGTTTTTTCAGTGAATATATATATATATATATTAGTAATCCCTTCTTTATCAATATGAGGACCCATCTGAAATTAGAGGAAAATGAGGAGGCCCCTCTCACCACTTTCCATCTAGAGCCCACCTGTAAATCATTAGATCATGTAAGATGTGTTTCTTGCAATAATACCAGGGGTATCCGGTGGCTATCTAGATAGGCCAACAGCTAATGGATCTTTTTGGGGTTATTTAACCCACATACATTATAAGTCAGTAGTCTAACCCAGCCCGGCACGTGTGTAGCAGTGAGAGATCATAATCCTGTGGCTCATTATGGAGCCCCAATGTCCCCCTTGTGTGGCACATAAGCATATATTTCTGTGACGTACTGTATGAAAAACATGCAATAAACAACCTTCGACCCCCCCACCCACTTTAGCATCCCAATCATGCCAAATACATTCCCGGCATAACAGAACATAAACAAACAGTAAAGTTAATCATGCATTACTGATTCTCCCATTTCTCATGGTCATCTATCACATTAACACTTGAGGTACACCATTGTAGGGGCAGCCAGAGGCCTGAAGTCCATCCCACAGCATGGAGGTGGCCGGAGAGAAAGGAGTTCTAGAGTGATCGATAAGGTAGCTTGTGGGGAGGACCATATGATATCATGGGTGAGACAAATTATCTGCTGCTCTCCACAGCTATGTTCCTTCACCTGTTGTTCCCTGCAATTTAGTTTAAAATTTGCATATAGCTCTTCGTGAGCTCAGTTATGACCTGACTCTTGCATAACAGCCATTCATTGCACAGTTCCCAGTATCAAGGGGCTGAAACTATTGTACTGCTTGAGTGTATAGACATATAATAAACTCATAATCCACTTGTGGTACCCCATGCTGCTCATCTCCCGTGCCATTCCACCAATGAGGTATCTACACAGTGCGACAAGCTGGATTGGACCCATCTGGCAAGGAGGGCAGTGGTCCAGCACTCCAAGTTAACAACTCAGCAGGGGAATTGTGTCTATGATAACTGTATATGGCGTACGGGACAGTTCCATATGTTACTTACAGTTCTTTACGCTTTCAGATGCAGATGTCACTCTGAATGGGGGAGATGTGGAGTGTGACGGACTGGGTCGGGACCGCTGGATGTTTTTCAGGAAGTCTGAAGTCACCCTCATTGTGGTAAAGAATCTCGGTTTCCCTTCGTGTACAATCCGGAGGCGCGCAGGGTAAAGCATTGCATAAGGGATATTGGCCGAGCGCAGTTTTTTCTTGACAGGGGTCAATTCTCTGCATGCTGCCTGGACCGCGATCATAAAATCGGGGAAAAAGGCCATTTCATACCCCTGATAGTTGATGGACTGTTGTTCCCGAGACAGGCGTAGTACAGTGTCACGGTACTGGTAGTTTAAGAGCTTGGTGATGATGGTCCTCGAGGGTGCCCCAGGTGGTGGTCTCGTGGCGAGCGATCTGTGTGCCCTTTCAACGATCAACACCGAGGGGAGCTGCTCTGGGCCAAAAACGTCCTTCAGCATAGATTCAACATAATCCTCTAGACGGCCTGTGCTGCTGCTTTCTGGGACTTCCACTATCCAACACTTCTAAATCGTCATTTTTTGCTCTAATTACTTTTCAAATTTTCTCTATGTCCCGACATTTGGTGGCAGTGACATGTGACTCATCTTCCACAGGGGAGATATGCTGCTCCGCCATTGTGAGACGCGCAGCTGTTGTGAGACGCTTGGTAGCCATGCTGTCCATATGCAGGGTCAGTTTGTCAATCTTGCCATTGAAGGCCTGGAGGCTCTGCTGCATCGCCAGCAATGTAGTTTCCAGCAGGGGCATTTTCGGCAGCTGGGCCTCTAGTTCTGTGTCTGAGTGCAAGTTCTGGGGTGTGAAGCATGGCAGGTCTCGAAATTGAGCCTAGTCCGTTGCTTTTCTGTTTCGCTCATTTTTACGATCTGTGTTGCTCCTACTCAGTGCTATAATTCAATCCCAGGGGTAGTCCAGAATCTGGGCCATGCCACCACTGCGCAGCCACCACTGACCGGTGTGTACCACCAGAGTCAATCCCCATTCAGGCAGAGACCCCCCGGGTCAAGCCAGTTCCCATCTGGTATGTTGTAGTTGCCGGATATTCAAGTGCACAAGGTGTATCGGGAGTCGTGTTCCCCTCCTCAGACCCAGCCATCGCTCGCCCGCAAATCTCCTGTATGCCCTTGACTAGGCCGCCTCTTCCCACACATGTCGCTCCTCAAGCTACTATCCGGTCTCCAGGAGCCTCCTCACCCAGGTAACATCTACTATTATTACCGCCGCATAGACCCCGCATCTACATCCATTTTCATGCTCTACACACACTGACCGTTTCATCAGCTCCTATCTTCTCGGACATGCAGCTCCCTGCAGGCCTCTCAGGTCTTGTCTCTGGGCCCGGCAGACCAGTGGTTCCTCTCACGTGGGGGCAGGCAGCTCACACTCCTCACTCTGCCAAGTCACCTTGTCACTAGTCATTAGCGAGCCACCAGTGCAGGTCTACATGGCCCTTGTCGCTGGCACCTCTCGCCTCTGCGGAACAGTCAAATACCACCTGGATCATCCGGGCAGGAACCGGGCCATGCATGAGCAGCGTCTTCCTCAAGTACCTTGTTCGGCCCTAGTACTGGTTCTGCGTCTACCAGTCCCTGCGGCAACCGCGTTATTCAGCAGGGCACCGCCTCTGGTCAAACAAACCACGATGTCTGACATCCGGTAGCCTGCTCCCCTCGAGCCAGCTTGGGGACTCGCTTGTCACCCCCGGGCCACGCTAGGCAGCCATCTTGTAGCCACCCGCAGTGTGTAGAGCGACGGCTCACAGTCTTTCTATGCCATCAGCTCTGCAATTGTAGTCTTACTGAAGGTCGCTCCCACTGCACTAAGTGGTGCTGAGATTTAATGACACAAATGGCAACCCATATCACTGATATTTAGCTGAGAGTAGTCTCCGGCCGGCAGAGCTGCAATAGGGTGCAGCCATCTTGCCATGGGCTCTCTAGAAGGCCTACTTAAGGCTAAAATTAAACTGGATGACCTCTACACTTCAGAAGCAGAGAAATCCTTAGTCCTCCTCTGACAAATGCATTATGAGCGAGGAGAAAAGGCAGGTAGGTCACTGGCAGCCCAGCTTCTGAAAGCAGGGTCAACAGGAACTAATTCGACACGCTGTAACACTAAAAATGGCCTGATAACACATCCAACTACAATCATGAAAAAATTTCAACACTTTTACAAAACTCCTCACACTCCGGCATCAGCCCAGATGCTGAAACTGAGGCCACCTCTAATTAGGGATCTTAAAATCCCTTGATTGATGACAGAACAAGCCAACACACTAGAAGAGGAAATTTCTGAGGAAAAGATTGCGGCCACAATTTAATAGTACGGCCACTAGCATGTTGCCCGAGGAGGATAGATTCCCTATCGAATTTTTCAAGATAAATAAACTAATAATCATGCCAGTGCTGGCATCTGTCTTTAGAGAAGCTTAGGTCAATGTCTCTTGTGAGACAATATTATTGGAACTAGGATGTCTGTTATTCCCAAGCCTGGCAACCTAAACAGTGCTAGTTATCGGCCCATTACATTTATCAATGTGAAGGAAGTGGCTCGATTCGGGTCACCCGGGTCACTAATGACCACCTCTCAGCCTTCCATACCAAATGAAGAGTCGGTCAGACAGTAGAGAATACAAACCAATATCTGTTTATTCAGGTACACTCCGAGTGGAGTCCAGTCTGCCCAGTCTCTAGGAGTGCTGCAGAGGCACTGAAATCGACAAGCATAAAGATACATTATGTACATTTCATAACTGGACTAGGACATGCCCATAATGGAATTTCCCAGGCATGTGCTGCAAAGCAATGGAATACAAGAGAAAAACAATCTCAGTGCTCATATCTTACAAAGTTACAAAGTCCAAGGTTACTCTAGTCAGGCCCGTCACCAGACAAGTGGGGGAAGGCCTGTATCTAGTGAGAAAGGTATGCACTAATAAGAACAGTCTATTCATTAGTGAAGCAAAACCCAGCCATGGAGAAATGAAACCTAGCAGAAGCCTTTTCTCAGATGTAGCAAAGGATTAGTTTCGATCATGATTCAAAATGGCGTCTTAACAGAAAATGGTGCCGAGAATGCTAACTTACATAGGATAATGCACAAGCAGAAACAATTCTATTTTAACAGACCCTCCTTTTAGCATGAGCTAAAACATTTTCTGACAGCAACAAAAAAGTATAAAATTAGGAAAACAAAAGACCATAAGTATAACTTCTTATGAACATTCCATATTCTCAGGTATCGGGAAGGGATACTGTAAGGAGGGAAGAAGTCTCTAAAATGCCCTCATCTATCTGCATTAGGTCGTCTATCTCTTTCTGCACCATAATTGCAGCATTAGTATCATGAATCGATATTTTCCTCTTAGGAGTGAGAAGGGTGGTACAATAGGAGCAACAGAAGGTGAGGCACTGAATAAGGGCACAGCAAAGCACTAATACCGCAATCAGATATATCACCATTTCAAGAAGAAGAATGTTTAGTAATGTACATTTCCATATTTTTGATCCCGACTACACATTGGTCTCCTACTACTGCGCATACACCACCACTCTTGGCTAAAATGAAATCCACTGCGTATCTGATCTGTTCAGAATATATTCGCATTCTCTCCAACTGAGTAGTGATGTTGCGCAAAGCAGCCACGGTAGTGTTAGATCAAATTTGTAACTTGCACCCAAAATATTCTCTAGCTTTCTCACCCCGAGCCATAGATGTACCTCCCAAAGTGAAAATAGACGAGAAGATGTATCCAAAGGTGATTCCATTACTATAGTTATTGACCTCTATATGAGTCACTCCTTCACAGAATTCTTTGGTCAGAGTCCTCTTAACCCAACGAACATTAGGCTTTGCATATTTAAAGGGTGCACCTAAGGGCAACACCATCCCAAGGGCGACATCGTTGGTACCATTATGAACATTAGAATAAGTACTGTTAGATAAAAAATAAAACCCTGGCTGGGCATAAATCGGTCCTTCGTAATCTACTGTGGCATATCTGGTGTTCATTCCAAAGGTGCTTGGATCTTTGTCATTCACCAGGGGCATTGTATTTTTGTACAGCACTATTCCCAAACAATTGATATACAGAGAAGTGTCCGTACTATTCACAATGGGGCAACAAGCAGGATAATAACCAGCCTCCCGGGTAACTATCAATTCCTTATAGTGCCAACCTACCAATGTGGCATTCTGCTCTTCCATGTAAAAGTTGTAGCAATATGTGTTACTATCACACCCTGGATAACCCATTCCCAGTGGCTTTCTATAATATAGACAAGGACGTGGCTAGCCAAAACCAAAAACTCCTTTCACTTCAGTAAATTGTTCTGGACGAGTGTAGGTATAGTTCACAAGAGATAATGGGTACGCAGTCCATAAACTAGTGACAGACTCAGTGGGGTAACAAGCGGTCCCTTCTCCAAAGAATCTCTTGTGCATATCTAGAAACACATTGCTTGGGCTGTCCTTTTCTTTCGAGGAGGGGAAATAATTTTAACCTTGATACGCAAAGACACATTCTGACCATTTTTCAAAACCCATGACACCCCACATAGTATGATCAGCAATAAAACCACAAGAGCAACACATGCCATTTTCTTCTTACGGGTCCACACCACATTATGCGGGGCAACAAGAATCATTGGCTGCTCTTCCTCAGCAACCATCCTACCAAAGGGATGCATAACAAATTATGAAAATGGGGGAAAAATGCAAAGGAAATATACAAGATCCCAGTGTCCGTCAGAGCCTCACTGGTACAGGCTCCTATTGTCCATCAATACGTTGGCGCTCTTGAGCACCAGCGGTGGAGCTTGCTCTGTCCTAAGCTCGTATCCCACGTCGATCCCGATGGTATACCTCCACGGTATACTTTGGCCTTCCCTAACTAATGTTCAGGCAACTAAACTAAAGTAAGTGAAATTCTTCACCAAGCTCAATAAATTTCCGTTGGGACTATAATTCAGTACAACCTATCTTACACAGTCCATCCCTAATCTTTTTTCTCCTTAGATGCACTTTCCCTCAGCTAAGAGCGCAAATTGTACCTGGCAGCCCAAGCACTGTAGGATCAATGAACATTGGCTCCTGCTTAGCTCGTATTTCCGGAGAAACACTTCGTCATTCTCCTTATCTGTCTGAGTCCAAATTAGTTGGGCATCGCTGAATGGGACAAACCGAGGCACTTGCTCACACTCGGAGTCCCCGATGCCGTCCTTGACCCATTGGTCGCAGGGTAGAGGTAAAGGAACCCTCCGACAATGGGTGGCATGCACCCAGTTCTAACAGCCTGCAACCTTTACAGCAGTACGCGTCACCAATAGGACCTGTTCAGGCCCCTTCCACCGCGGCTCCAAACTTTTCTTTCGCTGAAAATTCCGAAAAAAAAGAAAAAATTCTCCAGGCTGAATGCTGTGGCCGGGTCCCTCTGGTATAGAAGGCAGGGACTCCCGAACCTGTTGGTGAATAGAATGCAAACTTTCTGTTAACTGGCCAAGATAATCAAGTAACATAGGATATTCAATTTCAGAGAACCGACGAGGGCGCGGGACGCCCCAGACATATGCAGTGCGTCCAAACACAACCTCAAACGGTGACAATCCTGTTCTAGAATGTGCTGTCGTTCTTGTTGAAAAAAGAGCCAGCGGCAAGGCATCTGGCCACTTCAATCCTGTTGTCTCCTGTATCTTTGCCAGTTTCAGTTTGAGAGTACCATTGCACTTCTCAACCAAACCCGCTGACTGAAGATGATTAGCAGCATGAAATTTTTGCTAACATGAAGGACCCTCACAAATCAATTGAATCACTTTTGCATTAAAATGACTTCCGTTGTCACTCCAGATCACTCGGGGCAAGCCAAAACGAGGAAAGAACTCCTTCAGCAGCACCTTTGCAGTCATAATGGCTGTATTGTCTTTAGTGGGGTAAGCCTCAACCCATTTGCTGAATGCACATACAACCACCAGAACATACTTCAAATTATTACATCTCTCTAACTCAATGTAGTCCATTTGAAGGACTTCAAAAGGGAGAGTGGGTGGTGCAAAATTTCCAGGCGGTGTAGGGGTACCCTTCCCAGGATTATGCATCATGCATTCCATGCAGTACTTCACTAAGTGGGCAGCTGTCTTAGAGATGTTATCAATCTGCCATACAGGGTCTAACAATTTACAAATGCCTTTTGCACTAATATGAGCTGGACCGTGGGCCATAGTAACCACAGGAAGAACATATGCATCTGGCAACATCCATCTCTGCTTCCTTCGTCATTCAACTGTGCTGTACTTTCCTGCCACACCGCTAATTCTTCTATCGTGGCTTCACTCTGTATTACCTTCACACTTTCAACGGTATCTTCAAACATGACAACCTCAAGGACCCACCTAGCTGGACCTGCTACAAACATTCATTTCATCTTTATCCAGGCCGTTTCCTTAGCTCTGATCTGCAAAAGCATTTCCTCTACCCATGTCATCAGTGACCTTCCAGTGGGCGCTACACTTCACTATTTCCAACTTCTTGGGGAGTGTCAAAGCAGATAAAAGCCTCAATATGAGGTGCCCATGTTGGATTTTGGTGCCTTGTGAAGTAAGGAACCCTCTCTCCTCCCAGAGTCAACCAAAATTATGCGCGACCCCCAAAGGCATACTGGCTGTCAGTATAAATATTGACAACTAGTCCCTCGCTTAATTCGCAAGCTCGAATAAGGGCAGCTAACTCAGCAGCTTGAGCTGGCTGATAAGGGACCTGTGATGTCTCTACCACTGTGCGCAGTGTGGTAATAGCATAGGCTGCAGTGGTGTTTCCATCTGGTAACTTAAAACAAGAGCCATCGACACATAGTTCCCCTTGTGGGTCAGAAAAGGGAACATCAGTCAAGTCTACCTGTCCTTTCGTCTCTTCCTCCATTCGGAAGATACAATCATGTTTGTCAACTTCATCACTCTCGGAAGGGAGGGGTAGTAACGCGGCTGGGTTCAGAGTAGCTCATCTTTTAATTGTGATATGTTTAGCAAACAATGGCAGTTCATAGCCGGTAAGACGTGCACTGGTAAGGTGCTGTGTCTTTGTCTTATTCAAGAGCATGTCCACACTATGGGGTACCATGACTGTGAGGTCAGTATCAAGTACGAGTCCAGCCGATTGTCTGATCGAAGTGGCCACAGCCACGACCGTTCTTATACAACTCGGGAGGGCTCTCGCAACAGGATCAAGCACAGCAGAGAAATAAGCACACAGCTGTTGCTTATCCCCAAATTTTTGTGTTAAGACAGATTGTGCACAACCAGCCATCTCATGGACGTATAACATAAATGGCTTACCATAGTTAGGTGTACCAAGCACGGGAGCCGAACAAAGCGCAGCTTTCAATTGCTCAAAAGACTGCTGACATTCAAGCGTCCAAGGCAAAGGCTCATGTTCTTCTTTAGTTGTTAATGGAAACAAGGGTTTGATTAGTAAGGAGTAGTTAGGTATCCACTGGCGACAGTAGGAAGTGATACCTATAAAAGCGAGCACATCTTTCTGAGTTTGTGGAATGGGCATTTTAACAATGGTACTGATGCGCTCAGGGGTCAACCTCCTACCCTCCTTCGGCAGTAGGTGACCTAAATAGGTGACCTCCAGTCGACAATACTGAAATTTAGAAAGAGAAACTTTATGTCCATGATGAGCTAAATGCAGTAACAATTTAACCATACTATCTCTACAACCCTGTTCTGTGTCAGAAGCAATGAGGAGGTCATCGACATATTGCACCAATATGTTACCTGAGGGAAGTGAAAGGGAATCCAACTGACTCTTCAAAGCTTGAGTATAAATACTCAGACTTTCTGCATAGCCCTGAGGAGCTCGACAGAATCTAAAACTTCTACCAGCTAGTGTGAACCCAAACAAATATCTGCTATCAGGATGAATAGGAATACTAAAGAATGCATTTTTCAAATCAATATCAGAAAAGAATTTAGCAGTAGAAGGAATCTTTGTGAAAAGGGTGGTAATATCAGGAACCACCGGAAACTGGGGGACCACAATTTTATTAACCTCACACACATCAATCACAAAACGGTAAACATCCTCATGATCATCAGGGGAACCTGAGGTCATCCGTTTGAGAATCGGAAGAATAGGACTATTGCAAATATTAGCAGACATCTCCTCAACTACTCCTTTTCGTATCAAATCCTGAATAATCTGTAGAAGGGCTCGTTCTGCTGCCTGAGGTATCTTATATTGAGGAATGCATTGCAAAATAACATTGTCTTTGATGTGTATCGAAACTGGTGGTATATACAATAGTCATACATCTGTATCACCTGTCGCCCATAAAGTGGATGGTACATTAGCAAATTCAATGGGAAGAGGGTGAGACAGACACTGTTTCGTTCTCACATTTGGGCCCATCATCATATAAACACCTTCCGGGGAGCAATAAATAGTAGCATGCAATTTCTTCAATAAATCTAAACCCATCAAATTTTCACCACAATTGGACATCAACAAAAACGGGGAATCCACAGTAAAAGGACCAAGAGTCAATGCTAGGGGTCGTGAAATGGGGCTTACTACTGGTACACCTGAAAAACCTACCAAAACATTATTATGGCCAGACAGAGCCGCCCCAGGGACCATATGCCGAGAAACAGAACTCTTTGTTGCACCTGTGTCCACCAAAAATTCCTTAGTTGAACCTTGCAACTCCGGAATGACAAATGGACCATGCTGATCTACAGGTATCGGAACTGGTCCCTCACTCTGTCCCTGGCTATCCTAGCTATAAGACATCCCTGTCACTTCATCCATATCATAATCATCATGGTAATACTGTCCATCATGATGGTCATCAAAATAATTGGTATCATGACGACCCTGTGAGACTGCAGCACTTTGAGCTCTATCAGTCCCACGACCTCGTCCACAAGGACCCCGTCCTCTAGGAACAGCAACCTTCTGTAAAAATGCAGGGCACTCGCTACGCCAATGGCCCTCCTCCTTACAGTACACACACTGATTCGGCCCCAAAGGTGTCGTGGTCGGCTGCCTACTAGTGCGTGGAATCTGTCTGTCAGGACCACCGCGTCCTCTACCATTCCCTCTAAACGCTTGCTGCAACAGCACCTTCGTCTTTAAATCCTTATGCTTTTTCTCTGTCTTCTCTTTCTCCTCTTCATCATGGTGTTCATAATATTGAGCCATATTCAAAATAACAGAGGGGGAAGAGGTGGACCAAGTACTCTCAGACGCCTGCAAACGAGCAGCAATTTCAGGAAGCACAATAGAAACAAACCTATCAACAAACAACCAAACTCCTCCCTCAATAGACATATCCTGCCCACTATAATCCAAAAAGGTATCTTCAAACTGGGTAAAGAAATCAGACACACTTTCATCCTTCTTCTGTCTACAAGGGGTCAACTTGGCCCAACTTACTTTCTTCGGTAGAATAAGAGAATGCATATATGTTATAATACAACCAGGTAAAGCAAGTACCTAGGCCCTGGGCTTAGCACCTAGCTTCCGTTCCTGATCCCATCCCTTAATCGCTTCCCAAGTGCCACTCAACTCCGCTACATGGTCTTGAGTATGAATCTGTCTCCAAATGTCAACCGGAACAAGAAGGCCAAAAAACATTTCAATATCAGCAAGGGTCATTACAGTAAAAGAGGCAGCCTCTGTCAGTTCTTTGTAATAAGCAGTAGGATTTTTCCTAGGATCAGGCAAATGAGTCTTAAGGGATAAAACCTCACTTCTTTTGCATGGAGTATAAACCCACTGTTCTTGAAAACAGGCCACTATACCCGGTCTGGTGACAGTACTGTGCTGATCCGTTAACTCTGGTATTTCTGGGTGATATATAGGATGAACCTCTCGCATCGGAAACTGAGACACCGGGGTAAGACTCTTCGCATGCAACCTACCCCTATAAGCAATTAACGTCGTAACATTCCCGAAAACTTGGCCGGCTCCAAACCGCTAGCATACACACAATCTCTAATATCAAATAAAATTTGCGGTGCATCATCCCCAAAGTGTTACTGCCAAAGACTAATCAACGTAGCAGACATATTCTTAAGAGCATGCTGCTGTACAAAGGGCTCAAAATCTTGCATAACTGCCCAAACATCCTCCACACTATAAATGGGATTACGACCCCACTGCACAGCCTGATCAGCTACTACCTTCTTCTCCTCATCCCCCACCCCTGATCGCACCAATGGGCCCATTTGCTCCTTAAATTTTGTCCAATCTTTATCCTCAAATACGCGTACTGGCATCTCAACACTCAAAAATGTCGGGGGATGAAGAACCATAGAAGGAGAGGCAACAGAACTAACAGGTACAATCGTCACTGACGATTGCGCCGGAGGCGAGAGAGCAGGAGGTATAGGAGTCGAGGCAGTAGGTGTGCTAACAGTCACAGTTGCCACAGATGGCAAAGACAAAGAGGGAGCAGGGGGTGCCATAGCCAAAGCCATCGGAATGACAGCAGTAGACACAGGAACAGTTGGAGCAGCTGTAACAGGCTGCTGTAATAACGAAGGAACAACAGAATATATCCTCTGCGGGGCATATGGGGGCGGTGGTCGAGTGTCTAACAATTCCTCCACAAAAATATAAGTTTCCTCTTGGGCCAAATAAGATTTATCAATCTGTAATCTAAACGTCCTATCCTCATATTCAACTCCTGCCTCCTGCTTTTCTTTATCATATGCTACAGCTATCTGGGTCAGTCTTCCCTTTCTGTGCATCTTTTTCCATCTTCAATCATCTCTGCCTAGCTACTTTCGCCACGTTCTGAGGGAATCAAACATAGACTGTCTACTTCGACTTTTGAATAACTGTTCCTGTAAAAACCCAATCTTTGCTCATCAAAAGTGCCCGTCAACGGCCACTGTAACTCGCCATTGTCCCTTGTATATTTGTGCCATAATGTACTAAACATAATATGGCCAAGACCATGCTTCACATACATATCAAAATTAGGAGTGCCTTCTGCAGGCGCCGGCTGAGCTTCTTCTAATCGAGCATCTGAAGAACAACAACGACAACACAAAGAGAAAAACGTACTATTTCCAGGCATTTTTCAAAAAGAAAACAAGTTTGTTATTTATGCCTGGCAAAGCAATTGCAAATGCTTTTATCAAAAACAGTCCTCAGACCATACCAAACTCATCATATCCACAAAGAACCAAAACAAACTCACCTGATACGAGTAGCACAAACAAACCGATTCTCCACTGCCGACTCTTCAGACCAAGCGGTCAGATCCAAGGGTTTCACCGTTCAGGACTCCAGTCGGGATGACCACTGGGTGAGGCACCGTCCGGCAAGATGGAAGGGGCAGCTGTGAGCAATCAGGACTGCTCGTGCAGGGATCCCTGAACCGTTAGTCTGACCCGACGACAGCCTCGACCTCCCCTCCGTCCGCGGAAAGGGGATGGGTCACTCACCCGAAGGAGTCCCTGTTCAGGCACCAACTGAAGGAAGTGGCCCGATTTGGGTCACCCGGGTCACTAATGACCACCTCTCAGCCTTCCATACCAAATGAAGAGTCGATCAGACAGTAGAGAATACAAACCAATATCTGTTTATTCAGGTACACTCAGAGTGGAGCCCAGTCTGCCCATTCTCTAGCAGTGCTGCAGAGAGACTGAAATCGGCAAGCATTAAGATACATTATGTACATTTCGTAATTGGACTAGGACACGCCCATAATTGAATTTTCCAGGCAGGTGCTGCAAAGCAATGGAATACAAGAGAAAAACAATCTCAGTGCTCATATCTTACAAAGTTACAAAGTCCAAGGTTACTCCAGTCGGGCCTGTCAGCAGACAAGTGGGAGAAGGCCTGTATCTAGTGAGAAAGGTATGCGCTATTAAGAGCAGTCTATTCATTAGTGAAGCAAAACCCAACCTTGGAGAAATAAACAGAAGCCTTTTCTCAGGAGTAGCAAAGGATTAGTTTCGATCATGATTCAAAATGGCGTCTTAACGGAAAATGGTGCAGCAAATGCTAACTTACATAGGATAATGCGCAAGCAGAAACAATTCTATTTTAACAAATGTATGCAGGAAAGAAAGATCTTTCTGGCATAGATACCCCACTTTTTGCCTGGTGTCAGTAAGTTTTAACTGTAGCTCACTGGGATCCTGCTAACCAGGACCCCAGTGGCAGAGCCCTCTCCTCCAAATTCTCTGGTATGTTCTTTGTACACCCTACAATTGGCATACTGGGGTACCATTATAAGTCCCTAGTATATGGTACTGAGGTACCCAGGGCATTGGTTCTCCAGGGGTCTCCTATGGGCTGTAGCATGTAATATGGCACCCATGGGAGCCCATGCACACTGTGTCTGCACAGCTGCTATTGCAGTCTGCGTGAAATGGTGCTTGCACCTTTCACCTTGGATATAAGGTTTCCCTTATATCCTGGTTACTGCACTTTTAACATCACCCCTAAGGCAGGCCCTTCAGTCCAATGGCAGGGTGCATGGTTCTAAGTGTGTGAGTACCCCTGCATGAGCAAAGGTACTCCTACAAATCCCGGACTCCATTCTCTGGGCTTTGTAAGTGTGGGACAGCCATTATAAGGTATGTAGTGGACACTGGCATGTTGAGATATCCAACTACATAATGGCTGCCCTGAAACTGGTCATGTTTGGTATCAAACATGTTGGAATCATGCAACTACACTGTTTCCAGTGTCAGTTGC
This sequence comes from Calotriton arnoldi, assembly GCA_963921515.1. Classification (NCBI taxonomy): domain Eukaryota; kingdom Metazoa; phylum Chordata; class Amphibia; order Caudata; family Salamandridae; genus Calotriton; species Calotriton arnoldi. The sequence goes on from CAWUFW010002954.1 coordinate 713,272, forward strand.
ATGATATCATGTACTGGGGGCTTCCTAGAAGACTCCCCAAGACCTACCTGTGTAGCCTTACAAGGTCTGTTTGCCAGCCTGCCGTGCTGCTGACCCTAGACAGTGTTCTGCCCCTGCTGATGAGCTTAACTCAGGCAGGGGAAGCCGAACAAAGGTTTTCCTGTGAAGGAGAGGTGTGACTACCTCTCCTTTAGAATTAGGTAGGGTGAGGGTGCTTCTGAGCATCACAAGACTGCAATGAAGGGCACATTTGGTGCCCTCCATGCATAAATTAGTTTTTCCCAGTTCAGGAGCCCTTGACTCCCCCTCTGGCATGAAACCACACAAAGGACAGGGGAGTGTCCACCCCCCTGTCCAGCTCCTCCACAGGGAGATGCCCAGAGCTCCTCCAGGTGGCCACTTGATTCTGCCATGTTGAATCTTGGTCCCTGCGGGCATCTCCCTGGCTAGGACAGCTTAGTAGCATCCCTTTACCTTCTCTGATAGGTGTGTCACCAGAGAAGAGGTCCTTCCCCTTTTTAGGGTTACTTAAGGACTTTCTGAGGGTGGGTCCTTAGATTTGTCCTGACAACAACTTCTATATCTGACTGCCTGTCACCTGAAGACTGCCCAAAGACTCTTCTGTTGGTGGAACTCTGCTGTTCTTCGAGCCAGGACCAAAGACAAGACGGCTTCGGTGGGAAGATTCCTGCTGCATTTTTGTCCCTGTGCGTCTTCAAGTTCTGCAACTCCATGGCCTAGCATCCTCTGAGTCAGCAAGGACTCAGCCTGCATCCCAGCCAGAAGGAATCTCCCTTAGAGTGAAGGAGTCACTTCCCTGCATCCACAGGCACCTCTATGTCGACGTCCAGTTTGATGATCCTGTTGTCCCATGGACATCCTCCGGCTCTGCAATACGGGTGGTGGTTTGTTGTATCTCCAGAAGCCTGACCAGTCTTCTCTGTAACTTGGATGACTGTAATCCCTCTCCAGCCGACGTGAACCACATTCATGTGCAGCACATCTGTTTATGGTTACCAAGGCTTGTTGGCTCTCTTCATGGAAGATCTTCAAGCTCCAAAAAGCCCCAGCATTACACAGCTCCAATAATTATGTTTTGCCTGCGTCCTCTGCATCATTGGCCTTTATCTCTTGTGTGCTTTTGAGGATTCCCCGCGACTCCCTGTGCTTGCTGCCAGAGGGTCCTCAAGGGGGCTCTGCAAATTCCTGCTGGCTCTCCTACATGCTGAGGGCCATCCCTGACTTACCCTTACTGGGTTAGTCCAACAGATCTTGCTGGTCTGCAAAACAGCATCTTCTCGGGCAAACAATTGTTTGCATTTGCCAATGCCTGTTGGCGGTCCTGCCAGCCACTGACCTTCCTGCACTCATCAGGCAGCGTGGTACAGCTCGTGGAAGGCTCCTGTGCTCCTGCATCATTGCCTGGTTGTCCACAGCTGCTGCTCCAACATCACCATGCTACAGCAAGAACCTCCTATAATGGCTGGTATTGGGCTTCTGTGCCTCCGGGTCACCTCCGGGTGGTTTGGACTCTGTCCCCTCTGCTTTCAGGTTCTTCTCATCTGGATTCCACATCATGGTTCCACTGACCTGGTCCATGAGACTCTATAGCTGCTGAACTTCCACAAACCTCCATTGGTGTCTTCGAGTGACTCCAACACCACTTCATCCCTATGCACCTGAACTCCCTGGTGTAGGTATCCTGGTTCCTGGGGTATCCATGGGTGGGGTGGCTCTCCAACCTTCCTTGATCCAAGTGGTTCCTTTGGGGTCCTTTGGGAATGGTCCTAGTACTGTAAAATTCCAACCGCGACATACCCTGTGTTATCCTATGGACGTTTGACTCGGTGTAACCAATCTGCACCCTGGTGCCTTGGGGTCCCTGGCTACTCACCTTGACTGGTTCAATTTTTCCAATGGAGTCCTCCATCCTTGGGTACTAGTCTCATTCTGGTACTTACCTCATATTCTACTATTTTAGTATATGGTTTGCCCCCCTCCCCCCCGATTGGCCCCTATGTGTTTTTTGTATGTTACTTATCTATTTCTGAAGTATTTTTTGTGTGTAGTAGATATCTTTGGGTAGGAGATATACCAAGTTAGTGTCTAGTGTGTGCTAATAAATGAAAGTAATTTTACACTCACCGGGTGTCGTTCTTTCTTGTGTGAAAAGTGTACTCACTGACTATAGTGGTAAATGCACTTGCTGTACACCCCTCCTGAATAAGCCTTAGCTGCTCTCCACAGCTACCCCTTGAGAGCTTTGGTTTTCAGGGACCTAAACACTATCACTAAGGGTTGCCTGGACTCAGTGCACAGTGCCTCACCATAGGTGGACACTATATACTGAGCCAACCTCCTACATTGGTGGTGCAGCGGTTGGGATAATGACTTGCATTTGCTTTACCACTTTGCCATAAGTGAGGCTTCCACAAGAAACCGCTACTACCTCCAGTAATTAAACAATACTTGTTAGGTAAGACATGACTAAACTTTTAGGTTAAGTGTCAAGGGTCTAGCATAACCCTTTCTCCAACCTTGTTTTTTTTAAATTTAGATTGCTAGAGTTGGTACACCGCACTACACTTACACCATGTCCACTAATGGGGAATCTAGCCAGACTTAAGAGTCTAGGTATAGTGCCCCTAGGTTCCAGAAAAGTTTCTTCATTCTCACTCTGTGTCCTCTGCTGTGTGGATCTATTAAAACTCTTCCTAGAATTAATAGCTCTTCTGGAATATTTAGCATCAGGTGATGTCCCAGGACTGTAGTTTGAAGCCTGTGCAACAATGTTTGTCAGTTCACTTCTCCGCTGTATGCTGCGTAACAGCCATTTGGGTGATTCCATTCTTGCTTCCCTGTTACCGGCAGGATAGGGTTACTGTGCTTTCACTGTGCTCATTCTTTCAATGCCTTTTCCAAGATCTGCCCTGAGGAGGGTTATACCTATCACTACACTATCTATTTTATGTTCTAATACAGTTCTATATACATTTTTAGCCTGATACTGAGGTCTGTGATGGTAGCTCATCCATCTTCTTAGGTGGATGTACTCTGCGAAAGGCGGTTCATGTGAGCAGGCCTTGGAGTGTTGTTTCCAGCTTCTATGCCTGTTCATTCTATAACTTGGATTGGGATACTTGATGTGGTATTGTCTGCATTGCCCCTGAACCTTTTTGCAATCCTGCCCTTGCCTTTGACTCATTGCATAAAGAAGGCTAAGTTCAAGAATTTATTTGACACTTTATCCTTTTGTTCAACTCTGTACTCCCTGCAGTTTTATAACTATGATGTGAGGATGTCTGGTGGAACATAATCCTGCTGTCTGTGTTTTAAAGGGTATGCATCTCATACTACAGTGCAGAGCTCTGCGGGCTCTTTTATTTTGGTACAGAAGTCTTCCTATTGGACCCCGTACCTGCTTCAGTTATTCTCTGTGACGTTTCTGTGCCTGGTCCCTCCGAGGCTTTATCCACGATCCACATGTTTCTCTTCACTGTTCCTAAAGTTGCTGACTTGACTATGTTTGATTATTGTGCTCATGCCTCAAAAGAGGGTATCTATTTGAAGGAAGGAGGGGCCCTAAATCCTGCTAGTTGTTCATGTGCATTCTGGCCCTGGGACACTCTCAGCATGGGGTCCAACCCCTTCAGTGCTCCTTGACCAGTTTCTTGGGTATTGACCCTCTTGGGCTCTTTGGTTTCCCTTCAGATACCTTTGGGATGGTGCACGACCCCTGTTGATCACCCTAAGTAAGCCCCCCTGGGCCCTGGGCCCTGCGCCTTAAGTCCATCTCCCAGAGCCCCCATCGTGTTCTCTCCTTCTTTCTTCTGCCCTAGTACCAGGCAGTCCCTCAAGCCCATTGACATTTTCATCATGAGGTTCAGTCAGGCCTCTTTGACTCTCTGACCAACATAAGGGTTTTGCTGCAGATCCTCAGCCCTGTCTGACTGTCTTGAGGTCAGCCCCGGCACTGCTTCACCAGGCAGTCTTCATGGAGCTTTATTGTTTCTGGGCACTGTGGTCCCCACAGATATCCTTCATCCCAAAAACTTGAATTCAGCTCTAAGTCAGATTTTTAAAATTATGTGTAAAATACCGTTGGATGACTTTTCTATCACAAATAGAACTGTTTTTTGAAAATTATTCCTGCCCTAAACAGAGGTGATCGATTTTAGGTCTTTAGTCTATATGAGGGCACAAATTTCACCTATAATAGTGTGACATTCTTAAATACTATGCATCCTGCTTTATGGGTTGACGAGACACACTTGAGGGTTGACTTACTAATATTAAAATTAAGGTTTTCCTACATTACAAAGGCACTTTTATTTGACATGCATTATTTCAGAGCTTAAACTATGGCCTAGCACAGTGATGCACCTTTTAACCATATATTTTGGCATATATGGGGTCATGTATTATGCATACTGCACCCAGCATATGATATCTAACTTGCACGCCAAAGATACATTTTCTGCTCCATCTACTATGGCCTTAGTGAAAGGTTAAATAGATTAATTAAGAAAACACATTTTAGCAATACCAATTATTGGGCTAGAGGGCATGCACTCTGGCACTGCACAGCAGTGCCACAGTGCAAGGACCCGAACACCAGCAAACATTCGCTCAACAAAATGTATAAAACTCCAGGGTACCCATGCATTAAAGATACATTTTCCACAATGAATTAACTCCAAAATGTGTAGACCTTGTGGTTTGAATATTGATAAGCTATCTATTCCACACATGGTTGAACTGACTCTAATGTCTGGAGGACTCAGGGGCATATCTACAAGCCCCTATCGCCACGGGAACGTCACTTCCTCTGACGTTCTTGTGGCGATAGGGGCTATGCCTTATTTACAAGGCAGCATTAAGCCACTTAATGTGGCTTAACGCTGCCTTGAAAAAAGGCCCCCTTTCAAGCTATGCTTAGCGTGAAAGGGGTGGGCAGTGGGTGTTGCGGTGGGCGTTCCACCGCATCACGCATTGATTTTGATGCTGCCCCCTATTTACAAGTGTGGCGTAAATAGGAGGTAGCGCCAAAATTAGGACCAGGGAAAACCTGGTCTTAACTTGATGAAACGAGGAGAAATGCTTTATTTCTCCTCGTTTTTGCTTTTTCCCTGTGGAAAAAGCAAAACACCTTAGATTGTTTGTGTGTAGGAAGGTGTCCCTTCCTGCACATAAACAATCTTTAACCCTTTCTATGCTCATGACAGAGCGGTTCCGTCATGAGCAACGGTGGGCGTGTGCTCATGACGGAACTGCTCCGTCCTGGCACCCACCCATGGGGGAAGCGCTGGCGCTCCCCCCCATGGGCAGCCCATCTAGCCCCCACAAAGGGGGATGGCAGTGGAAGAGTTTCCGCTGCCACCCCCGTCCCCCCCGGTCAATCCCATGACGTCAGCGCGCACCGACGTCATCAGGAAGCCCTGGAGGCGCTGGAAGCCATTTGCTTCCAGGCGTCCACGGAGTCAGGTAGGTGATCCTGCTCTGCGGGGGGGGGTTCTGTACCCGTCGAGGCATAGGGGGAGAGGAAAAAGTTTTTCCTCTCCCCTGATGTCTCTTTGAAGGGCATTTGTGTTGCACGATCGTGCACAGCATCGCGATCGTGCAGCATAAATGCCCCCACTAGGCACCAGGGATTTTTTTTAGTGCATGGAAGCGACCTCTTGGGCAAGGGTCGCTTCCTAGGGGGCGCAATCATTTAGGATCTTTTTCTGCCCCCCCCCCCCCCGGGGGCAGATCAGCCCGTTTTTTTAGCCTTTCTGCCCTGGGGGGGCAGAAATCCCCACTAGGCACCTTCTGTACCCCTCGCTGCCCCCACTGAATTGTGTCCTTTTTTCCTTCTGTACCCCTCGCTGCCCCCATTTTCACTGTGCCCACTTTCCTTCTGTACCCCTCGCTGCCCCCACTGAATTGTGTCTGTTAGACTTGGCATCTTTTGGCCTGTTTCCCCTGACTTTTTCTTTCTGACCTCCCGGTTTTGACTCTGTTTTTGCTGGTGTGATGATTCTGCGCACTTTCCTCACTGCGGTCCAGTGGGAAAGTGCAAGTGCTCCTGTATAAAATGTGTTATGGATTGGTGTTTCCATGATTGGCCTATTTGGTTTATGTGTCAGTCCCTTGTAAAGTGCACTGCGAGTGCCAGGGCCTATAGACCAAATGCTGTTGGTGGGCTGCAGCACTGGATTGTGCCACCCACGCAAACAGCCCGTAAAGTGTAACTCGGGCCTGCCATCGCAGAGCCTGTGCGCAGCCTGGGGCTGCCATGTCGACTTGGCAAGTGCACACACTTGCAAGTCCCTAAACCTTCCCTTTGCTACATATTAGTCACCCCTAAGGTAGGCCCAAGGTACCCCTGTGGGCAGGGTGCGGTGTATGCGAAAGGTAGGACATGCCCGGGTGTGTGCGGCATGTCCTGATAGTGAATTACAGCCTAGTTCATTTTTCACTATTGCAAGGCTACCTGTTCCCCCTAGGCCAGAACGGGCCGTTTTGATTATTACAGCTTATAATCCTAACTGACCCCGGGAACATGGTAGAAATTCGAGTTTAGTATGCCTGGACTCTCTGCCTTCAGAGAACAAAGGAATTTGGGATATAAATATTGGGGCCCTGACCCCATGAATTTAGATCTCGCTGGAATCAAGGAACCTGCCAAGACGAAGAGCTGGAAGAGCTGCCAGGAGGAGTACTGCCCCGTTGCTGTGTTGTTGCTTTGTTGGGTTGGCCTGCAGCTGCTGCTTCTGCCTTGGGCAGTGAAAGGACTGGACTGAACTTTCTACAAACTTGTGCTGAGTATCTCCAAGGGCCAGGAACCGAGCTGGCCTCCTGTTAAGAAGTCTCAGGGACTACAAAGACTTCTGGAACGCTGTTTCAGTCGCCACAGAGGAAGGGAACTGCAACCGACTCCGTCAACCGAATCCATCCCTGGCCGGTGACCTGTTTGCACCGCATCGCCCCGCTTCGCACCGCAACCCTGGTCTCACCGTGGGCGACGTCCGACGCCGCCAACATCGAGCCGCTGCTTGCACCGTGACCTGTGGGCACCGCAGTTCGCATCGCATCGCTTCACTGGGCCAGCCGGACCAGACCGACACTGTCGCTGCTCAAGAGTCGAGACCGCACCGCATTTGGGGGCACCGCTCGCACCGCTCCGACTCGCACCGCTGTCCGACGCCAGCTCCCGCACCCCGGCTAGGTCGCCTGCATCGCAACCTGTCAGCACCGCATCGAGCATCGTCTCACCCTGCATCGCACGCCTTGGACTCACCGACTCCGTCTGCACGACGCTCATCGAGCCGCTGCCTGCACCGCATCGAGGGACACCGCACCTTGCATCGCTCCGTCTTGCACCGCAACCGCGACGAACGCCGACCGGCTCGTACACTCCGTACCAGCCCCAACGAGAAAAGGTACTGTGACCGAGTCTGTTCACGACTCTGCTGGCCCGTATCGACGCGGTCGGCTGGAACTGTTAGACTCTGTGGTTTTCAGCATCACGGTAGGCTCGGACGGAGCTACCGACTCGCACGAACTTTGCTTTTGTGCTATTCCTGCAAAGAAGAAGTTAACGTATCAAGTATTCATTCGTAAAGTATAGTATTGTGGATTTTTGTCGTAATTGGTCTTGTCTTGAGTATATAAAATATTGGTTATTTTTCTAAACTGGTGTGGTGTCCGTTTGTAGTGCTTACACTGTATTACTGTTGGTTATGTGCAAATGCTTTACACACTGCCTCTGAATTAAGCCTGACTGCTCGTGCCAAGCTACCACGAGGGTGAGCAGGGGTTACTTCACGAGTGTAACAACCCTTACCAAGACTAGGAAGACGGGTCCCTACTTGGACAAAGGTGCAAGCCCTTGCCAACTAGAGATCCCATTTCTAATATTGGTTGTCAGCGGTGAGGATAGGACTTGTGTTTGCACTTGACTTACAGTGATTGGTGTGCACCATATCGCAGACCATTACGTACCACATACTGGTTCTTTTTCTTTTGGCCTATTTTTGATCTTGCCAGTTTCAACTCACTACTTTTGTCATGCCTGAATCAATTGCATCATCCGTTGCATCTCTGGAAGTTATCTTTGAGGAGGACAGGTTGGAATCCTATGCCGTAAAGGAGTTACGAGCGATTTGTAAAAACCTGAAAGTCCAAATTAAAGGCCTCACAAGGAAGGAGGAGCTACAAAAGGTGCTGAGAGCCTGGGTAGCAGCCAGACATGCCAATGGGCAGCCTGGTGATCTCACTGAGGAAGTGGAGGAGCCGATTTCTAGGGTGAATGTGCTTTTGGGTAGGGGGGAACCCGCCAGGTCAGGCAGCAGCAGTCTGTCCCCAGAGGAGCTGGAGGACAGGCGGGAGGCAAGGCAGTTTGAGCTGCAGAAGCTCAGGCTGGAGAGTGAGCGGGAGGAGAAGAGATTGGTCATAGAGGAGAGGAAGATGCTCTTAGAGCATGAGAGAGAACTGAAGGAGCTAGAACTTAGGAGTAAGTCAGGCTCAGATGGTGGCAGCAATTCGTCCAGAAAGGCAGACAGGATTGTGCACATTCCCAAGAACGTTGGCAAGGAGTTCAAGAAGGGGGATGACATACAAAGGTGGTTTCAGGGTTATGAGGCAGCCATACACATGAATGGGGTCCCTGAGGAGAATTGGGGAGCAGGATTGTGGCCACTTTTCCCGGAAGAAGCAAGGGATGCTCTGATAGCTTTGGGTAAGGGGTATCACCTCACCTATGCTGACATGAAGGATGCCCTTCTCACGAAGTATGGTCTTACTCCTGAAAAGTACAGGGATCAGTTCAGGTCCAGTAAGAAGTCTGATGTCAACTCTTGGTTGGAATGTGTGGATGTGTTCTGCAGGTCTCTGGATGGTTGGGTGAAGGGCAGTAGTGTAACAGATTTTCAGGGGCTCTACAACTTGATTGCATGGGAGCACTTGTCTAGTCTATGTTTTGCAGATCTGCGCCAGCACCTAGTTGATAGTAAGCTAACTGACCCCAGGAAGCTTGCTATAGAAGCGGACCGCTGGGTGAGTACCAGGGTCCACAAGAAAGCGTTTGGGGGAGACTCAGCCAAAGGTGGGCAGGGTCCCCAGCAGAAAGGTGGGGGACAAGGGTAAAGCACAGGAGTTCTCTAAAGGGCCCCAAACTAGTACCCAGGGTAAAGGTTCCCAGCCCCCCGGTGATAAGAAGAAAGGCGTCTCTACAGGGAAGCCTGTTGAGACCGGCCCCCGCAAGTGTTATGCATGTGACCAGGTAGGTCACTTTAAGGGGGACCCCAAGTGCCCGAAGGAGACACAGCCACCCACCGGTGGACAATCCAAAGTGTTGGCTAGTGTAGCGCTTGGGGAGGAGGGGTGCCCACAGGAGGGTGGGGATCCCGCAGAAATGACCCTTGTCTCACTCGGGGACAGTGAGATGGTCCCAGGAAACCAGGTGCCCCCTAACACAAAGAAATATAGCACCTGGGTGACCATCAATGGGAACAGGGTAGAGGCTCTCAGAGATACTGGAGCCAGTGTGACCTCAGTCCGGTGTCACCTGGTGTCTGAGAAGCAAGTAGTCCCAGGAGCATTCCACCAAGTAGTTGCTGTCGACAACTCTGAGCGCCAGTGTATGGTGGCGCAGGTTCCCTTTGAATGGGGGGTCTCAGGTCCCTTGAGGGTGGTTGTGAGCCCTACCATGCCTGTAGATTGTCTGCTAGGAAACGACCTGGAGCAGTCCTCATGGAAGGAGGTTGAGCTCAGGTCACACTTGGAGATGCTTGGGTTGCCAGAGTGGGCATGCGTGTCTACTCGGTCAATGGCAGCCAGAAAGGGTGATCAAGAGGACTTGGAGCCTGAAACAGTGGCCCAAGTCCCTGCCAAGAGAAAGGGCAGGGGCGCGGGAAACCGGCCCCCGAAGTTCCCACGGACCGGGAGGAGGCGGACCTCGAGGGGGACGCCCGGTGCCTACAGGGGAGCAGGTAGCCGAACTGGGAGACATCTCTGAGCTGACCCATTGGCAGCAAGAAGGGGGTCCCACCAGGGAGGAGTTCTGCAGGGAGCAGAACGAGTGCCCTACTCTGGAGGGTCTGCGGCGGCAGGCTGCAGACCAGGCAGCTGGTAATCAGTCCGGGTCACATTTGATCTACTGGGAGAGTGGTCTCCTATACAGTGAGCCTAAGGTTGCTGAGCCTGGGTCAGCTCGTGTGCTGGTGGTACCCCAGCGCTTCAGGACCTTCCTACTGGGTCTGGCTCATGACGTGCCTTTGGCAGGACATTTGGGGCAGGACAAGACCTTTGACAGGCTTGTCACCCACTTCTTTTGGCCCCAAATGCGAAGGCAGTCAGATGCACACTGTAGGTCTTGCCAAACTTGCCAGGCAAGTGGTAAGAGTGGGAGGAAGGTCAAAGCTCCTCTCCAACCTTTTCCGGTTGTTGGAACACCCTTGAAAGGGTAGGGATGGATATAGTGGGGCCACTGGACCCCAAGACAGCCATGGGCAACAGGTACATCCTGGTCTTGGTGGACCATGCCACCCGGTACCCGGAGGCAATCCCTCTCAGGACAACGACGGCGCCAGTGGTGGGCCGGGCGTTAATGGGGATCTTTTCCCGTGTGGGATTCCCCAGAGAGGTGGTTTCTGATAGGGGGACCAATTTCATATCGAAGTATATGACATCCCTGTGGAAGGAGTGTGGGTTAACCTACAAGTTCACCACTCCTTACCACCCACAAGGAAACGGTCTGGTGGAGAGATTCAACCAGACCTTGAAAGGCATGATCAAGGGTCTAACAGAACCCATGAGGCGTAAGTGGGACGTCCTCTTGCCATGCCTACTCTTTGCATACAGGGAGGTGCCTCAGAAGTCTCTTGGGTACAGCCCCTTTGAGCTCCTGTATGGCCACCCTGTCAGAGGACCTCTGAGTTTGGTAAAGGAAGGCTGGGAGGCAGCTCCCAGGAAAACTCCACAGGATGTATTTAGCTACATGCTGGCCTTTAGAAACCAAACTGCCCGCTTCAGGAAACTCGCTCAGGCGAACCTAGAAGCAAGCCAGGAAGAAATGAAGAGATGGTATGACCAGAATGCCACTCTGGTCGAATTTCAACCTGGGCAGAAAGTGTGGGTAATGGCCCCTGTGGCACCTTGTGCCTTGCAGGACAAGTGGACTGGGCCATATGAGGTAAAGGAGCGCAAAAGTGATGTCACCTACCTGGTGGATTTGCAGGCTCCAAGGAACCCGTTGAGGGTCCTTCACGTGAACCGCCTCAAGCCCCACTTCGAGAGGTCCGAAGTGAGTATGCTCTTGGCGACAGATGATGGGGTGGAAGAGGAGAGCGAGCCTCTCCCTGACCTCCTGTCTACCAAGGAGCATGATGGGTCAGTAGAGGGTGTGATCCTCTCCCCTACTCTGACTCAGGAGCAGCAGGGGGACTGTCGCCAGTTGTTGGGACAGTTCGCCCCACTGTTCTCTCTGACCCCCGGTGTTACTCACTGGTGTACCCATGACGTGGACACCGGTGACAGCCATCCTGTGAAGCACAAGATTTACAGGTTGACTGACCGGGTCAGAGCCAGCATCAAGGAGGAGGTCTCTAAGATGTTGGCGTTAGGGGTGATTGAGCCCTCCCACAGTCCTTGGGCCAGCCCAGTGGTCTTGGTCCCAAAGGCTGCGGCGCCCGGTGCCACTCCAGAACTCCGGTTTTGTGTGGACTACCGTGGGCTCAATGCTGTCACCAGGACTGACGTGCACCCCATCCCCAGAGCTGATGAGCTCATTGATCGGTTGGGAGCTGCCCGGTTCCTCAGCACGTTTGATTTGACGTCTGGGTACTGGCAGATTGCCTTAACCGATGGGGCCAAGGAGAGATCAGCATTCTCAACCCCAGAAGGTCATTACCAATTCCGGGTGATGCCCTTTGGGTTGAAGAATGCCCCTGCCACCTTTCAGAGGTTGGTCAATCAGGTGTTGGCTGGGCTGGAGGATTTCAGTGCCGCCTACCTGGATGACATTGCTGTGTTCAGTTCCAGCTGGGAAGAACATTTACAGCACCTTGAGAAAGTGTTGAGGGCTCTGCAAGGTGCAGGCCTCACGATCAAGGCCAGTAAGTGCCAGATCGGGCAGGGTTCTGTGGTATACTTGGGACACCAGGTAGGATGCGGCCAGGTGGCGCCCCTACAACCCAAGATTGACACCATTCTGGCTTGGGAACCCCCAAGACCCAGACAGAGGTGAGAGCCTTCTTAGGTCTCACCGGCTATTATAGGAGATTTGCTAAGTGCTATGGCACCATCGTTGCCCCTTAACAGAGCTGACCTCTAAGAGGCAGCCCAGGAAAGTGATCTGGACTGAGTCCTGCCAGAAAGCTTTTGATGCCCTGAAGGCAGCCATGTGCACGGCGCCCGTGCTCAAGGCACCTGACTTCTCCAAAGAATTTGTCGTGCAGACTGACGCTTCAGAGCATGGTGTGGGAGCGGTGCTCTCACAACTGAACGAAGAGGGCCTGGATCAGCCTGTAGTCTTCCTTAGCAGGAGACTACTTCCCAGGGAACAGAGGTGGAGTGCCATAGAACGGAAGCTTTGCTGTGGTCTGGGCGCTGAAGAAGTTGAGACCATACCTGTTTGGGACTCACTTCCGGGTTCAGACAGACCACAGGCCCCTCAGATGGTTGATGCAAATGAGGGGCGAGAATCCAAAACTGCTGAGGTGGTCCATCTCCCTACAGGGAATGGACTTTACGATGGAACACCGTCCTGGTACAGAACACGCCAACGCAGATGGTCTGTCCAGGTTCTTCCGCCTTAGTGAAGAGAACTCCAATGGGGTTGGGTAGTTCTCCCTACTTTCAGCTGGAGGGGACATGTGTTAGACTTGGCATCTTTTGGCGTGTTTCCCCTGACTTTTTGCTTTCTGACCTCCCGGTTTTGACTCTGTTTTTGCTGGTGTGATGATTCTGCGCACTTTCCTCACTGCGGTCCAGTGGGAAAGTGCAAGTGCTCCTGTATAAAATGTGTTATGGATTGGTGTTTCCATGATTGGCCTATTTGGTTTATGTGTCAGTCCCTTGTAAAGTGCACTGCGAGTGCCAGGGCCTATAGACCAAATGCTGTTGGTGGGCTGCAGCACTGGATTGTGCCACCCACGCAAACAGCCCGTAAAGTGTAACTCGGGCCTGCCATCGCAGAGCCTGTGCGCAGCCTGGGGCTGCCATGTCGACTTGGCAAGTGCACACACTTGCAAGTCCCTAAACCTTCCCTTTGCTACATATTAGTCACCCCTAAGGTAGGCCCAAGGTACCCCTGTGGGCAGGGTGCGGTATATGCGAAAGGTAGGACATGCCCGGGTGTGTGCGGCATGTCCTGATAGTGAATTACAGCCTAGTTCGTTTTTCACTATTGCAAGGCTACCTGTTCCCCCTAGGCCAGAATGGGCCGTTTTGATTATTACAGCTTATAATCCTAACTGACCCCGGGAACATGGTAGAAATTCGAGTTTAGTATGCCTGGACTCAGAATGATAAAATGCATCTTTTAGTGAAGTTGGTTTTAACATTCTGTGTTTGAAAATACCACTTTTAGAAAGTGGGTATTTTCTTGTCTAACCATCCAAGCCCGCCTCTGCGAGGTTGTGTATTCCGTGTCTGGAATGTGAGTGACAGGGGCTGGGGGATGCCAGGAGACAGGGTGAGTCAGCGCAGGGCTGAATAGCCAGATCGACCTGTAGATGGGTGGGAGGGGTCGCACCTGGGCCCTGAATAGGACAGTGCCTTCCCTCCAAAATGCTGGCTCCACCTCCTGTGGTGCGTCTGATGTCCCTGGCCTACTCACTGAAAGAAGGGACGGAGACTTGTCAATAAAGTGCTCCAGAACTGGTTTGGACTAGGCAAAGGCCTCTCTGCCTTCAGAGAACAAAGGAATTTGGGATATAAATATTGGGGCCCTGACCCCATGAATTTAGATCTCGCTGGAATCAAGGAACCTGCCAAGACGAAGAGCTGGAAGAGCTGCCAGGAGGAGTACTGCCCCATTGCTGTGTTGTTGCTTTGTTGGGTTGGCCTGCAGCTGCTGCTTCTGCCTTGGGCAGTGAAAGGACTGGACTGAACTTTCTACAAACTTGTGCTGAGTATCTCCAAGGGCCAGGAACTGAGCTGGCCTCCTGTTAAGAAGTCTCAGGGACTACAAAGACTTCACAAGCCTCTGGGTACCGCTTCTGGAACGCTGTTTCAGTCGCCACAGAGGAAGGGAACTGCAACCGACTCCGTCAACCGAATCCATCCCTGGCCGGTGACCTGTTTGCACCTCAGACCGCATCGCCCCGCTTCGCACCGCAACCCTGGTCTCACCGTGGGCGACGTCCGACGCCGCCAACATCGAGCCGCTGCTTGCACCGTGACCTGTGGGCACCGCAGTTCGCATCGCATCGCTTCACTGGGCCAGCCGGACCAGACCGACACTGTCGCTGCAACTGGCTCAAGAGTCGAGACCGCACCGCATTTGGGGGCACCGCCGCACGTCTGCGACGCACCGCTCCGACTCGCACCGCTGTCCGACGCCAGCTCCCGCACTCCCGGCTAGGTCGCCTGCATCGCAACCTGTCAGCACCGCATCGAGCATCGTCTCACCCTGCATCGCACGCCTTGGACTCACCGACTCCGTCTGCACGACGCTCATCGAGCCGCTGCCTGCACCGCATCGAGGGACACCGCACCTTGCATCGCTCCGTCTTGCACCGCAACCGCGACGAACGCCGACCGGCTCGTACACTCCGTACCAGCCCCAACGAGAAAAGGTACTGTGACCGAGTCTGTTCACGACTCTGCTGGCCCGTATCGACGCGGTCGGCTGGAACTGTTAGACTCTGTGGTTTTCAGCATCACGGTAGGCTCGGACGGAGCTACCGACTCGTACGAACTTTGCTTTTGTGCTATTCCTGCAAAGAAGAAGTTAACGTATCAAGTATTCATTCGTAAAGTATAGCATTGTGGATTTATGTCGTAATTGGTCTTGTCTTGAGTATATAAAATATTGGTTATTTTTCTAAACTGGTGTGGTGTCCGTTTGTAGTGCTTACACTGTATTACTGTTGGTTATGTGCAAATGCTTTACACACTGCCTCTGAATTAAGCCTGACTGCTCGTGCCAAGCTACCACGAGGGTGAGCAGGGGTTACTTCACGAGTGTAACAACCCTTACCCTGACTAGGAAGACGGGTCCCTACTTGGACAAAGGTGCAAGCCCTTGCCAACTAGAGATCCCATTTCTAACAGTGTCCTTTTTTCCTTCTGTACCCCTCGCTGCCCTCATTTTCACTGTGCCCACTTTCCTTCTGTACCCCTCGCTGCCCCCACTGAACTGTGTCCTTTTTCCCTTCTGTTTCCCCTTGCTGCCCCCATTTTCCCTGTGTCCATTTTCCTTCTGTACCCCTCGCTGCCTCTCTCCACTCCTGCCGCTGCGTCCCCTGCGGCCCCGCCCCTCTGACTGCCCATTTGCTGCCCCTGCCTCCCGCTTCCCAGCTGCTCCTCCCTCCCACCTCCCCATATATGGCGGCCGCTGCGCCTAAGGCAAGCCCGTCTGCGCCCGTCCGCGCCTGGACCGCGCCCAGCGCCAGAACCCCTGGGCCGTGCGCCCCCCGCACCAGCCTCGAGGACCGATGCCGCTACGATGCCACCACACTCCACGCTCTCAACCCTGGACGGACGCACAACTGCTTCAAGGCCGCCCCGAAACGCACCCATGGTCCCTTCACCTGCTGGAACTGCAGCTACACCAGCCTCAGAGCCACCGAAACGCCCACCAAGAAGGACTTCAACCACCTCCGATGCATCCTACTGAACACCCGCTCCGCACGCAAACACGCCGTCGAGCTCTGGGACCTGCTCGACACATCATCACCAGACGTCGCCTTCCTGACAGAGACCTGGATGAACGACTCCTCCGCCCCCGACATCGCCATAGCCATCCCAGACGGCTATAAGATCACTCGCAGAGACCGCGTCAACGCAGTAGGAGGAGGAATCGCCATCGTCCACAAGAACACCATCAGGGTCTCGACCAGCACCGACGACACTCTCAGCACGGCCGAACACATGCACTTCCAGATCCACACGGACCCCAACACCACCCTTAGAGGCACCCTTGTCTACAGACCCCCTGGGCCCCGACCCCAGTTCAGCGACTTCATCGCCGACTTCATCAGCACGCACGCCCTGACCTCTACCGACTACATCCTCCTAGGAGACCTGAACTTTCACCTGGAGAACAACAACGACAGCAACTCCACCACCCTGATCGACAACCTCGCCAACCTCGGTCTGAGCCAGCTCGTCACAAACACCGACCCATTCCGCCGGCCACACGCTTGACCCCATCTTCTCCTCAAGCTCCCTCGTCTCCTTCAGCCACACCACGGAACTCCTCTGGACCGACCACCGCTGCATCCATTTCACCTTCCAGAAACCCACCACACACCACCGCACCCAACAGATCCCACGCCGCTGCTGGAGCAAAGTCACCGAAGACCAACTACGGGCAACCCTCGCTCTCAGCCCTCCCTCCGACCCATCCAACACCGACGAAGCCGCCTGCAACCTCAGACGATGGATGGACGACTGTGCCAACACCCTCGTCCCGCTGAAAAAACTCACCTACAATGACACCACCAAAAGAGCCAGCTGGTTCACCTCGGAACTCCTAGCCTCCAAGCGCACCTGCCGGAAACTAGAGAAGAAATGGCACAGTGATAAGACACCGGACAGCAACGCAGCCCACAAAGACGCCATCCGTAACCACCACCACCTCATCAAGTCCGCCAAGAGAATCTCCTTCAAAGACCGCCTCGACAACAACGCACACAACTGCAAGGAGCTTTTCAACATCGTGAAGGAACTCTCCAACCCCAGCTCCAACACCAACGACATCCCACCGTCGCAACCCCTGTGCGATTCCCTCGCCACCTTCTTCCACCGCAAGATCGCCGACATCCATGACAGCTTCAACACCCAGACAGCCCCAACTAAGATCGATGCACCAGACCCGCCACACACCATCGACCACGACCCCCTGCCAGCCTGGGCCAGTGTGAACATTGAGGACACCATCAAGACCATGAGCACAATACACTCTGGCTCCCCGTCAGACCCTTTCCCGCACCACATCTTCAACAAAGCCAGCAGCTCCATCGCACCCCACCTGTGCAACATCATCAATCTCTCCTTCGAGACCGCGACCTTCCCAGAGAGCTGGAAACACGCAGAGATCAACGCCCTACTCAAAAAACCCAAGGCGGACCGAGAGACCTCAAGAACTTCCGGCCCATCTCCCTGCTTCCGTTCCCAGCCAAGGTCATCGAGAAGATCGTCAACAAACAGCTAACCCGATACCTCGAAGAAAACAGCATCCTGGACCCATCCCAATCGGGGTTCCGCAGCAACCACAGCACTGAGACTGCCCTCATCGCCGCCACCGACGACATCAGGATCCTGCTGGACAACGGTGAGACCGCAGCCCTCATCCTGCTGGACCTCTCCGCCGCCTTCGACACTGTCTGCCACCACAATCTACGCGCACGCCTCCACGATGCAGGGATCCGAGACAAGGCCCTGGAATGGGCCACCTCCTTCCTCACCGGCAGAACCCAGAGAGTCCGCCTCCCACCATTCCGATCCGAAGCCTCTGAGATCATCTGCGGCGTACCCAGGGATCGTCCCTCAGCCCAACACTGTTCAACATCTACATGGCCCCGCTCGCACGCATCGCCAGACAGCACGACCTCAACATAATCTCCTACGCCGACGACACTCAACTGATCCTCTCCCTCACCAAGGACCCCTCGCCGCCAAATCCAACCTCCATGAAGGAATGAAGGCCGCCGCCGATTGGATGAAGATCAGCTGACTAAAACTGAACACGGAGAAGACAGAGGTCCTCATCCTCGGCTCCAACCCCTCAGCCTGGGACGACTCCTGGTGGCCAACGACGCTGGGAGCAGCCCCGACACCCACCGACCACGCACGCAACCTGGGAGTCATCCTTGACTCAACGCTCTCCATGGCCAGGCAAGTCAACGCAGTCTCATCCTCCTGCTTCAACACCCTCCGCATGCTTCGCAAGATCTACAGGTGGATCCCGACAGACACAAGAAGAACAGTCACCCAGGCCCTCGTCAGTAGCAGACTTGACTATGGGAACGCCCTCTACGCAGGAGCCCCGGCCAAGCTCATCAAGCGACTGCAACGCATACAAAACGCCTCCGCACGCCTGATCCTCGATGTACCACGCCACAGCCACATCACCCCCCACCTGAGGAACCAGCACTGGCTCCCCATCGACAGGAGAATCTCCTTCAAACTCCTCATCCACGCACACAAGGCACTCCACAAGACTGGCCCAGCCTATCTCAAGAGACGACTCCTCTTCTACGTCCCCAACCGCCAACTCCGCTCCTCCGACCTCTCCCTCGCCACCGTCCCTCGCATTCGAAGAACTACCACCGGCGGCAGATCCTTCTCCCACCTCGCCGCCAAGACCTGGAACACCCTTCCACTAAGCCTACGACAGACTCAAGACCTGCTGACCTTCAGGAGGCTACTCAAGACCTGGTTGTTCGACCAGTAGCAGCACCCCCCCCCTTTTTTCTCCCCAGCGCCTTGAGACCCTCGCGGGTAAGTAGCGCGCTTTACAAATTCTGTGATTGATTGATTGATTGATGGAAGCGACCCCTTGGGCAAACAAGTTCAAGGGGCATAATTATTTTGGATGTTTGTCTGCCCCCCTGGGGGCAGATCGGCCCATTTTTAAATCCCCACTAGGCACCAGGGATATTGTTTGCAATGCGTGGAAGCGACCCCTTGGGCAAGGGTCGCTTCCAAGGGGTCAATATGTTTTTGGATGTTTTTCTGCCCCCCCTGGGGGCAGATCGGCCCTCTTTTTGGCCTTTCTGCTCCCGGGGTGGGGGGGGGGGCAGAAAGCCCCACTAGGCACCAGGGATTATGTATTTAATGCATGGAAGCGACCCCTTGGGCAAGGGTTGCTTCCAAGTGGGCATTTTAATTGTGGATGTTTTTCTGTCCCCCTGGGGGCAGATCGGCCCTTTTTTTAGGCCTTTCTGCCCCCAGGAGGGGGGGGCAGAAAACCCCACTAGGCACCAGGGATTTTGTTTTTTGTTGTATGAAAGCGACCCAAGGCTTTCATACAACAAAAAACAAAATCCCTGGTCGCTTCCAAGAGCGTCAAATTTACTAGAAGGCCTTTCTGCCCCTAGGGGAGGCAGAAAGCCCCATTAGGCACCAGGGATTTCTTTTATTGCAGTTGGAAGCAACCCTTGGCCAAGGGTTGCTTCCAAGGGGCTTAAGTTTATGTATTTTCTGCCCCACCATGGGGACAGATCTGCCCGTTTTTTTGGCCTTTCTGCCCCCGGCGGGAGAGGGGCTGAAAACCCTACTAGGCACCAGGGATTTATTTCTTTTGCAAGGGGGCAAATTTCTGCCTGCTGTTTTCTGCCCCACCTGGGGACAGATCGGCCTGGCAGAAAACCCCACCAGATCCCTTGGCAAGATCACCCCCCATTTTTCTCGGCCCTATTTGAAGGCCCATCTGGCAGACATTTAAGAAGTGACATAGCGTGTTATAATGTTAATTGTTTTATTTCTTCTGAATTGCAATTGTAACGTTTTCTTTTTTCTTTTTATTCTAGTTCAAGGCTTTTGCTCTTTAGACTGATGTTCCAGGTTGCGGTTTTGTTACTGGTGGTGCTGCAGTTTGTGTAGTTGCATGTGTTTGGTAAGAGACTTTTTTTGTGCTATTTACTCTAAATGAGTTTCATTTCCCTGCATGAATGTGTTTTTGCAAATGGTGTAATAATAGCAGTATGTTTTGATTCTGTTTTTTGAGTGTCAAAATCTTTTTGCATTTGTGCTCGATGTGTATTTTGTTGTCTTGTGAGTAATTGGTTTTGTTTTTTTCTTTCTAGTGGGATATCATTGGTTTTTGCTGTGTCTCTGCAGAGTAGGTGCTGGTGAGTGTAGCTGTCTCTTGTAAGTGAATCGTATAGTTTTGAGTATATAGATCTTTTTGATAAAGGCGCACATTTTTTGTACTTACTTATTTTGCATAGTGTTGGTTGTTGTTGACGTGTTTGTGCAGTCTCCTTTCTTAGTAAGGATAATGGCTAGCCGCAGGATTACTGCTCAGCAGGTTGTTGTTATGCTTTTTGAGTCTTCCTCTGACCATGGTTCAGAGTCTGACTCTGCATCTGAGGCAGAGGAGGGAGTGGAAGATTCAGGCAATTAGTTTTCTCTCCACATGGAATCATTGGATGATGAAGCTACTCTCAGTGCGGATGAAGCTACTCTTAGTGCGGATGAAGTGCCTGTTTTAGAGGAGGACATTGATGTGCCGATAGTGCAGCAAGAGGCATCTGGGCTGCAAGGCTTCCCATTGGAAGTGATGACCTCTGGGTTGCCCCAGGCATGGTGCAGCCGGCATTGCCAGACTTTACTGGTGTTCCAGGGTGTAGAGTGA
Source organism: Calotriton arnoldi (assembly GCA_963921515.1). Lineage (NCBI taxonomy): Eukaryota > Metazoa > Chordata > Amphibia > Caudata > Salamandridae > Calotriton > Calotriton arnoldi. The sequence goes on from CAWUFW010002954.1 coordinate 733,784, forward strand.
ATACTGAAAACTTTTTGCCGATACATTTTTTTCAGTTGTTTATGGACGATGTATTTTTGGCAGAGATTGTTGAGCAGACTAATTTGTATGCCAAACAGTTTTTGAGGGACAACAGTGTCAGCCTTAGGCCCCACTCTAGAGCTACCCAGTGGACTCCCACAAATCTGGAAGAGATGAAGAAGTTCTTGGGTTTAACTTTTTTGATGGGCTTGCTAAGGAAGCCATCAATGTCTTCATATTGGTCTACTAGGCCCTTGATGGCAACGGCTATATTTCCGGCAGTCATGAGTCGTGATAGGTATTTGCTTCTGCTTCGGATGCTGCATTTTGTCGATAATGGTTTAGCGTTGCCACGAGATCACCCTGATTGTGACCGTCTTTTTAAGATTCGGCCTATCATTGATCACTTTGTAGATCGATTTTCTGAGATCTATGATCCAGGGAAAGAAATAGCAGTGGATGAGTCTTTGGTCTTGTTCAAGGGCTGCTTGCTTTTTAGGCAATACATTCCTAGTAAGAGGGCATGCTATGGAATTCAGATGTATATGCTGTGTGACAGTAGGACTGGATATGTCTCTAATTTCAGGGCGTACATCGGTAAGGAATCCAGGATTAACCCCCCTGGTTGTCCGTCCACTTTTGGAGTGACTGAGAAAATTGTGTGGGAACTTGGTAGAGGACTTTTTAACAAAGGTCACCATTTATATGTAGATAACTTCTACACTGGTGTGCGGTAGTTTATGGAATTGGCCAAAGTGGACACTGTTGCTTGTGGCACAATCCGCTCTAACCGTAAAGGTTTCCCAAAAGAACTTGTTTGTCAAAAGCTTGTGCGGGGACAGTGCAGTGCATTGCGTTGCGAGGAACTTCTAGCTGTGAAGTTTTCAGACAGGAGAAATGTCTACATGCTGACTACCATCCATGATGAAAGCACTTCACCTGTGACTGTTTGGGGTCAGGTTGCTGAAGCGCGCAAACCTGTGTGCATTGTAGGCTATAATAGGCACATGGGTGGTATTGATAGAGTAGATCAGAGGTTGGAACCTTACACTGCTTTTCGTAAGGCTTACATTTGGTATAAGAAGTTGGCTATCCATATTTTCCACTTGGCAACCTTTAATGCTTTTGTTGTATTCAAGGATTGTTGTCCTGAGTCAAAGATGAATTTTGCTAAGTTTCAGGAGACTGTAATAGGCAGCCTTGTTGTAGTGGAACAGGCAAGTGTTCCTAGAGTTGGAGTGGTGGAGGATGTGGCTAGATTGAAAGATCACCATTTTCCTGATCACATTCCTCCCACACCCTCCAAAGACTTTCCCAGTAGGAGATGTAGAGTCTGTTGGCGAAGAGGTACGCGGAAGGAGACTCGTATGCACTGCCCCGAGTGTCCTTCTAACCCTGCGCTGTGTGTGCCTGCTTGTTTTAGAATGTACCACATGCAAAAGAATTTTTGTGAGCATCCATGAGTGGTAAAGTGAACTGCCTGGTCTCTATTGTTTTATATTTTTGTTCAGTTTCCAGGTTGGCATTTGTGCAATGTATTTAGTTTCAGATTTTGTGTTAGTAGATTTGTATCTATTTGCAATTTGTTTGTGTTTTCTTTTTTGTACAAAAAAATCCTAAATGTGATGGCGGTGTGTGTGGACTGGCGCTTGGCTGGCAGTGTGCGTGGACTGGCGCTTGGCTGGTGGAGTGCGTGGACTGGCGCTTGGTTGGCGGTGTGCATGGACTGGCGCTTGGCTGGCGGTGTGCGTGGACTGGTGCTTGGCTGGCGGTGTGCGTGGACTGGCGCTTGGCTGGCGGTGTGCATGGATTGGCGCTCGGCTGGCGGTGTGCATGGACTGGCGCTTGGCTGGCGGTGTGTGAGTAGTGACTTGCTGCTGGTCACTACACACACTGCTAGCCAAACGCCACTCCACGCAATCCGTGAGCTGGTGTGGTTGCTGTGTCAGGAATGTGGGGGGGTGAAAGTGATGGGCCCTTGAATGGAGCTGTCTGCTAGTGTGAGTGTTGTAATGTGCTGGACCCGCGGCTGGCGGTGTGAATGATTTTGTATGTGTCACACGTATGAAAGGTGTATGAATGGCCTGTAAAGAGGTTGGTGCCTTGTCGTGGCTTTACAGCTCATGAGCTGTGAGTCAATGGTTCAGTTTCTCGTACTTTCAATTATTAACAGTTCATTTCATTTTTGTGAAATCTATTGTCAATACAACTGTACATACTGAACCATCACTCACCCTCGTGCCAAATCCAACCGGTATGTATGTATATGTGCTTGAGGAATAGGTGGTTGTGCAGAAATGTTTGTCTTTTCTGTCTTACTCAAGCAGGGTGTACCTTGTCCCTTTTTGTGAATGTTGTAATGTGTTGGTTTCATGCCTGGTGGTGTGAATGGTCTTGTGTGTATCACGTATGAAAGGTGTGTGAATGGCATGTAAAGCGGTTGGGGCCTTGACGTGACTTTACAGCTCACGAGCTGAGGTATCATTTTACTCGGGAGACTGAGGGGAACACTGTGGGGTAGGACATTTGTGTCGGCAAGGCGATTCCACACAAAAATATGTGGAAAATGTGTTTTTTTCAGCTAAAGTTGAGGTTTGTAGGGAATTCTGGGTAGGAAAACGTTGGGGGATCCACGCAAGCCGTACCTCATTGGACTCCCCCAGATGTCTAGTTTTCAGAAATATTTGGGTTTGGTAGTTTCCCAAGATGGCCGCCGAGCCCAGGGCCAAAATCCCAGGTGACCCCCCAAAACCAGGTAGTTTTGTTATAGGTAATTTTAAAGTCTCCACAGTACGATTTGGGCAATTTCCTGTTGCAGCCACTATGCCTACCCATAGTGAGACCTCCGGAGACCTGGGGGAACGCTGTGTGGAAGGACATTTGTGGATCCACACAGATTCCAGAACTTTCCCACACAGAAATTTGAGAAATAAGTGATTTTTTCAGCTAAATTTGAGGTTTGCAGGGGATTGTGGGGAGGAGAATGTTGGGGGACCCACGCAAGCCATACCTCGCTGGACTCCCCCGGGTGTCTAGATTTCAGAAATGTGTGAGTTTGGTAGGTTTCCCTAGATGGCCGCCGAGCCCGGGGCCAAAAACTCATGGGAACCCCTTGCAAAACCAGGTTGGTTTGTGATAGGTAATTTTGATGTCGCCTCAATAGATTTTGGGCCCTTGCCTGTCGCGGGTCCTTGACCCACCCATGCGAGTGAGGTACCATTTTTATTGGGAGACCTGGGGGAACGATGGGTGGGAGGAAATTTGTGGATCCACGCAGATTCCAGAACTTTCCCACACAGTAATTTGATAAAAAAGTGATTTTTTCAGCTAAATTTGAGGTTTGCAAGGGATTCTGGGTAGGAGAATGTTGGGGGACCCATGCAAGCCATACCTCGCTGGACTCCCCCGGGTGTCTAGTTTTCAGAAATGTGTGGGTTTGGTAGGTTTCCCTAGATGGCCGCCGAGCCCGGGGTCAAAAACTCATGGGACCCCCCCTTGCAAAACCAGGTTGGTTTGTGATAGGTAATTTTGATGTCGCCTCAATAGGTTTTGGGCCCTTGCCTGTCACGGGTACTTGACCCACCCACACAAGTGAGGTACCCTTTTTCTCGGAAGACTTTGGGGAACGCGGGGTGGGTGGAATTTTGTGGAGTCACCCCATCCTGGATTCTCTTGGGTGTCTAGTTTTCAAAAATGTATAGGTTTGCTAGGTTTTCCTAGGTGCCGGCAGATCTAGGGTTCAAAATCTACAGCTAGGCACTTTGCAAAAAAAGGGTCCGTTTTCACTGTGAAAATGTGGTGTGTCCACGTTGCGTTTTGGGCCGTTTCCTGTCGTGGGCACTAGGTCTACCCACACAAGTGCAGCACCATTTTTCTCAGAAGACTTTGGGGAACACGGAATGGGTAGCATTTTGTGGATCCACGCAGATTCCAGAACTTTCCACCACAGAAATGTGAGGAAAATGTGTTTGTTTTTACAAAGTTTTAGGTTTGCAAGGGATTCTGGGTAACAGAACTTGGTGAGAGCCAGTCAAGTCACCCCATCCTGGATTTTCCTGGGTGTCTACTTTTCAAAAATGTATAGGTTTGCTAGGTTTCCCTAGCTGCTGGCAGAGTTAGGGTTCAAAATCTACAGCTAGGCACTTTGCAAAAAAAGGGTCCGTTTTCACTGTGAAAATGTGGTGTGTCCACGTTGCGTTTTGGGCCGTTTCCTTTCACGGGCACTAGACCTACCCACACAAGTGAGGTGCCATTTTTCTCGGAAGACTTTGGGGAACGCGGGGTGGGTGGAATTTTGTGGATCCACGCAGATTCCAGAACTTTCCACCACAGAAATGTGAGGAAAATTTGTTTTTTTTGACAAATGTTTAGGTTTGCAAGGGATTCTGGGTAACAGAACCTGGTGAGATCCAGTCAAGTCACCCCATCCTGGATTTCCCTGGGTGTCTAGCTTTCAAAAATGTATAGGTTTGCTAGGTTTCCCTAGGTGCTGGCAGAGTTAGGGTTCAAAATCTACAGCTGGCACTTTGCAAAAAAAGGGCCAGTTTTCACTGTAAAAATAAAGTGTGTCCACGTTGCGTTTTGAGCCATTTCCTGTTGCTGGCTCTAGGCCTACCCACACAAGTGAGGTACCATTTTTATCGGAAGACTTAGGGTAACACAGAATTGTAGAGCAACTGTTATTACCGATTGTCTTTTGATGCATTTCCGCCTTCCAAATGAAAGACAATGTGTAAAAAAGAAGTCATTTTGAAAAATGACCTATAATTCTCATGCTAGTATGGGTACTCACAATTTCGGAAATGTGTAAATATCTACTGTTTCTAAACTCTATATTTTGTTCCAATTTCAGAAATATATAGGTGTCTTTCATACCGATTTTTCCATGTATATATTTTCCCAAATTAATTGCTATATACCCGGTACTTAATAAAAAAACATTGCAAGACGCTGCTCAGTTATTGGCTCTGGGTTCGTCGGGTTCTTGGTGAACCTACAAGTCCTATATATCCCTACAACCATAAAGGTCCAGCAGATGTAACAGTATATTGCTTTCAAACAGCTGTCATAATTAGAAGAAGTTACAGGTGAAAATGTTGACACAAATGGCTGTTTTTTTCAACTAATTTTCAATTTTTCCTATATTCAACTGTTAGTTTCTATAAAGAAACCTTGAAGGATCTACACAAATGATCCCTTGATGAATTCAGAATTTTGTCTACTTTTCTAAAATGTATAGCTTTCCAGGATCCATTATTTATTTTATACCCATTCCTACCATTAACTGGAAGGAGGTTGAAAGCACAAAAAATAGCAAAGATAGGCTATGTCCCAGAAAAATGCCAAAACTGTGTAAAACTTTGGTTTTCAGACAAAAGTCTGATTGTGCCTGAAAGCTGGGAACATGCTTATTTCAGCACCACAACCCCTTTGTTGATACCATTTGCAGGGAAAAAACCAGACGCTTTCAAATGTAGCCTTTTTTCCCCATTTTTCCCCCCCAAAAAAAAATTTAGCTGTATTTTGGCTAATTTCTGGGTCCCCTTTAGGGGAATCCACAAACCCTGGATACCTTTAGAATCCCCATGATATTGGAAGAAAAGGACACAAATTTTGCATGGATACCTTATGTGGTCAAAACGTTACAGGGGCCTAAGCGCGAACTACCCCAAATAGCCAAAAAAAGGCTTAGCACAGGGGAGGAAGGCCTAGCAGCGAAGGGGTTAAAAAAAAAAGACATTTTGTTACTTCCATGTGTGCTGCATTAAGCAGCACACATAGAAGTGACAAAACGGCATTTAAAGATTGTTTATGTGCAGGAAGGGACACCTTCCTACACATAAACAATCTTCCTCTGCACGCAGATACCCTTGCACTGTGGTGCAAGGGTGCCTGCATTGTCGTTAGGCAGCTAAGTGTAGCACCAGTGCAGGGGGAAACGGAAGGCTGCACCATATTCTTGTAAATATGGTGCAGCCTTGCATTTCTGAAGTGGTGGAGTGAGGCGTTAAGCCATGACGGCTAACGCCTCACTCCCCACTTCTTTGTACATATGCACCTCAGTGTCATAATGTTAAATTGGCATTCTTCCTCAATATATAGACTTTCCTCTATGTTTGAAGTTAGGGGACATTTTGTAAAATAAACCCCCCAACAAATGTATGTGTTTCCCAAGGTTAGTGTGACTATATCTAGAATAATAATGTATCCACCACGAAAATGATATATTTAAATGTAATTTTAAAAAATAATGCTGTTTTATGAATATTACAAATAAAAAATAAAAGTCATGCTATGTTTTTTTTAAAATATTTTTTTATTAAGTCAGAATTATCAGATCACATACCCCATTTGGGAGACAATCGGCGCGTATAATTTTAAGCTAACATTATTATATCCCATAGAAATGGTACAACAAATGAGTAGGTAAAGGGATGGAAATACCAAAACAAAAACAAAAACTTAATCAATGACCAACTCATAGTTACAGTACACAAGGGGCAGACAGAGAAGATGCTAAACCAAAAAAGGAAAAAGAAAAATAAGAACATTCAATCTGCCCAAAATCACAAGTATTGATGAATCTAAATCTACAGATCCCAATTGAACCCCGCCTATTTTATATCAAACCTCATGAGCAACCAAGTGCTCCTTGCACTAGCCGGAGCCTGTTCAGAATCATGTATTTGCCAGATGGCTGCTCACCACTTGGTAGCATGCGGGGGGACTACTGAAACCCAGGATCTGGCAATGCAGACTCTGGCTGAGACTGTTAAGTACAGACAGCTACCGTCTTAGCCCAATGTCAAATTCCATTCTGCATCCCAGCATTATCATCATAGAACTAAACTAAAGTTCTTATCCTAAACTTGCCATAGGAAATTGAAACCCCTCTTCCCAGAACATCTTAAGGGCAGGCCATGCATATAGATTATGGAGAACATCTACTACTTGACAGCTACACCTGAGACAGCTAGTTTTATCTGGATTAAGATTCACACCCACCTCATGAGTTTTTCTGGCGTGTAATATTACATGCATATGGTCTTAAATTGATACAATTTTAACTCTACAGAATGCACAGTGCCCTCAACCATCTCTAAGGCTCGATATATTTCTGAAGGTAACGCCTCATGAGAGAGCATTTTGCTTCATTTAGCTGCCAGGCGAAGGCTGTCATTGCTGGTGAGAGTCATACGAGTCACCCCACTCTAGATTTTCCCAGGTGTCTAGCTTTCAAAAAATGTGCAAGTTTGCTAGTTTTCCTTGAGTGCCAGCTGAACTAGGGCCTAAAATCTACAGTTATCCACTTTGTAAAAAAAGGGTCAGTTGTCAGTGGAAAATCTGATGCTTCCATGTTGTGCTTTGGGCCATTTACTGTCACAGGTGCTAGGCCTACCCACACAAGTGATATACCATGTTTATTGGCAAATATATGTGAGTATAGAATACTAGAACATTTGTTATAACCAATTGGATTTTGCTGCATTTGTGCCTTTCAAATGTAAGCCAGTGCATAAGAAAGAAGGCATTTTGAAAAATACTCTTTAAATCATATGCTAGTATGGGTACCCACAAGTTCAGAGATGCACACATAACCACTGCTCCTATATTCCATCTCTTAAACCCATTCCAGAAATGCATAAAAGTCCTTGATACCCATTTTTCACCCTACATATTTCGCCATTTGAATTGGTCTAGTCACAGTACACAATGAAAAACCATTGTACAGTGGAGCTCTTTTTTTTGGCCCTTGGTACTTTGGGCTCTTGGAGAATCTGCAAACACTATTTATTCCCACAACTAGTAGGCTATAGTGGACGCAATTGTATGTCACTTTTGTGAATTGGTCTTAGAGACTAAAAGTTAAACATGAAAACATTGTCACACATGGGCATTGTTTCCTACTCATGATCAGTATTTCTTTAAATCAACAGTTAGTTTCCTTGGGAAAACCTTGAGGGTTCTACACATATGACCCCTTGCTGAACTTGACATTTTCACTACTCTTCAGAAATCTGTAGCTTTTCTGGATCTCCCAACGGTTTCACACAGGTTCCCACCACAAACAGGAAGGAGCCTAAGAACCCAAAAACAGGAAAAATGAGCTACCTCTTTGAAAATTGTCAATATTGTGGTAAAACATTCGTTTTTATTATTCAGCTCTGCATGTTCCTGAAAGCTGGGAAGATGGTGATTTTAGCACAGCAAACCGTTCGTTGATGCCATTTTTAGGGACACTTTTATCCAGAGCAATTTTTTTCAATTTTTCCCAAAAACTCAAACTCTACCTATATTTTGCCTATTTTCTCTGTCCCTTCCAAGGGAATCCACAAATCGTGGACACTTTTGAAATCCCCAAAATGTTGGGAAAAAGGACACACATTTGGTATGGAAACCTTATGTGGAAAACAAGTTATGGAGCTCTAAGAACGAACTACCCCAGCCAGCCAAAAAAGGGGCTCAGTACTGAGGGGAAAAGCCTCAGCAGTAAAGGGGTTAATGGTATATACTTTGAATCCCCTGATATTCATCACCAGCGTGAAGTGGATTCCTGATAAATATGGAAGTATTTCTGAATAATTCTAAGACAGGGTTCATACTATAGACTATAGAGTGCACTTCAACTCAATTAAAAATGGAAATATGTTACCTCTGTAAAATTATGATGAAGCTTAATGCAATATTACTAAAGTTAGAAAAAAAAGGAGAGCCATTATTATTGATGGCTAAGTCTATCAGACACTGGGGCCTATTCTCAAGGATCTATCGCTGAGTTATCGGCACTTTATCGCAGCCAAAGGCGCGATAAATTCATCGCCCCATTCACAAGCTGGCGCTAACAGCCCATAACACCAGTTTACCTGCGAAAGCAGTCGCAAAAAACATTGCCACAGATGACCCCGGCAACTAACGCTAATGATATGCAGCGTAGGCGTTCCCGTGCAAAAATCCGCGACAGCACCACTCCACAACATTCCCAACGACCAGCCACATCAGCGATAAGATCACAAAACATGCGATAAGGCGCGTTAGCAGCAGGAAATTAACAATGACCCCGGAGCTCTGGGGGTGGTTCCGTCCTGGGCTGGACAAGGAAGTGACTAATGGATGTGTCTCTGTTGTAGTGTCAGCGCCACCCGGACCGCAATCGGCAATCTGTCACTCTGTGACAAAAGTCCCACAACATGAGCAACATGGACGTAAGGGGAATCACTGACCCTACATTCATCCATACTTCCACAGTTGAAAGATCATAGACATGACACATCTGTGTGAATATGAATGTTTATTGCACATTCAGTGGAGTGTTGCAGCTGGAGCAGTACAGGGCCATGCGAACCCCACTTAACATTGTTGGCCCGTGGAGGGCCAGCCAGAGTCCTTCAGGGAATGACAGGTACATCAGGAGAGGAGGAGTTCAGTCCGCAGTCTGATAGCTGTGTCATTGGTGATCAAACAGAATTTGGCAGTCCATGTCGAGGTCGAAGGTGAGTGTCACAGAGTGCATCGGGGGACAGTGGAAGGTGATGATGCAGAGGGCAGAACCAAGCAGAAACAGGCCACATGGCGGAGATGAATGCTACTGCGTCCTTCTGACCACGAAGGCAGATTCATCTGCATCTTCGTCCTCTGCTGTTGCATGTGCCTCACATGTGGGTGGTGGTGTTCTGTCTCCAGCATCGTGTGGCAGTGACACCTCAGGGGCCAGAGGTTGAATGTCTGCCGCACTGTGTGGCACTGACACATCAGGGGCCGGAGATGTGGATTGGGTGGTAGCAGCAGCATGCATCAGCGCCAGGCCTTGTGACAGCAATGCCATGAGGAGGGTCTTTAGGGCATTGAGGGACCCAGCTACCTCTCTCTGGTGTGCAGCTGTGGCAGCCGCTCTTTCCACCTGCATCCGCTCCATGTTCTCGATGATCCTCCGCATGTGTCCCAACTCCCGGGCGAGATCGCTGGAGGCACTCTGGCTAGACAGTCATTCTTGTCGCAGAGTCAGGACTCTAGCGATGTCAGCCATGGTCCATTGGAGAGCATGGAGCAGACTGTGGGTGTCCGTTAGGGACTGTGAGTGGTCCCTGATGGGACTCAGACACCCACGTATGGTGTCTAGTTTGGCTGCCATGCGGTCGAACCCCACCTGCACCTGTTCAGCCAGCTTCTCCTGGCACCCCAAGGCACGGCGTTGGAAGGCCATGTGTTCGTCGTGGGGGTCATGGGAGGCAGCCGTGGTGGTGAGTGCTGCCTGCTGTGTGTTCTGTGCAGGGGGTGGGTTCTCCTCGTGGCAGCTGGGCTGCCCTGCTCCTGGAAGTGGGCTGCGGAGGCTGTCCACGAGCTGCTGGAGGGCGTCGGAGTCGAAGGTGTGGTGGTCCTCTTCGTCATCAGAGTAGAGAGGTTCGGACTGCTCCACAGGAGGTGTTGGATTTCCCCCTGCAATGTGAAGGGGAGATGCAGTTTCACATTGTGTTCACATGTATGTTGACGCATTGTACATGTTTACATTCAGACTGCATGACAATGTACATTGTGACTGTTTGGGGGGAGCTGCCTATTTGATGCGGGACAGTGGACATTCCATCTACATCACGGATGTGTGTTTGTACTTGTGCATTGTCAACTAACATTTCCCTGCAATGCCAAATGTGATTGGCCAGTTTCTATGCACATGCGGCACCAGTTGTGTCCTCTGTTCTGTTGTGTACGTGTTGCAGTTTGTACCACATCGTTGTCAATGTTGATGTGCTCTGCATGTTATGTGTGTGTGCCGCATTTTGGGGGAGTCGGCCCTGCAGCTCTGATGTAGCTGCCCCTTATCCCTTACATGCGGTGTGCCTCGGGCTTCTGTGCTTATGCGGTGCTGAGATGTTGCATACCTCTGTGCATTGGTCTCTTGGTGGGAGTTGGGGGTCTGGGGCATGGTTTGTCCGCAGATGTGCTATGCTTAATTGTGCATGTGTGCCATTGTGCCCATCTCCCCCCGTCCCCCAGTCCCTGGTCGTTACTCACCCTGTTGCTGTTGTGTCCGGCATGTTGAGCAGTGTCCGGTCCCCCAACTCCTGCCACCGTCTCCCCACTGATGACTGTGGACACCATTTCCTCCATCTCGTCCAGCTCCTCCTGTGGTGCTGGACTCCCACCTCCAGTCTGCATTGCTGCCTTCCGGTTGTTTGCGAGTTTCAGCTTGGTTTTGCGCTTCACATCATTCCAGCGCCTCTTGACCTCGTCCATTGTCCTCCTGAGCATTCCGACTCCATTCACCTTGTCCACGATGGTCTGCCATATTCCATTTTTAGTTGCCAGTGACACAGTGGAGGTGACGAACAGTGTTTGATGGTGTTCTATCACCTCCGTTATCAGGATCCTGTTTTCCTGCGGACTGAACCGCCTCTTCCTACTCTTCTTGTCCTTGCCCTTCCCTGACCCCGAGGTCCCAGGCTGGTCCTCAGGGGGGCTTGTGGGGTTCTGGTTGTCCTCTGTACTTGCTCCGGATGCCTCCATTGTGGTTTGCTGTTGTTTGGCTTTTGTTTGTATGTTTTTTTTCTACTTTTATAGTGCATTTTCCCACATGACGCGTGGGAATTGGAGGCCTGTGGCTGGTTTTCGCAGATTGGCGTCATGGCTACTATTTTCGCATTGGGGTTTCGCGTTTTTGCGGCGTTGCGTTGATTTTATCGCATTCATTTGATGCGTTATCGTGTGACTATCGCATGGTATCGGCGTGTTGGGAATGCCACGTTGACACGTCGTTATTTTCCCGCGATGGACTGCGATGTGAAGTGTTGCATTAAGCTGGATTTGCGGTAGTTATCACACGTTCTTGAGAATATGCCCCACTGAGTGGTAGATAAGTATTTTTTAAAAGGCTATCTTATCAAAATATCATTTTCTCTTTGATACTATCCTCATAAACATCCCAGAAAGAAAGATACCAGCAAGGTTTGAAAGTTTTTATGTGGAGCTAAATGAGCTACATTGTCATGAAAGAAACTATGAATTAAAAAAGAATAGATTGGCTTTGCGGAGCTTGAGGGATCTCCAACTTTGTTCTTGGGACTTCCCATTGAAACATCTTAGAGTTAGCTATATCTCAAGAAGAATGACAACCAGGCAAGCTTTTAAAGACATGGATGATGTTGCTTATTATGGATGCTTTTTGTACATGACCGCAGAACGCAGGTTTTTTACAGCATAATGAAACAGAAATAAAACACTGGATAAAAGTGTTCTAAATATGTATGTACATATTTGTAAAACGCTGAATTTATCACCTTATGGCTATTTTACATGTAGGATTCTGGGTAAAAAATAAGATATGATTATTAAAGAGCTTAGTGTATTGCATATTCTGGATCCTAAAAATACAACTCTCTTATTATAGCTTTTTCATCCTCAACCACTAAAATCTTGATGCACTGGTTTGTTTTTAAATATCTAAATGATGGTACAATGTTTTGTTCAATAGAAAAAACGGCATGCTATATCGAGGCTGCATGTTCATTCTTAATATGGGCTAACACGCATTTGTTTGACATTCAAAGTAAATCGCACTGCTACATCTTAAAGAGGAATACTGGAATGTCATATTTTACTGTTATATTGTGAGAAAGAAGAGGGAGTCTGAGAAATGTCCCACAGCGTACGGAAACTTGTTGGTTTTGGCACTACTGTCCTTTCAGGGAATTTGGAGGAATAAGTCCAAGTCGTTGCTGAACTCCTTTGCATGCGGTGCAATAAGTGGTGTGACATGCATTTGGATGTGCATTCTCTTTATATAGTGAACATAAAACATGTTTATGGGTTTTACATTTACCTTTCACACTTGTGCCATGAGCCAAATAATAACTTAGCTGATCATACTTCCAACTCAAAATCTGGAAATAATTTCACTGTACTCAATATGTCAAAATATATTTCAAATATAATACAACAGAAAACAAAAACGAATACGTTGTATTGGTAAAAATAGTTACACAATGGGTTATATTAAAAAACGTTACAGTAAAATGTGCTCTATGATTAGAGATCAACAAAGGGAATGATTTTAATAAAGTGGTAATAGGTGTCTATTGGTTATGAAAGTAGTGGTACATTTTCGGATTTCAAGCTGTTTGGGATATTGAGTGGAAAAAGCTTTGCTGTTGGATCTAACTTTACACCTTTTCATTTTGTTTGGTGATATGTGTATTGTTGTGCGACTATGTGCACTAGGACCGTTGCGGTTCTTAGAGGACTCAACATGGAATTACGTAATCTGCTGGGAGGTGTTAAGGTGTGGTTATTAATGGTTGTGACATAATGAGAGTGCAGCGTTTGATTGTATGCTGAGGAATAAAGACGTACAATTCAGAGCTCCGTGTGTGGTGTATTCATTTTGCATGCCGGGGAGGACACTACAACTGGTGATGAGTAGGGGATCTCTGGCCCAAAGAAACAAGACTCCCTGAGAGTTTGCAATGCTACAGCAAACTGCTTGTGTGTGCCAGTTCGACGTTGGCGTGTGTAGAGTCGAAGCCCCTCTTCAGCCCCTCTTCAGCCCATACACAGCCTTCAAAGAAGTTGACGGCCCTGCCGAGGAGCACATTCAAAAAGCCTGCCAGAAAACCCTGGTTAGGTCAAGAGAAGAGATACTGGGGCATATTTACAAGCCCCTATTGCAACAGGAACATCACTTTTAACAACAATCCTGTGGAGATAGGGCCTTCGCCTTATTTACAAGGCAGCATTACGCCTCTTAATATTTAATGTGGCTTAACTCCGTCTTGTAAATAAGGCCCCCTTTCACGCTGAAAGGAGTGGGCAATGGTTGTTGTGGTGAGTGGTCCGCCGCAACACCCATTGATTTTGATGCTGCCCCCTATTTACAAGGGTGGCATAAATAGGAAGCAGCGCCAAAATTGAGACCAGAGAAAACATGGTTTAACATGGCGAAATGAGGAGAAATGCTTTATTTCTCCTCGTTTTGCCATGAATGATTGTTTATGTGCAGGAATGTGTCCCTTCCTGCACATGAACAATCATTACAAAATTACGATTTGCAACTTATATGTGTGCTGCACAATGTAGCACGCATAGATGTTTCAAATCGCCATTTATGATTGTTTATGTGCAGGAACGGGCACCTTCCTGCACATAAACAAGCATTCCCTCAACGCAGTCCCCAATGCACTATGATGCAAGGGGGCGTGCATTGGTGCTAAGCAGCTTAATTTAGCGCCAGCACTAGGGAAAATGCACAGATGTGCTGTATCTTTGTAAATACGGCTCATCCCTGCATTTTCAGAATGGCGGAGAGTGGCGATAGCATTTTGTGCTTAACGCCACACTCCGCCATTCCCTTGTACATATGCACCACGGTGCCACAGCATAACACAGAGCCGTCACAAATACAATGCAAAATGGAAAAGGCAGCCACAACCAGGTATGATGCAGAAAGCTAAAAGCAATGATGAACAAGCACAAGAGACATAGGGGCCGATTCTGATGCGGGTTGGAAAAGCTTCCCGACCGAGGGCCTGATTCTGATGCGGTTAGGAAGGCCTCCTAACAGCATTTGCTCCTTCCAAATCGGATCGGGAACGTGTCTTCCCGACCGAGGGCCCAATTCTGATGCGGTTAGGAACAAATGTTCCCATTGAAGTCAATGGGAGTTCAACCAAATCGTATCTGGAAGCATCCGGATGCATCCTACTCCGCCGGTCGGACTTTCCCGATCCGAGTGGGTCGGACACCATTTCCCAACCGATTCGGTCGGGAAGCTTTTCCAACCCGCATCAGAATCGGCCCCTAAACCGTTACTTACCATCAAGAAAGAAGATGGCGGCCACTGCTCACAGAAGGTACTGGCCCAGAAGAACAGCTGCCGTCATCTGAACAGCATTTGCTCACAATAACAGTGGAAAAGAGCAAGAAGTTTGATGCAGCTGTGCTTCTGAAACCACCACTGCCATTCGACACCGCTAAGAAGCAGAATATTGATGCCAGGTGGGCTGCTTGGATCGAGAAATTTGATGACTTCAAAGATGCCCTAGAAGAAGTAGATGATAAGAAAATAATTAAATATTTAAAGAACCTTGCTGGTGATGGAGTGAAAGAAATACTGAAGAAAATCTTCCAACCTGATGCAGTATCATACCGTCAAATCAAAAACGCGTTGGAAGCCAAGTTAAATCTGATGCAGGATGTCGACTGCAAAAGATACATTTTCAATCAAGCAAGCCAGCAAGCTGGTGAAATGATGGATGAGTTTGTTGAAAGACTTGATGTGCTTATCAAACACTGAAAGTTTAGTGAATTCAATGATGAAGAAGCCATAGGTCTCCGAGTCATCAATGGCTGTATTTCAGACTCTTTCAGAAGACGCATGTTGAGAAAGATGCTGAGCTTTGAGAAAGTACTAATGGATGCAAGAGTCGAGGAAAGAGAAGATTGACAAGCTGCTGATATGAAAGCTAGAACAGTGAAAAATGCAGCTTTGGTCATGAAAAGGAAGCACAGATACCAGGTAGATGCATGAAATCTGATGCCTCCAAAGAACAAAAACACGTGTTTCAGACGTGGGTTTTTATTTCCCCATGAAGGCGGATGTCCAGCCATAGTACAAATGTGCAAATGTTGCCATAAAGAAAACAAGTTCAAATTGGTTTGCAAAGCAAAAGAGAATTTAACTACGTCACTGCAAGAAGAAAAAATGGACGCCAGAAGATTCCAGAAGCAATCTAGCCATGCCCACAAAAGACAAAAAGCACCATCAGTTATGACAAGTAGAAACCAGACAAAGTCGATCATCATCAAGTTAATCATACAAAGGCTCCTCAACGTCATTATCGAGTGGCAGTGAAGAAGATGGATGTACAATGATGGCATTGACCAAGGAACAACAGGCACATGTAGGTTTGGCTGCTTGCAAATAGGAACAAACGACAAAGGTCCGCAAAGACACAACAGAATTCATTTGGACATTGCCTCAAGATTACAATAAAGGTCAACGGTTGCCTGATAACCTTTATCATAGCAAGTAGTGCGTCGATTAACATCATGCCAGAAAAGTTCAACAGCCTGTCTCCTGTGCCATGTCTCAACATGTCAAACATGAAAGTATACATGTGGGCTGCTTCTAAACCATTGCAGAGTCAAGGATTATTCATGGCAACAATGAAACACAAAACAGTATCAGTGCAAGTGCCAATTCATGTTCTTCAAGGAGCCTCATCCAGTGCATGCCTACTGATATCTCCTAATTACATCCTTCACACTAAATCTGAGGTTGTGAGCCAGCTTCCGTCGTTATTTCATGGACTAGGCTTACTCAAGACAATGAAAGTGTGACTTCACATCAATGAGGACATTCACCCTGTTGCCCAGCAACACTGCAGAGTTACTTTCCACTTGCAAGAAGCTGTTGTGAAAGAACTAGAAATGCTGTTGAACCATGACATCATTGAGCGCTCCACTGGCCCTACTCCAAAGGTTTTGCCCAGAGTGGAGGTGCCCAAAATGGACAGTGGAGATGCAGTGAGCATCTGTGTTGATATACGCCAGGCCAACCATGCAATCGAGAGAGAAAGGCATCCTGGTCCTCTCACAGCGGACATGAACATGCAGCTGAATGGTGCCAAAGTCTTTTCCCATCTTGACCTGAACAAGGGACACCATCAAGTCGAGTTGGAAGAAAACTGCAGGTACATCACTATTTTTTGACTCATGTCGGTTTGTTCAGATACAAGAGGGTAAGTTTAAGAGTGTGCTCAACTTCAGAAATATTCAGGATTCTATACGTCAAATTATTCAACCTGCCACGCATGCTTTTTACCCCTTCTCTGCTAGGCCTTCCCCCCATGCTAAGCCTTTATTTTGGCTATTTGGGGTAGTTAGCGCTTAGGCCCTGTAACTTTTTTTTCCACATAAGGTATCTACGCCAAATTCACATGCGTCCTTTTCCTCCAACATCTTGAGGATTCTGAAGGTGTCCAGGGTTTGTGATTTCCCCTGGAGGGGACCGAGCCATTGGTCAAAATACAGCACATTTTTGGGTTTTTTAGGAAAATTGGGAAAGAAGTGCTGCAGAAGAAAGTGTCTGGTTTTTTCCCTGCAAAAGGTATCAACAAAGGGTATGTGGTGCTAAAATCACCATCTTCCCAGCTTTCAGGAGTACACAGATTTTTTTCAGAGAACATACATTTTCTACACAGGTTTGTCATTTTACTGGGACATAGCCTATTTTTCCTATTTTTTGTGCTTTCAACATCTTTCCAGTTAGTGGTAGTAATGGGTGTGAAAGCAATAATGGATCCTGGAGACCTATACATTTCTGAAAAGTAGACACAATTCTGAATTTAGCAATGTGTCATTTGTGTAGATCCTTGAAGGTTTTTCTATAGAAACTAACAATTGAAATAAAATAAAATTGAAATTGAGTTGGAAAAAACAGCCATTTGTGCCAACGTTTTCATCTGTAACTTCTTCTAAGTGTGGCAGATTTTTGAAAGAATATACTGTTACATCCACTGGACGCTTCTGGTTGCAGAGAGATATAGGACTTGTAGGTTCACCAAGAACCCCAGGTACCCAGAGCCAATAACTGAGCTGCGTCTTGCAATGGTTGTTATATTGTGTACCAGGGTATATAGCAATTCATTTTGCAAAATATAAAGTGTGAAAACTAGGTATAAAGGAAACCTATATATTTCTGAAATGGGAACAAAATATAGAGTTTATAAGCAGTGTGCATTTGCACATCTCCGAAATTTTTTGGTACCCTAATAAACATGTGAATTAGAGGACATTTTTCAAAATGGGTAGGAAAACGTTGGGGGATCCGCATAAGCCATACATCCCTGAACTCCCCCGGGTGTCTAGATTTCAGAAATTTCACGGTTTAGTAGGTTTCCCTAGATGGCCATCGAGCCCAGGATCAAAAACGCAGGTGCCCCCCTTGCAAAACCAGGTCGTTTTGTGATAGATAATTTTGATGTCTACACAATTCGTTTTGGGCCCATAACCGTCGCAGGTACTTGGCCCACCCATACAAGTGAGGACCATTTTCATCAGGAGACATGGGGGAATGCTGTGTGGTAGGACATTTTTGTCTGCCCAGTGATCCCACAACTTTCCCACACAGAAATGTGGAAAGAAATTGATTTCTCAACTAAATTTGAGGTTTACAAGAGATTCTGGGTAGGAAAACATTGGGGAATCCACTCAGATCATACCTCCCTGAACTCCCTCAGGTGTCTAGTTTGCAGAAATGTCTGGGTTTGGTAGGTTTCATTAGATGGCCGTCGAGCCCGGGACCAAAAACTCAGGTGCCCACCTTGCAAAATCAGGTTGTTTTGTGATAGATAATTTTGATGTCTCCACAATACGTTTTGGGCCCTTTCCTGCCAGGGGTACTTGGCCCACCCACACAAGTGGGGTACCATTTTTATCAGGAGACCTGGGAAAATGCTGAGTGGTAGGAAATTTGTGCTAGCCCGGTGACCCCACAATTTTCGTACACAGAAATGTGAGGAAAATTTGATTTTTTTAGCTAGATTTGAGGTTGGCAGGGGATTCAGGGTAAGAAACCATTGGGGGATCCATGCAAGCCACAGCTCACTGGACTTCCACGGGTGTTTAGTTCTTAGAAATATCTGGGATTGGTACGTTTCTATAGATGGCCACCGAGCCTGGGACCAAAAACGCAGGTGCCCCCTATCTATCACAAAACGACCTGGTTTTGCAAGGGGGACCTGCGTTTTAGGTACCGGGTTTGGCAGCCATCTAGGGAAACCTACCAATCCCAGACATATTTAGAAACTAGACACCCCGGGGAGTCCAGGGAGGTGTGGCAGGCGTGGATCCCCCAACGTTTTCTTATCCAGAATCCTACCTACCACCCAGTGTTCCCCTCACTCTCCCGAGTAAAATCATACCTCACTTGTGTGGGTGGGACAAGTGCCTGCGACTGGAAAGGGCCAAAAACATAGGGATTGAGGGGATAGCACAATAAGCTCCAAGTGCTATATTTTATTTATATGCGTTTTTAGGCTGACTCTGCATTAGACACTCACACAAGTGAGGTATCATTTTTATCGGAAGACCAAGGGGAACGCTGGGTGGTAGGATATTTGTGCCGGCACAGTGATTCCAGGCAGAAACGGAGGGAAAATTTGATTTTCTTTCTGCTACATTTGAGGTGTGCAGGGGATTCTGGGTAGGAATTTGTTAGGGGATCCAAGCAAGCCACACCTCCCTGGACTCCTCAGGTTGTCTAGTTTTCAGAAATGTCTGGGTTTGGTAGGTTTCCCTAGATGCCCACCGAGCCCGGGACCAAAAACGCAGGTGACTCCCTCGCAATACCATGTCTTTTTGTGATCGATAATTTTGAAGTCTTCACAGTACGTTTTGGGCCACTTCCTGTCACGGGCTCTAAGCCTAACCACACAAGTGAGGTGCCATTTTAATCGGGAGACTTGGAGAAATGCTAGGTGGGTAGAAGTTTGTATCTCCCTGCAGATTCTAAAACATCCCATCACAGAAATGTGAGGAAAAGTGTTTATTTTTACAAAGTTTGAGGTTTGAAGGGATTCTGGGTAACAGAACCTGGTGAGAGCCACACAAGTCACCCCATCTTGGTTTTCCCTGAGTGTCTAGTTTGCAAAAATGTACAGATTTACTAGGTATCCCTAGGTGCCAGCTGTGCAAGGGCCCAAAATCCACAACTAGGCACATTGCAAAAAAAAAAAGGTCAGTGCCTAGTGGGCTTTCTGCTGCCCTGGGGAGGGCAGATTGGGGGCTGTGGCCATTTTTTGGGCAGGTGGTGGCATTGGCATGCCCATTCTGGACAACTCCCACCCCTACGTATAAAAAAAACCAGCATAATCTCTGTTGCTTAGTGGGCTCTCCCAGGGAGGCAGAGATACTGTGGTACATTTTTTTTGGGGGGGTGGGGGCATTGGCATGCCCATTCTGTGCAGCCCCTACGTATATTAAAAAAAAATAACCCCAGGTGTCAAGTGGGCTTTCTGCCCCCCACCGGGGGGGCCGATAAGGGGCTAATGCCCCCATCTGCCTCCTGGGGGAAAAAAGACTGTGGCAATTTTTTTTGGGGGTGGGGGCTTTGGCATGCCCATTCTGGGCTGCCCCCACACCTACGTATAAATAAATAATAATTCCCATTGCCTAGTGTGCTTTCTGCCCATCCGGGAGGCAGATCAGGGGCTATTGCCCCATCTGCCTCCTGGGGTGCAGAAAGACTGTGGTATTTTTTTTGGGGGGTGGAGGCATTGGCATGCCCATTCTGGGCAACCCCCTCCCTGATCTTTAAAAAAAATCCCTGGTGCCTAGTGGGCTTTCAGTCCCCCTGGGGGGCAAATGGGGGCTATTGCTCCCATCTGCCTCCCTGGGGCAGAAAGAGTGTGTCAATGTTTTTGGGGTGGGGGAATTGGCATGCCCATTCTGGGCAGCCCCCACCCCTACACATACAAAAGAAAATGAATCCCTGGTGCCTTGTGGGTTCCCCCAGGGGGCAGATTAGGGGCTATTGCCCCATCTGCCTCCTGGGCGGCCGAAAGACTGTGGCATTTTTTGAGGGGGGTGGGGGCATTGGCATGCCCATTCTGGGCAGACCCCAACACTGAACCTTGAAAACAAAAATCCCTTGTGTCTAGTGGGCTTTATGCCCCCAGGGGGGCAGATAAAGGGCTATTTCCCCCATCTGCCTCCTGGGGGGGCAGAAAGACTGTGGCTATTTTCTGGGGTGGGGGTATTGGCAGGCCTATTCTGGGCAGCCCCTACGTGTAAAATAAAACTAATACCTGGTGCCTAGTGGGCTTTCTTCCCCCTGCGGGGGACAGAAATGGGGCTATTGCCCCATGTGTCTCCTTGGGAGACTTTTGCATTTTTGAGGGGAAGGGTGGGGGCATTGGCATGCCCATTCTGGGCAGCCCCCACCCCTGACCTATAAAAAAATAATAACTGGTTTCTAGGGTGCTTTCCGCCCCTCCCCGGGGGCAGATTGGGGGCTACTGCCCCCATATGCCCCCCAGGGGGGGCAGAAACACTGTATATGCCCATTTTCAATGGGGGGAGCAAAGACCCTTGCCCAAGGGGCCGCTCCCCTTCCCTGGTGCCTAGTGGGTGGATCCCTGCTTGGGGATTGCCCTCCTGGGGCAATCCCCAAGCAAGGATCCACTAGGGAGGGGTACCATTGGAAAGGGGAGATTCTCCCCTTTCCAACGATACCTCTCCTGTGTGTTTCAGTGCTCACGGGGGCTGAGTTAGCCCCACAAGCACCGAAACAGTGTAACTGAAACTAAGTTTCAGTTTCATTTTCAATGTAATGATGTCAGTGCGCAATGCGCATGATCATCATTACATTGGGCATTTTAAAAAAACATCAGAGGTCGGGGAAGCTCTTTCCCACCTCCCAAGGCCACAACAAAAAAGGAAATCCCTCTGCTTTTTGCAGCAGAGGGATTTAGTGCTCATGTGCACATTATGGAACGGTTCCATCAAGAGCACACTAGCACTGGTGCTCATGAGGGAACCATTCCATCAAGAGCACCAACGGGGTTAATTACAGTGATGACAGGTATTTGGAACAAAGAAAAAGGAGCATGACAAGGCTCTTATGCAAGTGTGTCAGTTACTTTCTGATGCAGGTCCCACTTTAAACGCAGCAAAGTTTGAGTTTCTCAAGACCAAACTCAAATTCTTTGGGCACATATGCTCTAATGGGAGAATGACTCCTGACCCAGACAAAGTGCAAGCACTATTAGCTACCTGTCCCCCCACAAGATGTCACCATGCTGTGATCCTTCTTAGGCATAGTCAGGTATTGCTCAAGGCACATTTGTGACGTTGCTACTGTGAGTGTCCCATTGAGAGACTTGACAGAGACTGATCAAATCTTCAAAAGAATAAAACATGAGATTGTGCACGGGGGACCAGACAGGGCTGCCCCTTATCTCCTATCTTATTTGCCCTGTATATGGAACCCTTTGATTAACAGGTCCGCCAGCATCCCCAAATTACAGCTATCACCATGGGTGGCCAAGAACATAAAATTGCATTGTACTTAGATGATGTAATGATTGCACTCACTCAACCCCAAACATCCATGCCCACACATGCAGGAGCTAGAGGCCTTTGGCAAAGCTTCGCGCTTCAAGGTTAGTCCACAGAAATCCCAGAACCTTAATGTTAACATCCCTCAAAATGATAAGCTTCAGCTGGAGCGCCTCTTCCCCTTCCCATGGGCTATTTAGGGGTCCCATACCTAGGACTTCACATCTACTGTACAGTAGAAAAGACTGCAGAGCACAATTATGTTGCCCTGCTGACAACAGCTCACTCTGACGTACAGTTTTGGAAGGGAGACACAATTTCATGGCTGGATAGGATAGCGGCTGTATGATGACACTCCTTCCCAAGATTCTTTATGTCATGCAAACCCTCCCCCTACAACCCGTCGAACCATCCTTGAGAAACCCCAGACACTGATTAAAACATACATTTGGGATGGTAGGAAGGCATGAATGGCCAAGAAGCAGGCTTACTTAACAATGGCAGAGGGTGGTCTGTGGCATTCCCCAAATGATCTGTTATTACCAAGCAGCCCAACTGAGATATATAGTGGAATGGATCAGGAAACAAACATACTGAAAATCACTGGTGTTTTATTGACCAAGTGATTGCTTGAATCCATATATGGAAAATCCCCTGGCTGCTTAAAAAACACCGTCCACCTGGGGTCTATGTTTCTCCAGTAGTTCGGGCAACCATAGGAACATGGGATAGGGTTAAATTGCAAAGAAGATTTCCACCCTTATGTCACCAGCAACACCTACTGTGGGATGCCCTGGGCACAACGTACCTCACTTGGCAAGATGCTAATTGCAAACGGATAGGGGACTTCTTTGACCACAGTGGCCTTATGGACTTCCCCCAAATCCAAAGCAATTATGGTGTGCTGGGTGGTGAGTACTGGCTGTATGTTGCCATCCAACACTGGGTAACACACCCGCAAGTGTGTCCTCATGCTAGCAGACCACTTATGCCATTTGAGAAATGTCTCCTCACTCAGCGCAATGACAAGAGACTTCTTTGTGATATCTACAACTTTCTGAATACCCCTATGGCCACAAATAATACTCCTGTCCAGAGGAGATGGAAGGTTGAATGTGAGAGCACTTTTACTCCCAAGGAATGGGCCGACATTTAATGCAGAACCCGCACCTCCACCTATGGTGCTTCTGGGAAACAAACTCTTCTTAAATTGATACACTACTGGTACTGCACTTCAGCAAGGGTGGCTAGAATGGAAACATGGAACTACTGATAACTGTTGGTGCAATTGTGGCCACCCAGGCACGTTAACCCACCTTTTCTGGCACTGCCCTCAAATACACTGCTATTGGACAGAGGTACTAGCTGATATGAATGATATGTACTACACAGGTGTCCCTAAGTTTCCTGTTAAGGTTTCCTAATGCCCCGACTTACCTTCTGCGTTAACCAACAGGGAAAGCATTAACCCTAGCGCTCTGTGTGACTAAGCAAGTCCTCTTGTCAAAGAGAGGCACAGAGACAGTACCGATGCACACTGATTGGCTACATAAGCTATGACGCTTATTTGGCATGGGAAAACTGTCTACAGTGGCGGATCACAGACTCACACAATTTAACAAGACATGGGGTCCATCCATATGATTCTTTGTGGGGACCTTCCGGGACTTCACCTGTCTGGCATACCTACACATTCTTTGACTCACAACCATGGAGACTCTCAATGAGTGACTGAGAAGGAGCTCACTGAAACTCCTACAATCTCCCGCCACCTAATGCTGTTGTTTCCTCAAAGCGGCTAGTCCCGTTGAACTGTTTTCTATTCCCTTCCAATCTCTTGCTGTCTCCTCCCACCCCCCCATTACGTTGGACTGGACTCACCTGTTTTCCCTAAGGCTTTCCTCATTTCCTCCCCTTCCCTGGTTCATCCCTTTGCCCTCATGTTCGTATGAGTCCTCATCAGCCGATGGATGTATATAAGGTATATGTCTGAATTTCTATGCTTCTTTTAAACCAATGAAAGAGATTTAAACCTATAACAAGCAATTGAAAATGCAACTGACATGGCCTATTTTGACACCAAGTTACATACTGAGATCACAGTCAAGGTGAGCCCGGTGGGGCTGAGGGCAATCCTTGCTCAACATAATGGTCACCTGAATGCTCAGAGACACATTGTGACCTAAGCCAGTCGAAGTCTGTCTGGCACAGAACGTGCCAATTCTCAGCCAGAGAAGGAGAGTCTGGCTGTAGTCTGGACCTGTGAACATTTTCATGTGTTGCTATACAGAAAGAATTTCACTGATCATTACAGATCACCAAGCACTGCTCAATATTTTCAGAAAACCGAAAGCCAAGATACTCCCTTACATTGAGAGGTGGTTATTGCGACTGCAAGAGTATTACAATGCAATTGTGCTAAAGCCAGGTAAAGATCAGTACACGGCTGATTCATTTTCAGGAGTACTATTACAATGGCAGAGTTTGCCATCCAAAACAGCTGAGAAGTGCATTAACTTCATTGTGAGGTCCAGAACGCCAGCAGCCCTATCCATTGAACTGATGATTGCTGCTACAAATGATGTTAAGAACATGCTAAACCTCAAAGACATAATTTCAATTCAGTCGTGGAAGAAGCATGCTCGACCTTTTGATGACAAAATTGAATGTCGAAAATTCAAAAATGTGCAGGATGAACTGTCCATTACCAAGCAGCTGTTGCATTGAGAGGCTCACGAACTGTCATACCTGAGCACCTAAGACAGAAAGTCATTGAATTAGCTAATGGAGGGCCTCATGGCATTGTAGCCACCAAAAGAGCACTAAGAGACCAGGAGCCTTATTATGAGTATGGCGGTCCACAGTACCGCCATAGTCACGATGGCGGTCAGACCACTGCCACCACTGCGGGTCCGCCCGCAGTATTCAGAGTGTGGCGGTCGGACAGCCACAGGACCACTGCATTTGCCAGGGATCCAGGATCCCGCAGTGGTCGTGCAACAGAAGGGAGCATCAATATGCTGGTGGTGCTGCTGCAGCACTGTCATGCATAATATGGGTTGCCTGCCAACAGCCCCTTTCATGTCAGTGAGTCCCCTATGAAAAGGGTGGTGAAGAGGCAACTAAGGGGATTCCTGGGGATGTATGCCGGGGGCACATTTTGTGCCCCACTACAAGGCCCCCCAGTTCCTGCATAGTGTGGCATGCATGCCACACCGTGCAGGCACGTGCTGCAGGCGCTGTCAAAGCAGCATCTGCAGTTAAGGCTCACCTATGAGAGTGCCGCAGCACCGCCCATCATAGATTACAGTTCTAATCCAGTGGGCGGGTGGGTGCTCGATGGGCTCGGCGGGCCTCTTGTCCGCGTGGCATAGGCGGGCTGACAGGAATACCACCATACTAGTGCTAAGGCCACTAGTGTGGTTCCCATGCCTAGATGAGCAAGTGGAGAGGGAACTAAAAGAGTGTCATCTTTGCAAATGCCTTTCTCCCAAAGTTACACATGCTGCCCTGTAGTCTTTCATGGTTTGAATTGCTATTGCCCCTCCCTCATCAGCTAGTATGATTACTATATCCTCCCTGGATTGGAACTTGAAAAGAGCTTTCTGTTCTTGGGAGGTTAAGTTGTTTAAGGTTTCTACATCTTTAGTGACTGCTTGCTCAAAAGTTATGACTTTTTGGGGTATAGTATTGGTGGGAGGAATAAAAAAGGATTTCTTTGTGAGAAGGATATGTCTCGTATTATCCATGATTTCTTGAGACTCAGAATAAGAAAGCTTTAAGGCAAATTCTCCCGAAAAACTCTGCTATTTCACATCATAAGGAGAATGTTTCTGCTCTTTTAGAGTGGGCAAAGCCCAACCCTTTGTTTAAGACCGTCATTTCTTCTTCACTGAATGTATGAGGTGTCAAGTTAACAACTAGGTCTACATGTTGCTTGTCCCTGGATGGGGTTGTTGCTCCTGAGTTTTGCTCCTGGATGTGAAGCTGCCCTGTTCTTCCCATCTTACCTTTCAATCTGGTTTTCTTCCTTTCCAATTGCCGTGTCCTAAAAAAGGGCGAGCAGTAGGATAAAAAGGATGCATCATTGTTGGGGCTGGGCAATATGGTATAGGCCAAAAGTATATTTCTTAAAGTAGGGATAGAGGATGCTAAGCAAGGGATGGGTATCTTTTGTGAAACCCCTCCATCGTCATTGGCCCCTCCTGTTCCTGATGCTGCCACTGGAACTGTTACTGGTACCTCCATCTGAGTCTGAGTTAGTTCAATTATCACTCAGAATTGCTGTTTCCAAGGACAACTTTTCTTTCCCTTGTTCTATGTTCTCATCAGTTGTGTATGGGTACACCATGCAATGGGAAAACTTTTTGACATCTTTTTGTAGTTTCATGATTTTACTTTGTGTCAGGTACTCCTTATATCCTGAAATCTCTTTGTTCACCACATCTAGTTTCTATATACCCCCATTTTAAGCTGTATTTTCAGGAAGTCTTCGTTAGTTTCGATTTTTATGATCATGGCGTCTGTTTCGCTGTATTTATAATAAGGATTAACCAGTCTCTGCTGCATCTCCAAGCAATCAGAGTCCAGTCTTTCCTGATTTGCTTGGGTGTGTGAGGGTCCATAATATAAATATTAAAACTTCTCTCAGGGGCACGATGATGAAGTTATATTAAAGTACTAAATGAAGGGTGGAAGGATGGCTTGTTGTAAACTGAAAAGGTGTATTTCATCAGGTCAAAATGGCAGTTAAAACTGCATACACAGGCTGCACTGGCAGGCCTGAGACCTGAAAGCTACTTAAGTGGGTGGCACAATAAGTTCTGCAGGCCACTAGTAGAATTTAATTTCAAAACTTTGGGTATTTTGAGTACCAATTTACTAGGGACTTAGAAGTAGATTACAATTGTCAATTGGGTATAAGCCAATTCTACGCTGTTTAGGAGAGAGAGCTCAAGTACTTTAGACCTGGATTGCAGTGGTGAAGTGCTCAGAGTCCCAAGGCCTACAAAAAAAGGATCAGCAAAAATTGGAGGGGTGAAAGCAAAGGGTTTGGAGGAAGACCACCCTAAGGCTGAAAGGTCTAATAATGCTACTCTACTGTATGCTGCTCCAATGCACACTACTCTACTCTAAGCTATTCCACTCTACGTTATTCCACTCTATGCAAACCTACTCTAACACACTCTAGTGTAGACTATTTCACGTTATGCCACTCCAGTGTACATGACTCTACGCCACTCCACTCTAAGCTATTCCACTGTTTGCCACTATACGGTACCTCACTCAACTCTGCGCCCATCCACTCTAGAATACTCCACTGTACCACTCCACTCAAAGCTATTTCACTGTACACTACTACACTGTACACCAATCCACTCTACACTATTTTGCTGTATTCAACTCCACAGTGCGCTACTCCATTCTATGCTATTTCACTCTATGCCACTCCACTGTACGCCACTTTAATATACTGTATTCCACTGTATGCCACTGCACTGTATGACACTGCACTCTACGCTACTCTCCCCACCCCGCTCCACTCTATGCCACTGCCACCCGAGTCTACGCCACTGCACTCTAATCTAGTCCATCTATGCTACTCCACTCTACGTTATTCCACTGTGTGCAACTCGACTTTCCTCACTACAATGTACACTATTCCACTGTATGCCACTCAACTGTACACCATTCCACTGTATGACACTCCACTATATGAGATGCCACTCTACGCCACTCCACTCTATGCCACTCCACTCTATGCTGTTGTACTGTTTGCCACTACACTGTATCTCACTCCACTGTACGCTGCTCCATTCTATGCCATTCCACTCAATGCTACTACACTGTATGCTACTGCACTCTACCACACTACACTCTACGCCTCCTCACTCTTCACCACTCAAATGTACGCTCTTCTACTGTACACAACTCAACTCTATGCTACTCCAGTCCACACAACCCCACTGTATGCTATTCCACTGTACGCCAAATCACTGTGCCACATTCTGCTCTACTCCACTCTACTCCACTCTACTCCACACCACTCTATGACACTATACTCTATGACACTGCACTGTGCAACACTCTCCTCTACTAAACTCTAGCAATCTCCTCTTAATGACATGCCCTTTGATGACAATAAACACTACAATTTAAAAAATATATATATTAAAAATAAAAAATACATTGGAATTCAATTAAAAAATCAAAGGTTAAACCTTTATTATAGTTCGGAAAATTTTATTTATTCTTTCTTTACAAACCAAACTTAAAAGACATAGACATTAGAAATTCAAAAGTTTTAGATATTCCTTGAATTTATGATTTATGCTTAACCTTCAAATTAATATAGCTTTATTTATACTTTAGCTACAAACAAAAGTTAAAGTACAGAAAAATGTAAATTTCTAACCTTATACCTTTATTTATAATTTATGCAACACATTCAAAATATTATTTGCATACCTCCGTACACAGTGTATTGAACTTGGAAGCCACGCTACATTAACTATAACTCACACCATCTTCATGCATTTCTTATACCATTTTTGATTATCTCACTCATGCCATGTAAAATAATATTATTTACAAGAACAGTTATGACATTGTAAATCAAATCTTTTGTGAGGACACAGTGCATGGAAGAGTGATGAGTTTTGGTATAGTCATGGCTAATCTCACGAAAGGTCTTCAGGATCAATCATGGAGCATGTTGTCAAGGTGCAGTATTTTGAGATTTTTCCACAGTACACAACTAATTTCTTCACCTTCTACTGTAATGGTCACATTGCACCATAAGAGAGCTTTAGAATGTATGACCACTGTACTTTTTACCAGCGAATCTGCTCTCTGCCACACAGAGTGAGAAGTGGAGAAAATGGAGTTGGTAGATGATATCTCCACATGTTGCTCATGTAACACAGGGACACATTTCACCTCTAAGTGTAGGTCGCGATTCTCCAGCAGTGCCCAAGAGAGTATAATACAACATAATAAAGCAGAAGCACTCAATATATTTCAGTCTGAAGAAGGTCACTTGTATCACCATAACTAAAAATAAGAACACATTAGAAAAATCCAAAACAAAGAAAAGTTGATAACTGTAAAATTCCAAGGAATTAGGCTAGTCAAACTTGTGTATAGAAGCCAATCAGCCAAATCGATTATATCATCAAAGGGCTTTGTATTCTGCAATGCACAGTATTAAAAGTTAATTCTTCATTTCCGTCTTCAAAAATGCAATATGGACATGGACACAGCCAATGCGTTTCATCCATTACACATTGGGACTTTTTGAGGGCTGTAAAGGGGTTGGACGTGCGTCAAGTGAAGTAGTCCAAGGAATCAGTACTTAGTTTTCAGTTAAATCTTTATTTGCAATCAGTTAATTCATTTGGAATTGGTGATTTTACGGTCAGCCTGCCTGTAATTTATTGTTTTGTTTTTGCCATTCTAGGTAATGTGATCTGGGAAATTCTGTTGAGTGTGTGGGCACATAGGTTTTAGCAAAGGACTGCCAGAATGATTATAATGTGTTTGTGTAGATAGTAAGTCTCATTTTGACTTTTTTACAATCTGTGACAAATGCATAAACACTATCTTTAATCTATGTGAAGATGATTCTGCCACTAGGTATATTTACTCTCATGTACATCGCATCTTCCCACGATCTATTGATGTGAACATCTGTGATGATTATGTGAGGATTTAGAGTGTTTATTTGTGGCTTTATGTTATGGGAATCATTTCTGGTGTGTCTTATTGGATAATGAGAAGTTATTGCTAGTTACGCTGTTGGCGGCGCAGTTTCATGACGGTCTCCTCATTTCACCTGTTACATTCATGATGGTCTTTTGTTTTTGTTGAGCAGTTATTTTAACAGATTATCATAATTTCGGTAAATCTTGCAATGCTATTCATTACCTCTGCTTTGTTTTTAGAGATGCCTACATATGGCTAATTCTTTGCTATGGGCGATATATAAGAACATTTTGTACACTTATTTTTGTGCACTTCTTCTCGGTCACATATCGATGTGCTATTGGTGATATATAAAAGCGAGTGCTACATTTATTTTTGTGCACTTCGTCCCTGTCGCATATCGATTTGATTGACTGGATTGCATTAAGTTTCGGATGCCCGCTCCGGTTGCTGGCTGATTGAGTGGGCGATGGGAAGTACTATTTAGGTTAATGACATGGTGATTGTTTAGGCTTTGTGGAGTCCCTGATCTCTGTGCTTAATGTCTAATAGGCATGTGGGGTGCATGAGGGGATTCCGGACGCTTTTCATTTAAAAAATAAATGTCTTTTATGATCACATTTGTGTTTGTTGGGATTTCTGTCTAACTTACATATTTTTCCAAGACGTGGGATGTGGAAACAGATAGTGACTTGATTAGTGATATTTGAAAACATCCGAGTTTCTGGCTAATGTGGGGTGTCTGAGGGGATCCCAGATGCATTTCATTTTATAAATAAACATATTTTTTTCATATTTGTGTTTGTTGAGACTTCTGTCCAAGTAACATATTTCCCAAAATGCAGTGTGTGGAAACAGATGGTGACTTGATTAGTAGTGTTTGAATGCTTCCAAGTTTCTGGCTCATGGCGATGTGGATTACTTGACCCGGAGATTGCTAGTGTTGGGGAGTGGTCACCTGGCTGTTACTGAATGTGGAAGTCTTTTCGCATGATATTGCATGTGAAAAGGTAGTGATTAGTGTTTCTAAGCAGTGTTCTTGTTTTTTCATATTTTTCTTGGACTATGTGTGACAGTGGTGTTGATTGAGATTTATAACTTGACAAACTTATTGCAGCATAATGTGCTGGTCCTAGGTTTATGGCATTAGTAATAAAACTGCATTTATAATTGTTTGGGGTTCTATATTTGTACTGGTTAGTAATACTGAAAGTCACTTTTTTCTGGTTATTCGACCGTCTGCAAACATTTGGCTGTAGGTTATAGGGAACCATATGAAATGTATTGTTTTGTATTTAATGTAGACTATGTGCAACTGATCAAATCAATAATTCTTTGAAGGGACTCTTTTTTTATTATATCTTTATTGGGAAGGGACTCTTGTTGTAACCGCATGAAGTTGGAAGAAATATAAATCACATAATGGATTACTTTTTACAGTACTCTTTTATGGTAAGCAATGCTTCAATTTGCACACTATATTTAGTTTACGTTTCACATTTTGGTTAATTAATAGTCCAAGCCATATTTCAATATCTTTCCCTCAAGATTGGTAAACAAATGTTTATTAAATAAGATGGTCAGGTGTCCATGAATTCACAAGGGTAATGTTGAGTCCAATTCTATGATTTACAAAAATGTTGCTCAATATTATCACAGACGTTTCTTCAGACTGTCTATTTAAAAATATATGAATTGAATCATTAGATATTACTAATGTATGTTCTTCATTGTTAATTTATTATTTTGATTCAAAATATACATTTAATTGGTATTCGTACTATAATGTGTGTGTTTTTCTTTTGGGGATTTTATCTTGTGTATGAGGAGTGTTTTTTAATGCAATGTGTTCTCTGTTTTTAACTTATGTTTTTCTGCTTTGTATTTTGTGCTTCAAATATACATTTACAATTGTATGTGCATTGTATGTGACTTATGTGAATGTCTGTATGTTTTTTAACAGCCCTGAAGAATCCCAATGTGTAGGGGATGAAACACGTTGGCTGTGTCTATGTCCATATTGCATTTTTCAAGACAGAAATAAGAATTAACTTTTTAATACATTTGTCCGTGTTACTTTGAGCAACAAATTGGAATTTCTGTGCATTGCGGAATACAAATCTCTTTGAAGATATGAATCAATTCAGCTATTTGGCTTCTATATAAAAATTGGACATACCTAATGGTTGGAATCTTACAGTTATCAATTTTTCTTTGTTTTGGAATTTTATAATTTGGTCTTATTTTTAGTTATGGTGATACAAGTGTCCGTTTTCAGACTGACATATAAGGAGTGATTCTCCTTTGTTATGTTGAATTATTAAGCCTGTGGTGTTTCTGGGATGGTAAGCCCTGGGAGTAGAGCACCTTTCATTTGGGAATGATACAGTGTGCGGTGACCTATACCACAGCTGTTCTGTAGCTATTGCTGTGAGTGGTACCCAAGACTTTGTTTCTCTGTGTGTTTTAGGTGTGTATATCAAGTGAGCTAATTGATGTGCCACCCAATAGCTTTCCAGGTTTGCAAGCGGAGCCTTTCTTAGTGGTGGTGGCATATAATTAGATACTTTTCAACTTGGATTCCAACACAAACTGTAAGATCACTCTCTCATTGTTTCTTAGCACTGCTTATGGAATTATTAATGGTAACATGCCAAATAGATAGTTGAAACTAAGTGTTATGTTCATTTTAATAAGTTGCCCCCCTCACGTAGAGAGCGGTTTAATTAGGTCTACTTCTGGAAGTCTGATTTTATTTTCTCCAATATGGAGAAAAGATTGTCATGGATCAACTCCTCTAGGTCTCTGTTGACATAAATTCCCAAGTATTTTACTCCTTTTGGTTTTCCATTTAAGGCAGAGTCCCTATGGACGTAGTGGAGAAAGTTTATGATAAGGTCTCAGACTTTGACGCGTTTATCTAATAGCCTGAAAAACTCAAAAAAGTGTCAAATTGTTGTGTTAGGGCTTATGCGGATCCCACTAGGGAGCCAAGGACAATGTCATCTGCATAGTACAACTCTTTATGCTCCCTTATTGACATTTTATTTCCCTTGATTCTGTCATTACTCTGTATGGTGATGGTGAGGGTTTATAAAGCTAGTAAAACAGTCAGGGTGACAGTGGATGTCAGCTGGCTGATGAAGTGGGGTTGTGGTATATTTTCCTGACTAATTTGATAAAGTTCGTACGTATGCCAATTTGTCTGGAATAGATATCCCCATTCTATGGGAAACATCCATTACAACGCAGTCATTACAACGACCTACCTTTACAACACAACTGTTACAATGCAACTGCCTTTACATCACATGCCATTACAATGCATGCCATTACAACGCATGTCACTACAACACATCCCATTACAACGCATACCATTACAGCACATGCCATTACAATGCATTATAAGGTAAGTAATGGAGATTTTTTTAGTATTAGGGTGGGTATGGGTTTTGGGGTACATGGGAATAGTAGTGTTTACCCCTACACTATCCAACACTTTCCCTACTGTTGCACTCACTGGAGTGGGAATAGTAATTTTTACCCCTACACTATCCAACACTTAGTAATTTTTACCCCTACACTATCCACCACTTACCCTACTGCTGCACTCACTGGAGTGGGAATAGTAATTTTTACCCCTACACTATCTAACACTTACCCTACTGTTGCCCTAAAAGTATTAAGCATTGTAATGGTATGCGTTGTAATGGTATGCGTTGTAATGGAATGCGTTGTAATGGCATGTGTTGTAAAAACATGCAATGCAATAGTTGTTGCGATGTAAAGACTGCGTTGTAAAAGCATGCGTTGTAATTGCATGCGTTGTAATGTCATATATTCTCATTCTACCTTATCAAATGCCTTTTTGGCGTTCAATGACAGGAGGACTTTTTTTGTCTTGGTTTTCGTTCACTTGCCATATTGTGTGGGACATGGTATGCAGGTGTTTAGCCGTTGAATGGCGTGATATGACACTCCCTTTTCTGGGGTGAACTAGTGTGGGGATAACTGTTTTCAGGTGATTCACTAGTATGTGTGCCATGATTTTGGCATCTAAATTGATAAGTGAAATGGTCTTATAGTTAAAACACTCCTAGTGATCTCTACCTGGATTAGGGATAAAGGATTTTGTGGCCCTAACAAACTCATCTCTTCAGGACTCATTCTCCAGAGCTGCCTTGCATACAGAGACCAGCAAAGTTACAATCAGCGTTTTGGTAATTTTATAGAATTCAATTGGGAATCTGTGATCCCCTGGGGCTTTGTGAAGGGCCACATCATCAATTACTGTCACATTTCAGGTGTAATCATTTGTAGCTCGGCTGACAGATCTTTTGCCAGTTTGGGGATATGTAGTCTTTGGAAGAATTCAGTGTCCTCCCCAGAGTCAAATTGTTCATCTGATTTACATAATGTCTCATAGAAGACCTGGAATACAAACATGGGCCCATCCACACCCGTCGGAGCCCCCTTGGCTCTCGGATTAATGCTGTGGGTATGCTGCAGTAGACTCCTTTGCTGTAGAACCATTGCTGCAGGTACTGTAGTCCTTTTGTTCTCCCTTTTGTGGCCATTATTGTTCGGGTCAGCTGTCATAAAATTAAAAGGAACGTTTTAGCCTGTACAGCTGGAACTGTTCTCTTGAGGTTTGCTCCTTGGTTTATGTGTCATCTCATTATATGATAGAGGTCTCCTTGGAATATGGGCAAACAGAAGGCTAAGGGTAGCACTAATGGCATGCCTAAGTCAGCCAAAAGGATCACATCAAGCACAGCGGCGAACTGTGTGGCTGATGATATAGGCACGTTACTGTTGAATCAAGAGACATAACTAATAATGATCTGGTGGTGTACAACTTTCCAACAATACCATCTGATTCTGCCACAACTAATTCTAACGTTGGACAAACTATGGCTCTGAATATTGCATGTGCTAATTGGTTTCATCCTCTTGCTCTTTTGAGCTCTAAAACTGAAGACACTGATACCGGGTAAATTATCAATAATCTAAATTCTCATACTACTTCTAAGGAGGAGGATAAGAAGGGGAATGGGAGTTGTACATTGAATACTGACAACTGTATCTTCTTAAATGAACTCCGTGAGTTTAAATTAACTGTCAAGCAATTAGTCGCAGAGGTGCAATCATTGAGAATGACAGTAGGAAGTCTTATAGAACAATTAAGTAGGAACCACCCTGGCATAAGCAGAGGGAATGTAGAGGTCAATATTTCTCAGCATCATACTAAAGCACGGGTGGGATGGGGGCTTAGACCCATTAGTTGACAAGTTGATTCACATTTTAGAAGTGTAGCCCCTTTTACTGCCACTGAAACCCGCCCTGATCCTACGCAGTGCACTAAGAGCAAGGAGCCTCTTTGCCCTAAACCAGGGGCATTGTTCCAAGGGCTACAACATCTGCCAATTTATACGTTGGCCCCCGGGTTCATGGCAGATCTTCTGATCAGGGTGTGTTAAAAGGGAAAGCCAAGTTGGCACTGCCTTCTGAGATCGCTCCAAAAGGGGTGTCAGGTTTAAACCCACAAGGTGATTGACAACGTGAGGATGAGATTACGAGGGCCTGGTATGGGGACAGACGCTCAAGCCCTATGAATTTGCAAAGAGAGAGCAGAAACCGAGTTTTTGTGATAAATGTACCTAAACTGGCATCTGCATCAGGAGAAACAAGCGAAGCTTTGATTAATAAAGTAAACCGTTGGATAAGACAGGTTAAGCAATGTCTTTCAATTATAAGGTCAGACATTATAGCTGCAAACCGCTGCTCCTTAAGTAAGGAATATGATTACAGTATATTGGAATTAGTGAGTGGGGATATAGTAGATGGTCTGGTCAGCTTGGACCTGTGTACTTTACCAACAAATTGATCTATCTTCCAGTTTAGACATTCCCCACCCAGTAAGGCGCTGGTACCTTAACCAAAGGGTGGGAGACCGACGGTTTGTCAATTGGGCAATACCCACACTAAAATACAAAGGGGCAGACATATACTGTGGCAGGTCACACTTGACAGATGCAGGGATTGACATCCTGCTGTCCCCTGACCATTTTGATGAAGGAAGGTCCTCACTTTTGCACACTTACTGATTTAGTACAACTTATTGGGTCAGTGCGACTAGAGATGTGGGAGGGCAATCCCTTGCACACATGGATTCAGCACCAGTCACTATGACTAATGTGATCAGTGATGAGGGAAGGTAATCCCTTGTACTCCCAGAGCCTGCTAGGAATATGAGGCTACTGTCTTGAAATTCAGCAGGCCTTAAGTATAAGGTTATATGCCAGGAGTGGGGGAAGTTTGTCGACAGTTATGATATATGCCTCTTCCAGGAGATATGGGCTACTGATAACATTTACAGAGTGGGTTTTTACTAACTATGGGCATTAAAATCCGCTCTGCTTGCGGAGTTTGCGGATTTTCGAAAACTCAGCGATCCGCGGCATAGCGGAGTTGTTTCCTTGTTCGCGCTTTCAAAATGCGTTTTCGCGTGCGCGGTAGCGACTTACCAGGATCCCTGCATTCGCCGACGGGTTTTCCTATCCATTTGCGTGCGCCACAAGATTTTGGTAGCCGGCCGCGCGATCCCACGAGAGTGTGCGATCGCGAACACGTCATTCGGACGCGCCATCGGACATCCGGCCGAAGTTTAGTGAAGCTCGCGATGCCGAACACGCAATATTTGCAATCTGGAGGATAATATCTCTCGAGCAGCATAAAACCTTTTCGAAAATGATGATTTGGATGAAAAAAAACTCCTCAGATTAACATTTGGCTGTACTTTTTTGTGCAAGGAGTCCTTTTTCTTTTTTTACTTTTTTTTTGGAGAGGAAGGAAGTGCCCCAGAGTCTCCGACTTCCTGTTCCTGTCCAGCAGGCTCCTCCCAGTGCTTTGTCCATGTCCTGTTCACTTTTCATTTGGATTTGGAGCTGGTAGGATCACTCTTTGTGTCTGCTGCATCATATCATTGGATTTGAGGACTTTTGGATTTTAGATTTTACAAGTAAGTTGCTGTTGTTTGTTTGATTGGGGCATTGCAGTTGCTGCAACTATATTTTTTGTACTTTTCATCATTTAAAATTTTTTTTATTGTGGGTAGCCAGTAGGCCCAGAGCTACTCATGGTGGGTGCATGAAACAACTGTTTCTGTGGTGTCTGTTGAATTTAAACATCATTTAGGGCATGGAAGGCATTGGATTGAATTGCAAAATGTGTATTTTTTGGGGTATTTCACTTTTTTGGTGTGTGTTAAATAAATGCCATTGTTGTGTGTGTGTGTGTGTGTGTGTGGTGTGGTTGTTGTGTAACTTGCACACCTTGTTTAGCCCTGTGGATTTTCGTTTTTGCATTTTATTGCATTAAAGCTGTGTTGTTTAGCATGCCTCCTTTGCCTGGCCATTATAGGCCTGTTTCAGTTCATTGTTTTCCAG
Source organism: Calotriton arnoldi (assembly GCA_963921515.1). Taxonomy (NCBI): domain Eukaryota; kingdom Metazoa; phylum Chordata; class Amphibia; order Caudata; family Salamandridae; genus Calotriton; species Calotriton arnoldi. The sequence continues at coordinate 770,986 of CAWUFW010002954.1, forward strand.
GCCTCCTGCTTGTTGTGACTGTGAGTGACCATCTGGCTGGTGGCCACCCATTTTGTGGTGGTAGTTTAGTAGTGTGCTGCTTTTGCCATATAGGGCTAGGCCTGCATGTCTTTCCTTTGTTCCTCTTGGCCTAGGCTTCTTGTTGTTGTGGGCCTGGCCATGTGGCTGGTGGCCATTTTGAAGCCAGGCAGTGTGCTTTTGCCATAGGCCTGCATTGTCTGTCTTCCCTTTCTTGTTGCTGTGGGTGGGCTGGCCATGTGGCTGGCGGCCATTTTGTGGAGCCAGCCAGTGTGCTTTTGCCATAGGCCTGCAAGCTTGTGGCCTAGTCTGCCAATAGGCCTTTCAGCCAGTAGGCCCAGAGCTACTCATGGGTGCATGTAACAACTGTTTCTGTGGTGTCTGTTGAATTTAAACATCATTTAGGGCATGGATGGCATTGGATTGCATTGCAAAATGTGTTTTTTTGGGGTATTTCACTTTTTTGGTGTCTGTTAAATAAATGCCTTTGTTGGATGTGTGTGTGTGGTGTGGTTGTTGTGTAACTTGCAAACCTTGTTTAGCCCTGTGGATTTTCGTTTTTGCATTTTTGCATTAAAGCTGTGTTTAGCATGCCTCCTTTGCCTGGCCACTGTAGGCCTGCTTGAGTTCATTGTTTTCCAGGCCTCCTGCTTGTTGTGGCTGTGAGTGACCATGTGGCTGGTTGCCACTGGCCACCCCTTTTGTGGTGGTAGTTTAGTAGTGTGCTGCTTTTGCCATATAGGCCTGCATGTCTTTCCTTTGTTCTCTTGGCTTACTGCTTCCATCCCCTTTGCCAGCTGCAGCTCCCTGAATGACGTGATGCACAAATTAATGCCAAACAGGTTCCACTTCCATTACATTTGTATTTTAGTTTTTGTTCTTCTTCTTTCCTATCCTTCCTGAGTGTACACAGTATACCATGAAAGCCCTTGTTGTCAAAGTCTCACAAATGGCTACACTGTTATGTTTTTTTTTATAACTTAAACTGAGTTAATAAAATGTAATAATATAACACTAACAAGTGTGACCACCACACACTAAGTTATATATTATATTTGTTTGTTTGTACTAGTAGTAATTGAACCACAACAACAAATGCAACATTTCACTGATGTTCTTCTGGCTTCTTTGCTTTTAGGTGCACAAAAAGACTGAGGAGGAGGTGTCATCATCACCCGTTGTACTGCCAGACAGAATTCCTGCTGCGCACGAGATCACGTGACATATGACCACAGACATCTCTGCAACTGGTGCGCCTGTGTCCTGCTGACATCGTAAGAAGATGGCCCCAAAGAAAGTTACCAGGTCCTCCAGTACCAAGAAAGTTGCCACAGGGGGCGTGGCCAAGCAGCGATCCATGATGGCCGCGTAAAGTAGAGCTCCGCCGCCCGACCCTTCCCAAACACCTATCCGGCACATAGATCCGTGTCTTCCGAGAGAGGATCCCTGCATCGGAACACCAGCGGTTACCACCCCGCCCGCTCCGGCTTGTGTCAGACGCCTGACACCAAAGTTACGGGGCGGAAGCGGTGAGGCCTACCATCCAGCCAGAAGCCGGGACGCACAGTGCTGCGAGAGGCCCGGGAACGGCCCAGCCGGGTCGGGGACTTTTCGCGGCGTGAGGCCCGGGATACGTCATCGCTGCAGAGAGACTGCGACTCGCCCTAAACAAATCGGGACCCCGCCATAACCCGCAGGCAAGTGGGGCCGGAATAGAAACTTCATCCAGCAGGAAAGTCCCAGGCACAGTCCTGTCCTGCGTGTTAGGGGTGCAGTCAGCGAGCGGCAGGGCTGCAACGCGAGGGCCGGTGGCTCACCATCCCGCTCTCCCCCCACGAACTGCGACGAATCCAGACACTGGACCCTGAGCGGGGAGGCCCACTGTGTTGGGACCACAGGCCTACCACCGACAGGACCTAGGGAGAGCTACGGTAGTGTGGGCAGTGGGGAAAACACCCCCCTGGCAGACAGAAAGCGTACAAGGCGACCCAGGAGAGAGGACGCTCCAGGCCTGGGGAGGCTTAAGTCCCACTCCTGAAACCAGAACATACATTTGCAGCCCCACCACATAGAGTGGAGCTCCCAGCGGGATCTCAGAGCCTGTGTTGGCTCTCCCTCCACCTGACCTATTGGGGCCAGCGGGACCACTGCTTCGCCGGCTGGTGGAAGACAGCCTGAGGCCCAGACAGCCGACTCTCCAGAGTGATCGGGGAAGGCCTGAGTACCTGCTCAGTGGCGTAATGGATCGGAGTAAAGGCCCTGGGACCCGGGGGCCCAGAGGGACGCAAACTAACAAACTGGACCGCTACACTGTCCCCAAAGACACGCACCAGAGCCGACTATCCGGAGGAGCCTCCCAGAGTGGCCTGGGCGAAGAAGAGCAGGAATTATCATTAAAAGACGTCATGGACGCTATCACTGGAGTTAAAACCTCCCTGGAACATAAAATGGACACCATGGCTATTGACGTGAACCTCATCAGGGCGGATCTGGGAAAACTGAACGAGAAGGTGAAGCAGGTGGAGATCACCGCCACGAGCCTCGTCGGAGATGTCGCCCAACTCCAAGGAGAAGTCCGCGAATTACAAAACTCGCGTAACATCACTGACCTAAAACTGGACGACTACGAAGGCCGCATGCGGCGCAACAACCTCCGCATCCTGGGTGTTCCAGAGAAATCAGAGGGGCAATCCCCTGACCTATTCGTGGAGGATCTTATCCTGACACATCTTCAGCCCAAAGGCCTCAGTAAGTTCTTTGTCATCGAACGGGCACATAGGGTCCCGGGTGGCCGTCCTAGGCCGGGCGCGCACCCGCGGCCAATGTTGGCCAGAGTTCTAAACTTCCGGGACAGGGATGTCGTCCTACAGAACGCGAGGGCGCGGGCCCTCCTCCGCTACGAAAACGCAGACATAACCTTTTTCACGGATTTCACACAGAGGGTGCAGACGCAGAGGAGGTCGTTCCTCTCCGTGAAAAAGTGCTTAGAGACAGAGGACTGAAATATGCGATGCTCTTTCCAGCACGTCTTCGGGTCGAGGCGGATGGACGGGCCTGGTTTTTCGAGCAGCCCGAGGCTGCAGCTGACTGGATCGAGCGCCGTGGAATGCGGAGCCCAGGCGGCCATGTCCGAAGTGAGAGTGAGGACACACGCCCTGTCTGAGGAGAGGGCTGTATCGCCATGCATCTTTGTACGGAATATGTTGGGCCTGTTGTGGGGTGGGTTGTGGGTGGGTATTCTCTCTCTCTGAGCCTTCGTGGCTGTGGACCCTCTTAGACTTGACACACTCGTGCAAGGAGGATATACACTTGACTTGTGGGGGACAGGGAGGCGGAGCGCTTTATTTCCCCCTTTTCTTCTACTCTTAGTTCATTCCAAGGGCGACAGGCACTCTGCAAGTTTTCGATGGGCAGTTCTAGGCCCAGAGTGCAGGGCAGCGGGGTGGGGGGTTGTTGGGAGGGAATGTTTTGTTTGGTTTTTGTTGTGTTTGTTGTATCAGCATCATTAGTAGTACCGCCTGTGGAGGAAGCCGAAACACACGCTGCTACTCCTGTAGAAAGAGTAGAGATATCTTTTAATCAATCATGGCTACACGGAGAGACGTAGGAATCAAATTGTTAAGCTGGAATGTCAACGGGTTAGGGGACAAGATAAAACGTAGTGTTGTTCTCCAGTACATCAAACGTCAGGCCCCCGACATTGTATTACTCCAAGAAACCCATCTCATCGGCAATACATGCAAGGCACTACATAGAGGAGGCTACATAATGTTGGCCCATGCGGGATTCACCTCCAGCTCAAGAGGGGTGGGTATTATGATGAAGAATTCCTTTCCTCTGGTGGTAAGCGCAACCTGGGCAGACGATCGGGGACGATACATTGGAGTCACGGGAACATGGGCGGGGCACCCCATCACACTCCTTTCGGTTTATGTACCACCTGGCCTGCAGGCCGCCACCTTTAGGGATTTAGGAACTATATTGCTAGCTATTCCAGAAAGTCTGTTAATCCTGGGAGGGGACTTAAACTCAGTAGTCTCGGGCGCGCTAGATCGATATCCCCCCGTACATTGAGCCCCACCTCCGGTTGGCTTCCGGAATTTCTCGAGACCATGGGGTTGGTGGATAGCTGGCGGACCTATCACCCAAACACAATGCAGTACACCTTTCACTCGGGGCGCACGGGAGCCTCTCACGTATCGACTACTTTCTGGTTCCCGCATCTCAGATTGCACACATCCATGAGACTAGACATCTGGCCAGGGGTATCTCCGACCACTCTCCGGTTTGGCTTCACATGGTTCTTGATTATAAGCAAGTGGGAAGGGTGGCCCCCATCAACCCGTGGTATTTTAAAGATCCCAAAATTCGCAAAGCGCTCCTTGCAGCCATAGATAATTACTTTATTGACAATGAGGGATCAGTGGATTCCCCGCAGACGCTGTGGGAAGCCTTTAAGACGGTGATCCGGGGCCAGGCCCTATCCCTAATCTCGGGCAAGAAAAAGGACCACCACAGAGAGATAGTGGCCATGGAGGCGGAGATTGGCCACTTAGAAACTGACCTGGATTCGGAGGTCACACCCGATAAACTCCACTATCTACGGCTCCGGCAGCAGGAGTACAGAGCGCTGGCGACCGACCAGGCGCGGGCCTTGGGTAGAGCTGCGCAGGGACGGTTATATGAGGTGGGAGATAAAGCTGGGAAATTGCTAGCATGGCTAGACAAGAGAGAATGGGCAGACCGCCTAGTACCAGAACTCCAGGGGGAGGGAGGTGGCCCCCTCACAGATCCTCAAGACATTGTAGATAAATTTGCTGCCCACTTCTGTGCGGTCTACTCTTCAACTACTCCCTATTCTGTAGAGGACTCCCGCCAGATGATTGCTGACATAACGCTGCCCAAGGTCTCAGCTGATGACCGTGACTTTTAGATAGTGACATATCCAACGACGAAATAGCGAAGGCAATAAGGTCCATTAGATCAGGAAAGGCCTCAGGCCCCAACGGGCTTCCGGTCGAATTATACAAACTTAAACCGGACGGGCTGGCCCCACATCTCAGGGCTATGTACGAGGACTCAAGGGAGAGAGGGCTCCTGCCGATAGATCAGAGGACGGCCACTATTATCACCATCCATAAAGAGGGGAAACCGAGAACTGACTGTGGGTCATACAGACCAATTTCCCTCCTGAATGCAGAGCCCAAGATTTTGGCCAAACTTCTGGCCAACCGCCTGATCACAGTGATCGAAACCCTGGTCCATCCAGACCAATCTGGTTTCATTCCGCATCGCAACACTGCACTTAACTTGCGTAGGGTGCATGGGGTACTAGGCAGAGCGACCTCACTTTTAGAACCAGCTGTAATAGTCTCCCTCGATGCCACCATGGCATTCGATACCATTGAATGGTCGTATCTTTGGGCAGTTCTGGAGAAGTTGGGGTTTGGCCCGAAATATATTCAATGGGTACAGCTTCTGTATGCTAAACCGTTGGCACAAGTAGTAGTCAATAACAAAAAATCGGATACCTTTGAGCTGGGTCGGGGGACCCGGCAGGGCTGTCCATTGTCTCCTCTCCTGTTTGCCCTGGCCCTGGAGCCGCTGGCGGCCTGGATACGTAGAGACCCGAGGATTCGGGGCATGCGCTGGTCCTCGGAGTGGGAGGACCGCATCTCGCTCTACGCAGATGATATCCTGCTCTATCTGACTTCTCCGAGGCGGTCCCTGAATGTGGTCCTGGATATCCTGGCCGTCTTCGGCAGGTACTCCGGATACTCCATTAACTGGAGTAAATCCCTGTGGTTCGTTTTGGCTGGAACACCGCCTACCCCACCGAAGGGATGCCCCATTCAAATTCGTGCAGACGGCTTCAAGTATTTGGGGATTTTTCTCACCCTGACCCGTCGCTCCGCTACTCCCAGAACCTACTTCCCCCTTTGACTAGGTTGCGTAAGGACATAATCAGCTGGAAGTCGCTCCCGCTCTCCCTACTGGGAAAAGCGGCACTTTTTAAAATGATGTCTTTGCCCCGGTTTTTATACGCCCTGCAGAACTCCTTGGATCCGGTCCCAGCGTCCTACTTCAGGGAGATAGAGGGCCTTCAGCGGGACCTGTTGTGGAGTGGACGGCCGCGTATCGCCCTAAGCAAGCTCACCTTAAATTGGTATGACGGGGGCATTAGCCTCCCCGATATCAAGAAGTATTATTGGGCGGCACATCTAGCTGCCATCAATCATGGCACCTACCTACGTCCCGGAGATCCAGGCCATAACATGGATAGATGGCTCCTCTCGGGTGGGAACTATAATAGAGCCCTTTACTCCAAACCACACCGATTCCAACTCACAGGCCCCACCAAACACTCGGTCCATGTTTGGCACACTGCCATTAAATGCCTTGGCTGGAATCGCAGGCTCACACTTGCTACCCCGTTATGGGACTCGGAACAGCTAGGTAGCTTGTGGAAAAGCAAAGGGTTTGACAAATGGGATCTCATAGGTCTCTCGCGTGTAGGGGATCTGTGGGACAAATCAGATATCAAGTCATTCGCTACCCTGCAACAGCAATTCGATCTAGCTGACTCTGAAATTTTCCGTTATACGCAGGTCCGACATGCCCTGCGCTCCCATATACAGCGTGGTACCGCCCCTCCAGAGTCGTCCCCATTGGAGGACCGCGTCTTGGATGGCCACATCCCTGACAGCACTATCTCATTGATATATAAAAAGCTGATCAACAGCATGCCAGACCCTCTCCAGTCGCTTCGGGAGAAATGGTCCAGGGACGGAATCGAGATAGACGATGAGGACTGGCAAGAGGCCGTTTCCTCGCCCAGAGTAGTGGCAATACCCGCGCGCCTACGCCTGGTCCAACTTAAAGTACTCCATAGGATTTACGTGACCGGACCGCAGCTGGTACGGATGGGAAGAACAGATGGGGGGACTGTAGGCGGAGCTGTGGCCAGATGGGTACTTTTATACATATAATTTGGGAATGTGACAAAATTCAGCCCTACTGGCGTAAAATACATGATATCACCAACACAGTGTTAACAACACAACTTAGCCCAGATGCTCGTAGATGTTTGTTGAACATATGGGAACCGACGGATCTGAATGTCTATTTAACGCAATGGGTCACTCTGGGGCTTATGCTCGCTAAGAGAAATATTGCTCAGCTGTGGGGGCGTCTCAACCTCCAACGGTGGGTGACTGGAAGAAAGCTCTGGATTGGGCAATGTTCAGGGAAAAGACAGTGTATGTTGCCCGGGGCTGCCCTAAAAATGGACCCGTGTATGGGGCCTGTGGAACTCCTATCGTGGAGACATATGTCAACCGCCCCTCTCCCTTGACAGTGATGACCTCCCTTTGCCCTAATCCCTCCAAGTATTATGCTGTATTAATTGATTTTGCCTATTGTCTCCATGTGGCGTGCTCTCCTTCTTTCTCTGTAATGTACTTGATATGCTGATATTGATTAATAAAAAAAGTTTTACAAAAAAAAAAGAAAGTTACCACAGAGAAGAAGGAACAGAAGAAGGAAGTGGGACTGCCACTTACTAAGACTGGTGTGCCGCCCCAGATGTTTTTTGGGAAACAAAAAATTACGCCTGCATCAGCGGTGTCCGGGGACCAAGCTGGGAGCAGCACCTCCGCATCAGCGGGCCATCCCACCAACCTAGGCCCAAGCCCATGAGTGTTGCAGAGGTAGCCAGTCTACTTGCACAAACGCCAACGAGCAGTGATGTTGAAATATCATTATCGCAAAGTAGTACCCAATCAACGCAGGCGGTAACTCAGCAGATAAGTGGGCAACAGCAGCCGGAACAGCAGTCGCAACAGCAGCCGGAACAGCAGCCGCAACAGCAGCCGCAACAACAGCCCACAATAGTGGTTGTTCCTCCTGAAGTAGGGGCAGTTCAGGAAATCGAGCTTCCTACAGAGAAAGAAGAGCAAGCCACTCTTTCAGAAGATCCATTGTCTTCCACATCACCAGCAAGGAAAAGGAGGGTTAGTCCATCAACTTCTTCTTCAAGCCCCCCTTCTGATGATCTAGATACCACTTGGAACCCACCAGCTCAGTCTGAGAGTGAGGCACGCCACTCGACAAGGCTAAGGAAAAGGAAGGTTCCAGAAAGCCTTAGAGTTATGGAGGAAGATGTAGAAGAGGAGGATGATGACGAGCCAGTCATCATGAACATCACTCCCACCCCAGTGGAGATGGAGACTGACATTATTATTACCCCATCCCAAATTGCTGTGAGGGATGTGGCACGGATACCACCAACACAGGTAACACCAACACCACCTCCAACTTCCATATTTGCATTTGCAAGGGCCCGGCAGGGACCTACATCCAGCACAGCCACCACCTGAGTAGGTAGTGGTACTGCACAGAGTCAAATTCCAGGCACACCCTCCAGTTCATCCAGCATTGCAAGTGGCACCTCCAGCAGCGCAAGAAAGTTCACCTCCCAGTTTGGGACTTCTTTTCGGTTAGCAGTAAGGAGGAGAACGTTGCTATAGGCTCAATTTGTCGACATAGTGTTAGAAGGGGTAAGCTTGGTACAAACTATGGTACCGGAGGCCAAATAACCCATCTGAAAAAACACCACATTATCCAGTGGGAGGCACACCTACTTAGCACACAAAAAGGTAAAACTGCACCCATTGCTTTTGGGGGGGATGAAGAAATAGAAGAAGATATGATCGCGGTGGAAGGTGAACAAGAGGGAGACATTTTCTCTGGTACACAAAGTAGCCCTGTCTCCAGCAGTGTAGTGGTACCTCCCACATCCTCAGCAACATCTCAGTGGCACCGTAGTAAGAGTCAGGCTGAGAGTGAGACACCAAGGCAACAGAGTACCGCAATGAAAAAAAGTGAGTCGTTGAGCCTAACTGGGTTCAAGAAGTCACCTGCATCAGTTGCACCAGAAAGGAAAAAAATCCAGCCTACCATTGTCAGCATGCTTAGGTCGGAGGGGCAGTACGAACGCAACCACCCAAGGGCATGTTTGTACAATTCGAAGTTGGCTAAAATTTTATCGCTGGACCTTGTCCCTTTTTTTTGTGGAAGGGGTGGGTTTCCTTGAATTTGTGACAGCCATCTGCCCAAAATGGAAGGTTCCCAGCCGGTCCTATTTCGCCAGAGTTGCTGTTCCAGCACTACATCACGATGTGCTGGAATTGCTTGGACAAGCTTTGCAGCACAGTGCTGTTCACAATATCCACCTGACAACAGACATGTGGACCAGTTGCCAAGCCACTGATTACATGTGCATCACTGCACACTGGATCTCTTTTGTGGGGGTTAGAGAAAAGACATCTGAAGCAGGTGTTGTTGACACTGCTGAGATTTTTAATGCTACTCGTAAACATGCAACTGTAGCCATGTTCGCCATGGAGAAATCTCATACTGCTGCAAACATTTTGGAAGAGTTTAACAGCAAGGTCTTTGAATGGCTGCGCCCAAGAGCGCTTAACATTGGTTTTGTTGCCATGGATAATGGCAGTAATATACTTAAGGCCATGCAGGATGGTGGCTATTTCAGGGTCCTGTGTTTGGCGCACTGCATTAACATTATTGTTCAAGACTTTCTGAAAAAAGAAGCCTGAGTCAGCAACTTACTGACCACCTGCAGAAGAATATGCACACATTTCAGCCATTCTTTTAAAGCCCGGAAGCAGCTGAGGATCATTCAACGTGAGCATAGAATGCAGTCAAAGCACTCCTCCAGGAGGTGCCAACACATTGGAACTGAACTTATTACATGCTTGATCGTCTGTTTGATCAGTACAGACCAATCAATGAGTATGTCATGCAAAGAATAAGGGATGCGACTGTGAAAGGCATGACCCTACAGATGGACCAATGGGGCCTAGTTAAATGCCTGACAGAGATGCTACTTCCTTTTGAGCTCTTCACACGTGAAGTCAGCAAGGAGGACTGTACTATGGGCCAAGCTATCCCATTGTTGCACATGCTGGAGCAACAGCTGAAGGAGGTGTCTGAAATGTACACAGGTGTGGAGGAAAAAAATGAAGCATATGAGTTAGTGGAGAGCTTATCCCGTCGCTTAGCTGAAAATGCAAGGGTGCAAACTCACATTGTTTCAGAAAAACATTACATTTGTGCCACAATTCTGGATCCACGGTATAAATCGGCACTGAACACTAAGACATGAATTCCTTTTTCAGAAGCGGATGTTGCCCAGTACAAAACTTGGATAGCTGAGGCAGCCAGTGACTTGGAAAATGAACGGCTTGTAATTAAAGGCCCGCTACTCAAACCCACAACAAGTACTGCAGCAGGGCATCCGGCGTCAACTTCAACTTCAGAGCCTGAGGGCAGTGCGTTTGGCTCCGAGCGGTCACCAACACTATCGACAACAGCAAGAACCGGATCATCAGCCCCAGTAAAATCGGCACAGGATTGGTATTTACAGCAAGGGCTTGCTAGGTCCAGTGCTGATGCAATGACAAAAGAGGCCCAGCAAAGTGGAGCACACCTGAACATTGAGCGGATGGTCCAGACCTATCTGGATGACCCAACAGAGGTCTACATTGATCAAAGCCCATTGCTGTATTGGTATGGGAAAAGGGGCCAATGGCCAGTGCTCAGCAGGCTGGCGAAAAACTATCTGGCTTGCCCTATCGCAAGTGTCTCTTCTGAGCGTGTTTTCAGTGCTGCTGGTGCCATTGTAACAGTGAAAAGGACCAGTCTCTCACCCAAAAACGTGGAGAGGTTAACCATGATCAAAATGAATCAGCACTTTATACCACCGAATTACAAAATACGTGAATCAACGCAGGAAGATAAGGACAGCGACTTAGGTGATGGAAGTAGTGTGTTAGATGATTACCTACTTCTGGTTGAACCACCAGAGTTTGAGGATGAGCTATACTTCCCTGACAACTAGGCTTTGAACTTCTTACTTTCTTTCTTCCTTATTTACTTTTATTTGTGTGTGTCTCTGTCTTTCTGGTTCGAAACTTCGAATCACAACAAATCCATCACCACCATCTTCTACTCTTTCTTTTTATTGCCATATTGGAGTTGAAGCTGTGTGCATTTAACTTAAGTCCACTCCTACGAGTCCTGCTCCTCCATCCTCCTGACTCACCCTAAAGCCATTTCCCTCAAGCCAGATGATGATTGGATGGAGAATAGTACAAGAAAATGTTGCCTCGTCGAGTCCCTCCAAAAGGAGTGGAACATGATGACTACTATAGCTATCCTCCTTTCCGAGCCAAGAGAGACTGCCCCTTAACTTAAGATGATAAGGAACAGGTAATGATGGCATTCTTTGGACGCTGACTCTGAGTGAATGGTGTTTGTGTTGTTGTTGTTTGTTGTGCATGAAGTGAATTCATTGTGTACTATTATTTAATCTACACACTAAAAGTGACTCAAGTCAATGTTTCCCTTCTTGTTGTTTAATAACAAAATTGTACTTCTACTGCAGGCCGATCCATTGCATTTTTGAATATGGAACCTGGACTCACTCTGTACACTGCAGACTTAGTTGGACAACACCATGATGATGACCACAGTGACATAATATCTTTGCAGTCAGTCAGTAAGATCGGAGATGATTGATGGAATAACTCAGGGCATTTCATGAGTGGCATAAAAGATAAACAAGTCAACAACAACTACAGCAGACCTACATGTCTGTTTAGTGGTGAAGTCGAGTCACGAGTGTAGTAGTGGTGGTATGACTGACAGCTGTGCATGCCATTGATTTAGTTACTTACTTTGGAAAATGCTATGTTGCTGTATATGTGACATGTGTGCTCTGTCTGGCTCAGTAAAAATCTAAGCTAAGTTGAGGTTGGGTGGGCGCCATGGGCCTGCTCTGTCCTGTTGCTATTGTAGGTTAATGCTGGAAACAGACAACAGAGTAGACATGATTTAGCCATGCCGCTCTGAAAGTGTTTGCACTCCTCCGTAATTTATGCTTTTTTTTCTCCTTGATTTTTAAATATCCCTTTTGTTTTTCCATCTACACTTACAGGCCGGCCTTTGCCCTGTGCTAAACAGAGAAAAACAACTCACACTCACCTACCAATCCGCATCTGCCAGGCAGGCAGTGGCACCCAAGATTGACGGACGCAGCGTCCATGGAAGGGAGGACCAAGAGGAATGCCGAGATGCAACTCCCCAATTTGACCAGGATAACATACAGTAACACTTTAGTATCAACATTCATCATCTTTTAAATAATATGATTCATTTTTTCTCTTCAATAATTACGACTGTGTGTTGTTGTTGTTTGCTCTCTGCTTATAATTGATCCCTACAGCTATTTTTTAATTTTCTTTGCTAGCTTTAAAAAGTAAGCCCAGTACAACAGAAGTAAAAATGTATGTAATTTGGGTCTCTCTGAGGGCAGACAGGCATGACAAATTGCATAATAATTAATAATATACTGCTGCCCTGTACTGTCTACTAGTCTAGTTAGTAAGTACTACTTATCATTAACCATCAAGTCATCATCATCATGCATGCATTTCCTTTTTCTCCCTTAACAGATTTATGGATATGATGGTCGTCTGCCAAGATTGTGTTTTGTTGTTTGTCCATGCATAGTGTTTTTCTTTGTCAAACCTTTCCCCAAACCCCCCTTCCCAACCATTCATCAAACCCTAACCCTCTTCCCCCGGGCTGTGTGATTTATATTGAGGTGTGACTAAATTAAATGTACACCAATAATTAATCTCATGCTTGCTGGGGCCGATGTGGTGAAAGCAACACTGATTCAATTTCAAGGCAGGGCGAGGATCTTCTTCTGCTTGCCCACCCATGCTCAGTATATTTGCAAGCAAATTTTTTGTCCAAAGGAACCTAATCCATCATAATTAATTGCCGGCATCGATTGGATTCATCAATCATCCTCCTACACAGCACTAAAGGTTACGCTTGTGTCGAGTGACTCGACACAACTACAGTTTGTAACTTGTTGTACTAGGCTATCCCCGCCACCATTATGTTTTATTTTACTTTAGCATTGCTAATCAGCATTATTATTATTGTTTGGCAGTCTTCTTGTGTACTGTACTGTACTTCGTTCTACTACTCCTCCCCGAGTCTCTCTCAGGCGACTGACTGTCTCATTTTCTTTTTTCGCAAATGCTACTGCCAGTGTCTACTACTACCACCACAACCATGGCATCTTGGGAAACACAAACCATCATCACTATAACCAGCCATCACTGTGCCTAAGTTTAAACATCAATCACAGGTAAGAGTTAGAAGTTTGGGGAGGCATAATTAATAATGGAAATTAATTGGTTCATTAATTCACACACCCACACCCTTGAGTCCAGTGGCAGACTGCATAGACTAGGAGGAGAGACTGACAGTATTAGTAGGACAAGTCACTCTGTTCGTGTGTTACAAAATTGGCAGATTATTTTGCAGCAGCAAAGGAAGGAAACCGTCTGACGTAAAAGAGTAACCCCCTCAAAAACATTTACATCGTATGTAAAGTTTAAGTATAAATATAATTTAATCCCTAACAAAATAAACTATTGTAAAAAATCCCACAACACCTGACCCACCCCTCTCCCTAACCCCAACCAATGTCCAAAAAAGTCAAAAGAAAGAGTCCAAACAATGTCCGTGGCGTTGAATTCAAAAATTGTCCATAATAAATAATAAATATAAACCCCAACCTTTCCCCAACATAGCCCAATGCCCACCCACCAAAAAAAAGAATTTAAAAAAAGGGGCAATCCAACGGGATCTCAGTCTATCGGCGGGCTCGCTGTCTCTTAAGGACCTCCTTTACCTGCTCCTCTAGGCACGCCATTCGGAGGAGCACGCGGTGCTTAAAGGCTCGGCAATTGCATCCACAGGGGGGGCAGCAGTGCTGGATGTAGTGCAGTGGGAGGCTGCCAGACCGTGGCGCTGTACCACTCGAGGGCCAGGGGCCTGGCTGGGGCCCAGGGCATTGGAGGAGGCTGTAGCTGCTGCTGCCTCCTCCTCCTCCTCCTCCACCAGAGCCACCAGCTGCCGATACTCATTCCGAATGGCCTCAAGCTTCCGGTGCCGGGCCATGGCTGCCAACTCCTTCCTGTCTGGTCTTTTTGGTTGGGAAGGAGTACCTATATAAAGAAAGAAAAAAGACTATTGTAATACTGTTAGCAAAATAAGTAACACAAAATTAATTCTACACATAGTGGCACAGTAGCACTACCAAGCACATGACATAACATTTGTGGTAGTATGGACTTGAGTACACCAGTTTTCTTCTTCTCTCTTGTTTAGCTAAATTAAGTAACCTTGTTGCAGCCGGCATGCCAGCTCAGTCAGCTTGCGCTCAAGACAAACATTATACTCATGACGCAGACTCACGTTATTTTTATTTACTACTGTCTGCACTCTGCAGGTGGGGAAGCTGACTACACAATCATCTTATTTTTTCTATTATGGGTGGCACTGGCCATACTCTCTGTTACATCAAGGCCAGGGCAAATGCTCAATTTCACTTTCACCCTGCCTACTACAACAAGGCAGATGATGTCTTATCCATATGATCATTGCTTATATATATGTATGGGACGACATGAGGTACTTTGTTTTGATTGATTGCGTAACTGGTTAGTAACCAATCCATGCAGCCGATAGGCCAGTGAAGGCCACCCATGGCAGGCTGAAACAGTCGAAAATAAATTCACGTAGGTAGTGAGAGGGCATCAGAGTCGGAGGGAGTCGCTTGATAACATACATACACAAAATATATGCTGTGGTTGCAAACTACTGTGAGTCAAGGGAGTATTCTGGACATACAACTTCTATTCTCCTTGGCTTTGCTTGCTACTCTGGTGCGGTTCCTTTTACATTCTCTTCAAAGACTCTTCATCCAGTGACAGTCTCCACCTATGCTATGAATATGATGTGATGAATACCATCCAGCCATCATCCATTCAAAGTAAACATGTCTATCATTCTTCTTAACCTCTCAACAAACCTTAGTTTGTTTTAACAACAACAAACATTTTTTTTTTTAAACCACCACCCATGCATCCTTCCTTCCTTGCTTGCCTTTGAGTTTGACCCATCAAACACCACGGAGGATTCTTGCTATCACCCGTTTCATCCACCCAGGCAGGCATCTTTTCTTCTTTCACCTTCCACCCATCCTTCCACCACCCATGCATCTGATTCCTTCCTATCAGCCACCTATGCATGCATCCCTTCTCTGCCAGCCATATATATTTACATCTTGCCCGTCCTTCCTCCTTCCACCCTTCTTTCCCTTTTCGATCAACCCATCCATCAAGGTCATCTGACTCTTAGTCTTCTCCATAAAACTTTTCCAGCTGAGTTGAAGTCAGATTGAAGAGGCCATCAGGTACTCAACTACTCCCACCGCTAATGCTATTGCTCGCCTCTAATGCTAAGTAAAGGGTGTCTTCTTCTTCAACCGTTGTTCACAACAACTTAGTCTCTTTCAACATACAGTGTACACCCTTGCAGCGAGTGTGTAACTATTGTCAATAAGTAAGGAATATAAGTATAACTTACCACCGCCCGCAACTGCTGCTGCGTCACCCACCCCTTTGGCAGCTGCCGCATCCGCTGCTCCCTTATGGCTGGCGTCGCCTGCCCCGCTGCTGGCCCCGGCGCTGGTGGTCGGTACACCGAGAAAAAACATTACACATTTTTTAGATGCCATATACGCCTCTCCCTATTTATTCTTTTTCCCTAGCAAGATTGAAAAAATAGTTAAAATACATATATATTCCACATACATCACTAGTACAAACCGGGTACTAGAGTAGAAAGTAGACACTAGTAGGAGTATGTCCTATCCTAACAAAAATTGTAAAATATCTGGTTGGGCATTTTGTTGGTGGGAATTGTCAAAGCCTATCAAGATTAGGGAGACTAGAAGAGGACAACCCAAAGGACTGGACTCAGTGGCTAGAGCTATTGGTGAATCTGAGTTTTAAAACCTTTTAAATAAAAATAAAGAGTGGCCAACTGGGCGAGCTTAGCTACAGACAGACTAATAATATAGTAGTAGTACAGAGAGTCAGAGCAGAGGCAGTTAGAGGTAGGGATAACAAGAATTTAGAAACAGATAGTCTAGATCGAAGGTTTGGTAAAATAGAATGAGGAAATGGAAATAATAGTTCGGAAAAAATAAGGTGCAGTAAAAGTTAGGGAAGTATAATTATTAATATTAACAACAGGAGGACTTACTGGGGCCAGCAGCAGAGCCCTCGGTAGAGGAGCGGTCCTGGTCCTGGCCCTGGTGTTCTTCTCCAGCTGCTCCCGCCGACTCCAACCCTGTCTTCTTGCCCCTGGGTGCTGATCATGTAAGATATAATAAAGAAAGAGACAAACATTGATGACTAGTGTGAAACAAATAAAATATTTAAAAAAACGCTCAAAATACATTTTTGGAAACAACAATTGCAATAAAATTGACCTATCTAATCTGATCGACTTTTAATATTGCGGGATTCGCGGACCGTCTAGTTATCTAGTTATTATTTATGAACACTAATCCAGTGTTCCATTCTGATTCCAGAATACTACGCCTAAGTACCACCTGACCTTGCCCACCTATTCAGATGGGCCAATTGTTCACTAACTCTGCATTTCCATTTATTTTAGTCCTCAAAAATGCATAGATGGAGGACACATGCATACATTTTTGCATACACTAAATTGTTGGTTGGTTGCTGCTGATGTTCTGCTAAGCCTATTACTCACTCACTAAACAAACTACAAAAGGTTCTACTAAGGACTGGAGTAAGCAGCACTCAGCAGCACGTGACGTGAGTCACGTGACAGAGGATGCGTCACGTCACGCAGACTGCCTAAAAATTACCAACTAATACTACGTATCTAAGTAACTAAACTACCTATCCACCACTATCTTACTGACAGGAGGACAAAGGAAGGACTAGAGTCTCTCTAGCATTACCTAACTTAAGTTCTCTAAAGTAAACTCTTACATAATCAGCCCAAGTGAGCGCAAAGTTCCAAACAAGTAAGATTAGTAGCGCCGAGCACCTGTGTCTAGAAGAATAACAATCACTAAAGATTTTTAAACTTAATTTTACCTGCAATGTAAGCAGCAGCATTCTTGCTATTCGGAAAAAAAATTATATTCGCAATAACAGTAACACAGTCTAGAGAACACACAATAGTATTAACTACTCACCAAGCCCCACGACCTCGACACCTAGCAGGTCCAGCAGGTCCTGCTCCCGGTCCAAGATGTCTGACCACTGGTGGGTCAGCTGGTTATGGGTGCGCCGGACCTCAGAGCAGCGAAACACTGCCCGGCGCACCCTCTCCCATCGGCGGTGACACTCCTGGGTAGCGTACCCGGAGTCAGGCCTGCCGCCTGCTGCCAAGGTCAAGGGGAGGTGGTGCTGCACAAAAAAAACAAGGGCGGTCACCTCCGCCTCGCTGAATAGGGACCGGGCCTGCACCCCTGCAGAGCGCAGTCTGCCGCAAGGCAGGCGGCTCTTGGGCGCAGGTGCCTTGCCCTTGGAGCCGGTTCCCTTTCCCTTAGCCATGATTCTGGGGTGGGCGGGGCGGAAAAGAAAATTTTGCAGGAAAAAATAAAGTTAGGGGAAGAAGTAGAATAGTAAAGAAGGAAATAATATAAAACTGTAGAAAAGTAAAAAAAAACGCAGTAAAACTAGAAATAAAACACAAAATATAGACTTAGGGACAGAGAGGGATAGATAATAAATAAAAAAGATCAGAAAAACAGGGTAAAATACAAAGGATTGAAAAGATTGGAGAGGGATTGAAAAACAGGCCCCAGAACCATGCAAATGATAGGAAAACAAGATGGATGCGCCCATTGGCGACCGCGTGGTGAAGTTTGCGCGATATTTCCCCCGAACACGTCATCCGCATTGCCGAACGTCAAAAACATCTCCCGAGCATACGAGAGACAACGCGAGCATGCGGAAACAAGCAACTCCGCATGCTCGCGTAGCGTCGCTGAGTTTTCATACAACTGCGCGTAGCCTCCCATAGCGCGGCTACGCAAACTTCGCCCAGGGTTAGTTTTTACTAATTATGGTGTTGAAGAAACAACGTCACCTAAGACTGCCCTTCTGAGGGTCTTATCATTTGGACTAAAAGTAATTTCAGTGTTAACATTAAAAAGTATGATATAAATTCTAATAATTTATTAGTCCTGAATATCAAGTGTACTGCTAGTAATAGATCAGTGCTCTTGGTTAACATTTATTATAGATTTTGTTCCCAGCATCAGGACTCCCCTACTATACTCGTTCTTGATGAGTTCCTGGAAAGTGAAGGGGCCTCTCACAATATGGTGCTTGCAGGGGATTTTAATGTTACTTTTGGACCCCTCGTGGTAACCATGAATGTCACAGATTACGAGGATGCTGAATGGGGCATCCCATGTCTGAGACAAGAAAGGCCTGTAAAGAATGTGAGGGCAGCATTTCAAGTTGCTTCTTTCACTTTAAATATGGTTTGCGGGCCAGTAACGGATGCTCTATATCTGACCAAAAACCAAGACATACGTATAAAAGGGCCAATTGTAAACCAGGATCGATTATATTTTGCTTGATGTACTCCTCAGGTGTAAACTATTTGATATGTGGGTGACTGAGAGACCACATTGCGATCATAACGCACTTTATAATCTCACGAAAGGGTTTACTGAGGTGTAATTTATCATCCACGATACTGCTCCATATACACTATACTCACAAAAAAGTATTGGGATGTTGTCAATTCTATATCCAATAACTGACCACGGTGTAGGTGTAGGGAGAAAATATAGAAAAAAGAAGAAAAAGAGGGCATTAGTCTTATGAAGACGAGAACCCTCACTCACCCAAAGGTGACATGCTTCATTATTGGGTTCCCCCTTGCACATTGTGACCGCAAGGTTCACAGTGTGGGCTACAACTCTCCCTCAGGAGAGGAGCGTGAGGTATTCTGTTTTCAAATATTCCAATGGAAGTCGGAGTGAGGGGCAGAGTGCAAATTAAGTGAACAAGTGTATTAAAACTAACTCAAGGGAGACAAAATCAACTTTAATCGGTGTCCCCAATGGTTAGAGCTAAAAAGCTAAGTGAAAAATAGGGGTATAGATATTCCCTATTGAAGTAAGGTCAACAAGTTTCTGCCTGTGTGACCTGCTGGTTCATGGCATTTTTCAGGACCCACTTGTCGTCACTCTGCTATATCTCTGCAAAAATAATAATATTAAAATGTGTGTGAACCCTTGAGTTAGTTTTAATACACTTTTTCACTTAATTTGCACTCTGCCCCTCACTCCGACTTCCATTGGATGATTTGAAAACAGAACACCTCACGCTCCTCTCCTGAGGGAGAGTTGTAGCCCACACTGTGAACCTTGCGGTCACAGTGTGCAAGAAGGAACCCAATGATGAAGCATGTCACCTTTGGGTGAGTGAGGGTTCTCGTCTTCATAAGAGTAATGCCCTCTTTTTCTTCTTTTTCTATATTTTCTCCCTACACCTACACCGTGGTCAGTTATTGGATATAGAATTGACAACATCCCGATACTTTTTTGTGAGTATAGTTCATAGCGCCCTAACACTAGAATTCACTGATGTGTTTATTTCCCCCAGCCCCTCCCTGAAGGGAGTTTGCTAAATCCAATCATTCTTAGCAACAATAGAAAAATGGTTAAATGGCCCATGATTGAAAGGAGTGCTGACACTCTGGCACAAATCTACAATATTGTAGCTCATTCATTGGTGGTCTTGAGTACTTGTAGATCGGAAGTGCAACCAATGCTGGATATATTCATGAGTCTACTGGGCTAGATTAAAATGTTTTTCTATAAGAAAGGGAGGGGCAAGATAATGGGTAACCACAAGAATGAGTGGTATGATGAGTTTTGCAAGGTAGTAAGATCAGAACTGATGGGGGCTATAAAAACAGGCTCGAGAAGTATGGTAGCCACAAAAAGGAAATTTTATAAAACCTTCCAAATTGAGGCAAAAAGGAAGTGGCACAAAGGATTCTGGAGAGACCTACTTATTGCAGTTCAAGTCAAAGATGGTAAACAGTTTTGGCATTTGATTGCCAAAGAATCCAAAAACCCAACCATAGAGAAATATTTTCATATATAGCCACAGACTTGGGTTAACCATTTTGGCATGTTATATGAAGGGCCGATGGACACCAGACCAGGGACCAATGAGATGTCATCAGTTTTTCCCCTCAAATAGAAATGGAAACAGATCGAATCACTTTTACTATAGAAGAAACTCAGAAGGCAATTGCCCCATTACAAAGGGATAAAGCACCAGGTATAGACAAAATTCAGGGTAACCTCTATCTCTCAGAGCCCAAAATGTGGGGCGTGATTCTCAATCATAGTTTTAATGCTATTTTAAAGGGAGCAAATATACCCGATTCTTGGTTAGGTGCAGAGGTAGTATGCATATTCAAAAAGGGGGACAAAAGGAACCCTTTGAATTGCAGGCCTATCAGCCTGATTGATATTGCACAGAAACTATTTTGCAGGGATTTGCTGGAGAGGCTTTTAGACTGGATGAGAGAAGGGAATATACTGTCATCCCTGCAAGCAGGTTTTAGGGAAAATTTGAGTACCATAGACCAATTGTCCTGTTTTTTAAGGATCTTATGGAAATATGTGACAATCAAAAGGGAACATGTATATGTTGGGTTTGTGGACCTGCGTGCTGCATTAGTTCTAGTCCCCCAAGATAAATTATGGGCAGCCCTAAATAAGATGGGGTCTTGAGTAATTTATTGCAGATAGTTATTGGACTCCACAGGGATAATTATGCTCAAGTCAGATGGGGGAGGGAGGGATGGGTCTGACTGACCGCATTAGGGTGAACAGAGGTGTCCATCAAGGATGTGTACCTGCACCTACTCTGTTCACCCTTTACATTAATGGGTTGATTGAATCACTAACTGATTGCAAAGGCGATTCCCCCAAGCTTGCTGGTCAAGCACTGGCATCATTGCTTTTTTCTGATCATACCCTACTTATTTCTAGGACCCAGATGGGGCTTAAAAATCTAGTGGACCGGTTTGTGGCAGGTTGTGGGGAATTTGGGTTAGAAATAAATACCACAAAAACTAAATTTAGGGTATTCAACCCACATAAGTCTTTTAGGGGTCTGATAAAACTGGGTTCCACTTTATTAGAGCAGGTGACGCAATTTGACTCTTTGGGGATTAGGCTAACAAATTAATTATCGGAGGACACACAAATCGAAAAATACTAACTTTCACTGCAACACGTAAGCTCTGCTTTAGTTAAAAAATTGAAAATCTCAATTTATAGACCAGTTGGCCCAGTAATTCAAGTGTATCAAGCTAAGGGCATTGGAGCTGAATTGTATAGTGCTGAGTTTTGGGGCCAGAACAATGTAGGGGCCATTGAAAAAACTGAACATTCTTTTATGAGATCAGTCCTCAAACTATCTCAAAATGCCCCCAAAACTCCTACACACTTGGACATGGGATTAAAAAATGTAGCACATGTGATTGCTTTCAGACCCCTTGCATATTGGATTAGAGTCTGGTCAAATAATTCACTGCTCCCCATGAGAGAATCACTACTTGATGTGTTGACAATTGATACTAGAGGGAGCATTACGTGGCTCAAGTACATAAAGAGTTGGTTGTACATATTGGTTATGAGTGAGCTTTGGACTAATTCCAGTAGTATACAGAAAAAAACTTTGTTCAGCATTAAAAAGAGATACTGGCTTTATGTTAATGAAATATGGCTAAACAAAGGAACTACACGCAAATAAACAAGGTGGTTTCTGGATTGTAAAGACAACATGTATTTAGAGGAATTTTTGAACCGCATAGAACCTCCATTAGCAATATCATAATTTTTTAGCTTTAGGTACGGCATTTTGTCAGTCAATGAATTCTGCACCAAATGGAAGAGTGCTAATATCTTGTCCATCTGTCCCTCATGCACAGCCGAACATGAAAGTGAAGAACATTTTTTGTTCATCTGTCCAAAGTACACTCAGATTAGAAGAGTTGGGTTAATCCCGACATGCCACATTTGAGCTGCAAACCACTTAAAAGATATTATCAGGATTTTAAAAAGAGATTGCACTGAATGGTTACTTTATTCTTTGTCCAGATACTTACATGCTTGGAAACTAAGAACTGGGATGTTGAAACTACCCAATAGCCACTGAAACGATTATTAGATGTACTGAAATGTCTCTGATTTTATATTTTGGTTATCAATGCGTAATAGTTTTTAATAGATTTTAACAGTTTTAAATGTTAGGAAGATTTGTATAAGGATACAATTAATTAGACGATTTAACTTAATCTGAGGAAAATGTTGCACATGACACTTTACTTGGTATTTTTCTAGTGTAAATGATATTAATGTTGCCATTAGTGTGGTTTAGATTTTGTGAAGCTGCCCAGCACCTGTGTACTTTTTTTTAGGGAATAGGGGAATTTCCAATCAAATTGTAAGGGGAATAATATATGTACATAATCATTACCAATATAATTTTTAGAATGGGCGACTTGATATTATTGTTCATGTCTGCATATTTGATGAGCTTTTATGGTTTTTATAAAATCGAATAAAGATATTTCTACTACTACTGCTGCTACTACTGCTACTACTACTGGGAGACTTCATTTGAGCTGTCATAGTGGAGTAGCCAATAGTCAGCCAGTTAGTTTGCCCTCCTTCGTAGTGTCATTGGAGTAAGTGGATATGTTATTTCTCCTTGTCTGCTGTATATATATATTGTTTAATTTCATCTGGCCTGGAGTAGGTTGCCTAATAATGTTTATGTAGAAGTTTTTGAGTAAGATGTTAATAAAGCTCAGGTTTATGTTTCTAACTGTAGCTGAGCATATTGGGCCTACTTATTCAAACTGGCCGAGACTCTCATTAAAGCTCCTTGAATCCAAGCTTTCCCAGCACCCCACTCTATCTAGGCAGAAGACACTGACCTTCTTTTCATCTAGGAATAGTTCTACATGAAGTTGCAGTCAATCTTTGTCCCTGAGATATTTAAATGTTGAGAGGTTCATAAGAAAAGGGTCTTTAGGGGGGTAATCAATTCCATATCTAATTATAGGTCAATGAGGTCATGGTCAGAGATCTCATGTTGTATTATCGAAGTAGCTACTATGTGTGTCACCAGTATGGGTGACACTCCTAGTATGGATACAATGTGGGAATGAAGAGAATGTGCAGTCCCTATCTCAGGGGTGTAGAAGTCAGCAGGGTTTAATCAGGGCATTGCCCTGAATTATGTCCTTCAAAATATCCCTGTCTTCGGTTTCTCTTACATCTAGTTTCCAGACCTATCTAGGACTGGGTACATAGTGACATTTCAGTCTTTTCCCATCCATCAGGACTTTTGTTTTTTCTAAATGAAGTGAGTAGCCTACCCAGTGTGTAGAGGAAAGCAGATTGTTCCTCTACCTTGACATATATGGACACCAAAATTATAGATATGTTGTCTATTCTGAGTTTTGCGAAGATATAGCAACCCACCAGTGTCTAACCATGTCTGCATTACTTTGGTCAGTTGTGATTTATGTATTAGTAATGCAACACCCTTTTACCTATTTAATGTTGAAGATCCCTCTCTGTGGGTATAGCTGGCATGGAGCACTCTTCCTACCCAGTCCCTATGTAACTTTTCGTCTTCTTCCAGTACCAAGTGAGTCTCTTGTAACAGAGCCATAACTGGTCAGTGATGGCCTAAGAGCTTGAGAATTTTCTTTTGTTTGATAAAATGGATTACACCTTTAACATTAAGGGAGGTCATTGATAGTGCACTTTTAAAATCTAACTATGATTTATTGTATTAGTGAATGGTGGTGGTGTTATTTAAGAACCAGTTGGGGGCAACTCTTACACAAGTGGTTAAGTGTAACTGCAGTACATATCTTGGGTCTCAAAAGGCAGAGGGAGTTGTGTATGTATTGGATGTACAAATCAGACACTCTAGAAACTCAATATTATATCAATGTGTAGTCCATCTATCGGCTGTACCTTTGAACCTGGGGGGTTATGGTTGCCGTCCTGACTGGTGGCGTCAATACCGCTGAGCCGTTCATAGTAACACCATATCATCAATACAGTTTTCCTATTTTACAGATATTTCATCTGAGAACTAGCTGTCCCTGCTATCTATTTCAGGAGGCCCCTTTATTATGCATTTCTTGTAAAGACCTTCTGGGGTATTGTGTCTGGTAAATCTTAAACAAATTACCATCCATGGGTATTAGCTCCCGGAGAAACCTCAAGAATCCCCTTCTCTCCATTTCCTTCCCAAATCCAAACCATCCCACTGCCTCGTGTACCTATCCTTCGTGGATAAGACCCCCTTAATTACCTCACCCAAGTTCATGAACATCAGCAAAATATTCTCGAAGGAGGTGATCCCACATTGTTGAGACTTTTTCACAGTTTAAAGGGCAATCAGTAATGATGATTATTACCTTAATAAGACTAATTCTGGGTCTTTCCTTTAAGATAGACTGTTTTCACCCAGACTTGTTGCAATACAGGTAGACTGTTCCTTTTTAAAAAAGTCTTTTTCACAAATAAGTTCAAACAGTAGTAGTTTCACTGTGAATTAATTAACTGTTTTCCAGGTTTTTTTTCCATTTCAATACCGTTTTCTTGACCTATTATGTCACAGGATACTAGAAACAATAATCTCAAACACGTTTGTTGTACACAAACTCTCTTGGTTTTAAATTTGACTAGGTTCCAAGTCTTGATTCTCAAAAATGACCTACCCTTTGTTTAGGATTTTCCTTCCTCTAGGAACTTGGTAGACTCTTCAAGAAGGAGGCTGGCGAATCAGGACTCGTTTCCTCATTGATGACGATGACCCAGGTATCATGCTATAGATGAAAGTGGGGGATTTGCATTCATGATTGACTCATATTCTTTGTTCCTGTAGCTGCACAGAAGAGCAAGCTTCAAACTATTCACTCTGGTTGCACTTAAAGACATGATGCAGGTGGCAGGACCCAGGCAGAGCAGTTCTCACAATCTCTTGTGGAAGCCAAGCATCTTCCTTAAGCTTGGGTGGGGTTTTTATAGGTTATGTCCAATCACACTCAAGTTTTTGTCTACATCAATGAATAATTTAATATGTCTGGCCTTGAAAGTACTGGCAAATAGAAGCATTCGTGAAAGCTCTCTTGGTAATTTGCATCTAGATAAAATTATCTTTAGGATTCACAGGGATTAGAAATATAGCAATGCAAATCATAGATGCCATTTTGTTCAAGAGTTTTTGCCTGCTTTACATTTTTATCTGAAATATTAAGCCCTAATTACATGTTGTGTGGAATAAGGTAGGATATTTACCACACCAGCTAAGTATTACTCTGCAGTGATGGATGTAACGCATTTGATAAATACCAGTATGTCAGTTTTTCAACTTGGAAATAAGTCATAAAATTCAAAGTCAGCACTTAACACACTACGGGGCATATTCTCAAGGAACTATCGCAGAGTTAACGGCACTTTATCTCAGCCAAAGTCGGGATAAAATTATCGCCCCATTCACAAGCTGGTGCAAACAGCCGATATCACCAGTTTACCTGCGATAGCACCCGCAAAAAACATCGCCACAGATGAGCCCGGCAACTATCGCTAATGAGATGCAGAGTAGGCATTCCCGAGCAAAAAGCTGCGACAACACCACAACGCAACATTCACAACGACCAGCCAGATCAGCGATAAGAACACAAAACAGGCGATACGGCGCGTTAGCAGCAGGAAATTAACACCTGCTCTGACCTGGTGCAAAGTCGGATGACAACCTGCACCAGAAAAGGGAGCCCAGCCCACAGCCACACCTGAAGAACAACAGATGCCATGGAGCTACTCATCATGCAGCTCGGAGCCCCAACTGGGCCACAACACCCACTGTCACCACCCCCAGGCCCGCCACCCACCCCGGACCCCTGCCACCCCCCCCAGACCACCACAGAGGCAGCGCAGACAAAGACAGCGGACCTTCAGGAAACGCACCAGCCTCACGGACTTAACCCCAGAGAATGTCATTGCCCACTACAGACTCAAAAGGCCAATGATCCTCCACATCCTGAACATCATTGCCCACAGGCTGACGGTACCAACACAGTGGACAACCAACATCCCACCTCAGACAAAGCTGCTGGCTGTGCTGCACCTGGTGGCCTCTGGGACATTCCAACCAACAACCGCCAGAGTCGGAGGAGTCTCACAGCCAGCCCTATCCAAGTTCCTCAAACCTGTCCTGGATGCCATCATCAGCTTGGTACCCCAGTACCTATACTTTCCCCACACAGTGCAGGAACAGCTGGAGACCAAGCAAGGCTTCTACGCCATAGCTGGCTTCCCGCACGTGTTGGGGGCAATTGACTGCACACATGTCCTACTTGTGCCCCCTGCCGACACTGCACACAATTACCGCAACAGGAAGCACACGCATTCCATCAATGTGCAGGCAATAGTGGACCACCGGGGATTCTTCACCAATGTCGTCGCCAACTACCCAGGCAGTGTGCATGATTCATACATCTTCCGACAGTCCATCATCAACCGGTGCTTCCAGGATGGCACCTACGGAAATGCAGAGCTCGTTGGTAAGTACCAAATGAACACACCCCACACCTCAACTCCACAATCATGCAACTCACAACTCTAGGAATGCACACGTTACAAACTCACATACAACATGGCCACCCACCACACATGACAGCACAACATACTGCGGTAACCTGGGCTAGCCATGTACATGAGCCATCAACGGCATGGCACCTCAGCCACACAATAGCAGTATATGGGGAGAGGTGGGAACCAGGCATGTGCAAAGGAGGCAAGTGGTCCATGAATGCGAATGCACACAATGCCAAGTGTGGAGTGGAAGTGCTGGACAGACTGCAGTATGCAGACCACAGACACATCCATGTCAACACATGGTGGTATGTTGTGGACAGTGGGCGCAACCATGTCACCCCAGCAAGTGGGGAAGATCTCAGAAATGTAGCTTGTTACGTCCCCCCTCTAAGTGTGTGCGGAGTGGGCTTGTCCGGCGTACGCCAGGCTAGCGTAGGGGTGTGAATAAAAAGCACGTAGCCCTGGGTGTGGTTCTCTTCTGGAATGGCCAATGTGGCTGCCAGGGCGGTGCCTCTCACCCCGCCATGAGGCCGACGCCATGTGCGGCGGTGCCTGCGATCCTGTGCGCCTGCCGCAGCCCGAGCCGCTGGTCCCCGAACCAGTCTCATCCGCCCCTGCGCATCCAGGCCTCACTGCTCACCTGCCGACACCGGTGTGTCTCCAAGAGGGCCCACCACGTGCCGGTGCTAGCTCAAAGCCAGAGACCCGCGACCTTGGCAGCCTCCTCAGACCATCACGGCCTCCTTAAGCAAGGCCCGCAGTACTCCTTTCACGTTGACGTACTCCACCGGCATACACAGTGGTCAAGTAGGTCACACATTTGGAACTGAGTCTTGATTACACAATGGCAGAGTACATATTTATGGCATCGTTTATATCCCTATACTCCCTTCGATGTGGTGCCACCAACTCTGTGCATAGCATTCCGACCACACGTGTCTGTGGGCCCTTGCGGACTTCTGCCTTCGGCCTACACAGCGGTCCAGCAGGCCTCACACCAATCCAATACAGTCCGTAACAGGCAGGACACGGCATCGTCGCTCAGCTCTGGTGCCTCCACCTCCGTCAACCATGAATCTTCTCCACATGCCATTTCAACGCTGTGTGTTAGAGATCCAGGAGGAGCTAGCTGCACAGCGGTTGCCCCGCACTGACCGCTGCCTCTGGCACACACTGCGGTCGAGTAGGACACACAATTGAAACTGAGTCTTGATCTATTCATTGCAGAGTTTATATCATTGTACAGGCCTCATCGCAGACTGCATCCCCTTCCAGCTCTGGGGCCACTGACTCTGTGCCACGGTAGTCATGGACACTCTCTGATTGAACGTTGGTGGCATCTGAGTCTATGGCCTGGGGGTTGTCTTCATCATCATGTAGGTGATACTGACATTGTGGGAAAAAGGGGACTGTAGCATTCAACTCCTCCATATTGCCTGTTTCTGCTTGCTTCTGCCCTCTGCATCATGCCCTGGATGGACACCTTCCACTGTCCCCGTAACACTCCGCGAAATTCTCCTTGGACAACAACGAGGACCCGCTCAGCTCTCGTGGCCCTACCTCAGTGCATCGCAAGTCACCGTCCGTGGCGGTGTGCCTGTGCCGGCCGCTGAGCATCCGGGGCCACCGACTCTGTGCAACTCAAGTCATGGACCCTTGCTGCTTGTACTTTGAACTCCTGATTGTCTGATCACTGTTGTAGTTGTTGCCAGCACCAACCAACCCCTGAGGGGTGGCTTACACTGCCCAACACCCATCCAGCACAGGCGTCACTGGACGTGTGACCCTGGCAAATAAAGGTGCCGGGCGCACGTGCCCGTAGCCAGTTCCACAAATTATCTCAGTGTGTCCGTGTGGTCATTCTGTATGCATGTGAGCCCCAGGCCATACCACATTACATTGTGCTGTGTACAGCGTGCACAACCTTGTCACCTCAGGCAAAGGGATGGACCTGGGACATGTATCTGTGTCGGACCCCCCTGTGAGCATGAGGGAGTGGACCGGCGTACGGCAGTACGGCTTAGGGGTGTGGTCATTCAACACGTGGCTCTGGGCTTGATTAAGTTTAGGCCTTGCCAAGGCAGTAACTAATGCGTGTGTCTCAGGTGTAGTGTCGGCGCCACCCGTCACGCAATATACAATGTTGCTATGTAGCATGCCCCCGGAGTTTGGGCTCGGCCGAGGGGTAAATGAGGGTGCGCAAGCCCGCTTGGGGCCAGGGATCAGACATGCCAACTGTTGTGTGTGTCGCTATTTCCGCAGCATAAGCCAAAGGTCTACTCTCAACCGCATGGCGAGTTCAGCCAGGCATGAACTCTACATCTGTGTCCGCCCTGTCCTTATCATAGGCCTACACACACGTGTCCGTCCACCTTCAGCGCACGACATCACTGTGTCGTTGTCAGGCTTGTGGACATGCGCAGACAGTCATGACAATAGTGTGCCGTAGGGGTGCAAGTGATGCAACCGCGCTGTGCACACTAGTGAATTGGCTCGGGGGGAGGGAGGAGCAGCAGTGAGGCCACGTAATTCACATTGATGCCTCTCATTTGAAACAAGCAGTACATGTCATGCAGGAATCACAAAGTCACACATATCACACACCAATGAACCACTGAGCCTGCCAACACATCATGCAGAACCAACTATTGACTCATGTCTCTCTGCACTGTCATAGGTGACCAAGGATATGCACTCAATCAATCAATCAATCAAACATTTGTATAGCACACTAATCACCCGTGAGGGTCTCAAGGTGCTGAGGGGGGGGTGCAGCTACTGCTCGAACAGCCAGGTCTTGAGA
This sequence comes from Calotriton arnoldi, assembly GCA_963921515.1. Taxonomy (NCBI): domain Eukaryota; kingdom Metazoa; phylum Chordata; class Amphibia; order Caudata; family Salamandridae; genus Calotriton; species Calotriton arnoldi. The sequence continues at coordinate 800,469 of CAWUFW010002954.1, forward strand.
CGTCTCCTGAAGGTCAGCAGGTCCTGGGTCTGTCGCAGATGGGTGGGGAGGGCGTTCCATGTCTTGGCGGTGATGTAGGAAAAAGATCTGCCGCAGGTGGTCATCCTGTGGATGCGTGGAACGGTGGCAAGGGCGAGGTCAGCGGAGCAAAGCTGAAGGTTCGGGGTGTAGAAGGTGAGTCGTTTGTTGAGGCATGCTGGACCGGCGTTGTGGAGTGCTTTGTGAGCGTGGATGAGGAGCTTGAAGGTGATCCTCTTGTTGACTGGGAGCCAGTGCAGGTCTCTCAGGTGGTCTGTGATGTGGGTGTGGCGGGGGATGTCGAGGATGAGGCGTGCGGAGGCGTTCTGTATGCGTTGTACAATTTTCTGGAGTTTGGCCGTGGTTCCTGCATAGAGGGGGTTGCCGTAGTCCAGTCTGCTGCTGACGAGGGCCTCGGTGACTGTCCTTCTGGTTCCGGTGGGGATCCATCTGTAGATCTTGCGAAGCATGCGGAGGGTGTTGAAGCAGGAGGAGGAGATGGTGTTGACTTGCTGGGTCATTGAGATTGATGAGTCCAAGATGAACCCCAGGTTGCGTGTCTGGTCGGTCGGTGTCGGTGCTGCTCCCAGAGTGGCCGGCCCCCAAGAGTCATCCCAGGCGGAGGGGGTGGGGCCGAGGATGAGGACCTCCGTCTTGTCAGAGTTTAGCTTCAGTTGACTGTTCCTCATCCAGTCGGCGACGGCCTTCATTCCTTCGTGGAGGTTGGTTTTGGCGGTGGCGGGGTCCTTGGTGAGTGAGAGGATCAGCTGGGTTCATCAGCGTAGGAGACGATGTTGAGGTTGTGCGATCGGACGATGTTGGCGAGCGGTGCCATGTAGACGTTGAAAAGGGTCGGGCTGAGGGATGATCCTGCACTTGGATGATGACACCCCTCCGAGCCCCGAACATACAGGCCCAGAGGCAGTACAATGTGGCCCGCAAACGCACCAGGGGCATCGTGGAATGCACATTTGGCGTGTTGAAGTCACGTTTCAGGTGCCTGGACGTCACAGGTGGGAGGCTCCTGTACAGCCCAGACATTGTGTGTAAGATGATCGTTGCATGTTGTGTGTTGCACAACATATGTGTACGCAGCAAGGCCCCATGGATACAAGTGCCAGATGCACCAGAAGATGATGATGAGGATGAGGCAGGTGAACCACACCCCACTGCTGCCGCAGCACGACTTGCCCATAGGAACACCATCATTGACAATTTCTTCACATGAGCACGTCACATTGTGACAGTCCTTGGCAATCATGGGACAGTACAAAATGACCACAGGCACAGCATGTGCTAATACATGCATTCAAAATACACATTTCCTGAGTGCATGTCACTCATCTGTACAGGCACATCACTCAGACAAGTGTGAGTGCAACATGTATTGCTGACAATTTTCTGATTTGTTCATGGATGGTGGGTGTGTCACCTCTGTGCAGAGGGGCTGTTTAGGGTGTCACGTATTCGGACTGCCAGTTCTGTGTGTCGCATTTAGTAGGGAATCCCACTCTTCGGCGTTTCACATGTGTCCAAAATCATTCCATTTTGGCTGCCATTTGTGTCCTACAGGTGACAACAGGGCTCCTTTTGGGGTCAGATATGTACCACCATGATGCAGGGATGCCCCCTGTGGCTGCAGTACCACAACATGGGCAACATGTACGTAGGCGGGAGTCACTGCCCCTACATTCGTCCACTCTTTCATGGTGGATTGATCATGGTCATGACACGTCTGTGTGCAGGAGGGGTTGCTTGTCCCTCTGCAATGTGAAGGGGAGATGCGGTTTCAATGTGTGTTCCATGCATGTTTCAGCATTGGCGCAGTTTACATGCAGACTGCATGTCAATGTACATTGTGACTGTGAGGAGATGCCTATTTGATGCGGGACAATGGTCATTTGTTCTACGTCACGGATGTGTGGTTGTGCTCGTACATTGTCATCTCACCGTTTTTTACTCTGCTTTTATGGTGCATTTTCCCGCATGACGTGTGGGAATTGCAGCCCTATCGCGGGTTATCGCTGATTTTTGTATCGGGATTGGCATCATCGCTACTATTTTCTCGTTCGTGTTTCGCGTTTTTTAGGCGTCGCGTTGATTTTAACACGTTTATTTGACTCGTTAGCGTGGGACTATCGCTTGGGGCCGACGTGTTGTGAATACCACGTTAACACGGAGTTGTTTTCCCGCGATAGACTGTGATGTGAAGGGTTGCGTTAAGGTAATTTTGTGGTAGTTCTCACACGTTCTTGAGAATATGCCCCTCCATTTCAGCAGGTTTGAGCTGCCGAGCTCTGCCAAGTGAAAACAACTGGGTTTGGAATTCCGATCTACGCACAACCTGCTGAAAAGGAATTGGAACATAAACCCCGAAATGTAATCAGGGCCAGTAATTCTTAATTTATATCGATATGGAATGGTCCTTATAACCATTTCAGACCAAGATTTATTTTACAATATACTACTTCCTCCCCAATGTTTTCAGAAGAAAACGAAGGGAAGAACGGTGAGAGCTTTCCTGTGTGTTATGAATTACGATGCTAGACATTTGCACACCTTCTTACAAAGTCATGTACTGTAACAAGTATAGTTTTTCTGACACATATTTTTTCATGCCTTTTACTTTTTCTGATAATTATGAAAACATTGCCGACAGCCATCGCTGTCCTGTTTTTCTCAGTGCAGGAAGACACAGCCCTTCATCGCAGACACTAAACTTTGTGTAATGCCTCTACTTTCAGAAAATCCAAATTATGCATTTTCCCACACTTGTTTCTGTAAAAAAGTGATATCCAATTCCATAGATCACAATCCTTCTGATTAATACAAGGCAGCTGATTTGCCATTGTATAGCCCAGGGAGGGATGGATTAATATGTCAGCTAAAATTGACAAAGGGATGATTTGTACCGTGCTTGCTATAATCCCATTGGGGTTTCAGCATCCTTAGTGAATACTTAGAGGAAGAAAGCTGGTTTTTACAAGGTGTAGAGATATGTTGTTTCTGAAATATGCTGCATGCTACAGATTAATTGAAATGCTGATGTGTAAAGCTCTGAACGTGTGTTACTCTTTCTGTTAGCTCCTGTGCTTTCTTTAGGCTTCTACCCTTGCTTGCGAAATATTCCAGATTAATATCATCTGCAGAACACTCTAATTGATAATGACATGAGAAGTCGTAGCTACAGTTATGCATAATGATTTAATTCCAATGAAGCATCATGTTCTTTCCTCACAAGCAGATGTTCTTAAATGCCTTGAAGCCATTGTCACACACCTGAAGCTTCCTGTCCAGCATGAGGAATGTGCATGTCCACGTGCAGATCTTCATACATCAGCTGAATTCCTTGGTGTGCATACTTGTTATGCTGAATTTAATGCAGAATTTCTTTTTTGTTTCTCAGGAGATGCTAAGAAGTGACACTGTCATGACTGACCCTCTCGAGACACATTAGTACACACTATAATCCCCATCTCTACCTGGAATTGTGTACCTGCACTGCCTGTAACTAAGTCACTAGGGATCGCCCGGTGACAAGACAAATGAGGAAATATATTTAATCCAGATGCTAAACTACAAAACACTGTCTATTTATATCTTACATCTTCTAACTCTGGGGATGTCAAAGTCTGCTGAAAATGCTCTATTTTCTACATGACACAGAAACATGTCATGTACTGGAATTACTATATTTCTATTTTGGTCAGAACATATTGTAGGAAAAAAAACAACAATTGGCAACATTTACCATGGCACATGTAAATTGCTAATAAAATTGTTATTGCAACAATGACCGTATCATTTTAAGTTGTCTTTGTGTTACAGAAGAATTATGGATGATTTTGTTCGTGCTATCATTGATCGCAACATGATCCTGATTTTCTCATATTAATCCGCTGTTTTAACGGTCCTTAATTTATTTATGGTTTTTGCATCCATAGACTGGCTGTGCTAACCGGCAGACAATTTTCTTTCAATATTTTAAGGTTAAATGGAGGACTGAGTTTTTCTTTTTCATATAAATCTATATTTGACGCTACTCCTCTCTCTCATCATTTTAATAGTGCAATATTAACCTCAATAGTACTATGCCCATCGTAAATTCTGCCTTTATATCAGATATCCTGTTCCCCAAACATGTTTGGTCTCCTTTAGAAAGCCATCTACGGCTCCCCAGGGAAGGGGAACACAGGAGGCGTAACACAGGGCCCTGCGGTGCAAGGGGGCCCCAAACCCTTCAGGAGGCCCCCAGTGATCCAAGACCAATAAATACCTCTGAGATATGGGAGACTTAGGAGTCCTTCATCACATTCTGCTGGGGGCCCCTTCGTTATGTATTACGCCACTGGGGAACAGAACAACCCCTCCCATCTTGGGGTTTTGGGAATGGGGATTCTCCCTGAAGAATCATGTTTACCTCTGAGGAAAAAAATGAAGAAAAAAAAGTTCCTTTGGACAGCGGGTCCCGCGTTGCATTGTTTTATGATGCCGGCAAATCTGCATAGGGGAAATAGTAAATATGACATGACAGTACGTTTCCTTGAATAGCTGTTGCTGGTTCAGATTTCCATGGATAAAATTTGGAATGCATGCACATTCCCCAAATCCTTAAATCTACACTTGTGCCTGTTTGTACCTGCATAGGTGTAAGTGGGGGCTAGTTACTCTAAGTTCTTGGAATGCTAAATACATCAGTTTGTTATTAGGCAAATTTACCCTGTTTGTAAGTATCGCAGCACCTACATTGGGCTTTGGAGAGTAGTACCTGAGAGTGTAGAGTTCAAACACCAGCAATACCAGTCAGCAAGAAATCGGGTTGTCGTGCAAAAAGAGGCATTTTCGTGCTTTGCCCCCAAACTTAAAAGGCAAGGAGTAACATAGCCATTCCATTGGCAGTTCTCCATGTCTAAAAATGGGGTGGCCACACAAACTAAAGGCATTTTCCTACATATCAACAGTCCTTTCCAATTCAGAAGAGCTATCAAGTCCTAGCTTTTACCCAGGAGCGGCCTGTGCAGGTAAGAGCCGGTGTGGCAGGGTGGAGCGAATGTGGGGGCTCGACAGACAACGACGAGGGAAAATGAAATACATTTCCCTTGTCATTATCTGGCGAGTGCCCCCCACCCCGCCTCACCGCTCTTACTTACATGGGCCGCTCCTGCTTTTCCCTAACCTAGACTCAAGTTCCTGTAAGGCCAGAGCTCTCACTAATTTTTATAAGCTGCTGTCAAACCTATCCTCGCATGTCTATTCTCACACAACGCTGCATCCAATTTGGAGCACACTTTTTAGTCATCTTTCAAAACACTCAGGGGCAGATTTAGGAGCCCCCTGCGCCACCAGTACGTCACTTTTCGTGACGTACTGGTGGCGCAGGGGGCTGCTCCATATTTACAAGGAGAGGAAAAGCCACCCTGCGTGACTTTTCCTCTCCTTATAAATACAGCCCCTTCACACGCAGCACTTTGCGGTGAAGGGGCGTTCCATGGGTGTTGCTGTGGGTATTCCCACGCAACACTCATGGAACAAGACACTGTAGGAGAGTAGGATCTGCTTCACATGGGTACCCCCACTTTTTGCTGATGCTTCACTGTTTTTCGACATTAGTCTGGCTGGGGCCCTGCTAATCAGAACCCCAGCCTAGCTGCTTCCTCTCTAAAATGGTTTCCATGTGCCTTAGGCACATCACTGATTGGGATCTGGAGTGCCCCTATAAGTCCCTAGTATATGGTATACTATGTACCAAGGGCATAGGTACCTCAGAGGCCTGCCAGGGGCTGCAGCATGTATTATGCCACCCCTGGAAGGCCATCCAAACTGACACCACAGGTCTGCTACTGCAGCCTGGGTAAGGTGGTGCATGCACCCCTTACTGTGATATAGGTTACCTATATCACGAAATACATACACACATATAAACCTATAAGTCACTCCTAAGGCAGGCCTTATCAATCCTAAAGGCAGAGTGCGTGGTTCCTATGTGAGAGGGTGCCCCTGCATGAGCAGGGCCCCTCTGCAGCATTCAGAGACCATCTCTGATGCTGTTTGTAGTGCAGCCTGACCATATACTCTTAAGCGCATTATATCCTCGCGGTAAAATGCTAACTTTGGAATGGCTGCACCTAAACATGTCGTGTTTGGTGTCAAACATCTTGGAATACTACCCCCCGCCAATCCTGGCGGCGGGGGTAGCATTCCACCCTTCTAGAGGGAAAGACATGTTAACTCTGACGAGTCCGGTAACTTCTTTCCAGAGCCCTGGCATCACAAAATGGATGCTGCTGCCACAGACACGAGTCTGGCCTCCTGCTGCTGGACGAAACTCCGGCAGGGGAGGCCTGGACAATAGGTTTCCTGTCCCAGGGAGGTGTGACCACCTCCCCAGACAGGATAATGTGTATTGGGGCTGGGCGGGAGCACTTTCGGGTGCTTTGAAGTCCTGCACTGGGGGCACATTTGGTGTCCCTGTGCATACCCCAGTTCAAACCGGATCAGGGGCTTGCAGCCCCTGCTTTGGCGCGAACTGGACAAAGGGAAAGGGGTGTAGCCACCCCTCTGCCCTGACCCACCCATAGGTGGGGCCACAGAGTAGTCCAAGCCCTATTTTTAGAATAATGGTAGGAACCCAGTCCTTAGGACTTTAGATTATACCTGGACGAAACTCTGAAACTGAATCCTGGACCTTCGACGCTCTACGACAAGATTAGAGGACTGAAGAATCTCCCTTGGGGTCAAGGAGTGACTCCCCTGCTTGGCAGGCACCAAAGAAGCATCTGTCCGGTTCGCATTTCTGAAGCTCCCGTCGGACGCCGAAGTCATCGCATCACCAGGGGTCGATTCTCAGACTTCCCAGAGGCTACCCTGAGTCCCCAGCAAAGCTGAGGCCCGTGGCTATCGTGGGTGAATTGAGACTGTGACCCCTGGACACCGAGCACATTTGCAAGTGCATCCTCTTCTGGGTCTCCCAAGAAGTCGTGCTTTGGGCTCCCAGTAGCCCTAGCATCCAGCACCACCTGTACCGAAGATCACTGGCCCCCACTCCACGAGTGTCCTGTAAGTCAGCTCCACGTGCGGCATCACAAGGCTCCTTTGCGGTCGCTAGCCCGTTGGCTAGTAGCCCTTAACGAAGGCCAATCCTTTTCTTACTTGGCATCCTGTTTTCTCCAGGCCTGCCCTCACTTACCCTTGCTGGGTGAGTTCCACAGACCTTGCTGGTCTGCACCATCGACGATCTACATCTTCACCGAGACTTGCCGTTGCCAAGGCTTGTTGGGTCCAATCCGGTCGCCGACACCTCAGTACTCGACAGACATCGTGTACCAGCCCGAATCCTGCTCCTGGTCACCGACAACGCCTCCTGGACCTCGTGGCTGAAGAGTCAAGACGACCGTCAACGCACCTGAAGCACTCGACATCGGTGGGCATCTGTCCATCGCCTTCCTGGTCACTGGCAAGTGACCCAGACTCTGTCCCCTCTGCTTTCAGGTTCTTCAGAACTCCGATCCACTCTTGGATCCACCCGGACACTTTTCTCTTGGCCGCCAGCAGCACTTTGCAGCAGATCGCCATTCGAATCGACGACGAAACCCGACCCCGAAAGGCACCTATGCACCCGGCTTCCCTGGGTGAGGTAACACGAGTACTCAGGTGCTCCCGTGGGTAGAGACTCTTCAAAGTCCTAGATCTCAAAGGGTTTTGTCCTAGTCATCTTTTAAGTGTCCCTTTTCTCTATTTTCCCGATCCCGACTTTCTCCATAGAAGTCAACGGCGTATCGCGGTTGTGTATTTACACTGCACGCGTCTCCCGTAGGTCCCCTGTGTCACTACCTTGGGTGGTTCCTTGTGGTCCAAGCACTTCTAGAGGCTCTAGGCCTAGTGTCTAGTTCAGTCGTGGTTCGCATACCACTTTATTGGTATATGGTTTGGTACGCCCCTAGGGCCCAAACGTGTATTTGTGCTATTACTGTGATTTAATATCTTATAACTTATGTACTTCGAACTCTAGCCTCATAAAGAGACTAGAGGGGTGTGTTTAGCAATAAATACATATATTTTGAATATATACCTGGTGTGGTGCTCTTTCATTTGGTCACTCAAGAGATTATAGACTGGTAAAACAAGCTGCTTTACATTCCTTCAAGACTTAGCCTGAAGGCTGCTCTCCATAGCTACCACTAGGATAGCTTTCAATAAGGTTGTCTTTAACCTATCTCCAATAAGGGGTTGTTTGGACTGGTGCAAGGTGCCCACTATAATTAGTGGACAGCATATACCAGGCCAACTTCTCACATTGGTGTGCAGCGTGTGGGATTCCAGCTTGCTATTGTTTTTCCAGATAATCTCAATTGAATTGATCAACTGAAAACCACTAAAGGTACCTAAGGTACATATAATTTAAGCTTAGAATAACAGTAAGTTCTACTGAACTTAGAGTTGTGTGTTAAGGGATAGCACAACCCTTTCTACAACTCAAGAGAGTTTAGTAGGCCACACTAGAGTAGGTAGTGCATACACCACACCACACTAGTAATGTCTTTAAGGGCAGGATCCAAAGAATCCTTGCAGGAAGCCATTGAGCTTCCACCCTCCAAGTATGATACACTCCCATTCTTGGAATTGAGAGCTTTATGTAACTTGAGAAAAATAAGGACAGGCCAAACCAACACCTCAAGGAGTTGTTGGTGGCTTATGACCTTAGTAAGCCTATAGGGACTGAAGGGGTAGGAGCTGAGGGTGGGGCAGACGAAGAGGACGAGGCCAGGGGTACCAGTACCCCCAGCCCCCCCTCTGAAACTGGCCAGGAGGGTGACAATGACCCTGACCTGGAAAACCCAATCCCTCCTGTGGATGATGATGAGGATGATCAAGATGATGCCCTCTTTGTCCCCCCAGGAAGGATTAAGAGTGTGCCCAGGAAGTCTAGATCTTCTTCTCAGGAGTCTAACCACTCTGGCACCTCTATAGGGAGCTCTGTCTCATCTCACAGGAGGGAATCCTCTCATGAGAGGAGAACCAGACTGGTCCAGTATGAAGAAACTCAGCTGGAGATCAGAAAAAGCAATTGGCTTTAGATAGGGAATCCCTAGATCTCCTTAGAGAGAGAAGAAAGTTGGGACTAGAGTCCCATGGTGGCAGCCATGTCCCTAGAGACAGGGAAAGGTCCTATGACCATAGGAACCTGAGCAAGATTGTCCCTCCCTACCAGAGTGGGGATGATATCCACAAATGGATAACTGCATTGGAGAGGGCCTGTAAAGTACAGAAGGTCCCTCAGGAGCAGTGGGCAGCAATCTTGTGGCTCTCCTTTGCAGACAAAGGTAGAGATAAGCTCCTCACTGTTAGAGAGGAGGATGCTGATAATTACAAGGTCTTGAAGAGTGCTCTTATTGATGGGTTTGGCCTAACCACTGAACAGTACAGGTTGAAGTTCAGAGACACCCAAAAGCACAGACTCAAGACTGGGTAGACTATGTGGATTGTTCTGCCAAGGCTCTGGAAGGCTGGTTGATGGGCAGTAAGGTGTGTGACTTCTCAGGATTGTACAATCTGATAATGAGGGAGCAGATTCTTAATAACTGTCAAAATCAGCTGTTGCATCAGTACCTGGTAGACTCTGATCTGACCTCTCCCCAAGAATTGGGAAAGAAGGCAGACAAATGGGTCAGAACCAGGGTGAAGCAGAAGGTACAGAACCAAGGTGGGGAAACCAAGAAGCAAGATGCTAAGAACTCTGACAAGGGTGGGGAGAAGGGTAAAGATCAAAAGTCTTCATCAGGCCCCCAAAAATCTTCTTCTGGTGGGGATTCCCAGTCTACCAAAGGGAAAGGCCAAAGAAAACCATGGTGCAAGGTCTGTAAGCAAAAGACCCACTGGACCAGTGATTGCACCAACTCCAAAGACTCCAGTCCAGCACCCACCAATGCCCCTAAGGCACCTGTTCCCCTAGTACAGTTGGTGGAAGTGCTCCAGCAAAGGGTTTAGTAGGGTTCACCCTGGGAACTGAGTTGGGCTCTGACTTAGTCAGAGAACTGACTCAGGCTGTGTTAGTCTGTGATGGAGGCATGGATGTGACCTCCACTGTGAGTCCCAGTAATCTGGGCAAGTACAGACAACAGCCCTTAATCAATGGACGTGAGGCTTTGGCATTTAGGGACACAGGGGCAAGTGTCACAATGGTGACACAAGACCTTGTGCTTCCTGGGCAAGTTATGCTTGGTGAGATGTACCAAGTGACCAATGCTAGCAATGTCAGAACAGACCATACTCTGGCAGTTGTTAACTTCTCCTGGGGAGGGGTAACTGGCCTTAAGAAGGTTGTGGTAAGTGCAAACCTACCAGTCGAATGCTTGCTTGGCAATGACTTAGAGACTTCTGCTTGGGCAGAAGTGGAGCTCAGGACCCATGCAGAAATGCTGGGGATCCCTGCAGATGTGTTTGCTGTGACCAGGTCACAAGCCAAAATGTCTAGCACTGAACAGGCCTTGGATTCTGGAAGAATGGACCAAGTGCCTTCCAAGAGGAGGAGTAGTAGGGTTAAGGCAGTGCCTTCCCCTTGGCTCAGGAGGAAGATCAGTCCCTTGAGGGGATGATCTCAGCCCTGAAGAAGGAACTGTCCCAGAGGAACTTGAACCTGACCAGGTTGAGTTCTTGGGGACAGGGGGACCTTCTAGGGCCGATCTGAGCCAGGAGCAGCAGAGCTGCCCCTCCCTTGAACCCCTCAGACAGCAAGCTTCTGCTGAGGCTGCTGGGAAAGCTAGTGGTCCCCATACAGTGTATTGGGATGATGGACTCCTGTACTCAGAGAGTAGAGACCCCAAGCCTGGTGCTACCAGGAGGTTGGTAATACCTTTGAAGTTCAGGGGCTTCCTATTGACCCTAGCCCATGATATTCCCTTAGCAGGTCACCTGGGCCAGAACAAGACTTGGGACAGAATTGTCCCTCACTTTCACTGGCCCCACATGTCTGAAGACAGTAAGGAGTTTTGTCGCTCCTGTGTAACCTGCCAAGCCAGTGGCAAAGCAGGTGACACTACAAAGGCCCCCTGATACCACTACCTGTGGTGGGGGTGCCCTTTGAAAGGGTAGGGATTGACATTGTTGGTCCCATGGATCCCCAAACAGCCTCTGGGCACAGGTTTATCCTGGTGGTAGTGGATCATGCCACCAGGTACCCAGAAGCTATTCCCCTCAGGACCACTACAGCACCTGTGGTGGCAAGGGCCCTCCTGGGAATCTTCTCAAGAGTGGGCTTTCCTAAGGAGGTAGTATCAGACAGGGGTGCTAACTTCATGTCTGGGTACTTAAAAGCAATGTGGAAGGAGTGTGGAGTGACTTATAAGTTCACCACACCCTATCACCCACAATGCAATGGTTTAGTTGAGAGATTCAACAAAACCTTGAAGGGCATGATTAAAGGGCTCCCAGAGGCGTAAGGCGTAGATGGGACATACTCTTGCCCTGCCTTTTATTCGCATATAGGGAGGTGCCTCAGAAGGGGGTTGGTTACAGCCCTTTTGAACTTCTGTTTGGCCACCCTGTGAGGGGTCCACTGTGCTTGGTGAAGGAAGGATGGGAGTTACCTCTCAAGCCCCCAAAGCAAGACATAGTGGACTATGTACTTGGTCTCCGCTCCAGGATGGCTGAGTACATGAAAAAGGCAACCAAAAACCTTGAGGCTAGCCAGGAACTTCAGAAGGCCTGGCATGACCAAAAGGCTGTTTTGACTGTTTACCAGCCAGGACAGAAGGTGTGGGTGTTGGAGCCAGTGGCCCCAGCAGCTCTCCAAGATAAATGGAGTGGACCCCACACTATTGTTGAGCAGAAGGGTGAAGTCACTTATTTAGTGGACCTTGGAACACCCAGGAGTCCCCACAGGGTTCTCCATGTCAACAGGTTAAAACCATATGTGGACAGGGCAGACATGGGCTTGCTCATGGCTACTGATGAAGGGCAGGAGGAAGAGAGTGACCCACTCCCTGACCTGCTCTCACAGAACCCTGACGATGGGTCAGTTGATGGTGTAGCCTTGGCAGGCAGCCTCACTACCCAGCAACAAGCTGATTGCAGGCAAGTCCTCAATCAGTTTAGACATATGTTTTCACTGACACCCAGTCAGACCACCTGGTGCACTCATGAAGTGGACACTGGGGACAGTCTGCCTATTAAAAACAAGATTTATAGGCAACCTGACCATGTCAGGGACTGTATCAGGACTGAAGTCCAGAAAATGTTGGAATTGGGAGTAATTGAACCCTCAGATAGCCCTTGGGCTAGTCCAGTAGTCCTTGTACCGAAACCTCACACCAGTGGTGGAAAGAGAGAGATGAGGTTCTGTGTAGACTACAGGGGTCTCAATGCAGTCACTAGGACTGATGCCCATCCAATACCCAGGGCAGATGAGCTCATAGATACTTTGGCCTCTGCCAAATATCTCAGCACATTTGAGCTAACAGCTGGCTACTGGCAGATCAGACTAGCTGATACTGCAAAGCCCAAGACAGCATTCTCAACCCCTAGTGGACATTATCAATTTGTGGTAATGCCCTTTGGTCTGAAGAATGCACCTGCCACTTTCCAGAGGTTGGTGAATACAGTTCTCACAGGACTGGAAGCCTATAGTGCAGCTTATCTAGATGATATTGCGGTCTTTAGCTCCACCTGGGAGGATCACCTGGTCCACCTCAGGAATGTTTTACAGGCCCTGCAAAAGGCAGGCCTGACTATCAAGGCCACTAAGTGCCAGATAGGGCAGAGTCAGGTTGTGTACCTGGGCCACCTTGTGGGTGGAGGCCAGGTTCAACCTTTGCAGAGCAAGATCCAGACCATCATGGACTGGACTGCTCCCACTACCCAGACTCAGGTGAGAGCCTTCTTAGGCCTGACTGGGTACTATAGGAGATTTGTCAAGGGGTATGGATCAATAGTGACACCCCTGAATGACTTAACTTCTAAGAAAATGCCCAAAAGGTTCAGTGGACAGTTAGCTGTCAAAAGGCATTTGATGACCTCAAGCAGGCCATGTGCACTGCTCCAATTCTGCAGAGTCCTGATTACTCCAAGAAGTTCATTGTTCAAACTGATGCATCTGAATTGGGGGTAGGGGCTGTACTGTCACAATTGAATGAAGAAGGTCAGGATCAGCCAGTAGCTTTTATTAGCAGAAGGCTGACCCCTAGAGAGAAACGTTGGTCAGCCATAGAGAGGAGGCCTTTGCTGTGGTCTGGGCTCTGAAGAAGTTGAGGCCATACTTGTTTGGTACACACTTCCTGGTTCAGACAGACCATAAGCCCCTCTTATGGCTAAAACAAATGAAGGGTGAAAACCCCAAACTGCTTAGGTGGTCCATTTCCCTACAGGGGATGGACTTTACAGTGGAACATAGGCCTGGGAGTAACCATGCGAATGCAGATGGACTCTCTAGGTATTTCCACTTAGAACATGAAGACTTAACTGGGCAAGGTTAGTTTAATGTCCCTACGTTTGGGGGGGTTGTGTAGGAGAGTAGGATCTGCTTCACATGGGTACCCCCACTTTTTGCTGATGCTTCACTGTTTTTCGACATTAGTCTGGCTGGGGCCCTGCTAATCAGAACCCCAGTCTAGCTGCTTCCTCTCTAAAATGGTTTCCATGTGCCTTAGGCACATCACTGATTGGGATCTGGAGTGCCCTTATAAGTCCCTAGTATATGGTATACTATGTACCAAGGGCATAGGTACCTCAGAGGCCTGCCAGGGGCTGCAGCATGTATTATGCCACCCCTGGAAGGCCATCCAAACTGACACCACAGGTCTGCTACTGCAGCCTGGGTAAGGTGGTGCATGCACCCCTTACTGTGATATAGGTTACCTATATCACGAAATACATACACACATATAAACCTATAAGTCACTCCTAAGGCAGGCCTTATCAATCCTAAAGGCAGAGTGCGTGGTCCCTATGTGAGAGGGTGCCCCTGCATGAGCAGGGCCCCTCTGCAGCGTTCGGAGACCATCTCTGTTGCTGTTTGTAGTGCAGCCTGACCATATACTCTTAAGCGCATTATATCCTCGCGGTAAAATGCTAACTTTGGAATGGCTGCACCTAAACATTTCGTGTTTGGTGTCAAACATCTTGGAATACTACCCCCCGCCAATCCTGGCGGCGGGGGTAGCATTCCACCCTTCTAGAGGAAAGACATGTTAACTCTGACGAGTCCGGTAACTTCTTTCCAGAGCCCTGGCATCACAAAATGGATGCTTCTGCCACAGACACGAGTCTGGCCTCCTGCTGCTGGACGAAACTCCGGCAGGGGAGGCCTGGACAATAGGTTTCCTGTCCCAGGGAGGTGTGACCACCTCCCCAGACAGGATAATGTGTATTGGGGCTGGGCGGGAGCACTTTCGGGTGCTTTGAAGTCCTGCACTGGGGGCACATTTGGTGTCCCTGTGCATACCCCAGTTCAAACCGGATCAGGGGCTTGCAGCCCCTGCTTTGGCGTGAACTGGACAAAGGAAAGGGGTGTAGCCACCCCTCTGCCCTGACCCACCCATAGGTGGGGCCACAGAGTAGTCCAACCCCTATTTTTAGAATAAAGGTAGGAACCCAGTCCTTAGGACTTTAGATTATACCTGGACGAAACTCTGAAACTGAATCCTGGACCTTCGACGCTCTACGACAAGATTAGAGGACTGAAGAATCTCCCTTGGGGTCAAGGAGTGACTCCCCTGCTTGGCAGGCACCAAAGAAGCATCTGTCCGGTTCGCATTTCTGAAGCTCCCGTTGGACGCCGAAGTCATCGCATCACCAGAGGTGGATTCTCAGACTTCCCGAGGCTACCCTGAGTCCCCAGCAAAGCTGAGGCCCATGGCTATCGTGGGTGACTTGAGACCGTGACCCCTGGACACCGAGCACATTTGCAAGTCCATCCTCTTCTGGGTCTCCCAAGAAGTCGTGCTTTGGGCTCCGAGTAGCCCTAGCCTCCAGCACCACCTGCACCGAAGATCACTGGCCCCCACTCCACGAGTGTCCTGTAAGCCAGCTCCACGTGCAGCGTCACGAGGCTCCTTCGCGGTCGCTAGCCTGTTGGCTAGAAGCCCTTAACGAAGGCCAATCCTTTTCTTACTTGGAATGCTGGTTGCTCCAGGCCTGCCCTCACTTACCCTCGCTGGGTGAGTTCCACAGACCTTGCTGGTCTGCACCATCGACGATCTACATCTTCACCGAGACTTGCCGTTGCCAAGGCTTGTTGGGTCCAATCCGGTCGCCGACACCTCAGCACTCGACAGACATCGTGTCCCAGCCCTAATCCTGCTCCTGGTCACCGACAACGCCTCCTGGACCTCGTGGCTGAAGAGTCAAGACGACCGTCAATGCACCTGAAGCACTCGACATCGGTGGGCATCTGTCCATCGCCTTCCTGGTCACTGGCAAGTGACCCAGACTCTGTCCCCTCTGCTTTCAGGTTCTTCAGAACTCCAATCCACTCTTGGATCCACCCGGACACTTTTCTCTTGGCCGCCAGGAGCACTTTGCAGCAGATCGCCATTCGAATCGACGACGAAACCCGACCCCGAAAGGCACCTATGCACCCGGCTTCCCTGGGTGAGGTAACACGAGTACTCCGGTGCTCCCGTGGGTAGAGACTCTTCAAAGTCCTAGATCTCAAAGGGTTTTGTCCTAGTCATCTTTTAAGTGTCCCTTTTCTCTATTTTCCCGATCCCAACTTTCTCCATAGTAGTCAACGGCGTATTGCGGTTGTGTATTTACACTGCACGCGTCTCCCGTAGGTCCCCTGTGTCACTACCTTGGGTGGTTCCTTGTGGTCCAAGCACTTCTAGAGGCTCTAGGCCTAGTGTCTAGTTCAGTCGTGGTTCGCATACCACTTTATTGGTATATGGTTTGGTACGCCCCTAGGGCCCAAACGTGTATTTGTGCTATTACTGTGATTTAATATCTTATAACTTATGTACTTCGAACTCTAGCCTCATAAAGAGACTAGAGGGGTGTGTTTAGCAATAAATACATATATTTTGAATATATACCTGGTGTGGTGCTCTTTCATTTGGTCACTCAAGAGATTATAGACTGGTAAAACAAGCTGCTTTACATTCCTTCAAGACTTAGCCTGAAGGCTGCTCTCCATAGCTACCACTAGGATAGCTTTCAATAAGGTTGTCTTTAACCTATCTCCAATAAGGGGTTGTTTGGACTGGTGCAAGGTGCCCACTATAATTAGTGGACAGCATATACCAGGCCAACTTCTCACAGACACATCTCCAGAATTATGAGAAATCGTAACTCTGGAGATGCGTCTGAAAGCTACGCCACCCTAGAGGTGGCGTAGCTAAGCGCACCGAGGAGAAATGTTTTCATTTCTCCTCGTTTTCCTCTTTCAATGCGTGCTGCATTCTGCAGCACGCATTGAAAGAGGAAAATGGTTGTAGTGATTGTTTTTGTGCAGGAAGGTTCCCCTTCCTGCACAAAAACAATCTCCCACGACGCAGGCATCCTTGCACCATGGTGCAAGGGTGCCTGCGCCGGCGCATGGCAGCAGTTTGTTCGCCAGCGCAGGGGAAACACAAGGATGCGACATATTCTTGTAAATATGTTGCATCCCTGTGCTTCAAAACTAACGCAGCGCGGAGCAGCAAAATGACTTGCTGTACCCCGCTGCGTTAGTTCAACGTAAATATGCCCCTCAGTACTAATAGATAATAAAAATACCAAAACCCTTCTCTCATCTGGATGCCTCAATCACAGTCGTTGATCCTGATGTACAAAGTGCTTTTGTATTGAGAAAAAAATTAGGAAAGTGCTATAGAAATGCTGAAATACAACATAAATGATGTTCTCCCAAAGGATACCACTAACAGCCACATGTATATTCTCCTACTCAGAAGAAATTGGTGAAAGTTTCTTCACTTTTTTTTTTTAAATTCCTAAATCTTTCAGAATATCTTAACCAGGACCACTGGAATCATGCAAAGGGGTAGGCCAAACTATGCCATAGGCTTGATGAACTTATGTGGCAACGAAAGGCAAATTATGTGGTGTAATGTGCATTTTTTTGTGGTAGTATGGCTTGATTATTTTACCATTGTTACACATGTTGACACTGTTTGGTAAATGTTTAATTTCGTTAGTATCAGTTTAAAACAATAAACAACAGAAAATTGTTATTCTGGCACTGCGGAATATGCTAAGTAGTATTATTACAAAGTGCATTTTTTTAGGTATGGATTGAAGGCTAAGCTGCTGGTTAACAGTATGTGATTAACAAAAGAAGAGCTTTAAGAAGCACTATTGTGAGAGGAGCTTGTATCTCCACAAATGTTGATTTCCTTGAGTACTGCATTTGATTCGCCAGATCATGTGTGCTGAGACTGTTAAATAATGCTTATATTGCAACTTTTGCTTTGTAGGAAACCATATGCTCAGTACAGAAGGACTCAGCTGGGTATGGTGACAAGAAAATGTTCAAGGCAATGTGCCTGATCTGTTTATTAAAGAAAGTTATGACACATAGTAAGCCTGATATTTTTAATTTGAAATGCACCTATGTTAAAGATATTGTCATTCGAGGGTTGATTGTTATTACACTGTGTTATAAGCCATACAGAGGTATTTTATTACATGCAATCTCATAGATTACTATACAGGCATGGGTTGTGGTGTTTTTGCCCCCTCTGATAAACCCTGTGGGGTAGTAGATGTGGACTGTGACAATCTTCATAAGGCCTCTTGGGAGCAAGTGTATGTTGTCGTGCCAACTGTAATATTCGTTATTTTACGGCTATATGCCTGATTTTTGTCTTATGGGAAAGCTTTTGCAAAATACAATAGGCCCTAGTTGTTAATGGATAAAGTCAATTATGAAGGTAAAAGGCCCGATTGGTTCAGATGAAAAAGTAATGTCTGATACCATAAGTCTGAAATGTTTATTATGAACATTCATGACAAAAGCAGTAGGCCTAACGTATTTATTGAGAAACACATATGTTACGTCAGTAAGACTTTATGGGTATCTTTTTATTACATGGTGTTAAACCTATTGGTATTTTGTTAAATAGAATCCCAGATATTACCACAGTAGGGAAGGGTTTCTGCATGTGTTACTCCCTATGGCAAAACCTGTGGTTAAAATATTTACATTGCTAGAATCTTTGTTCGGCAGCCATAAGAGGGGTTGCATATTGTGTTGCACACTGTAATTTTGTTCATATTCAGAATTTTATCACTGCATGCCTGATGGTTGCATGGTGGAAGAACCAATGTTCGAATTAGCAGGCTTGACTTGATTATGGTGAAAAGCAAATTATAAAGGCTATATGCCTGATTTGTTCATTGGTGTTTGAATCACTCAGCCTCCCAAGAGGAAAGGTACCTCTAACAATTTGATTTCAGTGAAGACCTCTACGAAGTCAGGGTAAGGCTCTTATTGGCATAGGAAAAAGATCAGGAGGATATTCAAGATGGCCGCCAGGAAGCGACCAGTGGTGCAGCACTCTAGTGTTGCAGAGCACAAGGGCAGTTTGGAATGTCCAGAGAATTCTCCCACAGAAACGCGCACTTCACCTGAAGTTTCTGAGGAGAAGGACTGTTATACTGAGTTGTAGTCTGTCTTCTCCCTTTCCTACTTGTCTCATGTCTGGAGTGGAATGTGGGGACTATGACATACTGTGGTTCTGTGTCAGTTGGTGGAGATGATCAGTTGGTGTCTGTGCCCCTGTCATGGGGTTCCTGTGCTCCAATAAACCTTCTGAAGTTACTTCATTGCTGTTGGTGTTTCCTTTGAATGGATGAGACTACTTCATTTTGGAGACATGATGGGATACGCTACAGACACCAGACACCATCCAATCTGCGTCTGTGTCTACCTGGAGCCTGCTAAAGGAACCCTGTGCCCTGCCTACGTTTATGCTCTACTGGCCTTGGTGCGGTAGGATTGTTTGCTTTTGCCCTGCTCAAGTGCTGCCCTGCTCATTTTCCTCCTGGTTGTGCTTTTTGCCAGTTTTCTTCATTTTTTTTTTTTAATGTACCTTGAGCTTTCTTCAAGCCCGTTACGAGCGCATCCTCGCGCTCCAACCTCGCGCTCAACGCGTCCTCTTTGGCCACATTGCCTCTGGACTGCTACACGCACTGCCTTTTTGCGCGTCAACAAAGATTTCTTGTGTCTGCTGCCTCCTCGCGCGTCAATAAAGACTTCACTTGCGCTGAATCCTCGCGCATTGACAAAGCCTACAAAGACTTTGCGTGCTCTGCCTTCACGCGCTTTCGCCTTGCTTCTTCCTGCCATCGCGCTCTGCCTTCTCGCGCGCCAACCACTTCTGCCATTACACGCTGTTTTTTTGGCCCTACCGTGTCTACACCAGCGCCTCCTCCTTCATTAAGCGCTTGTCAGCCAAAAGGAATTTTCTCCTGCTGCCTGATTCACCGCACTTCGTTTCTTCAGTTCACTGTTTGCCAAGCAGCTTGCTCCTCCCACTTTACAATCATAGAGCCCATGACTTCAACATACCTTGTCTTGTTCACAGTAAATGCTGCCATCTAGTGACCAAGGTTGGTACTGCACCCAAGGAAATTTCCTTTTCCTTTTTTTTTTTCTTTCTTCTTTTTCCTTTATTTCTCTGCTTTGACTTCACTGCATATAATTAAATTTGGTCACTATGAGCATCAACCAAGCTGTCGTTCCCCCCCCTTCGTTCCTTATGTTGCAGGGGGATCCTCCCATTGAGTGGGAAGACTGGGTCGAAACTTTTGAAAATTATATTGTGGCTTTAGGAGGGTCAAATTTCTCTCCCGTTAGAAAGAAAGCACTTTTAATTGGATATCTGGGCACTGAAGGTCAACTTGCATTTAAGTACCTAGCCCAGGTTTACGAGGAAAACGGTGATGTTATGGAGGATGTGTATAAAGAGGCAAAGTTGCGCATACACAAGCGTTTTGCCAAAACTCTCAATATAGTCATGCAACGCCACAAATTTTACACCCAGCCTCAGAAGCCAACTGAGTCCATAGATGAACTTGTAGCAAGGTTGAGAGAATTGGCTATCAAGTGCAAATTTGGTCCTATGACGGAGGATCTCATTCGTGATCAACTGATTGTTCAATGCTGCAACAAGAAAATGCAGGAACGATTATGGGCAGCTGCGGAACCCAGTTTAAAGGAGGCCATTAAAATTGCCAAAGTTGTGAAGGAATCACAAAAATGCATGAAAGAAATGCAAAATATGAGCAATAGGGAGCACATTGAGGTTTCTGAAATTGACTCTGATTCAGACTCGATAAATTTCGTCCCAAAAAAGTCTGCCGCTTCTTCTTTTACTCGCAATCCATCTCCAAGATCTTCATTTGCTTCTCAAACCAGACCCAGTACATTATTTTGTTATCGTTGTGGCAGCAATTTTCACATTGCGGATTCGAAAGCTTGTTTTGCGCTGGGACAAAACTGTTGTTTATGTGGCAGGAAAGGCCATTTTGCCCGCATGTGCAAAGCCAATAAGTCTAAAGTAGCTGTGGTGGAGGATTCTGAAGAGTTCATGGATTATAAAATACTCATGTTTGATTCTAATACTTCAGCTCTTTTGGAACAAGAAGAGTAAACGGATTCTAAGAGACGTTCTCGTCCCAAAGCGGACTTTCTAATTGATGGAAAACTAGTGACTTTAAAGGTGGACTCTGGGTCCCTATATACTATCATCTCCAAGAACTTGTTTGAAATGTTGTGGCCTTGCAAGATATTGAATAACACCAGTGTTGTACTTAAGGGTTACCAGGGAGCTAACATAGGTGTTATAGGGTTTTTTGAAACAGATATTGCTTTTCATGAGCGTCACACTAGAGGTAAAATTTATGTTGCTGCTGAGGGGCCACCCATTTTGGGTTGGTCTTATCAGTATGACCTCCATATAGTGGTCAATCCCAGAGCAGCTGAGCAAGTTATGGTTGTGTGTGAGGATGATGTTAGTCAAGTTCTTGAACAATTTGCACCAGTTTTTAACAGCAAATTGGGTGTAGCCAAAGACTATACTCATAAGATTATTTTGAGAAAGGACGCTATTCCAGTCAGGCACACTTCCAGGAAAATTCCCATTGCTATGAGGGAAGAGGTCAAGAAGATCATTGATCAATTAGTGTTAGGTGGAGTCATTGAACCCGTTGAAGCCACCCAGTGGTTATCCCCAGTGGTCATCATTAAGCAGGCCGACGGCTCATTGAGGTTCTGTGTGGACCTTCGCAGCCTTAATCAAAATGTTGTGATGGACTGTTTTCCTCTCCCCAATATAACGGAATTGGTTTTTCTTTTAGCTGGGGGAAAATTCTTCTCAAAATTAGACCTCAAAAGCACCTACGATCAGGTGATGTTACATCCCGACTCCAAACATCTTACTGCCTTTGTTACAGCCGAAGGTGTCTTTCAGTTCAACAGAATGCCCTTCGGGCTGTCATCCACAGCAAGCGTGTTTCAGAGGCTCATTTCCAAGGTTCTTGTAGGAGTAAATGGTGTCATCTTCTTCCAAGATGACATCTTGATTTTTGGTGACACTATTGAATCCCATAATGACACCCTATGCACTGTCCTTCGCAAATTGTTAGAGGCTGGTCTCACTTTGCGCATGGAAAAATGCAAATTCTTGGTCAGTGAGGTTGATTACTTGGATTATCGCATTTCTAGCGAAGGTGTGAGACCCAAACTCAATCTTGTCAGCGCCATCGTTAATGCTCAAACACCCATTGATAAGGACATGTTGCGTTCTTTCATGGGTATGGTTGAGTATTATGCTAAATTCGTGAGAGACTTTGCCACCAAATCAGAGCCTTTACGAATTCTACTCAGGAAAGGGCAGAGATTTGAGTGGGGAGCTTCTCAAGAGGATGCCTACTCTGCCATCAAAAATTAGATTTTCAATGCGAAAATTTTGGCCCCATTTCAACCCAATTTGAAGACTGTCCTTACTGTTGTTGCCAGTGCTGTTGGGGTGGATGCTGTCTTATCCCAAGTGCAAGCTGGAGTTGAAAAGACTGTAGCCTTTGCGTCCCGCTCTCTCTCAAGTACTGAGAGGAAGTATTCTGTCATTGAGCGGGAGGCACTGGCAGCTGTTTGGGCCACTTCTCATTTCCGTACGTTTATATGGGGCTCCAGAGTTACCTTAAGAACTGATCATAAGCCCCTATTGAAAGTCCTTGCACCCAATGGGTTCAAAAATTGTTCAGCTCGCCTTGCTAGACTGGCTGTCAAACTTCAAGATTGTGATTTTACCATTGAATACGTGCCTGGTTGGAAAAAGAAAGTGACTGACTGTCTTTCCAGGTTACCTGACAAGTTGTGTGATGGTGGGGTGGTGGAAACTGAGGAAGTTGTTGCAAGCATTGATGATATTCTTTCTGATGTACATGCTGCCATTTCCATACGTGAGTGGTTGGACTCTTCTAACAAGGACCTTGAGCTTCTAGCTGTCCGCAGGATGATCAATGAAGGTGTCCTCAGAGAGAGTGTGTATTCTGATGATGTCAGACCCTATTCAAAAATAGTTGAGGAATTGTCTGTTAATTCTGATAACATCATATTCAGAGGGGAGCGCTTTGTGCCCCCTGTCTCCTTGAGGTCTAAACTCATTGCCTTAGCTCATGAAGGCCACATGGGACAGACCTTTACTCTTAAGAGAGTTAAAGAAAACCTCTGGTGGCCCAGAATGGATTCCAAGGTTAAGAGCTGGGTCGAGAATTGTGTTGCTTGCAAGAACTCAGAGAAAAGATTGAAATTAGGTGGTTTTGTTAAAGACACCTTTCACATGTCTGAAGTGGATTCTGTTTGGGAGAAAGTCAGCCTTGATTTTATTGGTCCTTTCACGTTTTTGGCTGAGCATGAACGTTTTGCCGCTGTCTTGGTGGATGGCAAGTCACACTGGTTTGAGGTTGTTTTTTTGAGAAACATCAGCACTAAGACTACCATTGCTCTGTTGGAAGAAATCTTCAGAAGGGAGGGTGTTCCCCTCAAACTTGTTACAGATAATGGCACCTAACTTACTTCCTATGAAATGGAGTTATTTTTAACTCACGTGGGAGTGAAACACATTTGTACCTCCCTTTACAATCCACAGAGCAATGGTCAAGTTGAAAGGATCAACAGGTTGGTAAAAGGTACCATGGAATTAGCCAACAGAGCTGGGCAGAATGTACAATGTGCTGTAAAAGATATGCTGTGGGCTTACCGCACCACACCCAATGCTGCCACTGGTAAGACTCCTTTCGAAATGATGAGAGGTAGAAAACCGTCTTCTAAATTGTGCCCCTCTTGGATGTGGAAGAATGGGAGTCTTGCTACCTCCAGTGTTTCTGGTTTTTTCCCCAAAGAATGTTTCTTTTGAAGTTGGAGATTTTGTCAAAGTCAAACCAGGAGGTGTCAAACCTGGTCTTTCCAAGTTTCGTGGTCCTTTCAAAGTGTCACAAGTTGGTCATAATTGGGTGAAATTGGACAATTTGCAGGTCTGGAACATGAGAAGAGTGGCCCTCTTCCAAAGAGGTGGTAGAAACTCTTCACCTTGTGCTGTTGCCTCTGACTTGCCTTTGATGGATGCAAGATCCAAGGTTTCCAATACGCCTGCCCTGGTGATTAAAGGAAATTGCAAACATGATTTGTCTCCTTGTGCCAGACCAGCACAAACCAGAGGCAAAAGGTCCATTAATTCTCCTTTGTGGCTCAAAGATTTTGTCACTTGTTGATTTATTTTTTGTTCTTATTTCCTTTTTCTGTTGTTTGTTCTGTAAGGGAGTGGGTGGTGTGTCTTGTGTGGGGTTTCTCTTGTGTTTGTTTTGTTTTGTTCCCTTTGTTCCCTCTGTGAAAGAAGGGGGATGTGTTATACTGAGTTGTAGTCTGTCTTTTCCCTTTTCTACTTTTTTCATGTCTGGAGTGGAATGTGGGGACTATGACATACTGTGGTTCTGTGTCAGTTGGTGGAGATGATCATTTGGTGTCTGTGCCCCTGGCATGGGGTTCCTGTGCTGCTTTCACAAATTAGATATCAATTCAGCATGGGCTAACACACTATAGCATAATAATAACACAATTTGAAAAAAGTTTATTTGATTTCATCATTGTTTATTTCATTTTTTAAATATATCAAAGTCTTTTATACTTTTTTCTTATTTGCTTGAATATAAAAGTGTAAATATAGACATATAAAAATTCGCAATAATAACATACAATATAAAATGCAAAACAATTCACTTACTAACCCCTGAGTAAACAAAGAAAAAACCTTTTATTTCTTCATTCATACAGACATTCAAACTCATACATACTCATACTCTATTCACAAATACATAGATCAAGGGAACGGGAGATAAAGAATAACACAATCTCCACGACCATAAAAGGTGACTGCAACCAGCAGGATCTAAACAACTTAGGTCAGCAGGATCTAAACAACTTAGGTCGACGCGCGTTTCGGTGGTTTAAAGAATGGTAGTACCACCTTCCTCAGGACCTTAGCCGAATAACAACAAAACATATAAGAGCCCAGGGGATACCTAAAAAATATAAACACATTATATTTAGAACCCATGACAAGAAACAAAAATGGATCAACTACACCTTATTGAAAGAACATACAATCAATATGTTGCTCATTTTTAAACACACTAACTACCAATCACCAATCACCGAAAAAGTGCCAAAGAAGTTAGTGATATATCTCTACCCATACTCACTGTCGGAGAGATAACAATATAGGTTTTTATTAGTATACAGAGAAGTTTCTTGTTAAATACACCCATCACCTAAGAAGGAAATAAACAGTCAACATGGTCAAAGAAAAACCACATGACAGATAGATGAGAGAGAGGACAGTATGTGTCAAACATATATTCTATGGATTAAATGGGTACCCACTTGTTGGAAAGTATGAATAAATAATGAAAGCTTTTGCCGATATTGTCCAAAAACGGTCTAGCTGACAGATGAACACGCCGACCGCTATTATCAAAGGTGACAGTGAGTTGATTGAAAAAAACACATCCTGTAAGAATAAATCATATATAAGATAAGATGAAATCGGTCGAGCCAAAGATCGACCTATCCACCTTATTAACCAAGTATGGTAAGATGTATCATAACAAGGGCTATACTCGGTCATATACTCTTAGGTAAAAATTTGATGTAAACTATATGGACATACCAATATGATGTGGTCCACCGGTGACTGATGCCGTAGCCAACCGTTTATATACTTGAGAGACCACGTCCTATAACAATGAATAACGCACAGAATATCAAAAGCATGAGAAGCCACTTTAAAGAGCAAGACTACTACACCAAAAAGATCAATGATATCTTACCTAAAATATAAGTATGCAAAACGTCCTAAACAACTCTGCGTGCTTACTCTCTCTCATGGGGTAAAATGCTCCTATCGAGAAAGAGGGAAGGCCGGATGATTTATAAAGCATGCCGATATTTGGCCGCACTGCAAATAAGTATATATACAGGTAGTGTCGCTACCTACCTATTGTCTCAGAGTCACGCACTGGTCAAATGGATGTTTCTTCTAATAATCGTATTGTAATCAACGTCTTCAATGATGTTCCACAGTTTGTGGTAGATATATCAAAATCGGTGCCACCTAAGCTCTGAGGGAAAAATACATAAACCACATAAGGTCTAGTTTACTGAACCTACAGAGCTATAGTCCGTATATCGTAAAACAGAGTATATAAAATACTTCAAAAACACTCACTGCAAAACATTAATAAGGGCACATCCTCTCTCTACAAAACTCTAGAGACATTCTAAGATGATAAGGGCAAAAAGGGCACAAACGTATGAATCTATGAAGTCTAAACATACCGAGACATTATGCTCCAGCATATCTTGCCAATCTTGTATGCTTACTTAATAATTAGCACACTTAGCCAGTTGGCTGATATAGGGACTTATATACATTAGTCAAATTATGCCTCTTTTATACGCTTTGCTTAAAAGAAAATATCATACTCTCAGAGTGGCGCCTTTGTTTGTATTCTATTTGTGCCTTTCTTTGGCTTACAAGGAATACACTTTTCATCTACCTATACGAGAGACGTTATCTTTGACCATTCCAAGATGGCGCTGTCGTTTTTTTGTTTTTTTGTTCTTTGTTGTTCCTTTAGTCCTATTTCAGACTTCACTAGTCCTTGGGTCATTTGATTCAGTGTTTCGCGTCATTTAGACACACGGCCCCTATATAACCTGGCGAGCGTGTCCCGCCATTAACCACGTCGAATCATCACTTGGACGCCGTCATCATGATAGATGATTGAACGCGAGGCCATCCGTGTCGGTAAGTTCAGACCTCATGGATTCATTCGTTTGTGTCCTTATCACCTTAGAATGTCTCGGTATGTTTAGACTTCATAGATTCATACGTTTGTGCCCTTTTTGCCCTTATCATCTTAGAATGTCTCTAGAGTTTTGTAGAGAGAGGATGTGCCCTTATTAATGTTTTGCAGTGAGTGTTTTTGAAGTATTTTATATACTCTGTTTTACGATATACGGACTATAGCTCTGTAGGTTCAGTAAACTAGACCTTATGTGGTTTACGTATTTTTCCCTCAGAGCTTAGGTGGCACCGATTTTGATATATCTACCACAAACTGTGGAACATCATTGAAGACGTTGATTACAATACGATTATTAGAAGAAACATCCATTTGACCAGTGCGTGACTCTGAGACAATAGGTAGGTAGCGACACTACCTGTATATATACTTATTTGCAGTGCGGCCAAATATCGGCATGCTTTATAAATCATCCGGCCTTCCCTCTTTCTCGATAGGAGCATTTTACCCCATGAGAGAGAGTAAGCACGCAGAGTTGTTTAGGACGTTTTGCATACTTATATTCTAGGTAAGATATCATTGATCTTTTTGGTGTAGTCGTCTTGCTCTTTAAAGTGGCTTCTCATGCTTTTGATATTCTGTGCGTTATTCATTGTTATAGGACGTGGTCTCTCAAGTATATAAACGGTTGGCTACGGCATCAGTCACCGGTGGACCACATCATATTGGTATGTCCATATAGTTTACATCAAATTTTTACCTAAGAGTATATGACCGAGTATAGCCCTTGTTATGATACATCTTACCATCCTTGGTTAATAAGGTGGATAGGTCGATCTTTGGCTCGACCGATTTCATCTTATCTTATATATGATTTATTCTTACAGGATGTGTTTTTTTCAATCAACTCACTGTCACCTTTGATAATAGCGGTCGGCGGTTCATCTGTCAGCTAGACCGTTTTTGGACAATATCGGCAAAAGCTTTCATTATTTATTCATACTTTCCAACAAGTGGGTACCCATTTAATCCATAGAATATATGTTTGACACATACTGTCCTCTCTCTCATCTATCTGTCATGTGGTTTTTCTTTGACCATGTTGACTGTTTATTTCCTTATTAGGTGATGGGTGTATTTAACAAGAAACTTCTCTGTATACTAATAAAAACCTATATTGTTATCTCTCCGACAGTGAGTATGGGTAGAGATATATCACTAACTTCTTTGGCACTTTTTCGGTGATTGGTGATTGGTAGTTAGTGTGTTTAAAAATGAGCAACATATTGATTGTATGTTCTTTCAATAAGGTGTAGTTGATCCATTTTTGTTTCTTGTCATGGGTTCTAAATATAATGTGTTTATATTTTTTAGGTATCCCTGGGCTCTTATATGTTTTGTTGTTATTCGGCTAAGGTCCTGAGGAAGGTGGTACTACCATTCTTTAAACCACCGAAACGCGCATCGACCTAAGTTGTTTAGATCCTGCTGACCTAAGTTGTTTAGATCCTGCTGGTTGCAGTCACCTTTTATGGTCGTGGAGATTGTGTTATTCTTTATCTCCCGTTCCCTTGATCTATGTATTTGTGAATAGAGTATGAGTATGTATGAGTTTGAATGTCTGTATGAATGAAGAAATAAAAAGGTTTTTTCTTTGTTTACTCAGGGGTTAGTAAGTGAATTGTTTTGCATTTTATATTGTATGTTATTATTGCGAATTTGTATATGTCTATATTTACACTTTTATATTCAAGCAAATAAGAAAAAAGTATAAAAGACTTTGATATATTTAAAAAAATGAAATAAACAATGATGAAATCAAATAAACTTTTTTCAAATTGTGTTATTATTATGCTATAGTGTGTTAGCCCATGCTGAATTGATATCTAATTTGTGAAAGCAATATAGGTCACGAGGGAGCTTTTTCAGATAGTATTTTTCTCCTTCCCCTCTTCTCCCTGACCTTAAATTACTCCAACAGAAGGGGTCCCCAATTTTTGCATAGGCATTCACGGTTTTTTAACTGTGGGATTGTGATAGACACAAGCTGAGTGTCTCTTGATATTTTGCAGTCAATTGGACCTTCTTGGAATATCTCTTTATTGTTGCATCATTTATTTATTCACCTTACTGCGTGTCTTTGTTATTTATTTTCTTTCTTCATATTCTAGGTTTTGTGTATCTCTTCTTTATTGGATAAGTCACGGTTTTCTTCCTTATTATTTTAATTCTTAATTCACTTTTTTATTTGGTTTAACATTTTCATTTATGGAGGGCTTTAAAACCTTTGGATTCTCTGATGAAGACTTTTCTACATTGATAGGTCAGGCACCTTCAAGTGATAATCCATCTACATTACAATCAGGTGACAACAGCGAATGGAACAACCTGTTGAACCTCAGAAAAAAACTTAAGCGCATGGAATCACATGCGCACTTCATGCTCGAATACTTACGAGCAGGAGTTATACCCTCAGGGTTGAGGGTACGTAATGTCCCAGCGTTATTTGTTGAAATCCGCAAGTTCCTGGAGCGATGGTCACTTATTTCGAACCGTTGCTCCAGGGACTGGATGATTTTAATAATAGAAACAGCGAAGGAAGTCATGTTGGTTTTGAGCCAAGAAATAGCGGCACTTGAGGATAAATTGAATACGTCTACGGCTTTAGAAGAAGCAAAAGCAAGACTAGAGAAGATAAATATTGATATGAAGGACTTTGAGATATATTTGGTTAACAAAAAAACAGATAAATTGAAAAAGGACATTAGGTGGTACACTTCAGAGAAAGTGTATCCCTATCTCAATGTGTCCTATTATCAAGATTGGAATCAAGGTCCTAACCAACCGGGCAATATGAATAACTACAGAAGAAGAATTATCAATTTTTCAGATACAAACTCATCG
This sequence comes from Calotriton arnoldi, assembly GCA_963921515.1. NCBI lineage: Eukaryota > Metazoa > Chordata > Amphibia > Caudata > Salamandridae > Calotriton > Calotriton arnoldi. The sequence goes on from CAWUFW010002954.1 coordinate 829,686, forward strand.
GACTCGGATAATGACAATGCCCATGAGATGGGAGGAGCCCAGTATAATCCTAGACCTTATAGGGGTAGACAAATGGCACAACATTCTTTCCCTGGTCAGTCCCCTTTTTACCGAGAGGCCCATACAGAGGGAGAAACAAAAGATGGGCACAAGACAGGGGAGAACAACAGCAGATGGTCCCACAACATCAACAGCCATACCTGAAAACACGCAATCAACAGTATTGGCGGTAAGAGGTACCATTAGTGGGAATGATCCTCTGAATATGGATACCCTACCTATCTTTAATCTCTCCTCTACTAATCTTACAAATGAGGAACGTTCTGTTCTTAGTCGTGGCCTTTCATTCGTTCCTAGCATTCGCCTTGATTCCTTCAAGCTACATGAAGATTTGTTTGCTTTTTTCAGAAAGGTAAGACTTAAAAAGTTTTTCCTGAATAGACCTTTGGATCAGAATGTTGAAAATAAATCGCATTGTAAACCTCCTTCCCATTTTACCCCCACTTTGGATATGGTGGGCCCTGAGGTTAGCATTTTTGAGCAAAATGTCATCAAAGAAATTGCCCGTCTCACCAAATATCCCTCCACCAATCGTTGTAATTTATCGCAGACAGATAATGAGGCTCTTAAGAAGATTAAACATAATCAAGAATTGATTGTGAAGCCCTGCGACAAAGGAGGTGGTATAGTTGTCATGAATAAATCTGACTATGACAACAAGGTTATGGAGATGTTGGCAATTCCAGAACATTATAAAAAGTCTCATCCTAGAGAGTTAACCAAATTGAATACCACTATTCAGGCAGTGACTCAGAGAGCCCTAGATCTGGGTTTTATTTGTCAAGAGGAACACATGTTCCTAAACAAAACCTGCCCTATTATTCCAGCACTATATGGGGTCCCTAAAACTCACAAGAATGTGCTTGATCCACCACTGCGCCCTATCATTTCCACTATTGGCTCTAGCACTGAGCCGTTGTCAAAGTATGTTGACTCTTTTCTGTGCCCCTTGATTCAAAATTATGCCTCTTACATCCGTGATACGGGTGACATTATAAATAAAATTGAAGGCATGCTATAGACCCTTGTCGTGAAATTCTAGTAACGCTTGATATTGAGGCGTTGTACACCAACATCCCTCAGTGTCAAGCGTTACAGGCAGTGGCATCCCTGCTTCAGAGATCTCCAGGAGATAGACCTGATGGTTTTATCCTTGAATGTTTGGAGATAGTTCTCACTAACAATTTTTTCAACTTCAATGGGCTTATTTACCAGCAAATCAAGGGTACTAGCATGGGGGCTTCCTGTGCTCCTAGTATAGCGAATGCCTACATGGGTGAATGGGAGCTTAAAAATGTTTTTAATGAAGCAGCTCCCTTTTTCGATAATGTCAGCTCATGGAGACGATTTATTGACGACATTTTTTTATTTGGCATGGTGACATGGACACTTTGCATGAGTACATTTTGTGGCTCAATGCTAGTGACGGTAATCTCAAGTTCACTGCTAAATATAGTTCAAATCAGGTTGAATTCTTGGATGTTTTGATATCTGGATCTAATAATGTATTACAAGTCAGTCTCTTCAGGAAGCCTACAGCTAAAAATACAATTTTGCAATATCAGAGCTTCCACCCCACCTGTCAGAAAGATTCTATTCCCTTTGGGGAATTTTCACGGGTGCGACGCAATTGTACTAACATGGATGACTTTCATAAACATGGAGATACACTTAAATTACGTCTGCTGGCTAGGGGTTATCCTCATAGGCTAGTCAGACATGCATTCAAAAGGGCGAAGTACTACAATCGTGATGCCCTTTTACAGGGCACACAACGTCCATCTAATGATCAAGTGACATGTGTCATCAACCATTCCCAACTTAACTATAAGATCAAGAATATTATTTATAAAAACTGGAAGATTTTAAATACTGATGAGAATGAACTCCAACTTCCAGTACCGTTGGTGGCATACAGGAGAAACCCCAATTTGCGTGACATATTGGTACATACTAGACCTTTACCACATAATTCTTTGCGTCAGACTACTATCACTGGACTGCCTGTAGTTTTGGGTAACCATAAATGTGGATCGTGCCACGCGTGTGACACGGCCATTACTACGGATCTCTTTACTTATAAGGGCTATAACATTAAGTTAAGAGATCTTACCAATTGCAGGAGCCATAATATTGTCTACATACTGCTGTGTCCCTGTGATTTGGCATATATAGGAGAAACAGCACGTGAGTTTCGGACTAGATATAGTGAACATAAGTCCGCCATCCGCACACAGAAGATTACGGCTCCTTTAGTCCAACATTTTCTTGACAAACAACATTCAGAAAGGGATCTCAGGTGGTGTATTTTGGAAAAAGTCAAGCTACAGGCAGGGGCTCCTGCTGTGGTCACTCGTAGAAGAAGAGAAACATTTTGGATCTTCACTCTTAACTGTGTTAAACAGGGACTGAATGAAGAAATTGTCTGGAATGTTACTAGAACTTGATTACTCGGTCGCCTTTAGCATTTTTTTGGAGGACAGCGTATATACTCTATTTCATATCATGCCTGTCATATTCATGTTGTATTTGGTTCCGGAACACCAGTAGAGCCTGATATTGCCTATCGGGGTGTTTTATTGACTATATAAAATGCTCCAGCATATCTTGCCAATCTTGTATGCTTACTTAATAATTAGCACACTTAGCCAGTTGGCTGATATAGGGACTTATATACATTAGTCAAATTATGCCTCTTTTATACGCTTTGCTTAAAAGAAAATATCATACTCTCAGAGTGGTGCCTTTGTTTGTATTCTATTTGTGCCTTTCTTTGGCTTACAAGGAATACACTTTTCATCTACCTATACGAGAGACGTTATCTTTGACCATTCCAAGATGGCGCTGTCGTTTTTTTGTTTTTTTGTTCTTTGTTGTTCCTTTAGTCCTATTTCAGACTTCACTAGTCCTTGGGTCATTTGATTCAGTGTTTCGCGTCATTTAGACACACGGCCCCTATATAACCTGGCGAGCGTGTCCCGCCATTAACCACGTCGAATCATCACTTGGACGCCGTCATCATGATAGATGATTGAACGCGAGGCCATCCGTGTCGGTAAGTTCAGACCTCATGGATTCATTCGTTTGTGTCCTTATCACCTTAGAATGTCTCGGTATGTTTAGACTTCATAGATTCATACGTTTGTGCCCTTTTTGCCCTTATCATCTTAGAATGTCTCTAGAGTTTTGTAGAGAGAGGATGTGCCCTTATTAATGTTTTGCAGTGAGTGTTTTTGAAGTATTTTATATACTCTGTTTTACGATATACGGACTATAGCTCTGTAGGTTCAGTAAACTAGACCTTATGTGGTTTACGTATTTTTCCCTCAGAGCTTAGGTGGCACCGATTTTGATATATCTACCACAAACTGTGGAACATCATTGAAGACGTTGATTACAATACGATTATTAGAAGAAACATCCATTTGACCAGTGCGTGACTCTGAGACAATAGGTAGGTAGCGACACTACCTGTATATATACTTATTTGCAGTGCGGCCAAATATCGGCATGCTTTATAAATCATCCGGCCTTCCCTCTTTCTCGATAGGAGCATTTTACCCCATGAGAGAGAGTAAGCACGCAGAGTTGTTTAGGACGTTTTGCATACTTATATTCTAGGTAAGATATCATTGATCTTTTTGGTGTAGTCGTCTTGCTCTTTAAAGTGGCTTCTCATGCTTTTGATATTCTGTGCGTTATTCATTGTTATAGGACGTGGTCTCTCAAGTATATAAACGGTTGGCTACGGCATCAGTCACCGGTGGACCACATCATATTGGTATGTCCATATAGTTTACATCAAATTTTTACCTAAGAGTATATGACCGAGTATAGCCCTTGTTATGATACATCTTACCATCCTTGGTTAATAAGGTGGATAGGTCGATCTTTGGCTCGACCGATTTCATCTTATCTTATATATGATTTATTCTTACAGGATGTGTTTTTTTCAATCAACTCACTGTCACCTTTGATAATAGCGGTCGGCGGTTCATCTGTCAGCTAGACCGTTTTTGGACAATATCGGCAAAAGCTTTCATTATTTATTCATACTTTCCAACAAGTGGGTACCCATTTAATCCATAGAATATATGTTTGACACATACTGTCCTCTCTCTCATCTATCTGTCATGTGGTTTTCTTTGACCATGTTGACTGTTTATTTCCTTATTAGGTGATGGGTGTATTTAACAAGAAACTTCTCTGTATACTAATAAAAACCTATATTGTTATCTCTCCGACAGTGAGTATGGGTAGAGATATATCACTAACTTCTTTGGCACTTTTTCGGTGATTGGTGATTGGTAGTTAATGTGTTTAAAAATGAGCAACATATTGATTGTATGTTCTTTCAATAAGGTGTAGTTGATCCATTTTTGTTTCTTGTCATGGGTTCTAAATATAATGTGTTTATATTTTTTAGGTATCCCCTGGGCTCTTATATGTTTTGTTGTTATTCGGCTAAGGTCCTGAGGAAGGTGGTACTACCATTCTTTAAACCACCGAAACGCGCGTCGACCTAAGTTGTTTAGATCCTGCTGACCTAAGTTGTTTAGATCCTGCTGGTTGCAGTCACCTTTTATGGTCGTGGAGATTGTGTTATTCTTTATCTCCCGTTCCCTTGATCTATGTATTTGTGAATAGAGTATGAGTATGTATGAGTTTGAATGTCTGTATGAATGAAGAAATAAAAAGGTTTTTTCTTTGTTTACTCAGGGGTTAGTAAGTGAATTGTTTTGCATTTTATATTGTATGTTATTATTGCGAATTTTTATATGTCTATATTTACACTTTTATATTCAAGCAAATAAGAAAAAAAGTATAAAAGACTTTGATATATTTAAAAAAATGAAATAAACAATGATGAAATCAAATAAACTTTTTTCAAATTGTGTTATTATTATGCTATAGTGTGTTAGCCCATGCTGAAGTGATATCTAATTTGTGAAAGCAATATAGGTCACGAGGGAGCTTTTTCAGATAGTATTTTTCTCCTTCCCCTCTTCTCCCTGACCTTAAATTACTCCAACAGAGGGGGTCCCCAATTTTTGCTATGGGGTTCCTGTGCTCCAATAAACCTTCTGAAGTTACTTCATTGCTGTTGGTGTTTCCTTTGGATGGATGAGACTACTTCAAGGACGTTCCAGTACCCTGCGGCGCGAGTAGTCAGTCAGGGTAGTTTCGTCGCGCATTACTCGACGTTTAGTTTCGTCGTCTTTCCGGAATTCCAGTCTGAAGAGAGTAGTGTCTATCTCTGGAGTCAAGTCAGTAAGAGTTATTCATAGAATTTCCTGGAATACCTTGGGTGTGCTCCTGAGGGAGCAGTTTACTGGAGTCATTTGTCTGTCTCTGTTTAGCGCATGTCCGTTGTTTAGTTAAGTGATTTCCTGATTCACAGGGTAGTGTTTCGTTTAGAGCAGAGTCAGCACAGGTTAGTGCGTGCTAAAGAAATTCACAAGTGAGGTCTTGTCAAGAAGGTTCATGCAAGTTAAAGTGCAAGAGTAATAGCTCAGGTATTATTTGAGAGAAGGTTAACGCAAATGAAATAGGGTTAAGGTGAGTACAGAAATGGATTATTAAATTCCCTAAAGGCTAGGAGTATACTTACCAGATTCAACATAAGTGTACGCAGGAAGTCCCGCTTCTGTAAATGGAAGGTGAGAACCTAAAAACAAGAAGACAATAAATGAGTTAGTAAAAATCCTGTTAAGCAGCATAGTTGAAAGATTAACATTGTTCATATCGTCATACAGTTACAGCAAGCAGATTATACCAAAGAAAAGAAGAGAGGCATAGGTCACAATAGACTTGGGTAGGTACAGTTCCAAATGTACAGTGATAGTAAAAGCAAAAGTCTATGTTACAATATAATTAGAGTAATAATATAAGGTTGTTAACATCATTTCTTGCAGTTCCTCATCCATACTACACGACCTTGCTAGAAATAGAAGTAGCGAGAGAAGTGGAGAACTTGGAGGAGGAACCTGAGGAAAAGTGTGACTGTCTCTTCTCTGTCCCAACCCCTTTCCCCCATGTGGGTTCCTCAGTCACTCATTTAACACAAACAAATTGGTTGGCTGGGAAACTGTAGTGGGACATTAGGAACTGATGTTGTTCTGCTCCCGTGCATATTGTGGATAGAATCTTGACAATTGGTAAAAGTTATGCAAGATGCCCTAGTTCTGATCTGTTTATCAGAAAGAGTGGTAGAAAGGAAATAAGACAGACTAATTAAAAACATATGTTGAAGGCAATTTGCCTCTGGGGTCACCCCTGAGGTTATATAGTCTGACTTTTCAGGGAGTACTTCCCTGCAATTGAACGATTAGGACATGGATAGTATGATCCAGAAAGATCGTTGTTTTCCATTCCATTTGCCCATTAATTATTCTTCCCCTTGATTCCCATGGGCAATACTGATTTAAGTTGGTAGTTTTCTCCTGAGGCAAGAGATCTTCCAGGCAGCCCATCCAAGGTCACCGATCAAACCTCCTGGAGTAGAGTTCTTTGTCTGATCAGACTTCTGCCATGAGACAGTGGTCAGGTGGTGGCAGCTCAGGGAGCATATTCTGTCACTTCAAAAGCTTGGGCTACTGTTTCTCTGCTGGAAACTGCTACCCTGCACATCAAGTACGAGGGCCACGTGCATTTTTGCTTCGATCTTCCGAAGGTAGTGGAGCTCTTGAAGAAAAGGCAGCAAGTGAAATGATTGGCAGTTGCCATCGATCCCTCTTTCCGCCACTCCCTCCAGGACTTTCTCTAGGAATGAAATCACTTCAAGCATTTAGGGATAGATTATGGCCGTATGCTTGCTATGGAGCTTCTTCTTCTGGGCTTTCTTTTTCTTCTTCACAGTCTTCTTCTTTTTTTTTGCTTAGGATCCTTTGGGCTCCGGGCCTCTGATTTATCTTTTGATGCCTTTTAATATTTTGTGTAAGGTGAATTTTGGCGGGAGGCTTTGCTCTGGTAACTTCATGAAGTGCTGAATTTCTTCCTCAGCTGGGAGGTGGTGAGTGGGCCATGCTTCGGGCTTTGATTGGGGGGTGGGAGTCTCAGCGAGGTGGGGAGGGTGGGAGGGTCTTGTCTGTGGGGTGGGATCATGAAGGGGGCCTGGGTCTTTTCACTACAATGAGGAGTAAAAACTGGGGAGAAAAAGCAAAAAATGGAGGCCAGAAAGAGTTGTATGCCTAATAATGTGAACAGTTCATGGAGTGAGAATGTGTCTTTTTGCCTTTTTTGCAGGGTATGCTGGATGTTGGATAGAATACCATAATGGCTGATCCTGTGGGTAGTCATGACCAGCAGATGCACATCCTTTTGTGGAATGTAAATGGCATCAAGGCGCCCCACAAAAGTAAATTAATAAGAGAAGAGCTATACTAATTATGCCAACATATAGTCTGCCTGCAAGAGATCCACCTTTCTAATACCCAGATCACTTTTCTAGATGACGTGGGCTACTATGCCCTCAATATGACTTGCTTTATCTCTGCCCAGAGGGAAATAGCCTTATTAGCTCAGGACAAAGAGCTTGGGTGGCTGGACAGAGCATGGACCCGAATGGCCGATGGCTCATCGTGGTGATCATTAGGGGAACCGTCCAGTTTACATTATGCAACGTCTATGGCTCTAATACGAATGACCCTGTAGTTTTTGATGGACTTCTGTCTGAGTTACATCAATGGCCTGGACATCTGATATTGTGCGATGTATTTAATGTTACTTTCAGCCAGTGGCTTGATTCTTCTTGTCTGGGGGCACGATATACTACTCTTAGGGACATTACCCTTAGTGGAAAAAAGCGCTCAAGGGAAGCCTTGAAGCAAGTTATGGCCTTCTTATGCTCTTGTTGATGTTTGACGGCAATGTCTCCCTGGGGAGCCTGGGTTCACTTACTACTCGGTCTCCCACAATTCACTCTCTCAGATTGACATGTTTCTCGCAAGCTATGCTTTGCTACAATTTCTCAGCATATCCTTAAACTCAAGAGTCTGATCAAATTTCACTTTCTCTCTACTTCCACCTAGAGGGTTTTTCTCAATCCATGCAGCCTCGCCTCTGGACTTTTGATAGGAAACTTCTCTTTGATTTGGATTTTATTCATAATGTGGATAGGGAAATGAGGTTGGTCTTGGAGGAGTATATTGGCTCAGCTTATATTCTATATGTATGGGATGTTCTTAAAGCCTTCTGTAGAGGGCAAACTTTAACATTTTCCTCATATTGGCAGAAAGAGCAAGGTTAGTTTGAGGCCTGTATACGGTCTTACCTCACCTATATGGAACACCTTTTGGTATAGAGTGTGATTTCTCAGGATAGTGGGAGTTCCTATTTTCTTCTGATCAATTAGCAAACCCTCAAGCCTCCCTCATGGAAAGACTACTTGACAGCGCGATTAAGAAGGGCTGCGCTAAACAATTAATCATCTTTGAAAATAGTGAAGAAATGGGACAAATATTCTCCTTTAGACTTAATGATAGGTCTAGCACTTGCACCATCCAGGCAATCATTAATGAAAAGGGAGAGCAAGTGAGTGATCAGGAGTTTATCCGGGTGGAATTCTGCCGGGTCTATCAGAAGTTGTACATTGAGGAGAGGGCAACTTCCACAGACATGATAGATCATTTTATCCAGACATTTCATCATGGGAAACTGATTGATTCACAATGGTTCAGGTTGGAGGACCTAATCTCCTTATCTGAAGTTTAGGCTGCAGTCAGTCAGATATCAAGGATGAAATCCTCCGGCCCTGACCGAATTCCTCTGGAATTCTATGCTGCGTTCTCAAATGTATTAGTGCAGCCCCTGTGTGAACTCTTTAATTCCTTTGAGGCACCAGGACAGTTTCCTGGGTCTTGGGTGGAAACTAATACTGTTCACTTCCCTAAGAAAGGAAAAGACCTCTTGCTGTGATACTGTCCCATATCTCTGATAAATGCCAACTCTAAGATCTACACCCGGGTGCTGGTTGATAGACTTTCTCTGGTAATTTCTGATTTAGTAGATGAGAACCAGCACAGGTTCATACCAGGGCACGATACCACCATGCAGGTCAATACAGCAATTACTGCTTTGGAGGTCGGGTCAGCTTATGGGAGCCTGGTCAGAATGATAGTGCTTGATAGTGCTAGAGAAGGCATTTGACCGGGTGCCCTGGCCATTCCTCTGGGCAATAATGAGCGCATCAAGATTTGGCATGCGGTTCATTCCCCGGGGTCAGTTACTTTACCAAGGTCTTAAAGCAAGACTTCTTGGCTTGGGTAATTCCTCTGGCCCTATATCGATCAATAGGGGTACCTGGCAGGGATGCCCTCTTTAACTGCAGTTCTTTGCATTATATATAGACACCTATATTCAAGCCTTGAAGAGGGCTTGCGATATTCTTCCATTTCAAAATCATCGACTTGAGCTAAAAGTTCTAGCATATGCGGATGATCTTGCTATCTTGACTTCTGCTACGGCAGCCTCTCTATTGGCAATAAAAACAATAGCAAGTGAATTTGCAGCTGTCTCGGGGTATGGCCTCAACCTCAACAATAGAAAGTGAATTTGCAGCTGTCTCGGGGTATGACCTCAACCTCAACAAGATGCAAGTCTTAGCCAATATACCCCCGCGGGACAAGACATGTGCTGGGTGAGCTCTGTTACTTACTTGGGAGTAGAATTATCATTAAATATGGAAGAGATAATAGAGTATAATTTGGTCAAGCCTTAACGACGATTGCAGAGACCTTTAATAAGTGGAAAGGACTACATATTGGGCTAATCAGAAGTGTGTAATCTAATCATAAAAATCGTATTGACACAATATTTATTGACACAATATTTATATCTTTATAGGTGTATACCCCGTTACCTTAATAAAGATTTCTTCAGTCAGAATGAGGCCTCTTGGCAAAAATTCATTTGGAGGTATACAAAGCCCAGATCCAGCACACAGCTTTTTCAGATGCCTCAGGAGAAAAAAGGTATATTCTTATCAGATTTAGAAGTTTATTTTTTATAAACCATGGTTAGAATATTTGCCTTGGGGTGCAGCCATTGTCCCCATCACTGGTATTACTGACACAGTCTACTTTAAAAAGACTTTATGTCGGATGTTGAAGGTTTTTCACTCAATCTGGGTGTATCTGAGAAAGAGACTACCGGGCATTACTCTCTATGATGCATATACATATTTAGGCTTTAATCCTAATTTCCTTCGACAGGTTCATGAGAGCTTTCTGGAGTGCTGGGAGGCTGCCAGGGTTTTTACCCTTAGGGCATTTTTATGAGGGTGATACCATTCTCTTATACGAAAACATTGTCCCTTCCCCGTGCTGGATTCTTTCATTATTTATAGCTTCAACATATTCTTCTCGAGTTTGAAGACGAGAGATATATATAGTTCTTCGTACAGTCTGTTGGATTATTTGATGCAAGGCCCTCTCAAGAAGGACGTTAGCCTGGCCTATAAAAATGATTTTATCGTCTGAGGTGGGACGGCAGGCTGATGCTTTTCAACTTGGGGCAGATAAGTGGAATAGGCATCTTGGAGTGGAGGTAACTCTTGATGATGTGACGTACAACCGTGCTCACCCATAGTGTTCTAAATGTCTCAAGTGTTAAAGCCCATCAGTTAAAATTTATCAAAGATTTTTATTATGCTCCCTACTGTCTCTACATATTGAACCTTAAACAGGATGCTAAATGCTTCTGATGTTTGACTGATCAGGTGAAAGCTGTTCAAATGTTTACCACCTGTCCTTCTATTGTTTATTATTGGCAGATGGTCTTTGGAAAACGTACTGGGCTTGGTCACACCAACATGGTCAAGGACCCTAAATTAATCATACTAGGTCACTGATCATGTATCCTGGCTCATCTTGCAGTGATTTACTTTTTTGGAATTGCACTGGCACGATTACTTTTAGCCCTGCACTGGCTACTCGCTCAGGCTCCTAATCTTAGGCACTGGTGGCATGAATTATTGAATACTGGCCTTCTCAAATTCTTGTTAATAGATAATGATGATGGGAGAGCTAGGTTAAGGAAAATCTGGGACCCTTTGTGGGGACTTCTGATGGGTTCTGTGGCTGGTCATGACTATATATAATCATAGCGGCTTTCTCTTATTTCTTCCTTTGTGTGTGTCTTTGTTGGGGTGATGATTCTGATACACCTTGTGTATTATTGTAGGTCCCTGTGTTCTATCTCTGTGAATAATGTTTGTGTGGCGCTCTCTTTTTTTTTGTTTATTCATTTCGATTTGGTTTATCTGCTTTTGTTAATGATATCTGAGTGGTATAGTGTTCTCCGAATAAAATTTATAAAAAATAAAAATAAAAACTATTTGCCCTTTGGAGTGGAATGCTATTGCAATGTTTTAAAGCTTGTGGACATATATTTTGTTATATGGCATTTCACTCAATACCTGAGATTTTGGTGCCAACTGCTTCCTTTGACAAGCGCAGAGGGTAGAGAATTTGCTCTATGATCATCCTTGCTAAAGCCTTTTGCAAGATGGTGGGAGCCTTTTATGTCCCTGTGGCTCTGAACAGAAGGCCAGCAAACTAGGCCTTGGAGTCACTCTGGTCGTCCTGGGTTCAGGTGAAGATACAGGGCTCAAAAACAAGGCTGGCCTATGAGGGTTCAAGGCAGACTCCAGGCAGCAAAGCAGTCCTTCCAGGTGCAGCAAAGCAGTCTTGTGGAACACACAGCAAGCCACAGCAGCAGGAAGTCCTCTAAGGGTCATTCCGCAGGTCCAGAAAGTGAACTGCAGAGTGGGTCTGAGGGCCCTATTTTTATACCTGGTGCCTCCTTTGAATTTGGGAGATGTTTCTAGAGGTTTCTCTTTTAAGTGCTTGGAATTTCCTGACTCCCCAGCCCTGCTCTAAGTTGATTGCAGAGATAATGTGGAGGTGACAAGTCCTTTGTGTGAAAGCAGAGCACAGCCTAATGATTTGCAAGTGGGGCTGTGCTCAGCACCTCCACCATCCTGCCTGTGATGGCATATCCCTCTATCTTGTAGCTGTCTGGGAGGAATACACAAAGTCCTACTGCCAACTACACCCAGTCATGTTACCCATGAGAGGCCGCAGGTACCAAATGGCAAAAGGTAGGATAATGCCAACTTTCTAAAGGTGGCATTTTCAAAATTGTTATTTAAAATCCGACTTTACCATTAAAGAGGTTTTTAATTATAATTTCATAGATACCAAACATGAAATGCTTATCTGTCCTTAATCAAAAGTTAGCACTTATAAAATGTAATAAGTCAGCCCTATGGTATCCAATGGAATAGATTGGCCTCACTGTAGGGAAAAACAAATGTAGGAGTTTTTTATTGCCAGGACATGTAAAACATAAAAGTGCATGTCCAACCTTTTAATTTTAATGAACCTTCCTCTACATGCTACCTAGGGCCTTCTCTAGGGGTGGCCTATATGCAATAAAAGTGGAGTTTAGGGCTTGGCAACTCGAATTGGCAGCTCAAAGCTGCATTCAAGCTGAATTGGCAGACATGGGACATGTTTTAAGGGGATACTTAAGTAGGTGGCACAATATGTGTTGCAGGCCTGCTAGTAGCATTTAAATTACAGGCCCTGGGTATATGGTATGCCACTCTACAAGGGACAAATAAGTAAATGAATATGTCAATCAGGTGTAAACCATTGTAACTGTGTTTAGGGGAGTGAGCACAAGCACTTTACCACTGTTTAGCAGTGGTAAAGTGCAGAGAGTCCTAAGGCCAACAAAAATGAATTTCAGTTGAACAATGGAGGAAATAGGCAAACTGTTTGGGGTAACCCCCACCTTAATGTTGACATGTCTTATAAAAAAAATTCAGAGCTTGTTAGATTGCATTTAGAGGAAGAATCATTGTTCAAAACCTGGTCATTAGCCCATTCATAGATACCACTTTCAGCTCATGACTGTGTTCTTGGTAGTGGGTTGTTCAAGCTGCTCATCTCTCACGCTTAGCCAGAGAGATTTTCCATTAGCTGCATTCTGAGCTGAACATTAAGGATAGCATCAAAGATCTGAAGCCTCTGCTTTTCTTCATTGATTGAACAAACGTCCCGGAGTTTCTGGAAAAATATGTGGTCCAACTGTATAGACAGCCTTTTCCAATACATTGGTCTCTCTATATGAAGGAATCTGAGGATCACAAACCAAGATGTATTGGATTTTTCATATGGTGTCTCTTCCTATGTAAAGCATTATAGAGGAGGTAATTACCAAGAGGAAGATGTGTTGCAATGTATCTGTTCCCTGATTGATCATTGAAATGTTCTTCTCTTGATGCTAATTTTGTTAATGATTTTTGCTTCTAAAAGTTAGCATCATTCTTTTAGAATATACTCTTGGACTTCTGTCTCTTTTTTCCTTCCTGATGTGAGAAGATTTTTGGTGTCTTGCTGATCACTCCAGTGATATCTTCATCTCCAATAAAGAGATACAAGATTGCCAAGGGAGGTTTTTTATCATAACTGGGTTCATCTTAGCGAACAACTTGACACCTTTCTCTTATAATATTCTGAACAGGGTGGCACCTTGGCTGCAAGGAGATGTTGTCTGTTCTTTGGGCACCCAAGAAGGGTACTTAACAGATGTTGTCTTGACAATGCTGTTTAGAAGCATTATTGGTCATATTAGATTTGTATAATAATGATACACTATGCACAATACAATTCCTAAATGGCTGCCCAAATTGAGGTTTCCTGAACAACTGTAAGAAGTTGGCTTATTGGTTGAGGGGGTAGAAACCTCACTCAGGCAATAACCACAATACTTGCCAGGGTAAATCTCAAAAGTTACTAAATTAGTCGTGCTTAACCCTCTGGTAGCTAGTCACAAAAGCAGTCAGTCTTAACTTAGAGGCAAAGTGTTAAGTATTTATGCAGTGTATACAACACAAAATCCTGGGGTTTCCCAGGGGAGGCAACTAGAGGCTTCGGGATATTCAGGGTGAGCTGGCCTCTAACCGTAACATGTACACACAAAGAAGCTACCCTGAAGGGAAGTGACCAGGAATTTACAAGGTACTAGGTGGAGTACCAGGCATCTCAAAAAAAGTGAAGGACTGTTCTCACACACCACCAGGTGTCATGCTTCATCATTGGCAGTCCTTGCTCTCTAGAAACTGCGTTTGGTAGAGAGCGGGCCTACACCTGGAGACAGGGAGGCACTTCTAAAGTCTAAGTGGGGGCCCGTGCAAAAAAAGTGATTTAAAAACCAATGTAAAAGCCAAAATACATTTATTCGCTGAGCAATTACTTGGTATTAAAAGTAAGTGTGGGTATTGGGGGAATTAGTACCCCATCACCACCGTGCTTATAGTCGTCAACATGTTTCTGCAAAAGTGGCCCTTATCGCCTGTGGCATTCATCAGGACGGAAAAGACTATGGGCTCCTATCTTAGCAAGATTGGTCCGAAATTACCACTGTGTAGGGTGACCTATGTCATCCTCTAGTTGAGCGATGTTTCTTAAACCTGTAATGTAAAAGCGAGATTTCCATCAGAGTGATATCTGAACAATATCCGGTCACAACAGAATTATAGTATACATATCATGCATATGTAGTGATTATTGCATGTGTGTGTGAAACACATGTCACTGCAAACAGTACATTTTTTTTTTTAAAACCTTGTGAGACCATCTCACAATCTTACCCCAAATGAGGTTCCTAAATGCCCCATGGGAAGAGAGTATAAGAGACCCCTGTAGTCACACTGTGAAAGAAATTGGATTTGAAAATTTGGGAGGTAAACAAACGCAATTTGCACGCCTTTTGGAAGCCAATGTGGTACATAAATGAGAAAAGGGCTAATTCACACCACTAGTCACACTCTTACTGCCTCAAGGTGCATCTCTCACCATCTGCCTAAACGTGTTCACTCCTCTTTCCCGATGTTTAATGGAGAGGGGCAAGAGCGTAACCTTATGTAGGCCGTTGTGATTGATTTAATTGGCTTAATTGGCTATACGTGTGCTATATTGCTTGCTTAGCTAGTTTCCGGTGTCGGGGCTATGGCCTGGATGCTGCGTCTAGCAAAGCCGTTTGGATTGCCTGATGTTAGCGTATCGTGGGGCCATCAGCTGCGTGCCATGATTGAAGCCGCAGCATGTGTGCAAACCCCTGTGTTCCGATCGAGACTGCCTGGGCCTCGCATCAGCTGCTTCCTGTTATTGAAGCTGAGTCGCAGCACATGTGCAAACCCTGGTGTCCCGATCGGGACTGCCTGGGCTTCGCATCACTGTGCTGCGCGTATGCGCTTGCCCCGGGAAGATTCTACCCGGCGTCACGAGTGACGTGACGCATGGGTGTGGTTGCAGATGTTGGGAGCTGGTGTGAGAAATGGCTTTTTGCTATACGGGTTACTGGGCCATGTAGCCATGATATAGTATCACGATTGTAAAATTAAAACATATCTTGTTGTGGGAGAGTGGAAATTATCTCAAAGGGTTGGTGTTAAAGGCTGCGATCTAAATAAAGCCTATGGATAAAATTGTTGAGGGTTTCATGTATGCAGGGGACAAAAGGGGTGAAATCCCTCATTTTTGTTCATTGTCAATTAACCTAATCCCTCATACCAGCTATGAGTGATGTAAGGATGTGAACGGAAAATAAATTAACAGGTGTTACCCCACATTTTAGAAACGGATGGAAATAAAGAAATGGCTTGATTCTGGTTATATTCAACTTCTTTTGTTGTCCTTGTGTAGTTGCATGCTACACAGTTACCACACGGGTAGTGTCCCACTGGTCGCTGGTTATCCAATAAGGTTGTCTGGGTTTGGGTCTGTAGGGTTGGTGTTTTTACGTGTACCATATCGCTGCTGCTACCGCTGCTACTGGTGGTGAGAGCCAGCCACAGGAGCAATAGTGGAATCCATTATCCAGGCTCCCCCCGCCACCGACAAGCTACTCTGCGCCCGGAGGCGCTTTAAATTTGAGGGAGGCGTCCCGCTGCGCGGGACATATCGCTGTTGCTACCGCTGCTACCGGGGGTGAGAGCCAGCCATAGCGGACTCCATTTCCCAGGCTCCCCCCGCTACCGACACGCTACTCTGCGCCCAGAGGCTCTTTAAATTTGAAGGAGGCATCCTGCTGCGCTGGACATATCGGTGCTGCTACCGCTGTATCGGGGGTGAGAGCCAGCCACAGGAACCATAGCGGACTCCATTTCCCATGCTCCCCCCGCTAACGACACGCTACTCTGCGCCCAGAGGTGCTTTAAATTTGAGGGAGGCGTCCCGCTACGCGGGACATATCGCTGCTGCTACCGCTGCTACCGGGGGTGAGAGCCAGCCACAGGAGCCATAGCGGACTCCATTTCCCAGGCTCCCCCCGCTATCGACACGCTACTCTGCGCCTGGAGGTGATTTAAATTTGAAGGAGGCGTCCCGCTGCGTGGGACGCGCGCAGGCCGCGCCTGGGCGAAGCCCGGGCCAATGGCGGGCCCATCCACGCCTGAAGGAGGCTGGGCTCGGCCCCCCCCCTAAAGTTTGGCTGAAAACAAGGGCTATAAGATGGTGAAAAAGAATGCTGAAAGCACAGGGAGGAGGAAATCACCGCACATGTTGACGGAAGAGGTAAACCTCACTTGTTTGGACACTTTTCTAGCTAAGGCCTCGTCTGCAATTGCCCTAGAAATTGATCGGGACGAGAGGAGACTATCACTGGGGGGAGACATTGTTGCAATCAAAGATATGCCATCTGGTCTAATCGGTGAAGTTCAGACGCCTAATTCCCCGGGGTCAACTTTGGGCGTAATAACCACCTCTATTCCCCCTAGCTTGACTCCTTTACCAGAGACACTAATTCCACCGGATGCGGTACTAGTGCAAAAAAGAAAAAGGGGCCCTATTAGAAACCCTGCCATAAACAATCCTAAGAGATTGAGGAGATGCGAAATCGCTTCAGAAAGTGTATTAGGAGAATCCAGGGAAAAAACACAAAAACAAGCGACAGCTGTTCCACCTAAGGCTTTGAATATGGAAGACTTTGTAGATAAATTTAAAGAGCTTATAGCTCCCATAATTCTGCGTTTGGAGTCTATCGAAAAAGCAATAAAGGAGATAGCTCCACCAAGAATTATGCAATCCTGTGAAGGTGGGACTAGGGAGATCTCACAAGGGCAGCTGAATAATTCAGCCGAAGGTGCGCGTAGCGTTAAGTCAACCACTAGTACAATTTCCAAGTTAGTGGTACAGCAAACCCATTGTGGGACTTCAGTATCCCGGTTCCCATCTCAGTGTAATGTTGTCTGCCCCCCCCATACCATCTGTGGTTCAAGATCCAGGATTAGTGCCAGTGTCTCATCCCCATTTGGACAGAAGAGGTTTGGAACAGGAGTCCTCAGCCACAAGGTTGGAGAGGAGCCCTAAACGCTCACAAAGTCTGGTGGAGGGTCAGAGGCTAGATCTCCCCCAGCAATATCCCCCTCCGTAGTTATCTTAGTAAATACTCCAACTTTAAGAAATGACCAAGTAGAAACTACAATTCAATTAATTCACAAAGCCCGTCACTGGATTAATAAAACTACGAATGGACGGGCAGAGGATCTCTGTAACATCTTAATGGCCTATAGAGTCTCCTTTGCTGGGGTGGCAAACTAAATCTATTCCTGGGGAATGTGTGGTTGTAACCCTGAAATCTCCAGTTATGGCTGAAAAGCTACTACAATTATTACCTTACAGCCTTTCAGCAACAACTCAAATATTTGCACTACCCCTCGGTTTCTTTTATAAACCACTGTCGCATCAACAAGGAACAGATGGCAACAGGGCCCAAGAGTTTCCTTTCTTCAGAGCAAAGACTCAATTACACATACAGCATAGAGGAAAGACTATCCCTCCTCTACCAACTGGAAATCGTTTTTCTACATTAACGGACTTGGATGCCTGTGATTGACTGTGTTCCAGGGTAGAACCCCAGAATGTTGTACCATGTGACCCTCTGACGAGTCAGGCAGTCGAAGTCCTCCCTGTAAAGGATATGGATACTTTAAAAGTCATCTCATGGAACATTGCAGGTCTGGGACAGAAATTGTTGGACCATGATTGGTTAAAATATATTTCCTCTTTTGACCTAGTATGTCTGCAAGAGACTTGGGCAGTGGGTCCCGTTAATATAGATGGTTATAGGTCATATTGCACCCCTGCAATTGCCTCACCGGCCAGTAGGGCAAAAGGTGGGATTGTGACATTATCAAAGAACACCCTGCGATTTGAGGTTTTAACCTTTTTTAATGAATGTCAATATCTTAATATTTTACTTCTTAAAGGTCCGGAAGGCAACACCATATTACTGATTAATTTTTATAATAACTTATTTGGGGGTGAAATGTATAAAGTTGCTGCTATAGTGGAGGAAAATATGAATAGTATAATTGGTACATGTAACAAAGATCCAACAGTATTGTGGGTGGGTGATTTTAATGTGCATCCCTGCCCTCTGCTATCAACCTCTACATGTGGCTTAACACTTAACAGATGAGGAAGGAGGTGGGAATGTACACTTTTACCACAACCAATATGGCAATGCCCTAAACAAACTTACTATTATGAACCCCCGGTCGGAATCCACTGGCTTCCTGTGTGACACCTTTCGTTCTACCCTACACAGTACAGCAATCGATTTTATAATAGCCTCAGCTACATTGGCAGGAGTTCTCAGCAACAGAAACGTTGAATTCCTGGGTTTTAGTGATCATGCAGCCCTAACCTGGAATATGAAATGGCGAGGTATTCATGGTTCCAACTTTTCACATATAAAGCCTGTTATAGCGAAGAAGAATGGGATAACCCTTAAGTGGGCGGGTATTGACAAGACTGTTCTTATTCCCCAGGTTGTATCTAGCAGAATGAAGGAAATAGTAATATGTTTAGATCCAAATCAGGACCCACAGCCTACTATGGAGGCCTTTGAAGCTATTCTGCTAGAGGTGAAAAGGAATCTCTCGAAGAGTGGCGGGTCACACAAAACCATTGGACCAAAATGGTTTGATCACAATTGCACTAAAGCACTTTCCCACCTACATCGATCCCTTAAGTGTGTCCCAAGAAATCCCGTCTTAGTGAAACAGGCCCGGCTGAGTTATTCCATGGCCAGAAAGAATAGACTAAAGATATTGAAAGAAGAGGCTTGGGAAAAATTACTGAAAGCTACAGTTACAAATAATACGAGGGACTTCTGGTCAACAATCAATGCGCCATTTTTAAAATCTAATTCCGACCCCAACTTGGACACACATGTAGATGAGGACTCATGGGTGGAGCACTTTAGCAAAATGTTTAATGGATTTAGAGTGGGTCCTGAAGGGACACTAGAAGAGCCTATCTCACCATCTAATATCGCCCTTACTTTTAATAATACGGAGATAGGGGCAGCTTTGGATCAATGCTCCAGCAATAAGGCACCGGGTATAGGCGGTACCCCTATAGATTTTTTCACAGATTTCCCTGATCTTTGGGGACCTCTGCTTACTAACACATTTAATGCCATAGCCAAGGAGGGACCCCTGGCCTCTTGGCATAAAGCAGTTTTAATTCCAATCTACAAAAAAGGGGATAAACTTGATCTCAGAAACTATAGGCCAATCTCCCTCCTTGACAGCACGGCCAAACTCATGGGAAGAGTCCTATTAAATAGATTGGAGGCATGGGCTGTGGAAAATAATACCATGATCCCGGCACAATATGGGTTTAGAAAAGGTAGAGGTACCCAAGATCAGTGTTTGAACCTGAGTCTGCTTATAGCGAAGTACACCCATGCTAAGCAAGGCAATCTTTGCCTGGCCTTCATGGACCTTAGCGCAGCCTTTGACTGTGTATCCCATTCACATCTATGGAGGATCATGATGGAAATGGGGGTAGACCAGGAAATAATCACCTTCATAAGACAGCTTTATGCGAGGAGCGAAGCATGTGTAAGGTATGGCAAACAGGGTGAGTGCACCAGATGGTTCCCAGTCACTAGAGGCGTTCGCCAAAGGTGCGTTCTTGCACCTTTTTTGTTTTCACTTTACACTAATGGGGTGGAGTCTCGATTGCTTGTTTCGGCCATAGATGTTCCTAGAACAAATAAGATGCGCATTCCAATTTTATTGTATGCAGATGATGCAGTTTTAATTGGCGCGCACGGGGAGGTCCCTCCAGAAACTGTTGAATAATTATGTAGAATTTATGAAAAGTCTGGATCTCCATACAAATGAATCGAAGTCATTTGTCTTAATTGCAGGGAAAAAGCAGAACTCCCCCCCCCACATTTTTTTTATCTCAGAGCGTAAAGTGGTACAGACAGACTTATTTTCCTTATTAGGGTTGACCTTTGACCATCACGCATCTTGGCTGAATATGGTGGCAAACCGTGGGATTATGCTTGAAAAAAGTACAAATGCAATTTGTTCCTTTTCGAAAAAATTGGGAACAAAAAATTCAGCTATTGTAAGGAAGGTCTATGGGGCCAAATCTAGTGCAGTAGCTGCTTACGGTGCTAGAGTATGTGGCCACGTTAATGTAAAGGGGATACAAATAATAGAGGATAGATTCTGGAAATCTATGATGAGTCTTCCTATTAGCTGTTCCAATTTTAAATTACATCAAGAGCTAAATATTCCCTATATAACTGATCAGATCAAGATAGCCCCAATTCTTCTCTGGCACTCAGTATGGTCCAGAGATACTGTGGCCATCACGCCAGAAATTATAACTGATTGTCTAGCCCTAGAGCACGCAGAGAATATTCAGTGGTTAAAGTATGTGAAAAGTACCTTACATACTCTAGATTTTGGGAGTCTGTTTGAATCACCGGGGAATTGTGTATCGGTCTCAAAAAAAGTGTTAAAAACCCGTTTTTTAGCCTCTGCCAATGATGCGAGAATGAATGAACTCCATAATAAACCGACAATAAGGGAATACCTGGAGGGCCCACTGCAGGTTGAAGGGATAACCTCCTATCCGGAGTTTGTTACAAGCCCGCGGCACAGATTTGTTCTGTTAAGATTTCGCCTTAATTATATTTCGTGTATGTTGGGTCACCCTAATGGTATTTATTCTAGTAATGATCTTCCTTGTTGCCCATGTGATGATTTCTCGCGTCAAACTGATTTGCACATTTTCTTCTTTTGTAAATTTTACTGTAATCATCGAAAAATGTTCTTAATTCCTCTTTTACGTAGGTTTGATTTTAGACAATGTCGTACTGCCTTATATTTTTTACGAATGTTGCCTGATCATCTAACCTATTTTTGTGTCGCTTCCTTTTTATGTGCTTCTTTGAGAGCTAGGAAAATGGTAATTTGCTAATATGAATTGTTTGGTTTTAGAATTTTTTAACTGTGATGTATGTGTAACTTTTATGATTAATATTGTATTAATCGAATAAAGTACATTCTGAGTCTGAGTGTACCAGTTCGACTCGTAGACTTGTATTCCTCTTAAATGCAAAAAGTGGTTGAGGCCAATGTTTTTGTGTCCCAGTCAGAATATGCCAATTTTTCCGTACAATACTCTGAACTTTGTTTGATATCGGAGTGTACGTAGTGACGCACACTAGTCTATCATTGTTCTTCTTCTCTTGGTTCTCGAGCAATGCCTCTCGGACATTGTTCCTTGCTCTCTTCCTTGCTTTTGTATCAGTTTCCTGGGATAGTGGTGAGTAACTAGTTTGTTTTCCACTGTTTCTGCTTGTGTATCAAATGTTTCAAGGAAAGAACAATTTCTTCTAATCCGTCAAAACTGGTGCTAAAGCTGCCCACATAGCCACAATCCAAAACTTGGGATTTAGAAACTTTTGGCTAAAACGGCTCTGAGAACCGAGAGGAGAAGGGGAACAACATGCTTGTCTATCCAACTAAGGGACTAAGTCCACTCCTGCACCTGGCTCATGCACAAAATAAAATGGCAGCATAAGCAGAGCAGAACTCTCCCATTTGCTCTGCCTTACACCACCCACCTACAGCATGGTCCTGCAAACAGTTCCCACATGCCATTACAAATTGCTCTAGTAATATTGTACCTACATAAACACTGTTGGGAGCAGTGCTCAAGTCTAACCTTTTTTCTGCCTAAAACCTCTTAAGGAACATCGGTCTGCCTTTTCAAGTCTAGATCTGGAAATATTTCCTATAAGATTCCATAGGGCTCTGCCTTATGGTCCTTTATCTCTGTTCAAAAATGATGTTGTGTTACTAGCCAAGCTGAACGATGTGTTCTACGTGAATGCAGATGACACATAGATCCTCTTATGGCTTGATGGCCTGAGAGGCTAATGTCTCCTTTCAGAACTTCATGAGTGAAGCGTCATGGGTGGGGGATCGAATTTCTCATACTAAATACTAAATTCAAAACACAGGTTCCGAAATATGTCGATCCTTAGGCCAATGATCTCTGTTTTCTGACACTATGGCTGGATGACCTGGGCTTTTGTCCTTATGTCAATACCATAAAACCATTAGTTTTAAATTTGACACCAGTTCATCGGCCAATATCAGGAAAATCACATCAGCACTTATCATTCTAACAAAACATGTTATGATACACATGCACTATTGGAGAACGGTAAAACGTCTGTTGCAGCCATATTCAGCTGAAAATTAGATTATGTTAGAACTGTTTATTTGGATACTCCCCAGTGTACAATAATATCCATAACGGTATTTAAATGCTACTGTCAGAGTTGTAATTTTGTGTATAACTTTTCCAATGCCATGCCTCTTTATAAGGCTTTACACCGGCTTTTTGTGAAGGCAGGATCTGCTTCAAAGTATTATGGAGGTCATTGGGAAGAAGGCAGCTTAGACAGTGGCGTAACGAAACTTGAGGGGGCCCCCCTGCAAACTACATGGAGGGGGCCCCCCCTCCCATTCTCCGCGCCAGACAATAGCAATCTTGAGGCATTGCATTGCTTCATACACACTTTGACCCCAATTCCATCAGTCTCTCTCTCTCTCTCTCTGTCAGTCAGTCTCTCTCAGTCAGTCTCTCAGTCAGTCTCTCTGTCAGTGTCTGTGTCAGTGTCTCTGTCAGTGTCTCTGTCTCTGTCATTCAGTCTCTCTCAGTCAGTCAGTCTCTGTCAGTTTCTCTCTCAGTCAGTTTCTCTCTGTCAGTCTCTCTCAGTCAGTCAGTCTCTCTGTTAGTCAGTCAGTCTCTCTCTTTCTGTCAGTCTCTCTCAGACACTCTGTCAGTCAGTATCTCTCTCTCTGAGTCAGTCTCTCTCTCTCAGTCAGTCTCTCTCTCTCAGTCAGTCTCTCTCTCTGTCAGTATTTCTCTCTGTCAGTCAGTCTCGCTCTGTCAGTTTCTCTCTCTCTCTTTCTCAGTCAGTCTCTCTCTGTCAGTCAGTCTCTCTCTCTCTGTCAGTCTCTCAGTCAGTCAGTCTCTTTCTCTCTCTGCCAGTCAGTCTCTCTCTCAGTCAGTCTCTCTCTCTCTCTGTCAGTCTCTCTCAATCAGTCAGTCTCTCTGTCAGTCTCTTTCTCTGTCTTTCTCTGTCAGTCTCTCTCTCTCTCAGTCTCTCTCTGTCAGTCAGTCTCTCTCTGTCAGTCAGTCTCTCTCTCTGTCAGTCAGTCTCTCTGTCAGTCAGTCAGTCTCTCTCTGTCAGTCAGTCTCTGTCAGTCAGTCTCTGTCAGTCAGTCTCTGTCAGTCAGTCTCTCTCTGTCAGTCTCTCTCTCTGTCAGTCAGTCTCTCTCTCTGTCAGTCAGTCTCTCTCTCAGTCAGTCTCTCTCTCAGTCAGTCAGTCTCTCTCTCTGTCAGTCAGTCTCTCTCTCTCTCTGTCAGTCTCTCAGTCTCTCTCGCAGTCAATCAGTCTCTCTCTCTGTCAGTCTCTCTCTCTCAGTCAGTCTCTCTCTCTGTCAGTCAGTCTCTCTCTCAGTCAGTCTCTCTCTCAGTCAGTCTCTCTCTCAGTCAGTCTCTCTCTCTGTCAGTCAGTCTCTCTCTCTGTCAGTCAGTCTTTCTCTACCTCAGTCAGTCAGTCTCTCTCTCAATCTGTCTTTCTCTCTCTCTGTCAGTCTCTATCTCTGTCAGTCTCTCTCTGTCAGTCTCTCTCTGTCAGACTCTCTCTGTCAGTCAGTCTCTCTGTCAGTCAGTCTCTCTCTGTCAGTCAGTCTCTCTCTCTACCTCAGTCAGTCAGTCTCTCTCTGTCAGTCAGTCTCTCTCTGTCAGTCAGTCTCTCTCTCAGTCAGTCTCTCTCTCTCTCAGTCTCTCTCTCTCAGTCTCTCAGTCAGTCAGTCAGTCTCTCTCGCAGTCAATCAGTCTCTCTCTAAGTCTCTCTCTCTGTCAGTCTCTCTCTCTGTCAGTCTCTCTCTCTCAGTCTCTCAGTCAGTCAGTCAGTCTCTCTCGCAGTCAATCAGTCTCTCTCTAAGTCTCTCTCTCTGTCAGTCTCTCTCTCTGTCAGTCTCTCTCTCTGTCAGTCAGTCTCTCTCTACCTCAGTCAGTCAGCCAGTCTCTCAATCTGTCTCTCTCAGTTAGTCAGTCTCTCAGTCAGTCAGTCTCTCTCTCAGTCAGTCAGTATCTCAGTCGCTCAGTCAGTCTCTCTTTCTACTCTCTCTCCACTCGCTCTCTCCTCTCTCTCTCCACTGTCTCTCCACTCTCTCTACTCTCTCCACTCTCTCTCTGTCTCCACTCTCTTTCTCTCTCCACTCTCTCTCTCTATGCTCTCTCTCTCCACTCTCTCTCTCTCTCCACTCTCTTTATTCGCTCTCTCTCTACTCTCTCCACTGTCTCTCTCCACTGTCTCTCTCTCTCCACTCTCTCCACTTTCTTTCTCTCTCTCCACTCTCTTTCTCTCTCCACTCTCTTTACGCTCTCTCTCTCTCTCCACTCTCTCTCCACTCTCTCTCTCCACTCTCTCTCTCCCTCCACTCTCTCTCACTATGCTCTCTCCACTCTCTCTCTCTCCACTCTTTCTCTCTCCACGGTCTCCCTCTCCACTCTCTCTCTCTCTCTCTCTAAAAGCTCTCTCTCTCTACGCTCTCTCTCTCTCAAAGCTCTCTGTCTCCACGCTCTCCCTCTCTCTCTCTCCACTCTCTCTCTCTCCACTCTCTCTCTACTGTCTCTCTCTCTCCAGTCTCTCTCTCTCTCTCTCTCTCCAGTCTCTCTCTCCCTCCACTCTCTCCACTCTCTATCTCTCCTCCCCACTCTCTCTCCCTCTCTCCTCTCTCTCTCCACTCTCTTTCTCTCTCCACTCTCTTTCTCTCTCCACTCTCTTTCTCTCTCCACTCTCTCTCTCTCCGCTCTCTCTCCCTCCGCTCTCTCTCTCCACTGTCTCTCTCTCTACTGTCTCTCTCTCTACTCTCTGTCTCTCTCCACTGTCTCTCTCCACTGTCTCTCTCCACTGTCTCTCTCTACGCTCTCTCTCTACGCTCTCTCTCTCTCTCCACTGTCTCTCTCTCTCCACTGTCTCTCTCTACGCTCTCTCTCTCTACGCTCTCTCTCCACTCTCTCTCCACTCTCTCTCTCTCCGCTCTCTCTCCGCTCTCTCTCTCTACGCTCTCTCTCTCTACGCTCTCTCTCTCTCCGCTCTCTCTCTCTACGCTCTCTCTCTCTACGCTCTCTCTCTCCACTCTCTCTCCACTGTCTCTCTCTCTCCACTGTCTCTCTCTCCACTGTCTCTCTGTAGCTCTCTACTCTCTCTCTCTCCACTCTCTCCACTGTCTCTCTCTCTCCACTCTCTCTCTACGCTCTCTCTCTCCACTCTCTCTCTACGCTCTCTCTCTCTCCACTCTCTCTCCACTGTCTCTCTCCACTCTCTCTCTCTCTACTCTCTCTCTCCACTCTCTCTCTACGCTCTCTCTCCACGCTCTCTCTCCACGCTCTCTCTCTCCACACTCTCTCTCTCTCTCTCTCCACTGTCTCTCTCTCTCCACTGTCTCTCTCTACTCTCTCTCTCTCTCTCCACTCTCTCTCCACTCTCTCTCTCCACTCTCTCTCTCCGCTCTCTCTCTACGCTCTCTCTCTCTCCACTCTCTCCACTGTCTCTCTCCACTGTCTCTCTCTCTCCACTCTCTCTCTACGCTCGCTCTCTCTCCACTCTCTCCACTGTCTCTCTCCACTGTCTGTCTCTCTCCACTGTCTCTCTCTCTCCACTGTCTCTCTCTCCACTGTCTCTCTCTATGCTCTCTCTCTACTCTCTCTCTCCACTCTCTCTACGCTCTCTCTCTCCACTCTCTCTCTCTCTCCACTCTCTCTCTACGCTCTCTCTCCACGCTCTCCCTCTCCACTGTCTCTGCCTCTCCACTGTCTTTCCCTCTCCACTGTCTCTCTCCACTCTCTCTCTCTCTACGCTCTCTCCACTCTCTCTCTCTACGCTCTCTCTCTCCACTGTCTCTCTCTACGCTCTCTCTCTACTCTCTCTCTCCACTGTCTCTCTCCACTGTCTCTCCACTGTCTCTCTCTCTCCACTCTCTCTCTCTCCCCACTCTCTCTCTCTCCACTCTCTCTCCACTGTCTCTCTCTCCCCACTCTCTCTCTCCACTCTCTCTCTCTCTACGCTCTCTCTCCACTGTCTCTCTCCACTGTCTCTCTCTCTCCACTCTCTCTCTACGCTCTCCCTCTACGCTCTCTCTCTCTCCACTGTCTCTCTCTCCACTCTCTCTCTACGCTCTCTCTCTCCACTGTCTCTCTCTCCACTGTCTCTCTCTCTCCACTGTCTCTCTCTCTCCACTGTCTCTCTCTACGCTCTCTCTCTACTCTCTCTCTCTCTCTCTCTCCACTCTCTCCACTGTCTCTCTCTCTCCACTGTCTCTCTCTCCACTGTCTCTCCACTGTCTCTCTCTCCACTCTCTCTCTCTCCACTCTCTCTCCACTCTCTCTCTCTACGCTCTCTCTCTCTCTCTCTCTCTACGCTCTCTCTCTCTCTCTACGCTCTCTCTCTACGCTCTCTCTCTACGCTCTCTCTCTACTCTCTCTCTCTCCACTCTCTCTCTCTCTCTCTACTCTCTCTCTACGCTGGATACCTGGACTGCACACCTTGATTATATGTTTTTCATCTTAATATACAACAACAACAAAACAATGAGTTGTTAGCAAAACTGGAGAAACTTCGTTATTCCCCACAAAAATAGATTGGGTTGGCAGGCACCCTTCTCACCTGCTCCTGTCCACTCTTACCTCTTTGCTGCTGGCCCGCACCACCCCTGCCCAGAGCAGCAGCAGGAGGACGGTCCTTTGGCGGGACATCTCTGACAGGCAGGCAGGGTCCGGCCCTGCAGTAGGCAAAGGATGAATGCACAGCCTTGCATGTCCCAGTGTCCCCAGCGACCCTGAGATTCACAATGCTCTCTCTGGGGGCCCCCACCCTTTTTCCGGCCTGGCGCGCTCTGACTGAAGAGAAACAATGTAACTTGTTACATTGTTTCTCTTCAGTCCTAGGTCAGCAGCGCGAGGAGCTCAGAGCAGGCTGCAGACTGCTGCAGCTGTTTTAGAGCAAGAGACAAACAGCTCTCTACCGATGAGCTGAGGGGGCCCCCTTCATGTACTGAAGACTGGGGGCCCCCCCGCACCGCGGGGGCTGCGGGGGTGTTTGTTACGCCCCTGAGCTTAGAACTTCCGTTTTTATCAGCAAATGTCCCACCTTACCCACCTTGTGGTTCCCTACCACCGAGTAAGTGTGTAGAGTTCAAAAGCCAGCAGCATCAGTGCTAAATTAATGGGTGTGACCACGCAAAAAGAAGCACTTTCTCATCGACTTCATTATGAGCGATAGTTGAAATACATTTTCAAATGAAACATTGTGTGATGGTGTGTTCTTATTTCTGGCTGCATCTGTGGTGCTTGGGGAAATACAAATATGTTTTTAGGCTATGGTAATGCAATATCTCTCGGTTTGCAGCAAGTTATCTGTTAAAAGAAATGAATCTTGAAGCCAATTCTCTGTTCCGCTCGTCATTTCAGAATAGTATTCTGTAATAGAGTCAAGCAGCTCCGTTATATGGATTTCTAGATTACTGACAAAAATGACAGCTTTGCATTCAGGCGTTCCCATTTTCTCAGCAATAATGCCATATTGAGGCAATTTTACATCTTCTTCTTATGCTCTCTTCCTACACTATATACTATGGCCTTACTGGAAAGTTAAATATACCAATTGGGAGTTGGCCAATTCTTCTTGTTCAGGGGTCAAAGAGCATGACCATGAAAAATAAGTATTTTCTCACAAACATCAGTATGAACATGTGCATGTATGTAATAGGTCAGGGGTCTACAACCTTTTTTGTAACTAGAACTACTTATGTTCATTGAAAATCATTGTGAGCTGCTAATATTACTAGTGTTGTAAAAGTAATCACGTTAGACGAGATTATATTAGTATCCACCTTATGCACGATCATCAACAGCGACCACCTCACTGCATCAGACAGAGTTGCCCCTGTTAATGATAACAAGTCTTTGTCAATTTGGAATGCTTTTACATAGGCAATACAAAACAGCCATAGCTACAATGCTTGTGGCACTAAGATAATAATATTAGTAATAAGTCTCCATAATGCCACATGATTTATCACTCAAATATCAGATTTAAAAATATTTTGGAAATGTAACCAATTTTCATTTTTGGCATAAAGACATTCATTCAGTGAAGCAAAAGCTTTTCATTTTGTAAGCTGGGATGCACAACGAGAGCTAGTCATAGGTAGATCGATACCTACCAGTAGCTCACGAGCTACCCGGAAAAGCCTGCACTAGTTAAATTAAATTTTCAAGCTAAATATATTGGTGTGATATCATGAATTTCTTGTCCAGGATCAGTCACTGTTGCTTAGGAGGGGTGCATATATAGGATTGAACTATGGGAATGCAATGTCTGTTGGGTGTGCAGCGAGTTGTCTGCTGGAAGAAATGCAACTTGGGGTCAAATCTCTGTTCCACTTGTCATTTTAGAAGAGTATTCTGTACACAAATCGGAACATTTTAATGGGAAGGTTGGTGCTGCATCTCAACGATTAACTTTTCAATGTTTGGTTTTATTTTGTGGTATGAGGCTCCTGCCAGGGCCGGACTGTAATCCCAAAGCAGCCCTGGCAAATGTGAGACTAGTCCCGTACGGTGAACACTAAGTGCAGCGAGTGAGCCTAACCACTACAAATGGGGTTTTGGGGGGCTCTCCCCCCAAGAAAATCAGGGAATAAATGGTACATTCTAGAACACATTTGTCATTATATGTTGAATTGTATTAACTTTTAAAGCCTATTAAATGATGACCTTACTGTGCACCAGGATACAACAATCTTTTTTGGGGCTCTTCAATGATTTCCTCACTATCACCTTCCAATAGTGCCTCTTATCTTTCCATAGCCCCTCTGTCATATTTGTTTTATAGCACCTGTCATACCAGTGTAGGGTGTCGGAGCATTTTACCTCACACACATACAGAGATAATTAATCATACGTGTGTAAATCACTGTATAGAAAATGTTACATAAGCCAAAGGGGACTACAAGGTGTAGGATTCACATGTCATTCATACTGGTAGGCATTTTTTAAGAGTGCTTGGTCTGGAGAAGCACAAACTCAGCACTCAGAACATAACACAGTGGTTAGCGTTGACTTTAATAAGAAGAAACTATTACTACCCCCTACTAACTTTTTTGAGCAGCATCAGGATAATGTAAGACTGGGAAAAATCATTACTTACTAACTTATACCATGCAGCTCTTTGATGGCCGTTCATAGCTCACTGTGCTAGATTATGACTGTAATTTATGAACTGCCCAGTAACAACAGAATCTCTGTGACAAAAGCAGTAACCCACTGAGCTATGCATTGTTTTTTTAAATGCATGGTACACATTCTTTGCAGCAGGAATATTAACCCTCTTCGCTACCTTAGATGAATCAAAGCTGCACTTGACAAAACTCCCCTCTCTCTCCAGTAGGCACATAGATCACCAGAGTTATCTTGACACTTTTATTGTTGCCTGAAAACTGCTGATTATACAAGGAACTTTGCAGTGCTTTTAAAACTGCTGCCTGCAGACCCCTTGGGAATGTGTCACGGACCCCTGGGGGTCCACGGACCACGGTTTGGGAACCACTGCTATAGCGGATTCAAGCAGCTCTGGTGTAAAGATATTTAGAGTACTGACAAAAATGACAGCTTGACATTCAGGCGCTCCCAATCTTTTAGCAGTAATGCCATATTGAGGCAGTGTTGCAGCCACCTCTAATGCTCGCTCCCTAGGGCACCTGTGTACCGTGACCATATTGTAGCGTAACCCTGTGCGTATTGTAATCCCGCCTTCATGTGCCTCGGGTATTCCTTAGAATCACACTTTCGTTACTTCTAGACTCTGCTGTGCTCACCTCCATGGTT
This sequence comes from Calotriton arnoldi, assembly GCA_963921515.1. Taxonomy (NCBI): domain Eukaryota; kingdom Metazoa; phylum Chordata; class Amphibia; order Caudata; family Salamandridae; genus Calotriton; species Calotriton arnoldi. The sequence continues at coordinate 860,042 of CAWUFW010002954.1, forward strand.
TTCTAGTTTAACCTCTAGGCGCATACAACTAGTTAATTTGTAACGTGGAATGTGTAACAATATCAACATAGGTATTATAATTTTTGAGAGAAAGCATTATGAATATTAAGAATATTCGAAAATTCGGACTGTAACTGCCCAATGAACTCCGGTGATATCATTCTTATTTCACGATTTAATTCTTCTTTCTGAAATAGGTTTTGCATGCAGTTGAAGACGTAGATGTGACTTTTGAAGGAAATATGTATTTCCTATTACCTTTTAGATAAAGCTGAAGGGTACCGAAGGATATTTCTCCCAGGTTAATCACTAAATTGCCAAATCAATAGATTTAAATAACACTCAAATAAAATCAAATGAATGGAGTCTCTTTAGATTTTCCACAATATGAGCTTTCAATTCTCGCTGCACCACGGGAACAATTTTGTACTTGTGTACACTCATCTAAATAAATGTTATTGCATTTAAGCGGTGCATCTTCGATTTAATTCACATTTCTGTCCCTTGGTTCTTGACCGTTTTAATAAAAACACATCAGAGCACTACTTCCGTTGAAGATCTGTCAAGATTGCCAGTGACAAACATTGTTTACCCAATGTTAGGAAGTCTAAATGATTTTTTTCACTGTGCATTTCAGAATGTGATGTGATTTGCTTTTACTTTTGTGAATGACACAATGATATTTTTCACGTGCATCAGTTCCTACGATGCTTGGATATCATAGCTTATCAGCAAATCTCTCTTAGAAAAGGTAACTTTGAAAAATGCATAGACATATAACACCAAGTCATATCTACGTTTCTCACCTTGGCTTAACCAAGAAAAATGCCCGAGTGCAGTACAGATTGATGTTGATGAAACGGAAATTTCATTTCATTTGTAGGGGTGCATCATAATCACACGTAGAGCGCCCCCTCATATAATCATTTGTTGTATTAACGTGAAGTGTGAGAATTGTGAACGTATTAACATGAAATGTGGTGTATTTTAGGCCATTGAAAGGTAACATGAAGAACCAACATAGAAGATGAATTTAACTTGCAGAAAACATTAACGTGAAGCACTCGTGTTGTTCAAGTGACAATTATTCATGTACTAGATGTGCTTTTTAATTATGTAATTTCATACATAGATAAATGCCTTAGTTGAAAAAGCCTTAAGGTAATGTAAATTCGTAAAAGCTTATATAATGCTTTCTTATGTTAGCTTAATTTTGTAGGCCTGAAATGCAAGTCCCTGAGACTCTTGCTTTAGAATTTACAGTTTCAATTTAATGTGTACTGTGGAATTTATTCTTTCTCACATTTTGTGTTGCAGGTGAAAGAAGTGCTCTCACTAGATAGAATAATGCCTTTGTCTTACTAGTTGGCCCAGGGGAGAAGAAGTTACAATCGTATGATTTGAGCCAATAAAGGAAGGTCGCTGTGCTTCACACAGGAGAAGGCCTGGGATCAAAGGACAAATTATATTAAGAAAGATGCACCGTAGTCCCGTGGAACAATTTCCTTCAGGACTGTATCCAGGGTGGATGGTGTGATCCGAAGTGCACAAGGGGAGTGCCACCGGAGAATAATTGTATGTTGGAATTAGGGATTATACGCCACTTCTTTGCCTTCAGAGAGAGAGCATCTTAGAACAAGCTCTGTCTTTGGTAGCTTTATGCCACTTGACCCATTGATTGTGGAGAGGTTTCTTAGGGAAACCCCATGTACTGACACTTTTCTACTTCCTCCTGAAAAATAGTTAGAAATGTAACCTTAGTGCTAGAGTAGGGACAGATTAATGCTTTTACTCAACAACCCTCGAAAAAGGGAAATTTGGACTCATGTTTTCTGATTTTCTGTCTTTTACTTCTTGAATTAATTGTATTGCTTAAGCTGCACTGTCTAAACTGGATGCACAGATTTGGCTTCACGCTGATTCCCCTGCACTTATATACTCTTGTGTTGAGGTGTCTCTATGTTCAGCTATTTTTTGCTTTGTAATAAATTAACTAACCTTAAGTAGCTGTCCGTGAGTTATTATGTATCAAAGGGAATTGTTAGCCAATTGATTGTTTCCCTAATTACTTTTTTCCCCTTCACACTTTCATACTGCGAAAGAGAACCGTCGGATTGGGACTCTAGAATACGTCTAGAACATATGGACCTGGTCCTTTCAGTTGGTAGCAGAGTTGGTTGGTTCGTACATGAAGCAAGGAGAGAATCCAGAAGTAGTCTAGAATAAGTAGAACCTAGAACCCCAAAGCTCAGAAATGGAGCCAAATGATTGAGAACGGAAGGAGAAGGAATCTGGCGAAGACCGGTGGAGTTTGATGGTGCTGCGAAATCAGTGGCGGAAGGAGGAGTGGGTATTAACAGGATGTATGTGGTGTGTTAGATTGCAGGAATGGTTTGATTGTGTGATGTCTTGCGGAGTTGGTATGAGTGTCAAGCGAATGTGGTTTTGGGCTGGACATGGTCTAAGGATTGAGATTTATGTTGCAGATCCCGAAGTGGCCTAAGATCCCAGGATATATTAAAAGGTGTAGAAGACACTTTTACTTCGCAAATGCTATTAGTACGCATTATTTTACTTTGCGAATTTGCTCAAACAATTAAATAATTTTAGTTATGTGTCTTACTATTATTTTAATTTTTTTTTTTATTATTATTATTTTGTAATATTAATGAATGTTTGAATAATTATAAAAATTTTATTTTTAAATTATAAAAATTTTGTTAAAAATATGTATGAATTGAAAAAATTAAATAAAATAGTAACTAAATAAAAAATAAAATAATAATAACTTAAAATGTAATGTATGTATTGACTTGCATTGATTTCCCACGGTTTTCAATAGATTTCAATGGTGAACGTAGTCCTTTTTTATTTTAGCGATAGAAGAAATCCGCAATTGCGTAAAAATGTCATACGGAGGATTGAAGGCGAGAGGTGAAGAAGCATGATACCACGCGGAACAGGTAAGAAATTTTTAGTATTCATTTAAATGTAAATTAACTAATTTCATTGTAAAATTGTTAGATAAAGAGAATATCGGTTATTTTAGTTAAAATTAAATGCGATAAAAGTTGTTACGACCTAAGCAGGGTCGAGGGGGAAAGCAGGCGAACTGTATTTCTTGGCTGTATTTGGGAATCACATTTAAGATTATTGTAATGAATAAATGAAAATAATTAAAGAAAAATGATTTTTTTGATGGATCACAATGTGGAATAGTTAGGAAGAAACAATATGTAGATACATCTGTTAGCGTTTAATCTCTGATTAGTTTAAAAAAGATAAAAAAGTAATGATAATGGTTTCGAGAGCAAAAAAAAATAAAAAAAATAAAAAGGTTTATAAAACAGATAATGATTTGACTCTATACACCTTGGTAGCGTATTGTATTATTTAGTGACATTGGCATTAAATTATGGTTTAAGAAAAAAAGGAATTCTCGCCGTAAATACACAAAATAGTTAAATATTGATTCGTATTGAATTATTTTTGAGAGAGAGAGATAACGTCTGCTTTTTGGGCTTCTTTTGAGAGTTTACGAGATACCGTATGATTATTGAGAATTTTTTGATGTTGGTTTGGTTAAACATGAAAAATGGAAGCTTGTCATGGTTAGAAAATGAATGCAGCGCACAGTTTTGAGAATTTTAAAATTACTCATTTGAAAGAATAAAAAGAAGTGGCACATGTTTGCATTCATTTTATGTTTACAATTAAAATGCGAAAAATATCAAATAACAAGACTTGTTGACTATGTATTTTATTTGCTATTTTTTTAGCTGCTACTGTCTTGTCATATTTTACTTTGGATGCGTATTTGTAAGAAAATAAAAATGCAACGCTTTGAGTAAATTAGAAAAATAGATAAATAATCATCCCTAATATGTGTCATTTCATGTGGTGTAAGTGAGTTTAAGAGATCCTGTCTTTTTATGGCTTGATTTGAACAAGGTATAGTAAACATTTAACTCTGCATGCTTCTCCTGAAAAGAAACAGAATTGCCAGCAATGCAATTATAGTGAGAAAAAGAGAAAAAAATATGGAGGATTGAATATATGGTAGAGAGTTTTATAGTTTAATGATTGTTTTGATGGATTTATAAATGGTGAACAAGCAGTGTTTCAAAGTTTTGGTAATTATTTCTCGACTTTCTTAATGTTATCGTTTCGAATGTCAGCCATTTTGTGATGTGATTGGTAGTACTTAAACTGTAGAAATAGAGAAAGGACATTGTTTTTTCCATTCTATAAACGTTATTTACTTCCTGTTCATTTCATATATCTTTTGATTACATTATGTTTGATTTTGTGGTGCGATATTTTTTTTTTAATAAAAAAGAATACTTGAGTATTAATTTTCATACCTGAGTATTATTTTTTTTAATGATTTTAAAATTACTCCCTAACCCAAAACCCCTATTTCCCTGGCATCCCATCCCAGGGGTTAAGTTAGTTTAATTTAAAATAATACATTTCATACCCGAGTATTAATTTTTAAAATCATTTTTAAATTACTCCCCCACCCAAAACCCCTATTTCCCTGCAATCCCGTCCCAGGGGTTAGGTTACTTTATTAAAAAATATTAAAAATGGTCCATGTTTGCATAGTAGTGGTATGCGAAGTAATTTTCAGCGAAGTAAAAGAAGATTGTTATATTCTAAATGCATTTGCGTAGTAATGGTATGCGCAGTAAAAATATGCGAAGTAATGGTAGTTGGGATGTAAAAACATTGCACTAAAAGCATGCGTACTAATGGCATGCTAAGTAGCGTCATATATTCGAGTGGACCATATGTTGAAGCAGACGTAGATGGCCTTCCCTCACATTCTTGATTGATACTGGTGCTACCCATTCTACTGTGAAATCTGCAAGTGCCTCAAACCTGCCCCTCTCTAAAAAATCGATAAAAGTTGTAGGAGTCTCTAACAAAAGAAGGACAAAGCATTTGACAGAAGAGGTGCCGGTGAAAATCGGAGCCTTCCAGGATCACCATCAGTTCATGGTGTGTGATTCGAGTCCAGTCTGTTTGCTAGGATGTGGTCTGCTCTGCAAATTGAATTGTACCATCTACTGCACACTGAAAGAAATTGAATTGCAGGCTAATGATGAGGACATGGCCTTTAAATTTGCAGACCAGAACTTTTTCGCGACCTTGTCCCCTCTACTGACGGTAGAAAACATGCCGCTTGATCTGAGAGACATGCTCTCTCCAGTTGTATGGGACTTCTCAGGTGAGGAGATAGAACTGATTCGAGGAGTTGAGCCAGTCTGCATACAGGTTACGCCAAATGCAGAATTTCCTAGAACGCCTCAGTACAACCTGACCCCAGAAACAGTGGCAGGGATTACACCTGTAATTGAGTCCATAATTGAGCAGGGCATGCTAAAGGAGATCATGGGAAGTCTGTGCAATTCTCCTATTATGGGGTTGCAGAAGCCAAGTGGGAAGTATTGCATTGTTCAGGACCTGAGAAAGGTCAATAACATACTGATACCATGTTGTACCATGGTACCAAAACCTTCTGCGATCCTTTTCAGATTCCTTGTGAGGCTGAGTGGTTCACAGTGATTGACCTCTGTCAGGCATTTTTCTCCATCCCATTGCATGAGGAAAGCCAATTTTTATTTGCCTTCCATCTGGAGAATTGTGTCTTAACATGGTGTCGTATCCCTCAAGGGTATACTAAAAGTCCATCCATATTCAACCAGGTCTTGAAAAATAAGTTTGAGAGCTTGACTTTGCCCCGAAATTCAGTACTAGTCGAGGCCATCGATGACCTCCTCATTGCGTCTGAAACGCGGATGGCTTGCAGGGATGATACCATTGCCTTACTGAACCATCTGGCTGATAATGGGCAAAAGGTGTCTCTGAGTAGGCTTCAGTACTATCTGAATGAAGTGCAGTATTTTGATCACCGGAATTTAAAAAGGCAAGTGGAAGGTGTCACCAGAACGAGTGGAGGCGATCATGAAAATGAATCCGCCCAGTGCACAGAAAGAGGTCAGGATGTTCTTGGGAATGGTTGGCTACGGCTGACAGTGGAGTACTAATTTCTATTTCATGGCAAAGCCTTTGCAGATGCTGACCCACAAGGATGTGTGTGATCCGGTACTTTGAGATAACAACTGTTTGCTTGCCTTCCTGGAGTTGAGAGAGTGCATGTGTCACGCTCCAGCTTTAGGAATGCCTGATTACAACAAAGCATTTTCATTATTCTGCCACAAATGTGAAGGTTGTGCTCTTTCTGTACTCACCCAGACACATGGAGGTCCCCATAGACCAATAGCCTATTTCTAAGCTACATCAGATCCTGTAGCGTCAGAGTTGCCCTAATGTCTCAAATCCATTGCTACAACAGGTGTCAGTATTGAACGATGTGAAAGCATTGTGATGGGTCATCCTCTTACAGTATATGTACCACATTCAGTTGAGCTCCTGATGACCAGAACAAAAACACAGCACTTGAGAAATAAAAGGTTGACAAGATATGAGCAGGTGTTGCTCGCTGCCGAGAATATAATCCTGAAACAATGTTCTGTTTTAAATCCTTCTACCTTGTTACCTGTACCAAGTGCTCATGGGGAAGATTGTCAAGACCATGACTGTCTAGATGTCACTGAGCTCTGCACGAAACCAAGACCTGACTTTGTCAATGAGCCATTGCCTAATCCCGATCAAGTCCTTTTTGTTGATGGTTCATGCCTAAGAGGCACTGCTGGAAATTTGAGAGCTGCAAAAAGAACAATTGATGGACAGAATGCAGAACAATGTCATGCATTCACCCCAGTACAGAGATCAAGGCCTCAATCCATTGTTTTTTTGCTCCCCATGCCATTCCAGTTTAAACCCAGCCATACGCAAATCAGTCTTGACCAGGCTCCCTATTGGAACAGTCCAGCCCGAACTGCCAGGCCAGGCCCACCCTGGACTGGAAACAAGCATCCTAGGACTGGTTTCAGGGTTTTACCCCTCATCAGCCAGGCTAGCTTGACTCCAGTGGCATGGGGAGCACAGGACCCACGTCTGGGAATGCCTGTCCCACTCGGGGTGACAAATGCAAAAATAACAATTGATGGACAGAATTTGAGAGCAGCATTTGCTGTCTGTACCATTTTGGAAGTGGTGGAAGCTGCTTGTTTGCAGGGAGTACACTCCGCACAAGTGGGTGAAATCATTGCCCAATGCATGCCTTGTTTCTGAGCAGATCCATGTCACCATCTATACCGATAGCCAGTATGGTTTTGGTGTGGTCCATGGCTTTGGACAGCTATGGTCGCAGAGAGGGTTCCTAACATCATCAGGTTCTCCAATCAGGAGCTGGGAATATGTGAGGCAACTGTTAGAAGCCTTGCAACTGCCAAGAGAGGTGGCTGTTTTAAAGTGAGCAGCCTATGCAAGGGGAGATTATTTTGTTACAACTAGGAATAGGTACACTGATGAAGTTGCCCGTTTCTGTGCTATCCATACATGCGTTTTCAATGGGGAATATACTGCCGAGAGTACAGAGCAGACCAAACTCAGCATGATGCTAGCTGTTGCTGACAGATGGGATGAAGTGAGATGATTGCAAATGGAAGCCACAGACAAGGAGCAAGCCGGTTGGATCTGAGCAGGTTGTGAAAAAGGTGAAAATGATCTATGGGTGCCAGCTGATGGCAGGGCAGAGCTACCTGATTGTTTGTTAAACCTAATGGCAAAGCAGATTCATGGAGCAGCTCATATAGGAAGAGATGCAATGGTGAGACTGTTCAGACAGACCTGGTTCATTCTGAGTGATTGAGGAAGCTGTGTGTCATTGGTGTGTCACGTGCCAACAAATGAATGCTGGGAAGAAGACTGTTGTTGCCTTGCGTCACATTGTCAGATCAAGGGGTCCTTTCTATAGGATCCAAATGGACTTTGTTGAGATTCCTGTGTGTAATGGGTTGAGATATATTCTGTTGGTTGTGTGCATCTTTTCCCAATGGGTTTCAAGCCTACCCGACTAGAAGGTGTGATAATCTCGCTGTAGCGAAGTTGTTGCTCAGGGAACTCATTCCTAGATTTGGATTTCCAACTACATTAGAATTGAATAGAGGCACACAATTTCATAACAAGATCATGAAGTTGCTGTGCACCACCTTGAATGTGGATCAAAGATTGCATTGTAGTTACAGGCCGGAAGAATATGGCATGGTGAAGCAAGTTAATGGGACTTTAAAAGCAAGGCTGGCTAAAGTTTGTGTCTCAACATCATTGAAATGGCCTGATGCATTACCTTTCGTGCTTATGAGTCTGCACAGCATCCCTGACAGGAGAACTGCATTATCGCCCCGTGAGATACTTATGGGAAGAGCAATGCGTTTGCCTGTTGTGCCTGCAACTGCATTGAAAAATATCACAGATGATTTTGTCCTAGACTACTCTAAGGGATTGGCTGACATGGTTTGTTCTGTGTCTCATCAGGATGAAGCAGTGACTGCACAGGCCTCAAAAGATCTTTGCCACGAACTGAGCCCAGGGTGCTGGGTTCTCCTCAGAAAAGACGTGAGGAAGAACTGTCTTGACTTTCGGTGGCGTAGACCTTGCCACGTGATACTGGTCATTAACACTGCTGTTAAGTGTGGCAGAGTACCAAACTGGGTTCATGTCTCCCATACCCGAGTAGTCACAGGCTCCTCGGATGAAACAGCTCCTCTCCCAGAAGTCTTTCCAGCTGTGACCGAGGGGTCCCTGGAGGGGACAAACCAAGCTGTAGAGGTACCTGAAGAGGCTGGAAGCAAACCATGTTGATCTTAGGGGGGTCACTCTGCACAAGAACCTGGTATAGACTTTGAGGGAGACAGTAACGTTCTGAGTGGTATAGAGTCTGACTCAGCAGAAGAGACTGGTGTAACAGTTGGTCATGTGTAATTTAGGAAAAAGGATATTGCAGACAAAATGTGGCCCAGGAGACTAAGGGGCCGATTCCGATTCGGGCCGTAAATCTCTCCGACCGAGCCGGACCCGGAGAGATTTCCGACCGAATCGGACCCGTGCAGTCCGACCGAACGAGTACGATGCGCACGTATGCCATCGGACTCGAGTCGGTCGGACTCCCATTGAAGTCAATGGGAGCCGGTCGTACAAAGCGTACGCGGGCTCCCATTGACTCAATTGGTGCGATGTGGACAAGTGCACCCCTACAGCGTGTACGCGGCGAAGCGATTCGCGCCGTACACGCACAGGTAGGGGGACCCATGGGTCCCCCCTGTGTGCGACTCGCGCGGCTACGCGTACAGGGGGTCCGACACGGACCCCCAAAGTACGGCTCCGACTGCTCTTTCGTGCCGGAGTGCGCGGCTCGGTCGGACTGCTCGCGGCGCGCATCGTACTTACCCGGCCGGGGAACGTCTCCATTGCGCGGTGCGAGTCGGAGTCCGAGCGAGTCGGTCGGTGCGGTTCGACCCGGGAACGAGTCGGTCGGAGCGGTCGGGACGCCCGGACGAGTCGGTCGGCGAATTCGCATCGACTCGCTCGCCCGGACGCGCGTACGAATCGGTCGGGAAATAGGGCTCCGAATCGGATCCGGTTAAGCCGAATCCGATTCGGAGACCTACCGGCCGAGATCGGAATCGGCCCCAGAGAAGGGGAAATCTCAGACTTGCATCTGAAAGAGAACTTGCACCAATAAATGAGTCTTCGGATTCTGATCTGAGTGAAGCTGAGCAAACTACAGAAAGTGCTAGAAGATCCAGGAGAGCTTGAGTGCCATGTCGGAGATATTCCTCTCCCGAGTGGAATTATCTGGTTACCAATGCTGGGGAGAGCGAGGTCCGAGATTCTATACTGATTGTCAAGATCTATTTGAGAGTTCCTGGAATCGAGGCTAATGCACTTCTGTCATTGACTGTGCCCTTTCCGCCAAGGTTGAGTGGCTTGCGGACTCTAGGTTCTGGTGTGAAGGACATCAAACCTGGGCTTCTATTGGAATTCTATAGGGCATATTATCAAGCCCCTAATCGCCGCTTTGGCGACAGTTTCCTGCCGCTAAAGCGGCGATAATGTTATCGCCATTCTTGATAATATGGCCCATAGAATTCCCAAGCTTCGACACACCACAGTCTTCTCAAGAGATAGCAGCATTGAGAGCTGAACTGTTAGAACGGGTCATTGAGGAAATTAGCTTTACCTCATAAGGGATGTAAATTATACCTTGAAGTGTAAATAGGTTTCTTAAAAGAAGATAACCTAGGCCCAAGGAGAAGAAGAATAAAATTAGGGATTTTCAGCTAGAAGAAGAAAGAGGGCTAAGGGAATGTTCAAGATGTGTAAATATTGTGCAAAAGACTGTTGAGATGAATTTTCTAAGGCTTTAAAGAAAGGGCTGCTTAAAGACTTTGTTACATGTGAAGAAGAAATGGAGAAATGAGACTGTGTAATGTTTCTCCTGCAAGCTGCAATTCGAGTTACCTTTGAAAATAGAGTCTGGAAATTCAAATCGTAAACACAAATGTATTATAGGTACACTCATTGTAGGAGTAATTATAGTCATAGCTGCAGTCATCACAAAGTAAATATTAAGTGCACACAAGAGTGAGGAACACAGAGTGGTCAGAGCTTCTGAACCCAGCAAAGCAGGGGAAGACTTCCCGGGCATGATGGACCCACCTCCCAGGCCCTTGGCAGGGTGGCAGGCTGGAGGGCAGAGCCCAGGGAAGGAGGGCCAGATCCGGTTGGAGCTGCTGGACTTGGCCGAGCAAGGGAGGCCTTCCCAGGACTGCTGGAGCCCATCCCAGGGGCTTGACCATGCGATGGGCCGGAGGATGGAGCCCAGGATGTAGGGCCCCCACCCCGGGGTCCACAGGGGCACTGGTCAGAGCTTCTGAACCTAGCCAAGCAGTGTAAGCCTCCCCAGGCTCAATGGACCCCATCCCGGCCCTTGGAAGTGCGTCAGGCTGGAGGACAGAGCCCAGGGCAGGGGTGCTCACCCCAGGGCCCGGTCAGAGCCCCTGGGCCTGGCTGCGCCAGGGAGGCCCTCCCCGGGGAGCCTTTGTAAGGGGCTTGACCATGCAATAGTCCGGAAGACAGAGCCCAGGATAGGGGGCCCCCCATCCCTGGGCCCACCGGGGCCTTGGTCTGAGCTTCTGAACCAGGCCATGCAAGGGAAGCCTCCTCCGGGTATTTGGCAGTGCATCAGACCGGAGGACAGAGTCCGGGGCAGGGTTGTCTGCTCTGGGACCTGGCGGGGCCCCGGGGTTGGGTCATAGCTCCTGGGCCAGGCCAGGCCAGGCCAGGCCAGGAAGGCCTCCCTGGGCCCATGGGAGTCCATCCTAGGGACTTGGCCATGCGGTGGCCGGGAAGGCGGAGCCCAGGATGGGGGTGTTCCACCCCAGTGCCCGCCGGGGCCCCGGTCAGAGCTTCTGAACTAGGCCAAGCAGATGAAGCCTCCCTGGGCCTGATGGACTCACATCCTGGACCCTTGGCAGGGTGGCAGGCCGGATGGCAGAGCCCAGGGTGAGGGTGCCGGACCCAGTCAGTGCTCCTGGACCTGGCCGAGCAAGGGAGGCCTTCCTGGGCCCGTTGGAGCCCATCCCAGGGCTTGGCCAAGTGGTGGGCCGGAGGATGGAGCCCAGGATGTAGGGCCCCCACCCCGGGGTCCACCGGGGCCCCAGTCAAAGCTCCTGAACCTACCCAAGCAATGAAAGCCTCCCCAGGCCCTTGGCAGTGCCTCAGGCTGGAGGACAGTGCCCAGGACAGGAGCGCCCACCCCAGGGTCCGGCTGGAGCTCCTGGGCCTGGCTGTGCCAGGGAGTCCTCCTCGTACCCACGGGAGCCCGTGTCAGGGGCTTGGCCATGCAATAGACCAGAAGACTGAGCCCAGGCCCAGTCAGAGCTCCTGGACCTGGCCAAGCAGGGGAGGCCTCCCTGGGCCCAAGGGAGCACGTCCCAGGGGCTTGGCCATATGGTGGGCCAGAAGACCGAGCCCAGGATTGGGGGCACCCACCCCAATGCCTGACAGGGCCCCGGTTGGAGCTTCTGAACCAGGCCAAGCAAGGGAAGCCTCCCCTGGCCCAATGGACCCCCCTCCCGGGTATTTATTTTTTGGAAGTGCAGCAGGCTGGAGGACAGAGCCCAGGGCAGGGGTGTCCTCTCTGGGGGCCTGGTGGAACCCTGGGCCTGGTCAGAGGTCCTCGGCCCAGCCACACCCAGGAGGACTCCCTGGGCCCTGCTGGAGCCCAGCCCAGTGGCTTGTCCATGCAGTGGGCTAAATGACAGAGTCCAGGATGGGGGGCACCCACTCCAGGGCCCGCCGGGGCTCCAGTGAGAGCTTCTGCACCAGGCCAAGCAAGGTAAGCCTCCCTGGGCCTGATGGGCCCCCGCCCTGGGTATTTGGGAGTGTTGCAGGCTGGAGGACAGAGCCCAGGGTGGGAGCGCCACCCTGGGGCCCAGCAGGGGCAACGGGGACCAGTCAGAGCTCCTGGAACCGGCTGAGCTGGCGAGGCCTTCCCAGACCGGCAGGAGCCTGTCCCAGTGGCTTGGCCATGCAGTGGGTAAGAAGACAGAGTTCTGGATGGGGGCACCCACCCAGGACCCACTGGGGCTGTGTCCAATTTTCAGAACCAAGCCAAGCAGGGAAAGCTCTCCTGGCTCCAATGGACCACGTCCCAGGTCACTGGCGCTGGAGCAGGCCTGAGGACAGAGCCCAGGGTGGGAGAGACCCCCCGAGGCCTAGCGGTCCTTCGTCTGAGGTCCTGGTTCTAGCCGCACAGGGGAGACCTTCCCGGGCCTGCGGGGTCCCATCCCAGGAACTCTGCCACGGTGCAGGCCTGAGGGCCTGTGGACGACCATCAGGTTAGGGGGCCTGCACCCCAGGGCCTGCTCAGGCCCCGGTCCTGGGCCATCTGGTTGCTGGATGAGAACTGCCAGACCACAAGTGGGTCCTGAGTACCCTGTCCCTAGAAATGCGAAGGAAGGCTGCCCTTCTCTCCTTTTTTTGTGTTGTAATTATTTATTGAACAAATATTAATAGGGTACGGAATGGATAATCCCTATCCTTTAGTCAAATATAATAACGTGAGGAGGTTACATGATGAAAAGAGTAAGCATAATAAACTGGGATAGCAGTGGAAAAAAGGGGGTGATGCGGGACAGGAATCGTGGGTAGGGGGGTTTAGGGGTAAGGTTTGGGGATGTGGGGAGGGGGTGGACGGGTCCTCCCGTGGGACACCGGAGTTCAGGGGTGGGAAATAGCAATCCACGGGGGAGGTGGTAGAGCGCCCTTAGAGGCCCACGTCGCTGACATTGGGTTGGTCTCTGGGAGATTTATCTAGCAGAGCTGATGGCGGTCTGATTTTGCAAGAGATATCGCTGAGAAGTAAGGGTCATGGGCAGCAGACTTCGATTGGGCGGGGGAAGGTCGGGACCCATAGCTAGGTAGGGTGTCTGAGGCCTAGTGATATAGATAACATGCAGGGCATGTGTCAAGCGAGCAGCGCAAAACAAGGATAGGGGTAGGGCTGCCTTCCATTCTCAACTGTAATAGCATGTCTGTATAATGCTGTGGGGTTACGCTGGGATACAAATGAGAGAAAGAAGGGAGAAGATGAGAAGAGAGGGGGCCAGGTTGGTGAAGCTGTTAGTCTTGCCTGCTGACTCCGGGTGCCCTCCTTTCCTGTAAGCCATGCAAACCGAGTGACAGAGGGGACCAATGGCGTGCATACACCCAACCGCTTGGAGCCCTGGTTGGGCTCAAGGAAGCAAATGAGCCCTAATTGGAACTTCCAGGGCAGCCCCACTAGTGAAAAGCATGTCGTGCAACCAAATTGCCAGGCTCAGGGGACCCTGCGGCCCGGGTGCTTGGAACCCCAGCTGGGCCTCAGGGCTGTGAGGAGTGCCCTGACAGAGCTCCGACCCAGGGCCCGCAGGCACCTTATCATGCGTGCAAAGCGGGGGAGGCCTTCCCAGGCCTGATTGAACCACATCCTGGGCTCTTGGTGGTGCGGCAGGCCAGAGGACGGAGTCCAGGGGCCCATGGGCCCGGTCAGAGCTCCTGGACCCGGCCATGCAGGTGGAGGCGCCCTGGGTCTGGAAAAATTATAATGACACTTGTTCCACCATTTTTGTTCCTCTAGATTTTAGACCCTAGCTCAACCAGCACCCAGGGAAACCCAGCCAACCTAGGGCTATCCAGGGTGGGCTGACTTGCATGGCTCTCACCACGTTTTATTGCCCAGAATGCCTTGCACACTTTGACTATAAAAAGCACATTTTCCTCACATTTCTGTGATGGAAGGATCTGGAAACTGCAGGGGGCCACAAACTTCCTTCTACCTGGCATTCCCCCAGGTCTCACAATACAAATGACAGGTGAAGCACTTCCCCTGCTCCCGAGGCTGAAAATTAAAAAATGAAATCCCACCGCTGTACACAGCAGAGGGATTTCCTGGCAGTGCGCATAGGGCATGACAGTTACGTCCTCAGCACACAGCCACTGTGGCGGAGGACGTAACTTGCTTAGCACAGAAAGGACTAGGAAATTCAATATCATGGTTTCCAGTTATATCACAATATTTTGTTTTCCTCAATATGTTGTACTAGATATTGCATCATACAACCACATTTTGGAAGTTCAAGCACAGTTTACCAGGTTTGTCTGAGAGTGACATAGTTAACATTTTCCTACTCAATCACTGGAATCAATCATCGTAACCATCAAAAATGTGATATCCCACTTCATTAGACTCTATTCCTCCCTTCTCTGCTGCTGAAGTCCCATGGCAGTTCTCCATAGAAGTCAAATGCGATGACACTGTTTTGTTGTGGCCATTGTGTTTTCCATATGCCACACAAATGAGATGGTCTAACCAAAATGGATACCACTTGACTTCCCAGTTCTCGAAATGCCAATCCAGGAATTAGTGTGCAGATTGCTTGAAAGGCTATTAGATGCCACTACCAGCCCAGTTCAACAATGGGAAATCTCCCATTGGGGTGCAGGACTCCTTTTTATTGCTTTTTGGAAAGGAAATTCCAATTGGTTTGAATATAGTGAAACCGGCAATTTTATTTTTATAAATGCAAGCATTTAAAGCAGTAAGGGCCATATTTATGAACTTTGTGGCATGAGGCAGAGCAGCTAGTCACCTTGTTGAGCTGCCCTGCGTCACAGGGAAAGGGCAGGAATGCACTGAATGTATCCAATAAGACGCACGCCTGTCTTTTTCCCTTGTGCTGGTGCCATTTTGGCAGCCTAGCTCCAATGCAAGCACCCTTGCACCATGGTGCAAGGCTGCCTGTGTTGCAGGTAGGATTGTTTTTGTGCAGGAGAGGGCACCTTCCTGCACAAGAACAATTCTGAGAGGCATTTTCCTCTTTCTATGTGTGCTGCAGAATGCATCACACATAGAAAGAGGAAAAGCTGAGGGATAAAGAAATTTCTCCTCATTATGCTTTACCTGTGAGACGTATCTTTTGGGCGCATTCCCAAGTTTACAAGGTACACCTATGCAGCGCCCATGGAATGCCTACCCACTGCAGAGTAACACAATGCAGGGACCTGTGCAGCTCTGTGTCACTCCATATTTGGGAGCCTCTCAAAGTCTGTATGGGTGAACTCCATTACTTTATGTGAAAAAGAAAACAGGAATGTTTATGTTTTTCCAGGATAGCAACCTGGGGAATGGAAATGATAATAGCACACCATCTCAAAATACACATTTTATGTATGAATTTAAAGAAATCCAGCTGCAGGATTACATTGTTAGTGGTTTGTGTTGTGTGTTTACAAATATGCAAGTTTGATAATTATTATAAGATGCAAAATATAATACTCTAGCCAATTGAAATCTTTCTTTTTTCTGCATGTGTGTTTAGCCATTATATTATGAATTTCTTCACATGTAAATGTATGGCATGTGTTATTAGCATTGCAGTATGCTGTCCTTTATGAAGAAATGGAGATAATAATGGTAATCACAAAATGTTATTGGTTTAAATATTTACACATGCTACTGTGCTATAAATATGACATTTTGTTTCTGTATTATTCTTGTCAAAAGATATAAGAGATTTGTATATCTCAATACCTTCATTGTGGCTATAGGGACTTCAAAAGCTACAAAAGGACTTTTCTCAGAGTGATCAGTTGACCAGTGGTAACCGCACCTGGGCTAGACTGTGGGTAGCCTCTGTCAGTGCAAGTGCTGTCCCTGAGGCCCTGGGAGCCTTAGAAGTGACTAAGAGCAACTGTTTCATTACTAACCACCCAAGTCTGTTTGCCCAATGTAAGGCCTTTACTTTTCTTTGTCTTAAAGGAGGCTTCAGCAGACCCTTGCCACTAAGATATCAGGATTTGGTGCAAGCAGCCTGGCTACATCTTCCAGACTTTTCCTGCTGAATGTTTTCAATCTCCAAAAAGAGAATAAGGGCCTCATTACTCGGGCAAGTCCAACTGACTATATGTCGGCGGTCTCACCGGTCTCACCTGTCCGATTACAATGCGACAACCGTGCAGGCAGTCAAAAAACTGCTCTTTTCCATTGCGGCTTGTGATGCGGCCCTAGAAAAGGGCTGCAGCACAAGTCGCAGTGGAAAAGGGCAGTTCTCAAACATCCATGCACTGTGTACCAGGCACCATGATGTGCCTGGGACAAGGTGCATGGATGTATGGGAGGCACACCTATGCCCCCGTGCCCATAGAGGAGGCCCACGGGGGACAGGGGCTCTTCTAGGGGCCCCTAAAGTCCCACTCCCTCTGCCTTCACCTGGTGGTCGGACCTCCATGTAAAGGCAGAGGGAAAAGGTACATCGTAATCCCTACGGCGTTGCCTCCGCATGCACCACCCATATTGTAGGGCTTACACTCTGACCGACGCTCCGACGGGTTCCTTGAGCCTGTCGGAGGCATTGGTCTGTCCATCCGCCAGCTGCGCTCCAACTGACTGAATCATTTTACGGTGGTCAGACTGCAGCCTCATATATCGGACGGACCACCACCGATGACCTGTCGGTGGCGATCCACCCAACATCATCATCAGGCCCTAAGTTCCAACAAGAATATTTTAATGGCTGAAAGAGCAAAAAGTGTTTAGCCACTGAAAGGACTTAGTCGAGCTCAAAATTTTTATTTTCCCACTCAGAGCTTTTCCCACCAACAACATTGGCTTCAGTAAGGCCTTATCCAATGTCTACCCAACGTCGAGAGAATTTAGTTGTATACAGCCTTCAACCTTGTTCTACTGGGGCAGCCTCAAAATTGGCAGTGTACAGTGTCTGCTAAACCAACAGTCTACCCGTTTTATTTTGAGTCATGCAGGCCATCATGTTTCTGATTGCAGTGCTCCACTGGCTCCTCTGACAGGAACTCTACACCGGTGGCCCATTGGAGTGGGGCCTGTCAGTGTAGGTGCATGAGACCTTCTACCCTATTTACAGCAGGCAATCTGATGGCCTTTTCATTATTTAGTTTGAAACTGCCAGGGAAGCCTTGGCGGCCCCAAACTTAAAAAAGATTAAAGTGATCCCCACACAATGGGAGAAAGGGCCATTCATTTTTTGTTTTTCAAAAACAAAATTTTGCTTTGGGCCACCTAAACATGGCAGCTGCTTAGAAAACTTTGACTGCCTTCAAAGTAGTCACTATGGCAACAACGTTTTTGAAGGAACAGGGATCTCTGCATGCCAGGCATGGATCTCAAAGTGTGCTGGGTGGTAGTCAGGTCACAGTGGCAGAGGTAATGACCTGTGTGACACTGTCAGATGGAGGGCCACCAGCCATGCTCAAAATTAGGTCCTAATCAGGTCCTAATCAGAATGCACATTCTTTGACTTATCCCTTGTACCAGGCTTATCTGGCTTTGGATGCATCACAGTTAGCCATAACTTGTGCCTTGCTCCCGGTCTACCACACTCATAGAGGCTGTGCTGTTTTTGGCTCTTTTCTAACCTAAAAATTTCAACAATACATAGTTCTAGCTTCTTTGATTAGACTTTAATCACTTGTGTCAACCTTTTCATTAATTTTGACTTTTTAATTGCTTTCGTACTGCTAAATATTTAACACACTTTCCCTAACTTAAGCCTGAATGTTTAACTTAGGGAAGTTGAATTATTTAAACCTGAGGTTGAACTCAGGTTTAAATTATTCAACAGTGTTTTGAACCTGGCAGGATTTTGGGGCTTATTTCTTGGGAAGGGCTCGAAGCATGCCCATTTTCCCATTTTTATAATGTATTTTTCTCCATTCTGAACATATTTAAAATATAAAAGGACAGCTTCAAATTAAAAACCAGAATTGCATTAAATACATTAATATTTTAATAAATACTAAAGACACTTATACTATTCAGTCTAAATTAAATGCATGCTGTTATTTGAATATTACAAATCATATTGACATTTTATAATTACACAAATTAAACGTAATAAAACATACATACCATCACTGTAAAATACAACTTACATAAGACATAGCAACAAGTAAACAACTGTTTCATACCAATATTAAAAATGCACATAGCTGCATGAAGATAATAGCTATAAAATATCTCTCTATCCCATCCAAAATTAAAATTATATAAGATTATTTAACAGTTGAGCAGCTGAAGACTATTGAACCACAGGTACAAATACAAAGCATACAGAGCCCTCTCATAAAGAATTTACTCCAGCATAAAAAGAATTGCAAAGAAAAATCCCTAAAATACTTTTATCCCCGAAATCCTGGGAAAAAAAACAGAAAAAACAATAAATGTTCCAGCAAAGCAGACACAAATTATACTAAATATTGATAGTTTGATAAAAAAAACAATTGAAAACAACATTCTTGCAAAAAAATAAAATCAAATACATTGATTTTTTCTGA
This sequence comes from Calotriton arnoldi, assembly GCA_963921515.1. Lineage (NCBI taxonomy): Eukaryota > Metazoa > Chordata > Amphibia > Caudata > Salamandridae > Calotriton > Calotriton arnoldi. The sequence goes on from CAWUFW010002954.1 coordinate 878,867, forward strand.
ACTTTTGCCTGGAAGGGAGCCAAGAACTACACCTTCCATGTTACCCTGCTGCTGTAAATCCTGAAGGTGGGGAGGAGGAGGAAAAGCTAAGCATTACCTAGTGTGCTCTGCTCTCCTGGAGCACGTCTGCTACAGCCTGCACCTTGAAGTGACTGGACTGGACTTCCTTTTGTTTTCTCTTTCATACTGGGCACTCTTCTGTTCAATGGGAAAGAATAAAACTCTAGGTAATTCTTTGTTGTTTTATAAAGGCCCTTCTCACTCCACCATTGACTGCTTCCTTGAGCATGTGGTTGGTGTAAACTACAAAGACATTGAATTGGCAGAGAGGCATCTATTAGTGAAAGGGCTGACACATTTTCCCTCTTTCCCTGTACATCCTCAATTGCAACACTTTCACCTGCAGGGCCTTCTACACCTTCAAACGTAGTCCTTCTGGCACAGCCCCTGACTCAGAGCCGCCTACTGAATGCAATTCAGCTAATGCTTCACATCTTGCAAACCCTTCTGCTAAATGCAAGAAAACATCATCAAACTCATACTCCAAAGACCCTGTGAGCCATTTCAAGACCTTAGGTAAGTGACTGTCAGCTCCCACGGTTAAAGGTCCCTTAGACAGCGTGTTGGGGAAAATACTTTTGCGATTAATTCACGTTCAAAGATAGTTGAAGACAGGCTGACTTTTATATAACATGCCTTAGGCACACTGGTTAGGGGTATAATATTTTCTCATTCAGGTCCTACTAAGGTTGTCACACCTAATTCCTTTCATGCCAGCAGTGCATTACTAGGCTCTCTTATTTTTGATGTTTCTATGGCGTGTGCTTCTGCAACTGTTATTTGGAATTGTTCCACCTCCATCGATATTCAGCCCATTGGGTCTTACAGGTCTGGCAGCCAACAAACTGCCTCCAATTTTGTTATCTCTACTAGTCACATCACTGGTCCTTCAAACATATTTATTTTCCCACCTCCAACTCTGCATCTCTCTCCTGAAGCTTGTCCTTACATATTGATTCTAACAAACCTTCCTGTTTTACCCTGCTTGCATAGGAGACATTCTCCTTAAATTTAGCTTTTGTGACAATCTTAATTAGTCTGTTATGGTTTTTTCTCTATGAGTTTTTTTATAAACTCTCCTCTAAACCTAATGTGCCTGATTGTTGTACTATATGTACCAATATTTATCAGTCTATCATTTACTCATTATTTTCCACTATACCCACTCACAACCGCTTTGTGGCTTTTGCTTGCATAGATCCCAATGAGCATGTACATGGATAACTGAGTAGTTCCCATCATGGATAATGCTCTCACACATTGTATGCTTCCTGATTTTTCTATCAGATCTGCTCGCCGGGTCAATCAGGTTAGTTGGAACATAGCTGAATTCATAGCTGAATTAGCCTACATGCTGAGTCTGGTCAGTTGGTTGTTCTGTCTGAGAGACTTTGACATTGGTATGTTTCAATAAACATGGGCCGTATTGGATGATGCATGTGAAGAGTTTGTCGGTCATTCTTTGTCAAATTCTCCATCAACATCTGGGTGTGCTAATGGGAGACTTTCAACCTGGTTAGGGTATCTTTTAAATGCTTTGTCAGTGGTAGTAGCACCAGCCCCTTGGACATTCAACAACTTCTTATTTCTAGGGGAAATTGTTTTTAGTTCAATTTGTTTAATTTTTACAAAGATTGTTTTTAACTTTGTGACTTTATTAATTTCTATACACGTTTTAATATAGTGGACAACTTGCTCATGTCTCTTGTTGACTGTGACTTACCTGCAAAGTATGTGATCCTGGGTGGTGATTTAAATGCTAAGATTGGCTATTATATAACTCTTTGTAATCCTTTCTCTCTGCATCATAATAAGGACTCTTTTTCATCAATTGCTGATTTTCACAGAGCGTTAATGTAGAGCAGCATAATTGAACGTGATCATGTTATTGTGCATAAGTTGTTAAATACTCATCATGTGAGTAGGTAAAGGGTATTCTATTATATACTACATTTTAAATCTAGAGACTGATTTTTTGTGAATATTCTGTACAGGTGATCTGTCATAGTGACCTTAAACCGCTTCTTGTTTACATTTGTCTGCCTAGCTAGCCATGAGGCTCATTATCCTGCCTCTGTGATCTATTGTGAAACTGTTAAGGATGGTAGATTGAGAATCAACTGGCATCTCATCAATCCCACACGCTTTAAAAAATGTGTTGGATTCTAGATTTGATCTTTTGGATAATTTTCTTTCATCCTGTTTATGTCATTATTATACCTGACACCCTTGGTTGATAGTCCCTAAAACGTTTTGCTTTCACTCTTCCTGTTTTGCAGAATTTGTTTTGTTTACTTTAGTACTCAGTGCACTTTACCACTGCTTACCTGTGCTAAACTAATGCTAAAGTGCTTATGCTTTCCATAAAACATGGTGCAATTGGCCTACACGCAATTGGCACATTCAGTTTACCTATAAGTCTCTTCTAAATGGTATTATATGTACACAGGACCGGTAAATTAAATGCTACTTGTGGGCCTGCAGCACTTATTGTGCCACCCACTAATGAAGTCTTTTAAAACATGACTCTAGTCTCCCACTGAAACCTGTAGTGCAGTTGTAAACTGCCAATTGCGACCTGGGAAAATAAACCTTTTGCCAGGCCTAAACCTTCCTTTTTAATATATTTTACTCACCCCCTAAGGTTGGCCTAAATGCTTATATGGCAGGATGCATTGTATTTTAAAATTAGAGCAAATTGGGTTTAAGTTTTACATATCCAGGTAGTGAAAAACGTGTCACTGTTGCAAGGCCTATCTCTCCCATGGGATAACAGCAGGGTATCTTATTACTTGTAGTAAGTGATAACTTAAGCTAGAAAACAGATAGACAACTGATGGTTGCACCCAAATGTATTATAATTTAAAATCCTCTTAAATGGTAAAGTTAGATTTAAAGTCACAATTCTGAAAAGGCCATTTTCAGAAAGCTGGGGTTTTCTTGTCTAAACCATTTAGGGGCATATTAACAAGGCGGCGATAGACAATTATCGCCGCTTTTGCGGCCGTTTTCGGCTGAAAAGCGGCGATAATTATATCGCCTTATCAGCAAAGACACGCTATCGCGTGTTTTGCTGATTTTGCTCCCGTTTCCAGCACGCCTGACTTCGCATCGATAATGAGATGCAAAGTAGGCGTGTCTGTGGAAACAACATGGGTAAATATCGCGAAGGCAGCTTCGCGATATTTACAATGCGGGAAGCGATTATTTTAATCGCGTTAAGTATGCCTTAACGCAGGAATTTGACGTCTGTTAAATTCCTGACTAAGGCATACTTAACATGGGGGTGGATTCTGTGGCTAAGACCACAGGCCCTATCATCTAGGATATCGCCGTTTTCCCATGGAAAACGGCGATATCCACGCTATCTCTGACATTTTTATCGCCTCGGCGATGCGCGTTGTTAATAACGCGCTAACCGGGCGATAAATTCCAGAGATAGCCGGCGATAAATACGCAAGCGCTAAGCGCGCTTTGCGATATTTATCGCCGGCCCTTGATATTATGCCCCTTGGTGCCTGTGTTGGCAAAGCCTCGATGCACAGCTGAAAAGTTCATTGAAACCTACGCCAAGCAATGTGAAGTCCCACGAAGCCTCGCTGTGCAGATGCAAGCTTCATTGGGACAGACATCAAGCACCGCAAAGCACCTAAAAACTTCACAGCACAGCTGCAAGCTTCAGCGGGACTGATGCCAAGTGACTCAAAGCCCAGCATAGCCTCACAACACAGCTTCAAGCTTCATTGGAACCGATGCCGAGCAACGCAAAGCCTTGCAAAGCCTAGCCATAAATCTGCAAGCTTAATTGGAACTGACACTGAGTGACAAAAAGTCTTGTTGCACAGCTGCAAGCTTCATTGGAACTGATGACGAGTGATGCAAAGCCCTGCTAAGCCTTGCAGCACAGCTTGAAACCTCACCTGAGCTAACACTGAGCGATGCGAAGCCTTGCAGTGCAACCCCACACAGATCTCGCATAAGGGCATAAGGTGCAACTCCTAGCAGGCCAAAGTTTATGCTGTGAGTGGCCTGTGATCCATTGTAGTTGGCCTCAACTTGTGACTTTGCACCGGTCCAGTGCGACTATATAGGGGTGGGCGGAATTTGCGTAGTCGCGCTACGCAAAGCTCCGCGAAACGGTAAAAAATCTCTGCGAGCACGCAAATGTTCCGCGAACACGCGGAATTGCTTGTTCCGCCCGTTCGCGATGCTTTTTTCCTGTTCGCGAACGCTGTTTGCGTGCTCGGGGAGAAATATCTCGCAAACACGCATTTTGAAAGCGCGAACAAGCAAAAAATTCCGTGAAGCTGCGGATCGCGGAATTTTTGGCAATTTCGCGTTCTCCGCGGAACGCGAAATTACCCAAATTCTGCAAATTCCGCGAGCGGAACGGAATTTACTGCCCAGGCCTACTATATACCCTCAGTCGGCGCTTGTCTTTTAAGCGCTATATTTACTTAAATCTTTGAAACCGCATATCTCCTTCTCCTCTGATTGGATTTTTGTTATTCTGGAATTATTTTATGTAATAAAATGTACTCTATTTTTTTAGATGATGTGTTGTGCTTTCACATTATTATTGTTGGTGTGCTAAATAAATACTTTACACATTGCCTCTAAGTTAAGCCTGATTGCTTTTGTGATACGCTACAAGAGGCTTAAGCACGGTTTAATTTAGTTAGTTTCATGGTTCACTCTGACAAGGAAAGTGGTTGTTACTTGAGTAGGGTTATTATCCCCTCAATGAGGAACCCAATTTTTCATAGTCACTATTCACATTTTAGTTCTTTTAAGTCTCCTTCTGCTGCTATTTCGAAGTTGCTAATTAGATCCATTAGTAGAAACGGCTTTATGAGCTACTGTTAGATTTGGAGATTGTGATAAGTGCAATGTAAAAATCAGAAGAGGGAGGGAAGAGGGAAATGGGGGTCGTGACTCACCCTCCACATATACAGTGTCACAATCAAGAGAGTCAGCCTCAAGTCATTTGGGGTGGGGCCACTGAATGTTATCCAGTGACATGTTTCATCATCAAATTCTTCCCGACCCTCTGAGGGTCGGGTCATGCTGCGACTTCTTTCCTTACAATGGAGCATTTTTTAAGGAAAAAGGGTCTGGGATCTATATGAGGTAATCTTTAAAATTGCTTAGACAGTGCTAAAATCAGTATTTATTCATGGGTCCGTCTGACAAGATTAAAAACGATGGAAAATGGACTTAGTACAGTTACTATCACTCCTTGGCCCTTAAATGTGATTAACTAGTTTCTGTCACGTACCCCAATCCAGTGGCTTTCATCAGGATCAGTTGGTCCCTATTAATACCCTTTTGGGCAAGTGTGGCAGGTTAATAATTTAATTATTCATACCATGCCACACACATACATGGTACACTACTGTAATAATCTTTCTTGGAAGTGGGCCCACCTGAGGATAAAAAGCATACTAAGGGGCCGATTCCGATCTCGGTCGGAGGCGCACCCAATACCATTCGGTCGGGAAAAAAGCCATGCGAAAGCCTGTTTCCCGACCGAACCGTACGCGGGTCCGTCCGAGCGAGTACGATGCGAATTCGCCGACCGACTCGTCCGGGCGTCCCGACAGCTCCGACCGACTCGCTCGGACTCGAACCGCTCCGACCGACTCGCTCGGACCCGATTCGCACCGCGCAATGGAGACGTTTCCCGGCCGGGTAAGTACGATGCGCACCTCGACCGCTCCGACCGACTCGCGCCGTCCGACTCGAACTCGCTGTCGGAGCCGTACTTTGGGGTCCGTGTCGGACCCCCTGTACGCGTACCCGTGCGAGGCGCACACAGGGGGACCCATGGGTCCCCCTACCTGTGCGTGTACGCCGCGAGCGCCGCGGCGTACTCGCTGTAGGGGCGCCCTTGTCCGCCTCGCACCCATTGAGGCAATGGGAGCCCGCGTACGCGTTGTACGACCGGCTCCCATTGAGTTCAATGGGAGTCCGACCGACTCGTGTCCGATAACATACGGCCGCATCGTACTCGTTCGGTCGGACTGCACGGGTCCGATTCGGTCGGAAATCTCTCCGGGTCCGGCTCGGTCGGAGAAATTTCCGGCCCGAATCGGAATCGACCCCTAAGTCGCAGCAAGGGACCATGAGTATGGTCCAAAACATGGTTATGGTATGACCTGTGAAGGCGGAAAAAACAAAAAGACGCTGTGTGTACCTTGAGGCCATAACATTAAAACAGAAGCTGGTGCATGCGTCAGTGTCTTCTATGCTGATACATACATGGTGAAAGGAGTAAGTGAGAGGTTCAATATATATTATAGATATACACCCTTATGGATAGTTAAATGAAGTGCCTACTTGTTTAGTGGATACCTGGTGCCCCATAGGGATCTCCGGAGGGAAGTGTGTCCAACAGTTACACACTGTAGGGAGAAATGGTATTGTAGTTAGTTTGCCATATTTGGTATTGCCGGTACTACACCGCCTCTGCCTCTAGCAAATGGCCATGTACTCATGTCATCATGGGTCCTCAGTCATAGTAAAACCTATTCACCACCTCTGGAGTCTGCATGTTACTGATTGCAGGACTGAGCAGGGATTAAATAAACACTTGCATTCCCTGAACGGTCCAAACTTCCTTCCTGGAGAGAGCCAGTCAAAAGACTAGACCACACACCTCACAAGATGGATGCCCGGGATGCAACTACTTCCTGGTTCCCTGGTTGGCCCGCCATAATGTTACATGGTGCTAGAGGTATTGGTTAAAAACTGAGAAATGGCGGTTATCAAAGATTGTGAAAGGCATATAAAATACCTAAAAATACTTAAAAGACCTAAAATGTAAAATCATTATATAATGTTAGAAGTGCACTAAAACACTAAAATACACCAAACAAACCCAAACTACTAGAAAATTCTGGCAGAGGAGATGACATCTCGAGGTTTTGACTAAGTGACAGAGTAAAACTACCAGCACTTAATTGGTAAATAAAAACGGATAAGATTTATTAAAAATTAATGGGTAAATTAATGGATAAAAATGAATAAATACACCCACCTTAGATGACTGGAGGTTGACTCTTTCTTGATAGTGACACTGTAAACAAGGAGGGTGAGTCACGACTTCTATTTCCCTCTTCCCTCCCTCTTCTGATTTTTACATTGTTATGCAGCATGCAGCTGTCGAGTTGTATTTCAAATTGGAACTCTGTAATCTTCAGACACAAACAGTGTACTGTCTCAGAGTGCAGTGGTATGACCATTGCCAGTCCTTCTAAATAAATATGGTGGAAATTAGAGATCTGACCTTCTCCGCTGAGAATGTAGAACAAATGCTAACCACAACACCAGTTTTACAGGAACTGAGCAGAGCAGATGTAACCACATCCAGCAAAGATTGGGATTCTTTTTCCCATCTGAAAAAAGACCGAATCAAAACATGAATTCACGGTCTGATAATGACTGAGTATCTGAGGGAGAGCAAGGCACCCAACGGCCTGATAGGTATGAATCATTCATTTTCCTTCATGACAAAACTTCTAAAAAAGACTGATCCTTCATATTGTGGCATTGTACACAGAATTGACTAATCCTGATAATCAAGACTACCACAAGATTGTCAGAGGGGATCACTGACAGAATATCGAGGAGCAAAATATCGACCTGGCAAAATATCGAGGAAAAAATATAGAATGCCAGAATATCGAATTCCTATCTACAAACAGGTAAGTACAAAAATATCGAATCCAAAATATCGTTGTAAAAAATATAGTTAGTCAAAATATCGAATTTTTTAAATGTCTTAAAAGTAATGTTAAATTAATAAAATAATACATATAATTAACTAAAACATACTTAAAAATACTTAAATAACCTTAATATTAATAAATATTTAATGTAAGTTAAAAAAATAAACATGCATTTTTATTTTTTAATACATATATATATTAACGTAATATTAATAACAAATATTCAATATTTTTAGCGTAGGATAGCGGGAGGGTAAAATTTACTATTCCCACTCCAGTTAGTGCAACAGTAGGGAAAGCGTTGGATAGCGGGAGGGTAAAAATTACTATTCCCACTCCAGTGAGTGCAACAGTAGGGAAAGCGTTGGATAGCGTAGGGGTAAAAATTACTATTCCCACTCCAGAGAGTGCAACAGTAGGGAAAGCGTTGGATAGCGTAGGGATAAAAATTACTATTCCCACTCCAGAGAGTGCAACAGTAGGGAAAGTGTTGGATAGCGTAGGGGTAAAAATTACTATTCCCACTCCAGTGAGTGCAACAGTAGGGAAAGCGTTGGATAGCGGGAGGGTAAAAATTACTATTCCCACTCCAGAGAGTGCAACAGTTGGGAAAGCGTTGGATAGCGTAGGGGTAAAAATGACTATTCCCACTCCAGTGAGTGCAACAGTAGGGAAAGCGTTAGATAGCGGGATGGTAAAAATTACTATTCCCACTCCAGAGAGTGCAACAGTAGGGAAAGCGTTGGATAGCGTAGGGGTAAAAATTACTATTCCCACTCCAGAGAGTGCAACAGTAGGGAAAGCGTTGGATAGCGTAGGGGTAAAAATTACTATTCCTACTCCAGAGAGTGCAACAGTAGGGAAAGCGTTGGATAGCGGGAGGGTAAAATTACTATTCCCACTCCAGAGAGTGCAACAGTAGGGAAAGCGTTGGATAGCGTAGGGGTAAAAATTACTATTCCCACTCCAGAGAGTGCAACAGTAGGGAAAGCGTTGGATAGCGTAGGGGTAAAAATTACTATTCCCACTCCAGAGAGTGCAACAGTAGGGAAAGCGTTGGATAGCGGGAGGGTAAAATTACTATTCCCACTCCAGAGAGTGCAACAGTAGGGAAAGCGTTGGATAGCGTAGGGGTAAAATTACTATTCCCACTCCAGAGAGTGCAACAGTAGGGAAAGCGTTGGATAGCGGGAGGGTAAAAATTACTATTCCCACTCCAGTGAGTGCAACAGTTGGGAAAGCGTTGGATAGCATAGGGTAAAAATTACTATTCCCACTCCAGTGAGTGCAACAGTAGGGAAAGTAATGATTTAATATTTAAAAAAAATAAAAATAATTATCAATACCAATAAAAAATTAATTACAATTAATTACCAATTACAACATATTTAATAATTAATTAATTATAAATACCAATAAATATTATTTATAAAAAATTAATTTCCTATTAATAATTAATTAACAACCAATTAATTTCCAATACCAAAAATTAATAAGTAATACAAAATGTTTATCAATTAATAATTAATTAACAGTAAATTAATTATCAATACACAAAAATATTTTCAATAATTATTTAATTACAATTAAATTACTTCCCACCCTATTCCCCTATAAACCCACAACCCGCTCCGAATAATAAATTAATAAAATTAATATAATTATCAATTAATCAATTAATAAAAATTAATTACCAATTAATACAAATTAATTACCAATTAATACAAATTAATTACCAAATAAAAATTAATTAACAATAAATTAATAATCAATACCAATAAATAAAAATAAATAATTACTGAATTACAATTAAATTACTTCCCACCCTATTCCCCTATAAACCCACTACCCGCTCTGAATAATAAATTAATACAATTAATATAATTATCAATTAAAACATTTATAAAAATTAATTACCAATTAATACTAATTAATTACCAATTAATAAAAATTAATTAGCAATTAATAATTAATTAACAATGAATTATTTATCAATACCAATAAATAAAATTAAATAATTACTTAATTACAATTAAATTACTTCCCACCCTATTCCCCTATAAACCCACAACCCGCTACAGAACTAAAACGCAAAATTACATTAAAAATAATTAATAATTCCTAAAAATTTATATTTAATTTACTATAATTAAATTACTTCCCACCCTATTCCCCTATAAACCCACAACCCGCTACGGAATTTAATTACGCAAAAATTAAATAACATAAAATTCATTACTTTAAAAAAATTAAAACATACATTACAAAAATAATACATACTTTTAACACATATACTAACACTTAAAACACTATAAAAAAATTAGATATTTTTAACAACTATATTATGACTGTCGATATTATGACAATCGATATTTCTTACCTGAATTTCGATATTCTGCACCACTATATTTTGGCAATTCGATATTCTGTCCATTCTATATAAAAAACTCGATATTTTGGCAATTCGATATTAAAAATTCGATATTATGTCTGTTCACCGTCAGAGGAACTACTAGTAGAAATAGAAGCAATTGAAGAAAAACTTGAACTCAATGTGTCTATCAGCATATACAAAAAGAAATTAGAAGAACTGAACAAATAAAACAATGACTTGGGTGAATACCTAAAGAAATTTAAAATAGAAAAACTGAATAAAGATGTACAAAGGTTTTCACATAAACGAGTATACCCATTCGCCTTCTGGGAGAGGCACTAGCATGAGTAGCGATGACGCCAGTGCCTCAGATCTGTCTTCTGGCTCTAAAACAAGGAGTAATTCCAGTAGGAATTCAAGAAAAAAGGGGAAATCCACAGGTTTCATAAGAGGTAGGAGAGGCCATCCATGGTTCAATTATAGACCACGGATGGGACCCAGCAATGTATACATACCCTATGCACCCATCACCCATGACTGACCCACACTACGGCAACTGGGGTTACAATCATATGCCTTACAGACCCTCACGCTTTCACCAGCAAAAAGGGCAAACATTTTTAGGGAGAGTCCGGGGAACCCAGTGTTCGAGACACAAGACGGGTGGGGTTGTCCATTGGGAGGAAGATCATAACTCTCAGAGGGTAACTACACGCAGCATGACAAAGGACCAAACCTCGGCGAAGAGCAATCAAACATCTTAGGGGCCGATTCCGATGTCCGGAGCCGTAACCGACCGACCTGCTGTCGTCGGTTACGGCCCAGGCAGTACGATGCGACCGAACCCTGTTCCCACAATGGGAGCATGCATTCCAGACGGAATGCATGCTGGCATTGGAGAAAGCAGGGGTGCAGTTCAACCCTGCACCCTGTGGCCGGCACCCTAAGGTGCCTGCCCCCGGGTGCAGGGTTCAACAGAGGGGCACCATAGGTGCCTCCAGGCCGCCATTCGGCGACCTTGCACCCATGGGGGTCCCACTGGGGGCCCCCAAAGACAGTGACCGACTGCCTTTTCGTGCTGGAAGAAAAGGCAGTGAAAAACTGCCATCGTACTCCCTCGGTCGCAAAGAGGCAGCCGGGGGAGTACAGAGGGATTTCCGGATGGCTGACGGGCTCTCCGAACCCGTCGTGAGCCATCCGGAAATCCGAGTCGGATTCTTTTCCGACCGAGCCCATCGGAATGGCTCGGTCGGAAAGGAATCCGAGCGGCACGTTCCGATTCGGTCGGAAGGGCTCCGACCATCGTTCGGTGCCCTTCCGGCCGAAATCGGAATCGGCCCCTTAGTTTTCAACCTACCAAACTGTGAGATTTCATCCACTCAACACAATGTCCTAGAAAAAGGTCAAGGTTTTGTCCCGCCACCCTGCTTCTGCAAGTTCAAACTGTTGAGCAAGGTGTCAGACTTTTAGCCCAAGACAAAACTATGCACTTTCTTCATGAAGACCAACACACCAGATGAAATCAGAGGAGACACTGGACTGTGTAACATATCCAAATTTGTACCCCCTACCTCGACCATCCTGGTAGAGATTCTGACATTTGAAAAGGTATTTCTAAAGGACATTGACAACTCAACATGAAAGATAGGAATACCTTTCAAAACATGTCAAGGCCAGAGAAACAGGCTCTCAAAGAGCTCAAACAGAGCCAAATGATAACTATCAAACCCACTGACAAAGGGGAAGGGATCGTCATCCATAATTCCACGGATTACAAGGCAGAGTAATTACTACTAATGGGAAACACACAGAACTATCAAGTACTCCATTCTGACCCCACTATGAGCCTGATCAGCAAGATAAATATGATGGTAGAGGAATTGAGTGGGAACCTTTGTGTGTCCAAAAGGGAGGCTAATTTTTTTGGTTAACACCAATCCAAAAATATCATAACTCTATAACTTCCAAAGGTGCATAAAAATGTTACACAGGCCCAGTGGTGACCCATTGTGTCGGGCATTCATTCTGCATTAGAGCCATTATCAAAGTTTTGTGATGTGTTTCTGCGTCCACGCATTAAAAAAAAAACTACCAGAAGGATACAAAAGATGTCCTCGTACTGTTGAGACCTCACTTTCAACCCAGAGAAATACCTACTTATCAGCCTGGACATTGAAAGCCTTCATTATTAGCCTGTCCAGAGAAGAGACACTGAAGGTACTGGAGGAGATATTGCTTTAGAGCAATTGGGAGTACATTACCCCACAACATTTAGGACTGTCTTGCGCTAAGTTAGCTTTGACTACAAACTACTTTGAGGACACCCTCTACAGTCAGACATACGGGACCAGCATGGGAAGTACCTTCACACCGTGTGTGGCTGGCCTTTATGTCCACAATTTGGAAACCGGAAAAATCCTGACACCTGAGAACCCCTTCGTCATCCATAGTAAGACCTGGAAGAATTATATAGATGAACTCTTAATCATCTGATAAGCGGTAGAAGAAACAGCGGATGATTTTCTTAGCTGGTTACCACCAAAACCAGTACCTAAAATTCACCCATTCCAGTTCCCCTGAAAGCATGGTTTTCCTAGACCTCAATATATTTGCAGATCAAGGAAGGCTGCAGACCACTACACGCTTGAAGCCCATGCCCAAAAACAATCTACTGTGTTAGTTTCCACCTACACCCTCTACGGGAAAATTTCCCATACAGCCAGTTCCTGAGATTGCAACAGTACTGTAGTAACATCACTGATTATAAATCACAGGCATAGGCTCTCACTTTGAAATTGAGACACAGGCACTACCCACAGCCCATCATTGCTAAAGCTAACAAAAGCACACGCAAACAACAGGGAAGCCCTTTAGAAGCACCTGTCAGGCACAAAGGCGACCCACGCCTGATCTGTGTAACCACCTATAACATTGCCACTAACAAGTTAGAAAAACTGTCAGTGGTGTGTACTAAGTGCAGGTGCATTAAAGTTTGAAAAACCACTCAAATAAAAGGCCAAGCCTCAGAGAGTGTCTATTAGGCCTGTGTGGAGTTCGCTAAATTCTGTGGAGTTACCCAAAAACTCCGCTGAATTCCGCAGAGTTCCACGCCCTGGCGTAGTAAGAGGTATGTGCTAATGGTATAATCGGTAATTGCGAGATGAATGTACAAACTCAGACCGGTTAATAAAATTTGCCACGAGAGGGTACTGCACACTTAAAATACAGTGTACTTACTTAACAAATACAACAATGATTGGTAAACTAACTCAACCTAATCCCAAGACTTCTTTAGTGTGCACCTTATACTCTATCCCACTGGTGTATGGAATGCGTACACACAGTCACACACAGAAAAATATACTGGGCACTATGCATGTCGTTGACCCGATTTGAAAATAGCATTGTGTGCATGGTCTGGGTGACACAATGCAGACAAGGGACCAAGTTATTTGTCCTCAACAGGTAAAGTCACCCCCGAGCAGGTAACAGAAAGTGAGAGGCAAGCCTTGCCCGACTGAAGCACAGGCTGTGCTGCTGCCCCACCTTAGCTTTCTCCCATTGGTAACAGAAGAGCAAGGCAGCTAACACAAAACAGGAGAATATTTAAAATTCTCACTCACTGCCTTCCTTGCCGGAATGCATCTGTAGCTAGAAGGCCAAAGAACAGTGTGGGCCCCCAGGAGGGCAGCGACAACCTGCATTGTGCTCGGTGTGTGCTGTGCAGAAGCCTGGCATGGCAGGGGCGCTGCTGTAGTCTGTCTTCTCACTCTGCATGCTCCGGTCTGCTCTTCCAGTCTTCCCCTGCTGCTGCCACCATCCAGAGCCAGCACATCTGCTTCTCAGCCCTGATCCTGCAGGGGAGAAGTGGGGTCGATCTTCAGCCTTGCCCAATGAAATTCAAATATGCTAAATAGCAGTAGGTGTTTCACTTTCGCTTTCATTGTCAATAACAAATGTATCTAAAAAACAAGAAAGCAACAAAAGTGGCTTTCCAGAGGTGAGCAACACATTCTGTATGCATCCGATTTTTTGCCATCTTTAGGCTCCAAGTGAAGCGCAGAGGGCCAAAACTCAGTGAATTCTGCCGGCAGAGCGGATTTTACTACCCAGGCTTAGTGTCTAGTTCACACATGCCCTAAGGCACAGCCGCAAGTCTGTCAGAGTACCTTATGTGATCTACCTAAGCCTACTGGATACTTCTCCTGTGGGTTATGCAGAGTCTGTAACTTGACAAAAGCAACAAAAGACCTAACTCTGGGTCTGCCTTCCAAATGGGAATTACGTAGCCTGATGATTTGCAATTCAGAAAGAGTAGCTTACAGGGTTACATGCCTATGTGGACTCCGTTACATTGGCATGACCTATAGGAAGGTAAAAATCAGAATCTGTGAACATCATATTAACATAAGATGTGAAAGAGAAACCACGGAAGTGGCTGCACATTTTATTAGACACCCTCGGACAACTAACACTTTAAACCGGGAGCCCGACTAGCTCAGTCGGTAGAGCATGAGACTCTTAATCTTGGGATTGTGTGTTCGAGCCCCATGCAGACTTATAACATGGTTATTGGAAAAAATGAGTGGGAATTGGGGCTCATGTTGTGGTTTGGTATTTTAGCTTTGAATGTAGTTATGGATAGGAATGGCAAGGCTTAAGATGCAACATTGGTGAGCACTATTTGTTATATTATTATAGAGGGAGTGCAATAGAAATGATATGTCTGGCAGAAATAGGGACTGTGTAGATATCTCTTAATAATCATATATTCCATGACTATGTGATAGGATCATAAGTACATATAATGTTTTTACAGATAGTATACTTGTAAGACTAAGCTCGGAGAAGTTTGACTGTGATTGGGTTGGTAGCCACAGTGATCAATACAGTAAGGAGTTGAGTCCTATGGAAATTATAGAACGTTTGGACTCTGGTTGACTATGGAAGTACTAATGGCATTACTCTACCCATTTAGGACATTGAAAAGCAGTATACGTTACTGTGTGCTCTAACAGCTATACCTTTATGATAGAAATATAGGTGCGTGAATCTGAAATGGTAACGGTACGTTAGAGTTTGGTTTTGGTGTTCTAACACAACACAGTGTAAGTGTGGCACGACTTGAGTTTTGACAATAGAGCCTATGAAGCTTTCTTTTACTTCTCTTCTCTTGCATCTAATCTCTCTCATTATTTTCGCTCCGTGCACACATATATCTCTTAATGCCTTTTTACTGACAATGACTGGCTAATCACAGGACTCCCTGTTGGGTGCATTTTTGGTACTTGGACACGGTCACACTGAATGCCTATGGCATTTTCTATATACTACTCTCTTTTTTTAGGGGTTTATATACTTTTCACTGATGATTACTATCACCTTGGTGATTATTTTGTACTAGAACAATGATGTGACAAACTTAAAAAGATTATGATTTTTCTTGTAGCCCTGATGAAGTCATTGGTATACCTAGATGTACTGGATGCATATGAAGATTGAAACTAAAGAAAGGAATCTATCTACATCAACTCACTGTGGAAACTTTATGATTTGAACATTGTTGCTCAGGATTATTTTAATAAATGTTTGAACTGGGATGTTTTGGAACAATTGGAGAACAGTAGCAACTCAGAGAATATCCTCTTTAAAAGAGAAAAGTGATAGGTGTATAGACTACAGACATATAAGACTGGTCTCAATAATGAGATCCCATGGAGTTCCTTTAGCTAGCAGGACCAATCATTTCTTTCTCCACCTCAGATACTGAGCATTGCCATCTCAGACCATAAACATTCTGCTCATCAATGGTTTTTTTTTTCATTATAAAATGTTTTAATTCATTTTTATCCATTAATTTAACAAATCTCATCTGTTTTTATTTGCCAATTAAGTGCCGGAAGTTTTAACCTGCAACGTAACCAAAATCTAGAGATGTCATCTCTTCCAGAAAAATCTGGTAGTTTGGGTTTGTTTGGTGTATTTTAGTGTTTTGGTGTACTTATATCAATATATGTTTTTACATTTTAGGTGTTTTAAGTGTTTTGGGCATTTTCTATACCTTTCAGACTCTTTCATAACCGCCATTTTTCTATTTTTAACCAATGCCTTTATCACCATATAACATTATGGTGAGCCTGCCTGGTAAACAGGAAGTGATTCCATTCTGGGCGGCCAACTTGTGAGGCGCGTGTTCTAGTGTTTTGACCATCTCCAGGAAGGTGGTTTGGACCAGTCTGGGAATGCAGGAGTGTATTTATTCCCTGCTCATCCTGCAATCATCAATATGCAGGTTTGGGAAGCGGTGAATAGGTCTTCGACTAAGTGGGGACCCTAGATGATGAAAGTACATGGCCTTTTACCCAAGGCAGCAGAGGTGTAGTTTTGGTAATACCAACTATGGAAACTAATTACAATACCATTTCTCCCTACAGTGTGTGACTACTGGGCACACTTCCCTCCGGACATCCTTACGGGGTACCAGACATCCACTATAAAAATTGTCATTTAATTTAACTGTCCATAAAAGTGTATATATGTTTAATGCATTGAACCTCTCACATATTCCTTGTGTTTGCAGTGCTTTCTAACCCTGGGCGAAGTACTACACTACGCTCGCGTAGTTTGCGAAGTTTGCGCTACTTCGGACTACGCGAATTGCACGTAGCACAGTGCAAACATGCGTAGCGTAGTGTAGCGGTCATTATTTGCTTGCTCGCGGTCCTCAACGTCAAGTTGGCGACCGCGAGCAAGCAAAATGACATCCCGGCGAGACTTTTTCCTCGTTCGCGAGATTCTCAATGCGGGGAGGTCAGGTTTCTCATTGCGAGTGGTTGCGTATGCTCGCGATCGCTCGCGATGCAAAACTACCAGTCCGCGTTGAGAAAGCTGCCGCTCGAGTAGAAATCTACTCGCGCGGCAGAAAACGACCGCTTGCACTGTGCAAGATGCGGTTTGCACTGATTGCACAGTGAGGACAAGCATCCGGCACTGTGCAATCAGTGCGAACAGCATTTTGCACAGCGCACTATGCAGTTCGCGTAGCTACGCGTAGCTCGCGTAGTACGAAGTGCACTTCGCGTAGCTACGCGTAGGGCTACTACGCGAACTACGCCCAGGGTTAGTGTTTTCACCATGTTTGTATCAGCATAGAAGACACTGACAGATGCACCAGCTTCTGTTTTAATGCTATGGCCTCACGGTACACACAGTACTGTTCTATTGTTTTCTGCTTACACAGGTCGTACCATTATTTGAATCATATTTATGGTACCCTGCTATGACTAAATGTGTTTCTTATTCTCAGATGGACCCACTTTCAAGAAATTGTAGTGCACTGTGTATGTGTGTGGCATGGTACGAA
This sequence comes from Calotriton arnoldi, assembly GCA_963921515.1. NCBI lineage: Eukaryota > Metazoa > Chordata > Amphibia > Caudata > Salamandridae > Calotriton > Calotriton arnoldi. The sequence goes on from CAWUFW010002954.1 coordinate 896,394, forward strand.
TGATCAAATAAACAGCTTGCCACCCTTTCCCAAAAGGGCAATAATAGGGAAATACTGATCCTGATGAAAGCCACTGGATTGGGGTAGGTGGCAGAAACTAGTTGATCTCAGTTAAGGGCCAAGGAATGACTCCAACTAGCCCTTTTTCCCAAGTTTTTAACCGTGGCAGACTGACCCATGAATAAATACTGATTTGAGTCCCTCCTAGGCAATTTTAAAGAATACCTCATATAGATCCTACACCCATTTCCCTTTAAAAGCGCTCCCTTGTAAGGAAAGATGTTGCAGCATGACCCGACCCTCAGATAGTCGGGAAGAACTCGATGATGAAGCATGTCACTGGATAACATTTGGTGAGTGAGAGTTCTTTTATGAAAAAGGTCTTTCACTTATATTCTGTGGGCCCACCCTAGATGACTCAAGGTTGATTGGGGTTAGCACTCCAAATCTTCTAGTTTAAACAGGAGGTTTGGCAGATACTATTGATTTTGTAGATCAATAATCTTAATCCTTATTTATTTTCCACGGGCCAAGATATGCCCCACTTTGGTCATAAGGCTATGACTGTGCTTTTTTATGCAGAAGACGCTATTTTAATTTTATTTACTGCTAACAGCCTGAAAAAACTTGTACATACTTTTGTCTCCTTTATGGATAACCTAGATTTGGATACTAATCTCTCTACAACCAAGGTGATGATTTGTGTGCCAAAAATACTAGCACAAACAATCATGGGGAGAGTTTATCACTTATCTTATCTGGAGTTTATGCTTCATTCCACCAGTACCTGATCTCTGTACTGCAACCTCAATTGCCTAAAATTTGTCTAATCTCAGAAGCTGCTTTTAGTTTCACCTCCAAACTGGAAAAAACCTCTTTGTTAGATGTAAGTGATTTACAAGATAAAGTGCGTTCCTATTTTGTTTTTTGGTACTGCTATTTGGGTTTACAAATTGGGTTGCCAAATTACAAGAAGAAGAAAATCACTTTGACTGCATGTTATTGGGTCTGCCTCCTAACACCTCTCACTTTTTTGCCATGAGGAGTTTAGTCTTCCATGTGTTGATGCTCCTATTTTGCTGGCTCTCTTAATAATATGCCTATCAATTTGGTGTAACCCTAAAATCTCTCTCTATGGGACCATTATTATTGATTTTCTTAGCTGCCCTGATGCACTTAGAGTATCTTGGATGAAATTTATTAAATCACCTTTCAGAAACCTCAGCATGTATCTTCAATTGTTAGTTAGATAAAACCAAGTTTAGGCAGCACTTTTAAAAACATTGAATCAGCTCATGTGAGGCTTCTGAGCTTACAAGTAAGTTTTGTTGCAGAACTCATTTGGCAGGGAGTTATACTTATCAGCGGTTATTCACCATTGGAAGAGAAGTTGTTTTGTTGATTGAAGCGGGGCTCAATTTGCTGCATCCTTTCTTTGTCTTAGGGGCAATAGAGCCCTGATTACAACTGCTGTTGTCCATGTAATGAAGCTTCACCCCAAACACTTTTGCTCTTTATCTTTTGGTTTTACCAGGTGGAGGCCTGCCTTAATGAATCCATAGATACTGTCTGATTTAAATATGTGTTACGCAAAAGGGACTTTTTTTTAAATAGTTGATGTTTTGATGTATTGTATTTCATAGATTTGATTTGAGTGTCATTATGTTGGTTTGGTATATTGCAATATTTATTTCATGACTTTTATTTGTGCTTTTATGGCATTTTGGGGCATATTCTCAAGGAGATATCGCCGCCTTAGCGGCACTTTTCTGCCGCTAAAGTGGCGATATTTCTATCGCCCCATTCACAAGCTGTTGCTAACAGCCGTTAGCAACAGCTTTCTGCCGTTAGCAACCGCTTACAACATCGCCTATCATGTTAGCGATACTTATCGCTAATGACATGCAATGTAGGCGTTCCCGTACAAAACCGCACGCTAACACCACATCGCCCTATTCACAATGATGGCCCGGACCGGCGATGCGATAAAAAAACTGCTGCTAAGGGCCGTTAGCTGCAGGAACTTAAGACCAGAAAAAAGGTGGTCTTAAAAATGGTGAAAAATAGCTGTATATAAGGGAGACTAGCCCAGAGCCTCATCTGAACACATACTGATGCCATGGAGGTACTAATCATGCAGCTGGGAGCACCAAGAAGGCCACAACAACCACCGCCACTGCCACCTCCCCCAGGAACACCGCCGAGGCTGCGCAGAATAAGACAGCGGGTCCATCGCCGACGCATCAGCCTCACAGACCTAACGCCAGAGGATGTCATTGCCCACTACAGGCTCAAAAGGACAGCCATCCTCCGCATCCTGACACAGATAGCCCACAGGCTGACGGCACCAACACAGCGAATAACCAACATCCCTCTGCAAACAAAGATGCTGGCTGTGCTGCACCTGTTGGCCTCTGGTACCTTCCAACCAACAACTGCCAGAATCGGAGGAGTCTCACAGCCAGCCCTATCAAAGTTCCTTACAACAGTTTTGGATGGCATCATCAGCCTGATACCCCAGCACCTTCACTTCCCCAATACTGCACAGGAACAGCTGGAGACCAAGCAAGGGTTCTACGCCATAGCTGGCTTCCCGCATGTGTTGGGGGCAATTGACTGCACACATGTCCTACTTGTGCCTCCTGCTGATACTGCGCACATATACCGCAACAGAAAGCACACACATTCCATCAATGTGCAGGCATTAGTGGATCACCGGGGCCTGTTCACCAATGTCATAGCCAAGTTCCCAGGCAGTGTGCATGACTCCTACATTTTCCGCCAGTCCATCATCAATCAGCGCTTTGAGGATGGCACATTTGGAAACGCACTGCTCGTTGGTAAGTACTAACTGAACACAACACACACCTCAACTCCACAATCATGGAACACACAACTGTGAGACTGCACGCGTTACAAACTCACATTCAACATGCCAATCTACATGCCCACCTACCAGACATGACAACACAAGTAACTGTGGTAACTGGGGTCAGCCATGTAGATAAACCATCACCAAAGGCATAGCCCCTCTGCCACACATTAGCAAATGTGGTGAGAGGTGGCAACCAAGTATGTGCAATGTAGGCACTCGACCTACGAAGAAAGAATGTGCACAAGGCTGAGTGTGGCAGTGGTGTGCTGGACAGTCTTGATTGTGCAGAGCACAGACTTGTCCAAGTGGGCATATAGTGCGTTTCCGTTGTCCAGCCTTCTGGCAATGACAGCGTTGTTGACTGTGCTACCTGACGGGGGGTGCGAACCATGTGAAGGCAGCATCTAGGATGCTGAGCCTTTCGAAGCAGCTGCTGGCCACTGCATAGACCTGTATGTACATGGAGAGGGAGGAGTCGAGTACGATGCCTAGGTATCTAGAGTTGTTGTGTGTTGGGCTGGAAAAGGCGGTGGCCCACCAGGTGTTGCCACATGCTGATGGTGTGGTCAGGAGGATGAGGACTAATGTCCGCTCTATGTGGAGCACCCCCCAGCTGTTGAACATCCATGTTGCAACTTGCTGCAATCCTCCCTGGAACCCCAGTCTGGTGTGTGAGGGTGCATTGTTGTGGGAGAGTATGAGCTAGGTGTCCTTGTAGGTGGTGATGTCCAATGTTTCCCTTCATGTAGCTCAAGTTCTACTCCAGGCATCTGCAGATGCATATGTCATCTTTGATATTGTATGTGAACAATGTGGCATTCATAGCACGCTGTATGTTGGAGTTGCATATTGGGGCAAGTGTGTATGTGCAGTTGGAGATACATGTTTGAAAAATCTGGCCTGCGCTGTTGGCGTTGCCTGCAGTGGTGTGGGTGTTGCTGTTGATGGTGAAATGTACCAGATCCTCATTGACTCAGCTCCTGGAAGTCTGTATGGCACCTGCTGTGGGTTTGTGTGTCATGGGGTTACATGACGAGGAACTGTACGCTGTGCTGGTCACAACATGGGCGTTGAGTGGTGTTGTTGAAGTGGACGCAGTTTCCACATGTGAAGATGGGGTTAAAGGTGTGCCCTGCCTTGTGGATCAGCGTCGAGAAGAGTTGGCTCAGTTCGATGCTAGCAAGCATCTCCCAGAGGGTAATGGATTTGGAGTACTTGTGGTATGTGAGGTGGAGTCTCTGATCATGGCTGAGTACGTAGCCCATGGAGTAGATGACTTGGTGTGTGATGACATTGATGGCGAATGCTAAGTGTTCCCGCCCTCTGTGGGCCCTGCAGCTGAGGGTGCCACTGACTGTTGCCTTGTGGCAGGTCTGGACCAGAAACTGCAGGTGTTGGGCAGTGGGGAATGTCTAGCTGCAGTGGCAGCAGCTGAACAGAACGCGAGCCGTGTACGGTGTGGCCCATTGCCACCTAAACATTATCCTGGCATTGACTGCGAGTAGTGCGGATGGGTGGCAGCGTTAGAAGTCATGAGAGCCAGGGACCCTGCTTGTGTAGGTGTCAGGCTTGCGGACATGTGCAGACATACCTGACATTGGTGCACTGTTGGAGTGCTAGTAATGCAACCGCACAGCGCACACAAGTGAATATGCTTGGGGCCAGGTACGAGCATCTGTGAGCCAATGTAATTTGCATTGATGCTGGTCAATTGGCCAGAAGCTACACATGGCAAACATTAATCACAAAGTAGCACCAATCACACACCAAAAAACTATTAACAGTGCCCACAAAGCATGCATAACTACTAATGGACACATCTCTCCATTACATGTTACAGGTGATCAAGGATATCACCCCATGGATGATGACACCCCTGCGAGCCACCAACACCCAGGCCCAGAGGCAGTATAATTCTGCCCATGTACGCACCAGGGGCATTGTGGAGCGCACATTTGGCGTGCTAAAGTCATGTTTCCGGTGCCTTGACATCACAGGTGGAAGACTGTTGTACAGCCCAGAAATAATAATAATAATACCGACATTTGTTGAGCGCGAACAGCTACCTCCAAGGAGGTGTCCCGGCGCTAAAGTGACAAGTAACACGCGCGCGGCAAGCAGCGATCAGGACACAAAAGATTAGGCCAGGTTGAAAAGCCATGTTTTAACAGCCTTCCTGAATTGTGACTCAGACGAGATCTGACGCAAGGAATTCGGAAGAGAATTCCATAATTTGGACGCCCCAAACATAAAAGATCTGCCACCCAGTCGGGATTTCTTCACTCGTGGAGTGCAGAGTAATTTCTGGGTGTTAGATCTCAGAGCACGTGTCTGCGTGTAAACACCCAGTCTCTGTATTAAATACGAAGGACACGTACCATGGAAAGCCCGAAAGGCAAGGGTCAAGGTCTTGAATTTAATTCTATTGGCTACCGGAAGCCAATGTAATTCTCGAATATGCGGAGAGATGTGTTGCCGAAATGGAACACGTTTAATTAATCTTGCAGCTGCATTTTGGACCATTTGGAGTTTCCTAACAAGGTAAGCCGGTAAGCCAATATAGAGGCCATTCGCGTAGTCCAGATGGGCAGTTACTGTGGCGTGGACTACGGTCCGACGGCAGCTCTCAGGCAGCAGGTGTAAAAACTTACGCAAATTTCTCAAACTACTAAAGCAAGCAGAAGTAACCTGCTGAATTTGGGTGGAAAAGGATAGATCAGCCTGCCATTTTACCCCCAAATTTTTAGTGCATTCCACTGGCGCAGGTGGCAAGCTCATTTCCACAGGCCACCACATGTCAGCAGCCGGAGGCTGGATCTTGCCAAAGAACAGCACTTCAGTTTTGTCTGCGTTCAGTTTAAGCTTATTATTATTCATCCAGCCTGCAATATCTTTTAAGCAGCCTTTAAAGTTCTTAAAAGAGTCTTCAGATTGATCCTTAAAAGGGAAAACCAACTGGGTGTCATCAGCGTAGGAAATTGCTTTAACTCCCCAGTTGGCTATCAAAGTAAATAGTGGGGCCAGATAAATATTGAACAGCAGTGGGCTTAGGGCCGATCCCTGAGGGACCCCACACCATAAATGCTTTCGGGAGGACTGATACGGTTGTAGGGCCACCCTTTGCATACGCAAGTGGAGGAAAGACTTCAACCAAGCCAGGGCAGTGCCATTCACCCCACAGTCAAAGAGCCGTTGAATCAATATAGAATGGTCAACAGTGTTGAATGCAGCTGAAAGATCCAGGAGAACCAGCATAGCTGATGCCCCTGAGTCCAATGCCATTCTAATTGAATCTGCTACCTCTAATAGAGCTGTCTCTGTGCTAAACCCAGCTCGGAAACCGGATTGGGTATCGTGCAGGATATTATGGCTCTCGATAAAATTGGCCAATTGCCACTGCATTACCTTTTCCAGCATTTTTGCTGGGGCTGCCAGCAGAGAGATAGGTCTGTAATTGTTCAGGTCCCCAGAATCCACACTGGATTTTTTCTTAAGTGGAAGTACAGTGGCGTGCTTCCATAAATGAGGGAAGATGCCCAAGGAAAGGGAATTGTTCCATATTATGGCCATTACCTCACAGGTGGAATCTGCCAACTCTTTCCATAGTTTAGGAGGGCATGGGTCGTCCGGAAGGCCTGACTTGCAACTCTGTATTGCAGACAGTGCTTCCTTCTGAGAAATAGGATTGAATTCCAAAAGGAGAGGCAAGGGTGCTTTCTTAGCTACCACATCAGATTTAACCGTAGCCATCGTAGCAGAAAAAGAATTATAGACCTTGCTTATTTTACCATCGAAAAAGGTCGAGATTTTCTCACAGAGTGCCAAGGAGGGTCGGACGTCAATTAACAGCTCACGAGGTTTGAGAAAAGAGTTGACCACCTTGAAGATAGCCTTGTCCGGTCTATCGGTATTATCAATACTCTTAGCGATATAATCTCTCCTGGCCTCCTTCATGGATTTGTGCAGTACCTTCAAAGATTTTTTATATGTCATTTTGACAGAAGCATCATAATCCACCCTCCACTGCCGTTCCAAGCGCTTACACTTGCTTTTCATAGCCCTAAGCGCCTCAGAGAACCATGGAGCAGAGGGCGATTTCCTCATGGATTTGGTCATTCTGGCTGGTGCCGTAGATTCTACTGCGGCAGCAATCCAGTTATGAAGAGCCAACATATTAGCATTAAGGTCTAAAGATAAAGATGGACGACTGGCTAACAAATTTGGACTTAAGCATTCAGCTGTCAGTTTCTTCCAATTCCTTTTTAGGTAATATCTGGCACTCTCAGGCACATCAGGTCTTACCAAGTTAAAAGTAAAATAAATAAGAAAATGGTCCGACCAAACCACCTGGGTTGGCACTTCAGTTTTCATAGACAAGATATTAGAAAATATCAGGTCAAGAGTATGCCCTGCTTTGTGGGTAGGGAATTTGACAAGTTGAAGCAGATTTGCGCCTTCCAGTGATGAGACCATCTGCAAGGCCTGCGCACAAGTGGGATCGTTTACATGTAGATTGAAGTCCCCTAATACAGTATAATTAGCGAATAGAAGGGATTTCTGTGCAATATAGTTGCATAGTTCCATATGTATGTTGGGTAAGCAATCTGGAGGCCTATAAACCAACAGCCCTGAGAAAGAGGTTGTAGGGCTAGTTTTGATACAAAAATTTAGGCCCTCAACCACGCCCATATTCAGTAATGCTGAGGAAACTAAGTCCCAGGAATCCTTAAAAATAATCGCTACCCCCCACTCCTCTTTTATCACCCTTCCTGTTTCCGCAGCATATTTTAAACCCAGAAGGCATAGCTAATGCCACAGCGGCCAAGGTGTCATCTTTCAGCCATGTTTCAGTTAAAAACATGATCTCAAATTCATTTCTTGCCAATAACAACCACAGGTCCTCTGCATGCTTTGATAAGGATCTGCAATTAATTAGGCATGCCCTGATCTGTTCAATCGACTCACTCTGTTCCCTTTTGACATCCCTTAAACTAAGGACTCCTGGCGCCCAGTTACAAACAGAGCAATAACCTAAAGGGGTGTCTGTCATTGGGTCACAGCCATGGGGTTTGGGGCAGGTAGTAACGTTCAGGGCCAAAAGATCCAATCTAGACCATTGGGTTACCTTGTTAGCCTGCAAACGGGCAGCATGACTGGCGCTGGACGCGAACCGACCGCGGACAAGCGCAGATGGGCTTGCCTTTGGCGCGCCCGATGCGCGCGTCCGCTGTGCGGCCGGTCAGTCATGCTGTTTATGTAATGCCCCCGGTAGCGGAAATGAAGGGGAAAAGGGTGGAGCCACGTCCCTCCACTCAAACAGCACACGCTGCGGTGGAACGGGGACCGGCGGGAGAAGAGTACAAATGCGCAAGTAAGCTACCTGTTGAAAGTTAAAAAGATAAAAAGCTTTCAGTTTAAAACGCCACTAAAAACATGTCATCACAGAAATAAGTATAAGCTAAAAATAAACAGTGGGAACCTCGCCGTGCAGAGTTCTGTCACCTATCACAATAGTGTGCAAGATGAGCATAGCATGTTGTGTACTGAACAATATATGTGTACGCACCAATGCCCCATGGATCCAAGTGCCAGATGCACCGGGCGAAGCTCCGGATGATGAGGAAGATGAGGCAGGTGGAGCACACCCCACAGCTTCTGCAGCAGGCACAGCACAAAGGAGCAGAATCATAGACAATTTCTTCACATGAGCACGTCACATCGTGACTGTCCTTACCAATCATATATCTGTTCCAAATGACCCCAAGCACAGTATAAACACTACACACATACCCTGTGTGCAAGTTTATCATCTGCATGAGTACCTCACTCTGACACGTGTAAGTGTAACATTAAGTGGTCATAACCTCTCAATTAGAAAATGATGGTGGATCTGTCACCTCTGAACAGAGATGCTGTTTAGTGTGACATTAGTTCTAAACTAGACATGTTAGGGTGTCAAATGTGTTTTGAAAAGCTACTTTTCAGCGTGTCATATGGGGATTCTAATCACATATAGGATGTCAATAGTGGTTAACTATGAATATCAGGGTGTCATTTGGGGAAAATTATTACATTTAGGGTGTCATTTGGGGTAAAGTATGAAATTTAGGGTGTCATTTGTGGTAAATTATGAAATTTAGGATTTCATTTGGGGTAAATTATGAAATTTAGGGTGTTATTTGGGGTTAATTATGAAATATAGGGGGTCATTTGGGGTAAATTATGGAATTTAGGGCATTTGGGGTTAATTATGAAATATAGGGTGTAATTTGGGGTAAACCATGAAATTTAGGGTGTCATTTGGGGTTAAATATGAAATTTAGGGTGTCATTTGGGGTCCACTCAAAATTAACATGGTGTAAATTCTTTAAAATAATGAATTTTCATTAAATAAGTTTCATCTGTGTAAGAAGTTGCACTTAGCGTGCAACACTGCACGCTTTTCCGAAAATGCGATGTATTTTTCATACTAGCGATAGGAAATACATCGCTAAACACATAGATATATACGAAATGTCAGCCCAAAGCCTTTTTGCGTGCAGATTTTCATTGCCAAGCCAAAAAATGGGCCACATTTACACAGGAAGTGATGTCAGCATGCTTCCTGTTTCCTGGAGGAGTGCTGTGCACTTTCAGTTTCTCTTTTGAGCACATTGCTGGTGATTGTGGAGAGTGTAGGAGGTGTTTGGTGGTGTGTGCTGCATATTTGAGAGTTTGAGAGTGTTGCTGTGTCCTGTGTCCTGTCGATTGTGTCTCTGTGAAGTGTGGTGTCCTTGTATTTACATGTTTTATTGTCTCCTGTCCTCAATCTTGTCGGGTGTTTGTCTTGGGGTAGTTAAATGTATTTGTAGTTGTTGGGGATATTAACTAGGGTCTCTTTATTTTTGGCAGTGGTGTTAGGTGTGTGCAGGGAGATGGTGGGAGTGGGCAGGGAGGGCAGGATGTCCGAGGGGGCTTTGGAGGGCTTCCTATGGCTGATAAAGTTTTTCCTGCCCATGATGGTGGAGACGGGAGTCTGTATCCTCACAGGATACCCAGTTAGTGTGCGCAAGCAGAGGTGGGAGCATGTGCGTGCGCAGATGCTGCGCGTATTTGGAGTTGACCGCACTGTGCGCCAGTGGAAGCACCGCTGGCAGGATAGCCTGGCCCAGGAGGGTGACCTCCTGGACTACGGGGGACTCATTGGTGGCCTAGAGTGTGGTAAGTTCAAAATTTAAATTTATTCATGAATACAGTAACGAAAAACAAAATATGCCGTGTGGGACACACTGGTGTCCAAGTGCAAAAATGTTGCACCATGAGTCGGGAGACGTAATGCATCCACGCATAATGTTGGCACATCAGAGACACAAGGCGATATCATATTGACAATAATAGGGTGCAAGTTTGTGTAACCCACTGCGCTACAGCAACACTTAGCACTGTTGTGCCAAAGCTGGCAAACCTGTGCAAAAATGGGTGCAGGATATATATTGTATGTGAACAGGAAGGGTGACTGTACATGAACAATCCAAAGCATTGTTTCTGTGACCTGTGTGCTGGCCAAAATGAAGTGTAAAAATGCTCTCCTCATAAATTGTGGTACGTTAGCTACGCTGCCCTTCTACATAGTCTCTGTGTGACAATCTATGAGATCTGAACAAATGCTCATATGAAATAGGAGATCTCCAGAGTGACTTACACCACCAACATCTGTGAAACTGCTGTGTGCGATCTGCAGCGATGCATTTGTACACAGATCATGTATTACATCATTTTGCGTGTAGAAATGGGGCCTTGTGAATGTGTCACACAACTAGTATGTGCGTGTTTGCTAGCATTATTGTCTTGTTTGGCCAGACTCAGCATTCACAGGTCATGTGTGAATGGCAGGCAAAGTACACCCAATCATGTAGCCAACATGAAATGCAACACTACAGTTACGTAGCATTTTCAGTCATGGTGATGATTTGTATGATGAATATGACACGTGTGATTTAACGTCTGATACTAACACAAATTACTTTTGTTGTCTCACAGCTGGACGACCTATCATCACATGGGGGACATTGACAGATTCCAGGACCCACACGCCACAGGTGAGTTTGGACATCATATATTGGCACAGTGCGGTGTGATGAATGTCTGCCTCAAATGATCTACATTGTAGTATGCATTATGGGTGTGTATCACATGTACCATGACTACAGTGTGATGATGTATTGTGGAAGTCAGAAGAGTGTACGAATCTGTAAGTGAAGGTGGAGCAATTTGTCTCCCAGTTGTAACTTTGCACATCCCCAGTCAGTAATACACATGGAAATAAGGTCTATGGATTCTGTCACCACAGCACATGCATGTGGATTACAGAGCGCACTGATAGGAGAGGAGACATGTAAGTGGTGTTGCTGATGAGTATCATCAGACATGGAATGCATGTACATCCTTGACTGACATGACTGTGCAAGTGTGCCCTATCATGCACAAGGAGGCAGTGGTTTTTAGGCTCTGCGTGCTCAGACACAGGTCTGCACTGTTATTTCGTAGGTATGCTGCATACCAGCTTCACAGAAGTGGCAGTGCATAGCTTTGAGCCAAGCATATCAATGGCATGTTCCACAAACACCGAGCAAAGATGGCCCTATGAATCTCATTGGCATGTTTGGCCACTGCAATGGTGTTGTCAAGCTGTCTCCTTGGGGTCATTCCCAGGCTAACTCTGGATCAGGTGTACGAGCTCCTCTGTCACAATTTTTGACATTACTCTGCATGCATTTACCCCGCATGCTTTAGTTCAGCATTTATTGCTGTGCCATATTTTTTAAAATGCAGGCATCTAGAACGCTATCTGTGAGAAAGGATTACCCATAACAACACTATAACCATCATGACTCCAGGGTGCTGTTACAATGGTGAATGCATTGTAACAGTTTGTGTTGTAAAGGGCTGCATATTTGGCTTTACTACGGAGTGATATTAGTGGATCCAAGACATGCATGAGTGAAAATTTAGAGGAAAGGGTGTTTCCCCCTTCCTAGCTGCAACGCGTCACCAATTGTGAAGTAGTGGTGGAGAGAGGGACAGCGCCTCATGTACAAGTGAGTGTTTAGCCACCCAACCTGTTTACATGTGTGCTGCATTATGCAGCACAGTTGAAAGTGTGAGTAGGGCTGTCCCAGTATTGCTCCTGTGCAGGTAGGGTAACCTTCCTACACATTAACAAGCCCCCCTAAACACAGACACCCTTGCAGTCTTGTGCAAGAGTGCCTCTGTTACCGCTGACTAGATGAACTGCACACAGTTGCTGTCGGACACACAGGGCTGCACATGAGCATTGCACATATGATGCAGCACTGTGTCACAGGAGAGGATGAGGGTGGTGCTACACACCGGGGGATAATGCCTCCCTCCTCCAATTACTTGTACATGTCACCCTCAGTCAGGGAATGTCATGGCAACATCATTTGACACTGTCAGTATAATTTGGTTGTGACAGAACATGTCCCATGCCATGCACTTTCATGTCAGTCTCCACAGCATGTCGTCAGTGATCCAGGATTCAACATTTAGTTGTCCACGTCACTCTCTGACTTCACATAGTTACGCTAGAGTGTGGGCTCCCATGTTGAACTGATCTTGTATTATAGATTTGAATGGAGAACATTGACATAGTCTAAAGGAATCGCAATTTCTCATTGTTCATATTTTACAGACAACATGACACCAGCTGAGTCACACGCCTTCCAGGTGAGGAAGGAGCAGTACCAGCATATTAAGAAGGATGCCAAAGAGTACTGCAACATAGCATAGAGGTACCAGGAGGACCGTGCGGCTGGCAAGTGGAAATCTGTGGCCGATGTGGCAACACGTGGAAAAGGCAGTGGCACACAGGCCACCCCAGGCCCCTCTGGCATCAGTGGTGGGTCCCAATGTGGACAGTCAGTGTCCCATCCCCCTACAACAACCCCCACCCAAGGAACAATCCCTGCTGACCCTGCGGATCAGGTTATTCCATTTACTGTCCGGCACAGCAGGCTCATTATGGACAACAACGTGCTGCTGGCCGAGGTGAGGCGGGAAATGTCCGAGCAGACAAAGAACCTTGAGGACATTAAAAAACACCTAAGACTACCATAATGTCTGGACATGTTGTGCCCCATCCCCCTCTTCCCCCTTCCACCAATGTTTGAACTAGTATTTTAGGTAAGTTTTTTTAGTGTAGTGTAGTTTTAGTGTAGGTATAGTTAGTGTTAGATTTTAAGGTAGTTTTAGTGTTTTTATATTGTATAGTATTTGGGGATAAGTTTCCTTTTCCTTTGGGTGGGGGGTTGATGTCTTTTTTGAATAAAAAACAAAAAAATAACAAAAAAATATATCTTTGTGTAGGTTAAATGTGTAGTTAGTTCATGTATAGCTTAGATGTCTTTGTCCTGTCTCGTGATGTGCCTTAAGGGTGGGAGGGGGATTGATGTCTTAGATATGTTTTGCGTGTTTAGGATTAGTTAGGGTAGCTAGTTTAGGTACTTTTTTCTCTTAATTCTAGTTAGTTTTTTTTAGAATAGTAGTAGTAATGATTATAGTTAGTGTAGGATAGGTAAATTTTTCAATTTTATAATAAATGGTTAATAGTTTGGATTTCGGCTTGCACTTATGTCAGGGGTGATGTGGTGGAGTGTGTATTTTTACCTTGTATGCATCTCATATCATCAATGGACTCTCTGTTGGATGTGTAAGTGAGGTCATGACATGTCACTTAACAGGAAGGATTGGGTCAGGATACCTTAGATGTGAGCACAGAAAACTTGCATGGTTGACAGGGTGGCTAGTAGGATTTACGGCCTAGTCTAGGGGCAGTCGTTTGTGAAGTTATACATCTTAAGTGTGACTCACAGAGTTGGCCAGCACATTGTTGTGCATTTACAACACAAGGTAGGGACATGGCATTGAGAGGATATTATAGTAGCTACTGTTATCCATCATGGAGATGGATGTATGCGCTGGGTACCACAGATTGCATCATAGCACTGCATCTCACATGCTCCTTGCGCAGAGTCCATCTACATTGCACAGACCTTGGCACACTTGCTGTGTCGTGCAAGTGTGTCAGATTCTTTAGAATTATATGTTCCTGTGCATGGAGGCAGAACCTCCGTGCCATGCAAGTAGTAGTCTTTCTGTGTGTCCATTGGGAAATGCATTTGGCAGAACAGTGGTCCTGATTCACAAATAAGTCATCTGAGAGTAAGTCATGAGTTTAAGTTTTCCGGTATTCACAACAGGCATTTAGGAGTAGTACAGTTAGATGTACTGACTTGACTTCTCCTATATGCCTTTTGTGAATCACAGAAGTTGTGAAGTTATGAATTTGCCACCTTTCACGTTTTTGGGCATGCACACAGTTCTGCTGCCCACAAAAGATGAAATGTTGCATTGCTCCCTCTTGTGCCAGTGTCATGGCATATTCTCACAGCTGTTACCTTTTGGCTCATAGTGATGCCACCCTTGAAATGGTGGCACTGCTTCTGACTATATGCTCAGTGCAGTGCACCACGCATCCCTTGTCACATTGGCCTACCCGCTCACAGTGGTCACAGGATGTGAGGGTTCCAAAAACAGTAATCATTGTTTGTCCACAGGAAGGGGCTGACTGACGCCTTACACTTTGGGGTGAGTCCCTATTGCCAACTCTACTTCACTGAGGCAGACATTGTGGTTCAATTAGTGGCTGGTAGACATGTGCCCTTACGTATCTTCATCAATATGTATATGGTGTGCACCATCTTGGGATGTGAAATGCAATGTGCACCTTCACAAAAGGCTCCGTCCAGCCTTTAGGGTGTGAGTAGATATGCCAGGAGATTTGCTTTCTGCAATTGAAAAGGGTGACACTACTTGTGGCCTACAACAGACTTTGCCTTTTTTCAGACATTCCTATTTCCTACATGGATGTGGGGCTAAGTTGGGATATTGCCAGGTTGGTGTGTTGGAGCAATGGGGGCACAGCTGGCCCAGTCCTCTCACTGCCTATCAGGTTCACAGTAACAAATTGACATTTGTATTATTTCCCTGGGTGTACCTTTTGGTGGATTCACTGCTCCTACATTTAGCGAGACTGCTATACTGGATTGGTCATGGACAACAGACATCTGTGTGATTGAAAAATATTTATTCACATGTCTGTTGACATGGTTGGAGACTGGACCAGTACTTGGCCATGCAATCCCCACATTACATTGATGCCCAGTGGAGGGCCAGACAGAGTCCTCTAGGGTTGACAAGTCCAAAGGATGAGGAAGAGTTCAGTCAGCAGTCTGATTGCTGTGTCATTGGTAACCAAACAAAATATGGCAGTCCATGTCGAGGTCCAAGGTGAGTGTCACAGAGTGTATTGGGGGACAGTAGAAGGTGATATTCTGTGGCATGATGCTCAGTCTAGAACCAAGTAGAAACTGGCCATTTGGCCTAGATGAATAATACCACTTACTTCTTTGCAATAAGGCAGATTCATCCTCATCTTTGTCCTCTGATGTGTCATGTGCCTCACATGTGGGTGGTGGTAGATTGCCTGGAGCACTGTGAGGCACTCACACATCAGGGGCTGGAGATGTGGGTGTAGAAGCAGCAGCAGCAGCAGCATTCATCTGCGCCAGACCTTGCTGCAGCAATGCAGTGATGATGATCTGCAGGGCATGGAAGATTCCAGATACATCTAGCTGGTGTGCAGCCGTGGCAGCCATTTGTTCCACCTGCATCCGCTCCATGTTCTCCATTATCCTCCGCATGCGGCCCAACTCCTGGCTGCCATCGCTGGAGCCACTCTGACTGGACAGTTGTTCCTGTCTCTGAGTCATGACTCCAACGATGTCAGCCAAGGATTGTTGGAGAGCATTGAACGGACTGTGGGTGTCCGTGATGTTTAGTACGTGGTCCCGGATGGAACTCAGACACCCACAAACGGAATCAAGTTTGGCCGCCAAGCTGTCAAACCCCACCCTCACCTGATGAGCCATCTCCTGCTGGACCTCTAACACACGGCGTTGGAATTCCATATTGGGGTCCGGGAGGTCCTGGGAGACAGCCGTGGTGGTAGGTGCTTGACGCTGTGTGGTTTGTGCAGGGGGTGGGGTTTGCACGATGCAGCTGGGTTGCCCTGCTCCTGGAGATGGGGTGCTGATGGAGTCTAGCAGCTGTTGGAGGGTGTCCGTGTTGATGGTGGAGAATTCATCCTCTTCATCAGTGAAGAGTGGGACAGGCAGCTGTTCAGGAGGTGATGTTTGTCCCTCTGCAATGTAAAGGGGAGATGCATTTTAACTGTGTGTTTCATGGATGATCATGCATTGGATGAGTTTACAAGCAGAATGCATGACAATGTACATTGTCACTGTTTGGGAGGGGCTGCCTATTTGTTGCTGGATGTTGCCTTTTTCGACTACATCACGGATATGAGGTTGTACTTGTACATTGTCATCTCACAATTTATAGCTATGAGTAATGTGATTGGGCAGTTCATACACACAGGCGGCACCAGTTGTGTCCTCTGTTCAGTTGTTGAGGTGATGCAGTTTGTCCCACATTTTAGTCAATGTGGTTGAACTCCGATTTTTATGTGTGTGCGCTGCATTGTGGGATACTCGCCCATGCAGATTTGTTTTTTTTTGCCCCTTATCCCTTTCAAGCAGTGGGCCTCCACTTCTGTGCATTTACAATGCTGAGATGTTGCAAGCTGGCCTAAATATGTGTCATGGTCAGAGTGGTGACACTTGTGTATTTTTTTCAAGCTGAGGTCTTGGTTACGTCAGGGGTTGTATGTACACAAGGATGTGTCAGAGTGTGACCTGCTCCTTTATGGATGTGGGCCACACTCAGCCACCTCAGTGACGTGGCCTGCACCATGTGGAGATGTTTGGGATGCAGGCATGGTATTCTTCATGCACTGTCACTTGCATTGTCAGTGTGGCTCACAGAGCCGCACCTTTTCTGGGTCATGCACATGTGCATCGGTTGGTTGCAAGATTAGTTATGTGTGAGGAGGGCCCCCTTTAGGCACATTGGCTACTAAGGCCTACTTGCTGTTTCAATGTGTGCTGCACTATGCTGTATACATGTGCATCCAGGTAGCTTTGTCTATTGTGATTTGTCTTGTGTGCATTGCTTACTGCCCTCCTGTTGGCTTACCCGTTGTGAGTATGTTGCTGCATGAGTTTCTATTGTTGTTGCTGGCTGGACAGACAGTGTCAATGACAATTGCCCCCTACGTTGACCCCACGTGTGATGTGTAAGTGGCCCAGGATTAGATGGATGTGGAATTCCAATGCATATTTGTGGTGCTCAGGCCTTGTCACCACAAACCTGCCAACAGATACAAATGGCAGGGTGATGTGTGTTTGTGTATGTGACACGCAGCTGGTCACATGGATGATGCATGCTGTCCTGGTTACGAATATTCAATGCATAGATTTGCGTGTGGATGATAACAACCATGACTGCATATTTGGTCACTGACGCAGTTGACTTAACAAACAGATAGGTTTACATGCACATAATGGTGTCATGGGCAACTGACACCAGGACTGATGTGGAATGGTGTTTTCTGGATGGCAGATGTGTACACTTGGGAGTGGAGGTGTGCAATTCGACCTAAGGGGTGTGTGTGCCATTTTGCTAGTTGTCATTATTTGTTGCTACTTTGCTATCCTTGCTTGTTGTCATGCTTTGGTTGTCTTACTTCTTTACAGGGACATTGTAGTTCTGTGAGTCAGGCACACAGACAAGTCATGCAGTACAGGTTTGGTTGACACATTCCTGATATGCAATGTCCCCACCCTGTGGTTTTGCAGGCATAACCCCCCTGCTCATTGTATTACATCACCTTTTGAGTGAAGTCTGCTGTTTGTGTGCATTGTGGGATATGCACGTTTGAGCCATTTGGCTGCATGATCAGTTTGTTGTGGCATTGTGGGGCATATTCACAAGCCCCTATTGCCACCATGACATTGTGGTGGCAATAGGGGCCTCGCCTTATTCACAAGGCAGCGTTAAGCCACTTAACGTGGGTTAACGCTGCCTTGTGAATAGGCCCACTTTCACACTGTGTTTAGCGAGGAAGTGGCATGCAGTGGGTGTGGTGGTGGGCGTGCCACCGCAACACCCATTGATATTTACGCTGCCCCCTATTCACAAGGGCAGCGTAGATAGGAGCCAATGCAAAACTTAAGAGCAGGAAAACCCTGGTGTTAAGTGGGCGATATGAGGAGAACTGCTTTATTTCTCCTCGTTTTTGCATTTTCCATGTGTGCTGCCTTGTGCAGCACAGATGGGAAAAGGAAAATGCCATGGTTTGTTTATGTACAGGAAGGCACAGCTTCCTGTACATGGACAAACCTTGCATGAAGCAGCACACATGTAAGTTAGAAACTGGCATTTTAGGTTTGTTTATGTGCAGGTAGGGACACCTTCCTGTACATAAACAAGCCTCCCTGCTTGCAGACACCCTTGCACTTGCCTGCGTTGGCACTAAGTTGTGAAACTTAGCACCATCGCAGGGGGAAGAGCAAGGCTGCACCATGTCCTTGTGGATATGGTGCAGCCTTGCTTTTCCGAAGTGGCGGAGAGAGGCATTAAGCCAAGAAGGCTAACGCCTCTCTCCGCCACTTCCTTGTGGATATCCCCCTGCATGTGTTTCTGGTATGCATACTCACTAGATGGTTTCTCACTTGGTGTACACACAGTGATGGCTTGCAGTGGGAGTTCTGCAGGGCGGTGGTGCGGGGGGCTGGTGCAGGGCAGGTGAGGGGCAGGATGGGGTAGTGGAGTTGGACACACAACATGCTTGAGTTAGGTAAGTAATTAATTAATCCTGCTATTTACCTTGCACTTGCTGCACCGCCAAGTTAGCTATGCAGTAAGTGCAAGGTAATTGGTTGGAATTATTTATTTACTTACCTGATTCCAGCACGTCGGTTGTCCAACTCCACTACCCCCATCCTGCCCCTCCCCCACCCCACACAACCGCCACACACTATCGCCCCACAGGACTCATGCTGCGAGCCGTCATTCTGTACACAGGACTGCATCTCATGGACATGCAGGGGGACACATTTACTGGAGATGTGGCAGGATGTCTACATGGCCACCTTGCCTCAACATCACACATGTACAATTCGTCTGCACAGGGCCCCATCTCTCTAATACTGGACATGTGGATGCACTGTGTGTGTGACTGATCATGTGCATGAGTGGGCATGCGACCACCAATGACAGCAGACATGCGGCATTGTGCCTGTGTGTCTGCGTTGTGTGCAAGTTTGTGTATGTGCTGTTGTGTCACCCTTGATGCACATGCACATTCTTGCACACAACTCCAACACACGGGCACATGCATATACGTGGTGTTGAGGCAAGGAGGCCATTTTGACAGCCTGCCACATCTCCAATCAATGAGGGCCTTTGCTCTTTCACGTAGCCCTTATCTTGTGGTCTGATATGATACTTGGACTATATTGGTTTGACTTTTCTGTGCACATTTCAATGTCAGTGTGCCCACCAATATGTGTCTTGCAATGTACTGGTTGAGTAGGGTGAGATGTGTGTATGCCACAAGGGCCAAGGGTATTCGGGACATGATCTGCAGTCCTTGTGGGTGTGCACTGCAATATATTTAATTGTGCATGAGTGCCATTGGGCCCATCTCCCCCATCCCCCCAGTCCCTGGTTGGTACTCACCCTGTTGCTCTTGTGTCTGGTCGTGTTGAGCAGTGTCCTGTCCCGGAACTCCGACCACCGTCTCCTCACTAATGACTTGGGACACCTGTTCCTCCAACGGATCCAGCTCCTCCTGTGGTGCTGGACTCCCACCTCCAGTCTGCATTGCTGCTTTCAGGTTGGCTGCAAGTTTCAGATTGGTCTTGCGCTTGGCATCATGCCAGCGCTTCTTGCAGTGGTCCACTGTCTTCCTCACCTCTCCGACAGCATTCACCTTGGCCATGATGGACTGCCATATTGTGTTTTATGTTGGTTGCCAATATCACAGTGGAGCTGACAAAAAGTTGTTGTTGGTGTTCTGTCACCTCCGCAACCAGGACCTGGTTTTCCTGCTGACTGAACTGCATCTTCCTCTTCCTCTTCTCATTGCCTTCCCCTGGGTCTCTGGCTGGTCCTCCTGGGTGTTTTTGGGGTTGTTGTTGGCCTCTGTGCTGGGTCCAGGCTCCTCCATGTTTCTTCTCATATGTTTCTTCTTTTTGTTTTGTGTTTGGGCTGCCTTGCGGGCGTTTTATATTGGTTTTTGTCGCAGAACGTGAAAAAAGGTGCGCTGACGCTAAATAGCATGCCGTTCCTGGTCGCTAATTGGCCCATCGCCACTTTTTTCACGTTAGCGTGAAGATTTTTATCGCTGTGACGCTAACCTTATTGCCGGACATTTGACCCGGTAGGGGAAACTATCGCCTGTTAGCGGCGTGTTGGGAATATGCCGCTAACACAGTGATAGTTTCCCACGGTACACGGCGTTAAGAAAATTATCTCTAACCTCAGTTAGCGATAATTTTTGCCATTTCTTGAGAATATCCCCCTTTGTTTATAAAGCCAAACAAAGAGTTCCTTGATTGATTGATTGAAAAGAAGAAAAAAATCTTATTTCCAGTAGCCACCATTATACTGACCAAAAAACATACATTCACACCCATAAAACAAACAGCAACCGAAGAAAAAAAAAATAACATCCATAAATCCTTCCTAACATCAGCAGAATAGCTTACTTAGAAAATTGTTCCTGGAAAAAATCACTACACAATACACTTGACCCTAATGTACTTACTAAGTCTAAATCAATGGTTTACTTTTCCTCTCTAACCAAACTACTTCAATTAAATCAATTAACATACACTAACCTTACTTCAAATAACCCAACCGATAACTATGAGTTTAAAATTAAAGAAAAGGGGTCTTACATGAATACAGTGCCGCATCTGTGGGTGAAGCTACTGCATTTTGAAAATGAAATAAAATAGAAAATACAGTTACTAGTAAAAAATGGTGCCGAAATGGAAATTTTAAAAACGTTTTTACTTGCACTGAAATGCTTAAATAATTGTTTCTGAAAGAGAAATTGTGGAAATAAAAAGCACAGTTCCGTCTTGGATATATGTTAATATATAATGGTGTTTAGTAAAAAATACATACCTAAATAAAATGTGTCTAATTTATAATTAGGGCTTGGTGGCGACGTCACCACCAAATACAGCACCAAAAGTATCACGCGCCTTCAAAAAGCATGAAAAACAAGCCCTCCAATCAAGAGTGGGTAAAGACAATTTTCTTTATTGCAGCAGGGAAGCCAAAAACTCAGCATAATGCGTTTCGACCCAGCTGGATCTTAATCAAATGCAGATTACGAGCGACTGTTGCTTGTGGATTTAAATAGACTGCAACATCAAACAGAGAAGAAAGACCAAGGGTCAAACATTGCACATATGCACTGTCAATCAGTAATAAATGTTCACAGTTCCTTATTGTTATGGGGATCATATGTCACTCATGATGACCAGTCCTCTGGATGAATATCTTGCTAATGCACCCTCTTTAGCAATTATTTGAGTTGGTGAGTTTGATCTTGATGTCCCCGTATTGACAGGACTTCAATGTCCATAATGCCTTGCACTGTAAAAAGGTATCAAAGGATCCTTCATTTTACACACAATTATTCAATGCTTTGTTTATAATTATGAAAAAACGATGCCCATTTCTTTCCTTGTATGGAGTGAATTCCATGTAGGGCTGAGCAAAAACACTTATATCACATTATATCGAGAGCATGTATGCTCATGCGCTCGTTGTTATAATCTCAATGTTAGGACCTGCTCTTTGAAGCATCCGTTGTTCTCCCACTCTCTAACTGATCGGGTTAAACCACCCCCCCGCCCGCAAACCCTGGCTGCTTCCAATGCGCCTCCCGTTTTGACGGCGGCAAAACCTCCCTTAAACAGTGGCACCAACTTAGCATAATACTCTGTGGCAGAATAAACACAGCCAGCGGCCATCCAAATTAAGATCTTGCAAATGAACCTCAACAGAAAAGGTGCAACCACTAATATTGCCTATATTAGAGATGAACAGCCATACTATCCACATATACTAGCAACCAAGATAGAGAACATGATTGAGCTGTTGGTGCATAAAGACCAATGCAGAGTAATACCCAGATGAATAATGGCTTTGACTATTAGACAGCTAATGCATGTAATGGAGAAACCATGAAAAGTGGTGAGGAAATGGCATATGTCGCTGGACAAAGAAAAAACCTTTGACACAGTATCATGGTAATATTTGTTGGCAGCATTGGAGGCCATGACCTTTGGCCCCATAATTACTACAAAGGTCTTGTTGTTGTGTACAAGCCATTAGCAAGGGTTAAAACAAATCAATGCTATTGGAGCAGTGAAAATTGGAGGGGCGAGCAAGGCAGCGGTGTGTGCTAGCTCGACTAAAGTTCACCCCAGGATGAAGCTGTTAGTTTGCCAAGAGAAACTTGCTAGCTCATTCGGGAATTGAAGTCTACATTTGTAAGCATATTATATCGCTCTTTGTGGATCATGTACTTATGTATTTGTTGAAACCTGCTGGATCCATGGCACGGTTTGAGAAATTATTACAACTTTTTGGCAATCAGACTTGCCTATCAATAAACAAACAGTAGCGGTAGCAAGAGATAGATTACCAAATTTAAATATTCGCTTGGAAATGGAAACATTCCGATACCTGCAGAGTCAGATACCTGGGGTTGATATTTGCACATAAGGGAAACATTTTATGACTAAATAGAGATAGAGTAATAAGGAAAACAGATAAAATTATTTTGTGCTATTTCTTCTATTGTCTTTAGTGGGGGGGAATAGCAATAGCTAAAGTGATAGTGCTTGCCAGGTGTTCATACCTATTTCAATATATGTCCTCAATTTATTTTCTAAGACTCACACAGATGAGAGCGGCACTAGCTAACCTGATCTAGGGAATTAAAAGGAGTAAAGTTGAAATGGAGATACTACCATACACATATGAAAAAGAAGGATTACAGGTCTTAGATCCAGACGCATGTAATCATGTAGCACAACTACAGTTTGTGGGAGACTGGATTGAAAAAGACAAGGGGAAAGGGTAGGCCATCAGGGGGCCTATGTATATGGATAGGCACTCACCTCAGTTGTATGGCCATGCAGTTGGAGTCTTTCTCCAATAATATTTAGGGCATCTTACCTACTTTTGCACTAAGCATTAGATTAGCATTGGTTAATGTCTATTACAGGCCTCTAAGGCTCAGTCAAGAATCTTTGACCAACGAACAAGTGGCCCGTTTTATCCCTACCATCACCAAAAATGTCTCGATGGTTATAGGGTGCAACTCTAACTGCCAATTTGCGTCCCTAATTGATTCTAATGGACCATACCCTGTGAAGAAGATTTGCTTTGGGCAATCCCTGAGCCTAACATCTCGCCAACTAGGGCATGGGCACCGCTGACTCTCCAGATCAAATCTCTTACCCTAAACTACTCTTTAAGAGCCTGCAATGGTCGCACAAAATATGACTCTCCAGGGAAGCAATCTTTTAACAGGGTAGGTCATTCCTCCATTTTAGATTAAATCCTGGTAGAAACCAGGATGTGGAGCAGGGTTGTTGACTTTGCTGTCCTGCCTCGACATGACAGAGATCATAACGCTCTGATTGTGGAGTTGGAGTTGTAGGACCCTGGGAAAATTTTCGACCATAATATATCAGCACAGAGTAGATTAATACTCACTAATGATAGGAGAAAAATACGGTGGCCGGCGATCGAACAATCTCCTGAAAGGCTGGCTTCCCTATATGAAACCATCATCCCGACCCTACTAGAAATAGAAAAGGTCATAACCTTAGATGGTTCTTTTATCTCTCTAGCTGGAGTTGCTAAGACCCACGAAACATTGACAACTAACCTGGTTGACACATTCTTTCCAATAGGTTCTTCAAGGGGGGGCAAAAAGGCAAAGCGGTCTTGGTTTGATGATCGATGTTGGGCGACCAAGCGGGCCCTGATAGATCCCATTAACTCCAAGGAAAGGACTCAAATAAAAAAAATTAGGATATCATACAGACACAACATTCCCCTAGCAAAAAAAACCTGGGAGATGGATAAATGGGTCTCTCTGAAAAGGGCCTTATCAATCGATGATATGAAAGCCTTCTGGAACTTAATTAATACAGGCTGTAGTGACGGAAAGCAGGCTATAGAGCCCAATCGAGCGGCAGTCATCTGGAAAGGTCAGTTTCAGGCCCTATACACTATGCTGGAGGCTGAGGGTACCACCTTAGTGCAAGCAATAATCCCACCGCAGAACATCTATATAGAGGCCCGTGAGATAACTCTGACCGAAGTTATTAATGTCATAGGCAAAATAGCCCTGTGCAAAGCACCAGGGCTGGATAAGATACCAAGGGACCTCTTTCTCGCAGCACTACAAATCTGGGGACCTTATCTGTGGGTTCTATTTAATGCCATATTGCAAGGAATGATGATCCCTTCAACATGGGCTGAAGCTGAAATCCTCCTAGTATATAAAAAAGGCTCACCACTTTTGCCTATTAACTATAGACCCATCAGCTTAATTGATGTAACCCAGAAAAGTTTTGCCCGGGTACTGTTGGACCGTCTTCAGATCTGGATGGATGAACACAAAATCCTTAGCCCATTTCAAGCAGGTTTTAGGAAAAAAATCTCCACCATTGATCAAATATTTAGGCTCCAACTTCTTTACTGGAAAAAGCTGTCCATTGAGCGTGGGAGTCTCTGTCTAATATTTGTGGATCTAAAAAACGCTTTTGATCTGGTACACCGGGGACAAACCTTGGGCTGTACTAAGCGATCTTGGGGTTCCCTTCTATCTTTTGAACATGCTCAGGAGGCTACATGAAGGCAACTATGCCCAAATTAGGTATGGGAAACATGTGGAACTTAACACGCCACTTGCATTTAACAGAGGATTCAGACAAGGTTGAGTCCTTGCACCTACTCTGTTCTGCTTATATATTAAAGCATTGGTTGATCTGTTGAACGAGGTGAAGGACATTGATGCCTGGAAGTTAGCGCATAGAAAAGTGCTGACAATGATGTTTGACGATGATACTCTTTTGCTTTCCAAGTCACCAATGGGCAACAGAGGATCCTCAATAGCTTTGGTGTTTTCTGTAAAAGCAGGGGGCTGGAGATCAACATACAGAAGACGAAATATATGGTCTTCAACCCAGCTAGATCGACACGTTCTAACCCTCTCATGAATGGCATCCTGCTTGAGAGGGTATCAGTATTCGAATAACTAGGTCTCACTTTAACGGAAAAAATTGAATGGGAGCCACAAATAGATAAAACAAGCCACAAGTTAGCACAGACAACAGGAGGGCTGGCTAAGCTATTTGGGAACTCTTTTCACAAGCCCGTTGGTCGAGTAATGGAGATCTATAAAAAATGCAAACAAGGGGTGCTGCATTGTATGGGGCTGAACTTTGGGGGCTCTGTCTTTTAAGAAACCTCACCAAGCCTGAGAACAACTTCATTAGGCAGCTATTTGGTCTCCCCTTCAGCTCCCCACTCACCCCACTGTGCTTGACCTTGGGGGTGAGGCTGATTGCAGAGGAAATTGGCTGCAGACCCCTAACATTTTGGCGTCGACTATGGGTGACCCCGGAATTAGCTCAATATATAGGTCAGAGCTAAAGGAGGTATTGAGTGTCCTGCCTGTAGTACCAAGTCGGAGACAGAACCCCATGTATTTTTCTTTTGTCCAGGCTATAAAAAATCCAGGCAAAAATGGTTGATTCAATTATGCAGAAACTTAGAGTCCAGGCTTTGTGAAGATGTATTCAGGCTTCTGAAATATAATACCCAAATGCCAATTGTATTCGCTGTGTCGCACTTTTTAACTACTATGTGGTGTGTGTGTAAGTCACTTCTGGAAACTAATCAACAGACTTAATCCGACCTACTTTTATTTGTGACTTGTTCCATATTAATCTTAATCTTAAAAGTTAATCCTGTTTTTAGCAGGGTCTTAGTCAATTTTAAATTTGTGAAAACAACGAACACCAATTTTTAGCACTCTTACTACAGGGGATACCTCCATCTACTTGGGTTGTCCATGGGCATCAGAAGGCATGAGATTTCATCAATGGTGGTGAGCAATGGTATATGTAACCAAGGACCCCAGTGGGCAAACAGCCTGTACAGTTTGGCAAATTTCTAGTACTGTACATTATTTTTTTCTCTTTTTAACTGGATAGTACTTATACTGTATATCCCTTTGTAGACATCCAATGTGGCATACTTGAAGATGTATATTTATAATGATTGTTTTAATGTACTGTATGATTACTGCACATGCACTTTTATGGTCTCTCGACCGAAATAAAGTATACGAATGGAATGGAAAAAGAATACAGTACTTATAAAGATCAATTGTGAGGCCTACAAACAAATGTAAAATTTAAACACATCTGTTTAACACAAATTGGGTGAGAAATAATAGACCCTGTCTAGTGAGCATGATGGCACAAGTGATGGCACAAGTTTGGAAGATGTTCCAGACAGAATGGAATGAAAAGTAATTTCTCTAGATATTTCCCACATTCTTGCAACTCGATAAACAGGGCATGCCTAGATGGAAGATGGCAGGTAGAGTAAAAGCATGCAAAAGCCTTCCATGTTGTTGCTGGGCAATTTATACAGTGCCACACTATTTGAAGGAAGGAGAATCAGGGATGGGGAAAACTGTAAAAGAAAACAATCACTTCAAACACGCTAGAAATGATCACTAAAGTAGGACAAGGTAGAGAAAGAGTTACTATATTCTACTCAGCCATCCACATGAACACAACTAAGCTGCAATTAAAACACACAAAAAAGATGTGGACAGAAACCCTTTTGCTTATACATCTGGATTCTAACAAAAACACATTCAGGCTAATACTTTTAGCTTTTTACACAGGACATACATTACACTTGTAATGTTGCACAACATAGATCAAATGACAAACATTGTATTCCCTAAGTGTAGAACAACAGAGGCTACCTTTTAAACACTTCATATGGAATTGTCAAAATTGCCCAGCTAATGGAAAAACACTAATAACAGATGTAAAAAACATATGCACACTACAGTCACAATGCAGTTATAGAGGCAAACCAAGAAGAAATGTGTTCAGTTTATTTTCCAGCTACTTATGAAGGCCTTAGCAATACACTGTGTAATCACAAAAACACCAAAATCAGAAGGTTTGGCAAAATATATGGAAGAATGGACACAAGCAGAAGATGTAAGAATGAATTTGAAGTCAGAGGAGTTGGACACATGGAAGAATTGGCAAGAATCCTGCTATAACCAACCCTTACATGCTGGACCATCCCCGTCCCCCAGTGCTGAGCCCTTTATTGGCTATTCGAGATAGTTCTCACTTAGGGCTCTATAACTTTTTTCCACATAAGGTATCCATGCCAAATTTGCATCCTTTTTGTACAACATCCTGGGGAGTCTAAAGGTACCCAGGGTTTCTATATTGCCCTAGAGAGAACCGAATAAATAGTCACAATACAGCAAGCTTTTGAGTTTTTTGAGAATAATAGGAAAAAGTGCTCTGGATAAAAGAGTCTGTTTTTTCCCTAAAAATTGCATCAATGAATGGTTTGTTTCACTAAAGTCACAATCTTCCCAACATCAGGAACCTGCAGCACTGAATAAAAAACTATTTTTTACAACAGTTTTGGCATTTTTCAAAGAGGTAGCCCATTTTTCCAATTTTTTGTGCTCTCAACCTACGTCCGGTTTGTGGTGGAAACCAGTGTGAAACCGATGGGTGATTCAGGACAGCTGTAGATTTCTGAAAAATAGATTCAATTCTAAATTCAGAAAGGGATCATTTGTGTAGATCCTTTAAGGTTGTCCCAAAGAAACTAACTGTTGAAAAAAGAAATATTGAACATGAGTAGGAAAAAGCAGCCATTTGTCACAATGTTTACTATTTACTTGGGGCAATGGCATGGCCATACCCATGCTGAGCAGCCCCACCCCTACATTTATAAAAATAAAAACATTCCCTGGCATCTAGTGGGTGTTCTGCTTCTTCGGGGAGACATATCAGGGAAATTACCCCATTTACCCCCCTTCGGGGGAAGAAAGACTGTTCTCCCATTTAGTTAGGGCGGGGGCACAGCCATGCCCATGAAGGGTAGCCCCCCCTAACCGTTAGTTCTCTAAAACAAAACTTCCCTTGTGTCTAGTGGGCTTTCTTCTCCCCCAGGAGGCAGATCAGGGATAATGACCCCATCTGCCTCACTGGTGTGGGGGCAGAAAGACTTTTGCCTCATTTACTTGGGGTGGGGGCATTGCCATGCCCATACTGGGCAGTCCCTACCCCAATATTTATAAATATTCAAACATTCCTCGGTGTCTATTGGGCTTTCTGGCTCTTTGTGGGCAGATCGGGGGTAATTACCATTTACTTGGGGTGAAGGAATGGCCATGCCGTTGCTGGGCAGACCTCATCCCTATATGCCTATTTAAAAAAAAAAGAAATCCCTGGTGTCTAGTGAGCCTTCGCTCCCCCCTTGGTGTCCCAGATCATGGGTAACTACTAACTACTCACAATCTGCCCCCCACCAGGGGTGCAGAGAGACTGTTGAAATATGCATTTGGGTGGGGGCATGGCCATGCCCTGGTGGGCAGCCCCCACCCTTATATTTTTATAAAAAAGAAAAAATTCCCGGTGTCTAGTTGGCTTTCTGCTCTCCCACCCCAGGGGCACAGATTGGCAGTAATCACCCCCATATGCACCGCTGGGGCAGAAAGACTGTTGCCGTATGTATTAGGGGTGCGGGCATGGGCATGACCAGGTGGGCAGCCCCTACCCCTGCATTTGAATTTAAAAGGAAAACCCCTGATGACTGGTGGGCTTTATGATGCCTCGGAAGGCAGATCAACCTAGTGGGGGGCAGAAAACCCACTTGACACCAGGGACTTCTTTTTTGAAATACAAATAAAGGGGTGTGGGCTGCCCACAAGGGCATGTCAATTATCAGCAGGGACAGAAAGACTGATAGTTCTAATGGGGTGGATGGAGCACAACCCCTTGCCTAAGGGGGCACTGCCCCAATTACCTGGTGTCTAGTAGGTGAATCCCAGCTTGGGGATTGCTCTCCAGCTGCGATACCAAACAGGGAGGAACTGGGCAAGGATCCTTCCCTTTCCAACGTTACCTCTCCTGAGAGAATCAGCACTCAGGGGGCTGAGATATGCACCCGAGCACTGATTCAGAGAAAGTAAACAAGCCCATTGGCTTGTTTTAATTGTACTTTCAGCAATATTCACATCAGCATGACACTGATCATCATTACAAACAAAAAAAACACTCAGGCTGCTCGGGAAGCTTTTCACTGGCAGCCAGAGCTGCAGAGAAAAAAAAAGAAATCCTGTGGATTGAGTCACAATTAGAGAGGTCAAGAATGGATATGCAAGCTTATTCCAAATCTCCATATCTGACAAATGTCCCAATTCATTTTAAGTGACAAGCAAACCTATAGTGAAAAATTATGATCTAGTTTTTCCAACAAACAAGGCAAACTCTTCCTTACTGTGCTCCCCAAAACTGCTGACTGCTGAAAACAATCCATTATTAAATTACAAGATGCAAACATTTTTGCAAATTAATTTATGCTCTCTGATGCAAAGAGCTAAGCTTGACAATGGGTATGGGATTTGGTCCTTAGGCTTCCTTTTCAATTGCAGTAGAAATTTAGGAGCTCATTTAAATAAAGAGTTCATATTCCACCTGTTGAAAATCCTTATTTATCTGCAGCCGTATTTCCACTAAATCTAATGGTGAAAACTACCCTAAACTCTAATCACATTTCAATTGTAGTTGACCCTTCAATAATTCAGGTGTGATCATATGCACACAAATCAAATTAGAAAAATGTGGTGGCAACTCAGGCTACACCTGTTTAAGTTAATGCCTCAATTCAAAGGACAGGACAAATGGCACTTCTCAGATGGGGCCTATGTATAGTCTTTATTCTTGGTGAAGATGTAAGCTGATTAAGAGCAGCCTAAATTTAAAAAAAGACAGAAAGGAGAATGTTTATTTCCTTTGATAATTTTATCTCTGACCCCAATAACATTAAGCATTTGATGGAAAGCTTGATGCTAGATAACTTCCAAAGGGCACATCAATCCCTGGACCTAACATTTTCCTGATTTGGAGATGCAAGTGTGACAATATGAAACAAAATATGCATGGAGCTAAAAGCAGAGCACAAGAATTAAACATATTTAAAAAAATATAAAGTCCTTCCGTAACTGAGCTTCCATCATCTCAGGGTTCACATAAACACAATTACAGTGACATTGCTAATAGCTGCTCCCCTCATCACAGAGAAGAAGAACACAGTCAATGGTTGGAATGCTTGCATTCACAGAGTTTAATCTGCAGCTTGCCATTCTCACTGTATACTGTTAAATCAAGGAAATCTACCTTTACATCTTTCACTGTGCTTGTAAAATGCAGATCCAATTTGTTAGCATTTATGTTTTCTACAAATTGCTTTGCACTCTCAATTGATCCTTTCCAAATCACAAAGATGTTATCTATAGACTGACACCATAGAATTGCAGATTCCTGTTGGTATTCCACTTGCAGCACATGCTCCTCCCACCAGTCCATATGCAAATTAGCATAACTTGGGGTGAAGCTGCAAACAAAACTGTTTAGGAAACCTACGGCTTGGCAATACCCTCCTACATGCCAATAGCTTTCAACCACTTATCCTTATAAAAAGCATTCCATACAGTGAAAGTTTAAGAGTAAGAAGGAATTGCAGTGATGAAAAGAAGGAGGAAAAGCAGTGCTTAATTTGTAAAATATTAAGTGCCAGGGCTCTGACCAGGAGGCCACTGCAGCTTGCACCACCTATCGCCCTTGTCACCACTGCCAAAACAACTACTAACCATCTCTCTCGCATGTAAATGCGACAGTTCAGATTATTCCAGGTCCCCAAAGCTAAAGGAATGGCTGGGGAGGCAGATATTAGCAACTTTAATGTATGTTGTATTCCTAAACTATCGTTGTTCTGCTCATCTCTAAATTAGATGAGAAGCGCCACCATGTGGTTGACTGTTCTAAGTATGGTGTTGACAATTAGGTGCCGGTGCCGAGCACCGGAAACCAATTAAGTGCAGGTGCTGAGCACCGGAAAGCACAGGCTCAAATTAAGCACTGAGGAAAAGGCACTGAGGGAAATGACCTGTAGGTTTCAGAAAAGAGGGTACACTACAAGCAATATTGAAAAAGCAAAGAGAAGACATAAGGAAAAACCTAGAGAACAGTTAGTCTTCCAAAAAAGGAGAAAACGAGAATCCAAGAAATGTGGACATTTCATATTTCTTACAACTTTTAACAAACAAGAACGTGTGATAAGGAAGACTTTACAAAAATATTGGCACCTTATAAAAAATATCCAATAATTGGTAGAGGCACCAGGAAACCCAGGCTTTATGTTTAGAAAGGCAAAATGTATGAGGGACTCCTTAACGAAAAGCAGTCCAGAATGCAGTAGACTGAGCAACACTGGGCTAGGAAACTCAAAAGGATTCAGAAAGTGTAGTAGGTATAAAGCCTGTAAGTTTGGAAACAATGTGAAACAGTATGAATCGCCCCTAACTGAACAGATCAAGAGAATAAAAGGTCCTTTCATCTGCAAAACAGAGCATGCAACGTATGTGTTACATTGCCCATGTAGTCTAATGTATGTGGGAAGTACAGTACTTACCATACATAAAAGAATCCTGCAACATGTCAGTGCAATAAACCATAAAGATAAGACCTACCCAGCTGCATGTCACTTTGAAGAAAAACATGAAAGTAACATGAAAGGGCTGGAATATTTTGTGATTGGTGCTATACTAAAGAGCATCAGAGAAGGGACTAGGGAAAGAAGCTGCAGACAATTGGAGTCTAGATATATTATTAAATTAAATACAAAGACGCCATGGGGCTTGAACTGTGAAGATGACCTCTATATGCACTTATATATTTTTTATAAACTCCTTTTCGATTTTATGAGGTAAGAGGTACTTGTAAAATGTATTAAAATAAGTTTTGCATGTTGCAGTTTGGTGAACATCACCTTTTGTTGGAGGAAATGAAAAGACAGGAGACATTAATATAAGATTACGCATTGAGCTAGACTAAGTACATCTTATGAAAGTAATATTGTCCTTAAGGAAGGTGATTACCCTTAGAGATAAAATATGTCCACTCCGGATTAATGTTTTAAATGAAGATTATTGTTTATTATGTAATCCTCACAGTTGTCTTTATATACAATTGTGGAATCAATAATGTAATGGAATTCATCTGATAAGGAAGTGACATATACAGGAAGCCATAAATGAATAACATGCTCACTTGGGCTGAATCACTAAACAGGAAAATGTCACAAAAATGTTTTTACATTGTTAAGAAATTTTACATTGTAAATAATTTTGATACAAGAAGCATTTTTAACAATGCATAGTGAGTATAGAAGTCAAGTTGAAAGGAGAGAATAAATTAATTTCTTTCAATTTGCTTTAAATTTTACAGTGCGATATTTATTGCTGAATTAAGGTTGAGTATCTGTTAAAATATGTATTTTATATATACAATGCAAGATGTAATGAGATGTGTACATATTGGTATTTGACACCGTAAAGAATGGGTAGAGTCTGTTGTCACTTTTATGAACAAAGAAGTGATTTGCCTTTAAATGTAAAAAGATAACATGGCACCTTTGTTTGTGAGCAAGGCTACCTGGCAGCTAAAACGCATGTCGGGAGCATGAAAAGCACCCTAAAATAAAAGAACCTTGAGCAGCATTCTTCCGATGTTGGCGTATTTGTTGCACAAACACTCAACAATCAGTCAAAATGTTTTACAGAGGTTGCTGACTCCGGTACAAAAGCTGACACACTCCTCTATAAGGAGCACGGAGACGGGCAGCAGTTGTAGATGAAAGAAGCATTTTGTGCTGCCGAGCCGCCCGCGTGAAGACAAGCGAAAGGGCGTGTTGGGGAAAAATCTTCCATCCAGTGATTCGGAGGACCCCTGGACGTCGAGTGATCACCTAAAAGTAAGCCTGAAGCATTTGTCAATAATACGGCAGGAGAAGGGATTGCTTGAGAGTCAGACAGTACTATGGTAATTGTGACATAACAAACGGAGAGAGTGCTGCATTATTCATTAGTAAGGAAAGGTGCTAAATAATATCGACTTCCGAAGTCAAGAAAAGGGAGGAAGCAACACTAAAAATATTTGAGAATAGCGGAGTAGGAGAAAGTAATGCCCGAGTCAATATGACCAGTCAAGTTTCAAGGAATGACATTTTAACCAAATTGAGGAAATCGGAAACATTGAGAAAAAATTTACTTTCCAAATGGTGGGAGGAAAAATCTTTGAAATGCTATTTGAATGTGGGGCATGTGCCTAGAGGGCTGTGAATTTTGATTGCCCCAACTTACGGATCCCAGACCCAGAGATGTTACACGAATGGGCAGTAAACAACAGTGAATCTTCCCAGCGTATGTTGGCAATATTTATTAAATATGCTGATAAGGATAGACAGAAATTATTAGAAGAGATTGATACATTTATGGGAAGACATTAAAAGAGATCCTGAACAAGTGAAAGTAGAAAGGTTTAGGACGGAGATGAAGGACAGACTAAAAAATTTGGAAGAAACCATTAAAACATGGAAGGCCCATAAATTTAGAAGGGATAGAAGTGATTATGAGCAAGGCCAAATCTACACCTTTGCGACTAAATTGAGAATATAAAAAGATAGAAAGTGACAGGTACAGCTAAACCAAATCAGGAAACAACACAACCAGAGCCCCTCAGTGAAGTAAGCTCTGAGGCAGATATGGTTGCCGAAGAAGGAGCAGTAGGAGGATCCTTGGGAGAAGTTCCATCTGTAATTGATGAGCTAGGTTTTTTACGCAAGGACAGTCGGTTCAATCTGCGCCAGAGAGATCTTCAACCCTACCAAAAATCAGTAAGAGGCCGAATAAGAGGAGAAAAAGATGATATGGTTTTGGAAAACAGAAAAAAATCCATTAACAGAGAAGCAAAGAAAGGGGATGGGCAAGCAAAGAGAATGACCAATACCATCATAAAGATATACAGCTATCTGAAGACGAAGAGAATATTTTGTCCCTAGAATTGTCTTTCTGTCCAGAGCAAAGCATGAACTATGCTCAAACGAGAATATATTTATTAGATATAATAACCTTAAAAAGATTTTTCTAATGCAACCTAAACAAGGAAAGGGAAAGGAGAAAAGTCTTGAACATCATGAAGTGCTACAAGTGGCTGATGTACAACTCATGAGAGATTTGCAAGAACTAGAAAAAAATGAGAATATTGGTATCTAGGATCCAGTAACAGAATTTGATATCATAACACACAGTAGCGGTCGCTGCTATTGTGAAGTGGTGTGGCAGGGGAGGGTGGACACAAACTAAAGAAAAAATTATTATAAATAATAAAATTACACTTACCTACTCCAATGGCCTCCACCTTCCTCCCGATCCTCGCCTACCAGACATCCAGGAACTGCTGCACACTGTGCAGGCTCCCTGCTCCCAATGTCAGCATTGCTCACATTCTGGGAATGCTATATTTAAAATATGTTTTTAAATACCGCATTGCACTTTGGTGAACATTACCTATTGTTGAAGGAAATGAAAAGACAGGAGACATTAATATACGACTACCCGTTTAGATAGACTAAGTACATCTTGTGAAAGTAACATTGTCCTTAAGGAAGATAAGGTAAAGTTTGGCTTCCAATATCATAGAATATGAGACATTAAAGTGATAACCATTATAGATAAAATATGCCCACTTGGAATTAATGTGTACACAAAGATTATTGTTTAATATGTAGTCTATACAGTTGTTTTTATATACAACTGTGGAATCTTTAATGTAATGGAATTCATCCCATAAGGAAGTGGAGTATAATGGAAGCCATAATTGAATAACATGTTTTACAAACTGCTCACATGGGCGAATCACAAACGGGAAAATGTCATTAAAAAAAATTACATTGTTAAGAAATTTTAAAATAAAGAAACTTAAGCAGCAGTCTTTTGATGTCGGCGGATTTGTTGCGCTAACACACAAAAGTCAGTCAAAAGGTTTTGCGGGGGTTGCTGACTCCAGTAACAAAGCCAACACGCCCCTCAATAAGGAGCACAGCGGCGGACAGCAGTTGTGGATGAAAGGAATATATATGTATGACTCGTGAGCAAGGAGCTTCGGACTCCAAAATGCATAGAGTTGTCGTGCCATTGAATAAACACGCTTTGTAAGCAGTTTTGGGCCGCACGTGTTGTTTTCCCCAGAGGCAGGAACAGCGCTTGTTTTGGATTTTTTGGGGCTCGCCACCCCGCCGTGGACCGCCGTCTAAAAAGCGGCTTGGGGATTTACTGGTGGTTGCCGCACGCCGTCACGTCACATGGTCTGCCACTGAAGAGGGCGGTGGCCCGAAACGCGTCTGGCAGAAAACCAGAAAAGGACTTTGTTCATGGCGTGTGCCCTTGCTTTGGCGTAATTTCCACCTGGGAGTGCATCCCACCTAGAGGCAACTCTTTTTGCATATATATATATATATATATATATATATATATATATATATATATATATATATATATATATATATATGAAGATGGAGTGCAGTGCTTTAAAAGTGAAGACTGCTCTCCCAAGCGCGCACGCACCACTCGCGGGCTCACCTCCTGCTCCCCCTCTCTCTCACAACCTCTTCCTCTTCCTCTTTATCATCCATCAGCTCCCAACTACAGAAATATAATGCAAAAAACATTTCCCTTACTGTCTACTTGTGAAAAATTGCAAAAGGTTTTCCAAAACCGCCAGTCATTGCTTACCGCAGAGCTCCAAATTTACGATCTCTTATTGTGAGAGCTGAACTCAAGCAAGTTGTAACAAATGCAGGGGTTCATTGCTGTGACTCTAAAAGGTGCATCACGTGTGAATACCTTTTACAAACATCATCAGTAACTAGTTCTGTTACAAGAAGGACCTATGGAATAAGACAGCATCTTACATGTCGCTCAACATGCATTATTTATGTGATTCAGTGCCAACAACAAAGCTGTAAAAAACAATATGTAGGCCAAACAGTGAATGACCTCCGTACACGATTCAGGAACCACAAATCGGCAATAATTAATAAGAAAATTGACCAGCCTGTAGCCAATCATTTTAACCTTGTGGATCATTTACTATCAGATTTGAAGATTTTCCCCGTGGAACATGTCTCAAAGGAAGAACTACTGGACTCCAGAGAAAACTTCTGGATGTACCGTTTAAAATCACTGCATCCAGATGGACTGAACATTACTGATAATACAACCTGATTACTGCATATCTCAAGAGCTCTCAGGACTGCATTGATTCCACATTCCAAATGGAATCTTCACTCATGATGCTTTTTGAAAATTCAGCTGTGTCATCTGTGCAGCCACTGAGCAAACCATCTTGTACTACCTGAGGAAGGCGGAAGCTGAAACGTTGTAGTTGAAATATATTTTTGTTCTTTGGTGAATCTATCTGTTTGAGTCACTTCTTTCTTGGATATATATATATATATATATATATATATATATATATATATATACTACTCGGCTCTTTCCAGCCGTGGAGGACTGCACCAACCGTGGAAGCAACGAGGGGCTGAAGGAGAGGGGACTGTTCCTTTCCGATGTAAGCACAGCAGCGCAATGATTTGTGAAGGTGAAATTCCATTCCGAGGCCCAATGGAGGGCTTAATTTGTCCTTGGAAACAACGTGAAATTCACAGAACCTACTGGAAGGTATTTTCAATTGCCAAATTTGACCACAAGTACCAGCGTGCATCAGTTCAATAAAATCCATTAAGGAAGGCACACCGGATGCCTATAAATGAAGGAGCACGTAGTGACATTGTGTTCGTGCAACATTGCTGTGAAACTCTAGTTGTAAAAAGAGTATACAGTCACAGAAATTCATCTAAATTATAGGAAAGTATGGAGGTCCCCCCGTGGTGTTCAATCCAAAAGGGGTTTTACTGTCCAGTTCTATTATCATGCGGGTCTCCATATATATATATACATATTTATATACATATACATATATATATATATATATTCACTGAAAAAACCATAGGTTTCAGGGGCGTTATAGTTCGTTGGACATTTCACTCGTACAAAACCATAGAAATTCCCCGTTATAGTTAGTTCAGCTAACTATAACTCGCGCCCTACAATGCACTGCTGATGATGTCACATATTACATCACTCATGACATGGTCAGTGACATCACTGATGACATCACTGATGACATTTCAAATGACATCACTGATGACATCACTGATGACATCATCCAGTGACTGTGTGTTTCTGTAAAGTTTAAATATGTTTAATATATATAGGGAAAGGCGTATTGAAGAATGAGTGGGTGTATAAGTGTCTGAATGTCTGAGTGACTGACTCTATAAGTGAGTGATTAAACGTATCTTACTGAATGCATGGGTTAGTGACTAAACTGTGTGAATGTCTGTATCCATCTGTCTGTTGGTGTGTAAGCGGCTGCATGGGTTTGTGAATAGCTACATGAGTGTCTACATGGGTTATTGATTATTTGTCTGAGTATCTGTATGGGTGCCTGAGTGTTTGTGTGGGTGGGGTGTGTGTGACTCTGTGCATAGATGTGTGAGTGGGTGATTCACTGGGTGCATGGTTTCAAGAGTGCATCTTTGATGGACTGTATGGGTGGGTGAGTGTGTGTATGGGTGTGTTAGTGAGTGAATGTATATCTCAGTGGTACATGTGTGAGTAACTACATATGTGAAAGTGTCATGTGGTTTGTGGCCTCATGGCCTGCCCTGCTATGTTGGCTGCGGCCAGGCAGCCATGATGCCTTTTCTGCACACGTTACTTTGTGACTTTGTTTTTCAAGTCTCTGCTTGTGCCCGGCTATATTAGGACTGTCTGCATTTCTGCCTTTCACCTTTTCTCTTGTCCCCTGTGGGTTGCTTCTGCAAGGTCGAAAAACAACGTCCCTTGTTCTTGATGATCTGGCCTGTCCCTCGCACCTAGACATAACACTATGTGCAGCTGCACTGGAGAAATTTGTGTGCTTTTAATATGGTGATTACACTGTTAGAGGCACTTGGAGAAAAACCTTTCCAGAGAGAAGAGCTGTCTTTGTCTACTGATGTAAAACCTGCATCTAGAGATTGAGGTATGCGGGTCCGCCTAACACAGCCCAGAGGTTTTCTGTTTATATAATAAACTAGCTAATAGCACGGGGAGGGTGGTATAGTCATTTAGCTCTCTATCGACTGTTTTATGAAATGCTTTCCCCGTTTGTATTCTATGGAATTGTAACTATGCTGATTATATTATCATTATGCATTATGCTGATAGTACTGGCTCGTGTACTGTATCTTAGAGCACGATAGTTGAAATAAATATTTAAACTATACTGTGTCTCTTATTACGCGCGTTGTGGACAGGTATGAGTGAGTGATGAAAGGGTGTTCTTGCTCCTGCGAGTCCTGAGAGAGAGATACCGTGTTCTGGGTTGTCTAATCATTGGTAGTATTGTTGCTAATGAGACGCTACAGCTAGTCGGGTTGGGGTTTTAGGTGCTAAGGCTTATGGTTGGCTCACCACTATATTCCGAGGTCCTATTATCCTGTGCATAGCTCTGTGTATGTGCAGAATCCCTATAACATGGCGCAACCAACGAGTGGGCTGCTTATCTGTGAGACGCTTGAGTAGTATATTATGCTTGTCCACAACTCCCCTCGCGGACGCTTCCGGAAGCGTGTGTGACGGTGATACCTCCTATATTGACGTTTTTATAGGTTCTTTCAAGCTTGAAATTGTTAAAAGGTTTTTTAGATCATACCCTTTATTGTGCTGCCTTCCATTAGTTTGTCAAAAACTTTTAGCCTAGAATGGCTATTCAAATAGCGGCACATAGCCGTGCAGCGCTCCGGGCTCACTTGACAGTGTATGGAGTGCCTGACGCGGGTGTCGATTTGATCTTTGTGGTACAAGCGGATCCAGCTTACCACTTTGAGGTGTTTTACTCTTGGGTCACCTTTCCAGCGGTGGATGCGAACGATAATTTGTTCCATGAATATGAAGCCACCGTAGTTCCTAATCACTATAGACCGTATAGGAACCTTGAAGTACCGCTCACGACTTGGCAACACCGTGTTTGGTTTGATGGCGCCCTCCCCCAACCGACTACCACGGTTCGTTTAGGCCCCTTATCCATTGACGGGGCCACTTGGCCTGTTTTGGCCGGGTATACCCCACATCCGCGATATATGATGGTAGCAGTCGCTGAATTGCGTGATATGCATTCGTCTTTGATACGAGTGCATCGAGCTTTAGTACAGTATGTTACAGGCAACATCCAGGGAGCCCCTCCTGAGGTTGCGGCCCATCCAGCTGGTGCAGGCGGTGTGACCATAAGTCCTGTCATGGTTAATTCGGTGATGGGCAAGCGCCCACAAAATAAGGATGATTTTCCTTATTGGCTTGCAGAAAAATTTGACCAGCTGCAGGCAGTTTTTCCTAACACCTCTCCCGTGGATAAACACAGGATTTTAACGATTAGTTTGCCAAAAGACTTAGTCTCTGAGTTGGCAGAATGCAACAACTGGGGTAGGGTATTCGCAGCAGTATATGCGAAGTGTTTCGGCACTCCTTCCATGATGGGTCTCCCCTCTGTAATTAAACGTGTACAGGATGAACATGGCCCTGAAGCGGCTGTGGAATTAGGGATGAGACTGGTGGGAGTGTTCGACGTAGTAGCTGATTTGATCCTTGCGAATGTCAAGGGCAATGCAGTGAACTTTCAAGTAGCTAATGCTTTGGCTTTGGTCCCAGATCCGGACAAGCCGCGCGAATTACCGAAAATTATTGCCCAGGCTTACAAAACAATTGGCCGAAATAGCCTGGGAGTTAAGCCTTTTGCTAAATCGCAGACACAATCGCAACAACAACAACCAAAAACTCAATCTGAGAAAGATGAGAAACCAGTCTTTACTAAAAAGAGCTGGAGGTTGAAAAAACAGGGTAAGCAACAGAAGAAGCCGGGGTCGCGAGACGCATCCCCGGTTTCCGTCTCTTCTGAACGCACTTATGATTTGCAAGATAGGGCAAGAATTAAATCTCCAGATAGGTTTCAGGTCCCTGATACGCGTTCTCCTCATTCTTCACAGGCACCGACAACTTCGCAGGCCAGTGGAGGAGATCGCCAGGGTAGAGGAAGAGGTCGATAGGCTCCCCAGGAACGAGACCAACCTCGACAACAGGTCAGAGGGAAAGCAGCCGAATTTCCGCTTTCTCGCCCACAATTTCAGAAGAAGAAAGTTGCCGCTGTTACAGCGAGATATGCCACAGACGGTGAGAACGAGACTCCTGAATTGGACGTGGGCAGTGACACTCCTAGACAGCGCCGCAGAAGTTACCATAGTGCGGGAGGCGCTACGTCCTCATGTGGAGGCGACAGCAACTGATACATTCATTAATGTTGAGACAGCAGACACCCGAGTGGCACCCCCTGACAGATTATATAATATTGTAATTCAGATCGAAGGTGATATACAGCGTGTTATAAAAGGGATTTTTGGGGAAAATCTCACCTCTTCATATGATATTTTGTTAGCAGAGGCGGATTGGCCGCCCCCATTCGTACTTGCTGCGCATAAAGGTGAGGAGGTAATCCTTCCGAGCTTTTCTCGTCATGTCCCAAAGGACAAAGCGGAGGCTCTAGCAGCTGAGTGGGCTGTGTCCCTGGCTCCAGCGTTATACCGCAACCACGTGGGATGGGATGAGGATTCTCCCCCCCATGAAATACCTTTGCGGTCGCTGCCACAGCCACAACCCCAATATCCCATCAAACGGGAAGCGAAAGGTCCCGTTTCCGAAATTCTGACTCAGTTAGAATATCAGGGAGTGATTAAAACCTGCGTGTCACCTATGAACAATCCCCTTTTCGTGGTTTCTAAACCCGATAGGTCGTACCGCTTAGTTTTGGATTACCGACATTTGAACTCTCATTGTCGGACCTTTGCGGTGCAAAACACACACAGTTCTGCGCTTGTAGACAGTCTTGTTCGTAAAAAATATAAAACGACACTAGACCTATCCAATGGATTCTACACGCACAACTTAGCCCCGGAGAGTAGCCAATGGAGCGCTTTTACCTCCGGTGGTAAATTATTCAAATTCTGGCGTTTACCTATGGGCTACAAGAACAGTCCAGGCGTATTCGCTGCCCGTGTTGTCTCTTTGTTAGACGGCATAGACCAAGATGCATGTTCGTACGTCGATGATATCTATCTGACAGACAACGAATTATTTCAGCATCTTTCCCGAGTGGACCGCATTATTTTAGAATTTGCGGTTTTAGGTTATAAGTTTAACTTTGCCAAATCTCACATTGCTGAATTTACCATTTTGTTTTTGGGCTATGAGCTCAACAATGAAGGTAAGGGCTTGGCCCCCCATTTCCTAGAGAAATGTGCACTTTTGTGCCCTCCTACTGCTCTGAAGAAACTTCAGTCTTTACTGGGTTTTCTGAACTTCGGGCGTACTTACATTCCCGAATATGCCCAGCGTATCAAGCCACTGTATGCCTTGATACAACCTAACTTTTCGAAGTCATGCTGGCTTCCGGAGCATTCCTCCATTCTGCAGTCTTTGCAGACAGACCTTCTTGAGTCTAAATACTTGTTGACTCGTAATAACCGCACAAACCTGGTGATTAGAATAATTCCAGGGGCAGTGGGTTTCACGTATTTAACCTTTAACGAAGGTGACACAGTACCCATCGCATACAAGTCACATCTTTACACTTCCGTGGAAATGCGCTTTTCATCTGTGGAGAAAGTTCTGACTGCAGTGCAGATGGCGATTCTGAAGGAACGCGCACTGGCACAGGGAAAACGCATTCTGGTGGTAACACCATATCCTGCCCTAGAAGCAGTGACAAAGGCAAGTGTTCCGAACTCTAAAGCTTTGCACCCCCGTTGGATTCAATGGACGACCTCTTTGACGTCTCCGGATGTCACTTTTATTTTTGATTCTTCTCTTCAGACTCAGGATTTTTTGCAGTATGAATTCGTTCATCCTCCTCCTCTGTCCTTGCTACCGCTTGAGGATTACGACTGTGTTATCTATACCAATGGTTCGGCACAACCGGCCACAGGTTCCAAGCATGCCTATTCAGCCGCATGTTCTATTGTTGCAGGCAGTTTTGTGAACGGTAAGTTCAAGTCTACTGTAGTGCATACTCAGGCACTCGGGGACAGTACTGCACAATTGGCCGAGCTGCGTGCATTGGTGCTCGCACTTGAGTTCGCTACTCCGGATGTGACCACTCTAATTGTATGCGATTCTTATTACTGTGTTCAGTCTTTCAATGACAATCTGTTCTTTTGGTCGCAAAACGACTACAGAGACGCCAAAGGTAGCACGATTAAGCATAAAATGCCTTGGGTTCGAGTGGCAGATTTGAAACAACGTCTGCCTCTCACACAGGTGGTTCACACCCTTGGCCACCAGCGTGTGGGCGCACACGCTGTTGGTAACGGTTTGGCAGATGAAGCTGCCAAATCAGCAGTAGCCACGTGTTCAGTCGCAGCAGTTACAAGATCCATGACTAAAATAGATACTGATATCTTGGCAGCTATTGCTGCAACAAAGGAAGGTACCAAATATCCCTGGGGATTCCCTTCCAAATATACTTATCAATTAGGTCCCGAACAGGCTCCTTTCGTAAGTATTCCCGACGTTGGTGATCGGCTGATTCCCAACGCGGACCGCAGGCTTTCCTTGATAACGGCCGCACACGAAGGCATGGCTTCGGCTCATGCAGGCGTGTCTGTGACTGTTTCCATCTTGCAGCAGCGTTACTGGTGGCGTGGTTTATACAAACAAACCCGTACTTATGTGCTTTCTTGTGACATTTGTCAGCAGATTAAGCCTTCCACGGTTGCACGTCCACCACAAACACCGCTCTGCATTTCAAACAGACCTTTTGCGTGTGTTTACCTGGATCACTGCGGTCCATTCTCTTCAGACACTGCATATAAATACATCTTGGTTGCAGTGGACTCGTGCACACTGTTCCTCTGGGTCTGGCCACAACGGAATGCTGACGCTCGAAATGTCATAAGGGATTTGCGTGTC
Source organism: Calotriton arnoldi (assembly GCA_963921515.1). Taxonomy (NCBI): domain Eukaryota; kingdom Metazoa; phylum Chordata; class Amphibia; order Caudata; family Salamandridae; genus Calotriton; species Calotriton arnoldi. The sequence goes on from CAWUFW010002954.1 coordinate 939,575, forward strand.
TTTGTGGGAGTTTTCGCATGTGGCACCTTCCATTCGGACCAAGGTCCAGCGTTTGCCTCTAAGGCTTACAAGGACGCAATGGGTTCCCTGGGGGTGCGGGTGAAATTTTCGTCTCCATATCGGCCTGAGGGCAATTCGATTGTTGAACGAATGAACCATGACTTAAAGCAATCCTTGACAGCTAGAGTCTTAGGTACTGGCAGGAACTGGCTGGCCCACTTGTATACCGTACAACATGCACTTAATAATCTCCCTAGAAAACCTCTGGGTGGGCGGACCCCATATGAAATGCTCTTTGGCATACGAATGTTTGTGCCCGACCTTGATGGTCTAGACATGGCGGCGCAGTCCGCCATCTTTGATGTAGATAACCATTCTACTATGTTACAGGGCTTACGAGAAGACTGAGACAAACTTGCAAATGAACATTTACCTTCAGCCACAGACGCTGCGTTGCAGATTCCGGTTGCCGGCTGGCTTCCGAAAATTGGAGATCTGGTTCGAGAGAGAGTGGAGAACAAAAAAGAATTTGGCCCATCTTATCATGCACCAGTTCCAGTCCTTGGCTTGAAGGGTACTCGTACCGTAATCTTACCACCGCTTCCTGGTCGAAAGGACAACAGATTCATCTCAGTGGACAATGTCAAGCTACAACATCTGGCCGATCCTGAATAGTGTAACACCAGTGGTCTCTTGTCCAGTCATTTCCCGGACATATGTTCGTGGCCCTCTTGCCCGAACGGTCACAGATGTTGCTATTGAGATGGTAGAGTTGCCTGATCGCTTACTCGACTTCCCGGCTTCCCCCTGCGAAGAGGAGACTGAGTATACATACCCAGCCAATGAGTCGGTGGCTCACGCACCAACTACGCCACTTAGCCCAACACGTTATTCCTTTGACTCGGATTCCACCTCATCACTAATCCCGTCCAAATTCAGCTTGTTTGTATCCTGTTTCAGAGACCATTTTTTGGTTCCTCCCTGGACATATATTTGGTTGGTCTTTTTCCTGATTTTTTTGTTCATGTCCATTGGCTTTGTCACAGTCTTTTTTCTACTAATCAATGGTCACTATTTCCCAGTTCGCTCTGCAGTGAACAGTGTCGCTGGAACATTGGCTCCGCATTCTTCATCTCACATCATGAAGCGTGACCACACATTTGTGAACATTTCAGCTTTCCCAGTCGCTGATGGCATCGTATGGGATGCAGTAAATTTCCAAATTCATGGACCTACTGAAATTATTAATGTTCCAAATGTCCTCCGTGTTTCAATGGGTGATGTCGTTAAAAGTAATATTCATTCTGACGCTTGGGATGTGCATGCCGTTGAATCGTTATTTACTGATTTGAAATATTATGCTGCTTTTAATGCTGAAGATTTGTACATGAATTCCGCAAGTTATGCCGATCTATATTGTTATCAGCATTGGGGCAACCATTTCCTCCATAAACCAAGTACCCTTAGGGGTCCTGTTAATCACACACAATGGGAACATTGTCCTACCCCTTTGCCAGGCAGCTCCCACACTCTTAGAAACAAGTTTACTTATTTTACCAACTTTGATAGATCGAACCCTGGGTCCTATTATTTTAAATTCAACGCCTCTTCTACGCAGAAGATCATGTTAACCCACACCAAATTATTGTACTCGGGTTCCTTTCTGGCCGCTTTGGCTGTGGGTGGTTATGAGTACTGGCGGGACACCATTGACCTGAAATCTATTTGGGGTTCCAAATCATGGCAGGTGCAAGGCACAGAAGCCTTGCACCGTGCTTGCCTCATCCCTACCCAAATTCTGTTTTTAAATCATTCCATCTATCAAACAACTTGTTGGGGTTTGGCTACTTCCAAACAATTAAATGCCCCTTACATTCCTGTGTTGTCTTCCACCACTAATGAAACCTTGCGTTTTAATATTTCACTTACTGATTTGCAAGCCTTGTTTCAGAACAATTCCTTTAATGTTTCCACGTTTGTTCAGTCACCCTGGTTGGCTTGGCCGACAGCGGCGAACGCCTGCCAACTGCGTTTTCATGACTCAGCTCCTGGTTATAAACAGGATAGGCCAGACCCGAGGTTTTCTGACTCTCGTACAGTTACAACGTATTCTGTTGGAAAATTATGTAAACAGTGGTTGCAACACTCCTCCTTAGATTCTGTGAAACAGCATTTATCCCTCCTTTCCGGCAGCATTGATCTGTCCGATTTTGTTCTGGGGCCTCGTGGCCCTCGACCTAAGAGATTCATTTATGAAACTTACAATGAACTCTGGAAGCTTTCGCAAATTGAAGCTGCCTCCCGCCTTCGGGAGATTGATCAGGCAAATTTAGAAAAGGTGCTTGCTGCTGTTGACAATAGTATTAATACCCTGTCTTCCCGCATTTACACATTAGAGAATATTGTGTCCTCTGTTGTTGATATTGTACAAGATTATGTTTCTGTGTTATATCATGGTCAGAATCAATTGCGTTCAGTTATGCAGTTTGCATGGACTTTGCAGACACTTAAGTTGGGTAAAGTTCCTTGGCATTTTCTGAACACCACTGCCTTGTTTTTACCTTTTAATTTGACTGACAAGCAGCAGTTCATGTCCATGAAGGATGCCACATACACTCTGTTACATGTTGAGAAAATAGAGCCATTACCGTTCTCTGTTGCGGAATTAGATTCTGCGGTGTGGCTAGTACACGGGGTTATTGCTTTACCTTTCTCTTTATTTGAATTCAGTTCCTGCATGAAACATTATCCCGTTGGCCGTTTTCAGCCTTTGGGCAGTGCCTTCTTGCATGAACTGTGGTCCCTACCTTTTATGTTTAAATGTCTTCGGGACGGAAAGGAGGTGTTTCTCACAGGCGAGACTTGTGACTCTACTGTGGGTCATTCCCTTATTTGCAAACACATTAAATTGCACGGCGCTTGTAAGGTTTCAGCTCCGAATCTTGCTTGTGTTTTGAAGGGTATTCCTGCTCCAGCTATTTCTCCTACTTTCACTGTGCTTGCAAATGGTAGCTATCTGCTTCTGAATAATCAGGACTGCTGTGGCATGCTGGCCGGTATACCCTATATCGTAACAGTTTCCCACAGAGTTGTCTGCTGCAAAAATGTGCTTTTTCCTCCCCCGCACGACATCATAGATAGTTCCATTTGGCCTTCCATTCCTACCTTGAAGGTGGATTTCAATAAATTGAGCAGAATAAAAGCGCTATTATTGAATCAGGAGGTTATGCTGACATCCGCCCGGGAGACATTCATTCTCCAGGTGGCAAGTACCCACAGTGAAATACAGGCCCTTTTGAACACTAACCTCCCACAGCATTTCGGTGAACTGATTCACCGCGTTTTTAATGCATCGCGCACCGAGGGTCTGGTGCACTTTTTTAAAGTTGTGGGCTCTGGCCTTGTGACCTCCTTTCAAACTATCTTTGGTGTAATACCGGCTTTTATTCATTCCATTTTTTCCAGCGTCTTCGGCGGCATTCCGTTGATCCTCGCTTTGGTGGCTGGTATTTTGCTTTTGGTCTGTTTACTGCGCAATGGCTGCACTTCATTGGGCCCTTCTCGACCACGGTCGACTTCAGATGCTCCGTGAACGCATGCTCGCCGGCTTCGGCGTCCTGGCATTGGCGACCCTCAGTGTGTCCTACAGTCTTTCATTTCGCTTTGCGTATTTCACTTGCGTGCAACCTGTGGTGACTTGCATCCGCTGTCCTTTTTCCTGGTCCTTGGATTATTGCCTTTCCAATGCGTCTCTGTCTCGCCAGGATTTTGTCCCCTTGATGGGTCCCTTAGAGGCACATGAGCGGGACTGTTCCGGGGATGGCTATATGGCGCGTGCGTATATATGTGTGTTGGAGTATATAAATGGCTATAAGTGAGAGTGTGTGATTGTGAGAGTGGCTGTATGGATGAGTGTGTACCTGTATCAGTGATTGTATAAGAGCGTAAGTATGTGCTAGTATTTGTATGAGTAAGTGAGCTGGTGTGTGTATAACTGTATAGGTGAGTAAATGGCAGTGTGATTAATTATTTGCATGACTGACTAGGTGTGTGAGTACCTCTATGGATGAGTGGCTGTGTGTGAGTGTCTATATAGGTGTATGAGTGCATATGATAGTCCTGTACTGAGTGACCGTAAGTATGAGTGACTGTACAGGTGAGTGAGTGGATGTGTGTGTAGACCTAAGAATCAGTGAGTGTGTATGTAGTTATTGGTGTTGGAGTGTCTATGGTTTTGAGAATGGCATCTGTAATTTAGAGTGGGTGTATCAAAAGTTATATTAGGGTGTGAGAAGATGCATGAAATTATCACATGGATGATGTCATCAGTGATGTCATCAGTGATGTCATTTGAGATGTCATCAGTGATGTCATGAGTGATGTCACTGACCATGTCATGAGTGATGTAATATGTGACGTCATCAGCAATGCATTGCGGGGGCGCGAGTTATAGGTAGCTGAACTAACTATAACCGGGGAATTTCTATGGTTTTGTACGAGTGAAATGTCCAACGAACTATAACGCCACTGAAACCTATGGTTTTTTCAGTGAATTTCTAAGGTTTTTTAAATGCTAATTTCTAACTATAACGTGCTTGAAACCTATGGTTTTTTCAGTGAATTTCAAATGTTTTTTAAATGCTAATTTCTAACTATAACATGCCTGAAACCTATGGTTTTTTTCAGTGAATTTCAAAGGTTTTTTAAATGCTAATTTCTAATTATAACGTGCCTGAAACCTATGGTTTTTTAAATGAATTTAAAAGGTTTTTTAAATGCTAGTTTCTAACTATGCCTACAGAGGTAGGACATGTGAAGAAAGAAGAAAAAACGCACAGAAAGAAGCAAAAGAAATGCAGAAAGAAGCAACAGAAGTCCACAAAGACGAAGAAAAGTGCAGGAAGAAGCAAGACATGTGCAGAAAGAACCAACAGAGGAGCAGAAAGAGGCCTTGTTGCAAAATCATCCTGTGCCCACAACTTTTTCAGATGGGTACTGGTGGTAACTGAGTCTGACTAACCAGGCCTAGAGCCAATGCTATGCTAAAAGACACTTAGAATACAGTGAAAACACCTACATACACTAGGGAACACTATGCGTTGGGGTACCCCTGTGATTAGCATGACCTCCTCTGTAAGGCCCTAGTACATAATAGGGCAGGGGGATTAAAACTACCTCTAAGTCAGAGGTGCAGAAATATGCTACTTTAACTAGTAGTCGCGTTTGCAGAGTGGTGGGGAAAGGGTGCTGGGCGTCCAACCAACGCTCAGGAATTCCGCTGCGTAGGACTTACAGGAGGTACCAGGAGGGATTCCTGGCCCCCAAACTCCCTCAGGACAAAATTGGACTTCATCCCCCATCCCGTAGTCTGCCACAAGGCACGTTTGCAGAGTGGTAGAGAAAGGGGGCCATGGCCTCCAAAGACGTTTTAGCAATCCCACTGTGTGGGACTTACTGGAGGTAACAAGAGGGGTAGTTGGCCACCAAGGACATCCTTGGGGGCCAACTTCCCAAACTATTACCTCCAGTCAGTCCCACACAGCAGCACTGGTAAGTACTCGTACCAGGCCACGCCCACTTTTCCCAACACTCTACAAACGCGCTCCCTGGTGCGCTCTTGGATGGGGATTGAAGTCCCCTTCACTGCTGGGGGTCCTTTAGGGGCCAACTAGCCTACCTTTTACCTCCAGTAAGCCCCACGCAGTGGGATTGGTGAGAGGTAGACAATGGCCATGCCCCCTTTCTCCACCACTCTGCAAACGCGCCCCCTGGCGCGTTGTAGATGGGGGATTAAGTCCCCTTGAATCCTGAGGGTCCCTGGGGTCCAACTAGCCCACCAGGTACCTCCAGTAAGCGCCACAGAGCTGCATTGCAGAGAGGTGTAAAAAGGGGCGTGACCTGGACCACCTCTCTGCAACGCAGCGCAGTGGCACTTACTGGAAGCACCTGGTGGGCTAGTTGGCCCCCAGGGTCCCTCAGGATTGAAAGGGAATTAATTCCCCAACTTAAAAGGCGCCACAGGGCGTTTTTGCACACATGTCACCTCAGGCCCTGCCTCCTCCCTTCACCTCTGTGCAAACGCGCCCCGTGGCGCGTTTTAAGTTGGGGGATAAAGTCCCCTTTATCCTGAGGGTCCCTGAGGTCCAACTAGCCCACGAGGTACCTCCAGTAAGCGCCACAGAGCTGCGTTGCAGAGAGGTGTAAAAGAGGCGTGGCCTGGACCACCTCTCCAACGCAGGCCTGTGGCGCTTACTGGAGGTACCTGGTGGGCTAGTTGGCCCCCAGGGGCCCTCAGGATTGAAGGGGAATTAATTCCCCAACTTAAAATGCGCCACAGGGCGTGTTTGCACACATAACACCTCAGGCCCCGCCCCTCCCTTCACCGCTGTGCAAACGCGCCTGTGGCGCGTTTTAAGTTGGGAGATAAAGTCCCCTTGAATCCTGAGGGTCCCTGGGGTCCAACTAGCCCACCAGGTACCTCCAGTAAGCGCCACAGAGCTGCGTTGCAGAGAGGTGTAAAAGGGGCGTGGCCTGGACCACCTCTCTGCAACGCAGCCCTGTGGCGCTTACTGGAGGTACCTGGTGGGCTAGTTGGCTCCCAGGGACCCCCAGTAGTGAAGGGGAATTAATTCCCCAACTTAAAACTCGCCACAGAGCACATTTGCAGAGTGTTGCTGGGAGGGGGCGGGGCCTCCGGCATGATCACGTTTTTCTTTTTCTTTTTTTTTTTTTAGAAGGGGGGCTGTGTGGCCCCCCTTCTTTTCCCTTTTTTGGGGCCCTGGAGACCCCATCCCCCAGGGCCTGACCCCTTTTAAAAAAAATGTTTAAAAATCTGAACGGGAAGGGGGCCGCGTGGGCCCCCCTCCCGTGGCCAATACCGGCCACAGGGACCCCATCCCCTGGGGCATGGCCAAACGTTTTTTTTTTTTAATGGAGGGGGGCTGCGTGGCCCCCCTCCTGAGGCCCCTATTGGCCCCTGGGACCCCATGCCCCGGGGATGGGGTCCCACGGCCCCTCTCCCATCTATTGCACAGCCCGAGGAGGTGGTGGTCCCCGGGGCTCGGGGGTCCGTTACGGACCCCCGAATTTGAATATTAGTGCCCTGGGGAGGTGGCAGTCCCCGGGGCGTGTGGGGGGGCTCGAGCCCCCCCACACAGGTCTATGTTTTAAAAAAATAAAAGCCCCGCGGGGTGGCGGTCCCTGGGGCAGCAGGGGGGTGTGTGCCCCCGCGATTATAATTAATAAAAGCCCCGGGGTGGCAGTCCTTGGAGGCCCCCCCACACATTAAAAATAAGAAGCCCCGAGGGGTGGCGGTCCCCAGGGCTGCGGGGGGGCCATGTGCCCCCTGCAAATATTTATGGAAAGCCCCGGGGGGTGGCCCACCCGGGGGCTAAATAATAACGAAGCGCGGGAGTCCGCGCTTCGTTTTTTAAAAAGATTTCGGCTGAAATTCGCGCTGGGTGCGCGAATCTTGCCGATTTTTAAAAAAATGCTTTTTTTGGCCCTGGGGGTCCTTGTGGGACTGTTTGTACCGAGTCACAAGAAAAAAGGTAAAAAAAGGATAAAAAAGAAGAAAAGGGGGCAGGGTAGAAACACCCTGACCCCCTAGGCCTGCTCAGGGGGAGCCAAAAAAAGCATTTTTTTTAAATAAATTGGCGGGATTTGCACTGGGTGCGCGAATCCAGCAGAATTTATTTTTAAAACAAAGCGTGGGCTTCCGCGTTTCATTTTCTTTGAGCCCCCGGGTGGGCCAGGTCCCGGGGGCAATGCCGTAATATGAAGCTGGGGCCCCCACTGCCCCGGGGACCACCAACTCCCCAGGGTGATATTTAATGTAAATCCGTATTTTTTTAAAGCGCGAACTACTCACCCTTACGGGTCTCAAGGCGCTGGGGGCCATTTAATAAATGCGGGGGACACGCGGCCCTGCTGCAGCCCTGGGTACCCCCACCTCCCCGGGGCTTTTGTTTATTTAAAAGGTGTGGGGGGGCTGCTGCCTGCCCCCACGCTGCCCTGGGGATGCCACCTCCCTGGTTTAAAGATTAATTGCGGGGGCCTCGCTGCCCCCCTTAGCCCCGGGGACGGCCACCTCCCCAGGCTTTAGTAATAAACAGCATGGGAGGGCTCCTGCCAGCCCCCGCACCGCGGGGACCACCACTGCCCTGGGGCTATCAATGAATTTGAAGTGTGGGGGTGCTCGAGCCCCCCCCCCACACTGGCCCAGGGACCACCACCTCCCCGGGGCATCCATTAACTAAAATGCAGGGTCCTTTGTGGACCCCCGGCCCCAGGGACCACCACCTCCCCAGGGGTATACATAAGATGGGAGGGGGGCTGAAAATGGCCTGGGGAGGGGGGCCGCTCGGCCTCCCTCCCTTAAAGAAAAAACTATATTTTAAATAATGGCCGGGCCTCGGGGATGGGGCCCCCGGGGCCAAAATCGGCCTATGGAAGTGCTGGCATTAAACATTTTTTTTCTCTCCTGGTAGGAGTCGCGACCCTGTCGTGGCTCTCAGCTCGACCCCCCCAGAGTAAAGTTGCGGTGGATTTACGGATCTACCTTAAATAAATATTAAATTGTATACAATTCAGAAGGTAGTGTTGCAGCTGTGAACTTTTTTATAGAGCTAGTGAGATTGAAGTTAATAATCACATTAAAATTGATAGAGTTCCAAATAATATAAAAAAATATAAATTAAGTTAAACTTGAAAAGTGAAATGTGTTGTAGTACATTGAATTTGTGCTTTTGTTTTGCGGATTCGCGATGTGTTCGCAAAGCTGAAATATTTTTAAAAACAGTAAAAATGTTAAAAAATATATATCTTTCACTATAGGGTTATAGGGTGGCTCTAAAAAAAAAAACCTGTTGTGTTCATTATGGCTTTGTTTCAGCTACATGTAAGTATGGATGCACAGCTTAAGGTTGTTGAGAAACACGATTCCCTTCATCTGTGAAGTGAACTCCATCACTTCTGTAGATGTCATGCATATCAGCACGTAGATTGTTGTTATAGATGGAGCCCATCCTATGGTCTCTGAGGTAAGCAGAAACAGCTTTATTAACATTCTTTCTAGTCTTTTCAATCTGTGGACAGAATTGATTTGACCACTTCCGTTTCTGTCTTTGGCATATATTAGAGTATACAAAGACAGTGTGAGGGAAAAGCGACATCAGTTGTGCAACGGTATCCTTCATTATCATTTCCAATCCTACCCCAATTAATGTGCCTAGGTCGTTGCCACCACAGTGCACAATCATGAGGTCAGGGGGTTGGAGATGGAAAAAGGTTTTAACCAAATGCAGCAATTGGTGCAACTTTAATCCTCCATGTGCAATACATTTAATATCCACATTTTGCAAACCTAGATCTTTGTCAACACCTCTATGTTCAGCATACCTTTTGCCCCAGAAAACATAGCTGTGTCCTACAATCCATACTGATAGCATTTTGAAGGGATGAGTGGAAGCCATCAAAAAATGTCTGTAGCCGAGTAAGTTAGTTGGTACAATGAGAGGTATCTAAAATGGTGGTTAAGGTGCAGTTTTTGAAAAAGCAGATAACTGGTTGGCTGTTCAAAAACCTTGTGTACTCAAAAATAGGATGCATCCTTCTTTGTAAAAAAGCAGCTTTCTAATTGGTTATAGAAAAAACTTTGAAAGGTACAGTGAACAGGACAAGTTAGTATTTGCAAGACTCAATTACACCTGCTAATTTGCATTTGTAAGCTAGTGTGCTGAACTTGAAAATATGGTGAACTTGTGACCTGTGATTACAGTTGAATGTTGCAAAAACTGTTACTATAGAAACTAGGATTAAGCAGAATGGGGGAAGGGTTGCAAGTTAACTGTGGTTTTAAAATATGAAATGGTATGGTATATATAAGTGATATGCTTTTAAAGTAAGTTTTTCCCAATCAGTACTATGTTTAGAAGTGGTATGTTTTAAAAAAGTAATACTAGTATTGTTGGAAATAGGTTTTTTAACTCCCGTCACGATTCGCGACTCCTGCGTGAACTTACATAATGGCACCTAGGTCGAGTCGCAACTCCAGTAAATTAGAGAAGCAGATTGGACACTTTTAGAATGGAGAAATTAAGGGTTAATATGTGTATCCAATAGAAGTGCGATTTAGAATAAAAAAAAAAATTAATGGAGCATTTTGCTTTGTTACTTACATTCATTTGTTTCCAAAAAGAGGGGAAAACTTTGCCATTACTGGTTTTACCTTGTTGAGAGTGGTGCACCACATTTATTGTGTTGGAAAGTAAAACTTTTTCAAATTTCTTATATTATCATATTCTGCAATAGTATTTCAGTGGTGAGTTACAAATGTGTAAGGTGTGTTATATATTTTGCTTAGGAGTGCTTAAGTGTTTGTAATTATATTTTTATGTTTGTAATGCCTTATTTATAAAGCTAGCAAAACATTAGAGAAATGTGATGTTTGAAATATGTTACCAAATGTAGAAATGTGTATTGCAGTTTGTTTTATTGTACTCACATCAATATAGAAATAGGTTGTGCATTTAATATGTGTGCTTCCTGAGTCTCTAATGAAAGTAGTAGAGAAAACTGAGGTTTAAAACATGTTTGCAGATGTATTAAAGTGTATCCAAGTCTGTAGAACTCTGTACCCATGAGCCCTGTATTATGAACAGAAAGGAATGCAAATCTTCTCACTTCTGCTATGTCATTTGTTTGCACAGGCTGTTATGTCTTATGTATTTAGGTGTTCTAGAGCCTCTCAAATAGACTGTTTAATACCCAAGTGCCCTGTTTTATGAGCAGAAAGGAATACATACACTTTCTTCTACACAAATATAGAGAGCATGCACTGTGAAACACATTTATTCAAGTATTTCTATGTTACTTTTTATGTCTCATGCCACTAACAAAAGGCACAGACAGACACATGCATGCCTTCAGTAACATAGTGAGATTTACAACAGTGACTTGGGAAGGGTTGCTGATTTAAATTTGGATAGGCCCAACATTCTGAGTAGTTGGTGAAAACTGAAGCTGCAAGATAAAAGTGAACTTTAAGACATGTTGGCAGAGGGATTAGTGATTAGGGTACTTCGTATGAGTCTCTGAAAAGGTACACTCAAAGTAGGCCGTATAAATTTAGGTGTCTGCTTGAAATGGGAAGAGCAGTCTGTCAAGTTTAAAGGTCTGCATGCTCTGTTGTTGAGGTATGTGTCTGCTTGTACATGTATTCTCACACGTGTTATGCGTCTGAAAATGCTGGACGTCTGAAACACAGGTATACAAGTATTTGTATTTTTCTTTTTATGTATCATGCCAGTAGCGAAAGGCACAGACACATGCATGCATGATTTCAGGAATATCGTGAGACTTAGAAAAGTGACATGGGAAGGGTTGCTGTTTTAAATTTGACTAGGCCCAACATTCTGAACAGTTGGTGAAAACTGAAGCTGCAAGAGAAAAGTGAGCTTTAAGATACGTTGGCAGAGGGATTAGTGATTAGGGTACTTGGTATGAATCTCTGGAAAGGTATACTCACAGGACGTCGTATAAATTTAGGTGTCTGTTTGAAATGGGAAGTGCAATCTGTCTAGTTTAAAGATCTGTGTGCTCTTGTGACTGAGGTATGTGTGTACTTGTACATGTATTCTCACATGTGTTATGCGTCTGAAAATGCTAGATGTCTGAAACACAGGTATACAACTATTTGTATATTTCTTTTTATGTATGATGCCATTAGCAAAACGCACACAGACATGTATGCATGCTTTCAGGAATATGGTGAGACTTACAACATTGACATGGGAAGGATTGATGTGGAAAATTTGGTTAGGCCCAACATTCTCAGGAATTGGTGAAAACTGAAGCTGCGAAAGAAAAGTGAGATTTAAGACTTGTTGCTAGAGTGATTAGTGATTAGGATACTTTGTATGAGTCTCTGGAAAGGTACACTCTAAGTAGGCCGTATAAATTTAGGCTTCTGCTTGAAATAAGAAGAGCAATTTGTCATGTTTAAAGGTCTGCATGCTCTTGTGACTGAGTTATATGTCTACTTGTACATGTATTCTGACAAGTGTTTTGCAGCTGAAGATGGTAGCTTGAAAACCTGGTAGCTTTTGCTACAGTTGGAGAAATCTTCTCAGTTCTGCTCTGTCATTCGCTCGCACAGGCAGTCATGTCTTATGTCTGTAGATGGTGTAGAGCTCCTCAAATAGACTGTTCAATACCCAGGTGCCCTGTTTTATGAGCAGAAGGAATATATACACTTTCTTCTACCCAAATTCAGAAAGCATGTGATGTGAAACACAGGTATTCAAGTATTTGTATGTTTCTTTTTATGTCTCATACCACTAGCAAAAGGAACAGATAGATGCATGCATGTGTTCAGAAACATGGTGAGACTTACAACAGTGACATGGGAAGGGTTGCTGATATAAATTTGACTAGGCCCATCATTCTGAGTAGTTGGTGAAAACTGAAGCTGCAGGAGAAAAGTGAGCTTAAAGTAACCCTGGGCAGAGTATGCAGAGTGTTGCTCCGGGTAGTTCCACGAAGTTTAAAAAATATCCGGTGGAGCTACGCTCCGCTCCGCCCCGCACCAGGCCCACGAAAGCTTTAAAAAAATAAAAAATAAAAACACTTACCTTCTCTTCTGCCCGCCCTCCTCCTCGCCGTGGTGTCTCCTTCTTTCCGTCGTCCTCCTCCTCGTGTCCCCGTACGTATTACGTCTTGCGTTAATACAGTTAAGGTAGATGAAGGAAGTGATTAACAAACTTTAGATAGGAAAACGCATAGCTACACATATTGATAATGATGTTCTATGCTGACTTTTTTTTTTTTCTACAATCAATTTGATTGGTTTTTTTTCCCCGCTATTCAATGATGATGCTACATTGAAACCACTGTGTATGGTGAACTTAAGTGGAATCTGAGAACAGCAAAAAAGGGAAAGTGAGAATGATATGTAGTTCTAAATTTATGTTGTGTTCTTAAAAATATAATATTGTGATTTTTCTAATATACTATCATTAAATAACAGCATTAAAACAGTTTTCAAACTTCAACAATAGCTACTGTTAAAGTTTGAAAACTGTTTTAATTCTGTTTAGGATAATAGTACTCTAAAATACGTTTACTGAATGAAGATAATTATTGTTCATCCTTTACGGTATTTGAAAACTATCATCATATTTCTGAGAAGCAGTATCACATTTACTTTTTACAAAAGTGCATAAACCAATAAAAGTGTTTTTATTGCATGTTATTGACTCCTCATTATACAGGGCAAGTGTGTATTGATATCCCTATCCAAGGACTTTTCAAACACATACTTAGATAACAGATGTCTGCTTTTGTCACTCAATACTCTAGTACAACTGATCAATCAATCAATCAATCAGAACATTTGTAAAGCGCACTACTCACCCGTGAGGGTCTCAAGGCGCTGGGGGGTGGCGGGGGTGCTGCTACTGCTCGAACAGCCAGGTCTTGAGTAGCCTCCTGAAGGTTAGCAGGTCCTGGGTCTGCCGCAGGAGGATGGGGAGGGTGTTCCAGGTCTTGGCGGCGAGGTGGGAGAACGATCTGCTGCCGGTGGTTGCTCTTCGGATGCGGGGGACGGAGGCAAGGGCGAGGTTGGCTGAGCGGAGCTGGCGGTTTGGGGCGTAGAAGGTGAGTCGTCTGTTGAGGTATGCCGGTCCGGTGTTGTGGAGTGCCTTGTGTGCGTGGGTGAGGAGCTTGAAGGTGATCCTCTTGTTGACGCGGATCCAGTGCAGGTCTCTCAGGTGGGGTGAGATGTGGCTGTGGCGTGGGACGTCGAGGATCAGGCGTGCCGAGGCGTTCTGTATATGTTGCAGTCGTTTCAGGAGTTTGGCCGAGGCTCCCGCGTAGAGGGCGTTTCCGTAGTCCAGCCTGCTGCTGACGAGGGCCTGGGTGACCGTTCTTCTTGTTTCGGTGGGGATCCATCTGTAGATCTTGTGGAGCATGCGGAGGGTGTTGAAGCAGGAGGATGAGACGGCGTTGACTTGCTTGGTCATGGAGAGTGTTGAGTCTAGGATAAACCCCAGGTTGCGTGCGTGGTCGGTGGGTGTCGGTGCTGCTCCCAGTGTGGTGGGACACCAGGAGTTGTCCCAGGCTAAGGGGGTGGAGCCGAGGATGAGGACCTCCGTTTTGTCTGAGTTCAGCTTCAGTCGGCTGTTCTTCATCCACTCGGCGACGGCCTTCATTCCTTCATGGAGGTTGGTTTTGGCAGTGAGGGGGTCCTTGGTGAGGGAGAGGATCAGCTGGGTGTCGTCGGCGTAAGAGATGATGTTGAGGTCGTGCAGTCGGGCGACGTGGGCGAGCGGTGCCATGTAGACGTTGAACAATGTCGGGCTGAGGGATGATCCTTGGGGTACGCCGCAGATGATCTCGGAGGCTTCGGAGCGGAATGGGGGGAGGCGGACGCTCTGGGTTCTGCCAGAGAGGAAGGAGGTGGTCCATTCCAGAGCCTTGTCTCGGATCCCTGCGTGGTGGAGGCGTGTGCGTAGGGTGCGGTGGTAGACAGTGTCGAAGGCGGCTGAGAGGTCCAGGAGGATGAGGGCTGCAGTTTCACCGTTGTCCAGCAGGGCCCTGATGTCATCGGTGGCAGAGATGAGGGCAGTTTCGGTACTGTGGTTGCTGCGGAACCCGGACTGGGACGGTTCCAGGATGTTGTTCTCCTCGAGGTAGCGGGACAGTTGTCTGTTGACGATCTTCTCGATGACCTTCGCCGGGAACGGGAGCAGGGAGATGGGCCAGAAGTTCTTGCTGTCTCTCGGGTCCGCCTTGGGTTTCTTGAGTAAGGCGTTGATCTCGGCGTGCTTCCAGCTCTCCGGGAAGGTCGCGGTCTTGAAGGAGATGTTGATGACCTTGCGGAGATGGGGTGCGATGGTGTCGCTGGCTTTGTTGAAGATGTGGTGCGGGCATGGGTCTGACGGAGAGCCGGAGATGGTGTTCATGATTTTGATGGTGTCGTCGTCGTCGTTCACGTTGGCCCAGGCGAGCAGGGGGTCGAAGTGGATGGTGGGCAGCGGGACTGAGGTGTCGGAGGCTGCCGGGGCGGTCTGGTTGTTGAAGCTGTCGTGGATGTCTGCGATCTTGTGATGGAAGAAGGTGGCTAGGGAGTCGCACAGGTCTTGCGATGGTGGGATGTCGTTGGTGTTGGAGCTGGGGTTGGAGAGTTCCTTCACGATGTTGAAGAGCTCTTTGATGTTGTGTGCGTTGTTGTCGAGGCGGTCCTTGAAGGAGGTCCTTTTGGCGGATCTGATGAGGTGATGGTGTCTGCGGATGGCATTCTTGTGGGCCGCATAGCTGTCCGGTGTCTGTTCGCAGTGCCATTTCTTCTCTAGTTTCCGGCAGGTTTGCTTGGAGGCCTGGAGGTCCGCGGTGAACCAGCTGGCTTTCTTGTCGGTGCATCTGTTGGAGGGTTTCTTGATCGGGGCGAGAGTGTTGGTGCAGTCGTCGATCCATCGCCTGAGGTTGCGGGCGGCGGTGTCGGTGGCGTCGGCGGGTGGGCTTCGGGCGAGGGTGGTGTTTAGCTGGTCTTCGGTGACTTTGCTCCAGCTGCGGCGGGGGATCTGTTGAGTGCGGTGGTGCGTGGTGGGTTTCCGGAAGGTGAAGTGGATGCAGAGATGGTCGGTCCACTGGAGTTCGGTGGTGTGGCTGAAGGTGACGTGGGAGCTTGCGGAGAAGATGGGGTCACGAGTGTGGCCAGCGGAGTGGGTGGGCGTTGTGACGAGCTGTCTGAGTCTGAGGTTGGCGAGGTTGTCGATCCGGGTGGTGGAGTTGATGTCGTTGTTGTTCTCGAGGTGGAAGTTCAGGTCTCCGAGGAAGATGTAGTCTGTGGAGGCCAGGGCGTGCGTGCTGACGAAGTCGGCGATGGAGTCGCTGAACTGGGGCCGGGGTCCGGGGGGTCTGTAGATGAGAGCTCCTCTGAGGGTGGTGTTGGGGTCAGTGTGGATCTGGAAGTGCAGGTGTTCGGCGGTGCTGAGGGTGTCGTCGGTGCTGGTTGAGACCCTGAGGGTGTTCTTGTGGACAACGGCAATTCCACCTCCTACTCCGTTGGTGCGGCCCTGCGGGTGATCTTGTAGCCGTCCGGTATGGCTATGGCGATGTCGGGAGCCAAGGAGGTGTTCATCCAGGTCTCTGTCAGGAAGGCGACGTCCGGAGAGGATGTGTCGAGCAGGTCCCAGAGTTCGATGGCGTGTTTGCGTGCGGAGCGGGTGTTGAGTAGTATGCATCTGAGGTGGTTGCGGCCTTCCTCGGTGGGCGGTTTGGTGGCTCGGAGGCTGGTGAAGCTGCAGTTCCGGCAGGAGAAGGGTCCTTGGGTGCGCTTCAGGTTGGCCAGGAAGCAGGTGTGTAGTCGTCCGGTGTTGAGTGCGTGGAGGGTGCTGGCGTCGTAGTGGCGGCGGTCGTCGTGGTGGTCGCGGGGGCCAGGGGTTCTGGCGCTGGGCACGGTCCAGGCGCGGACGGGCACAGATGGGCTTGTCTTAGGCGCGCCCCCTGCGCGCGACCGCTGCGCGGCCATGCAGCGGCCGCCATACTAAGGGGAGGTGGGAGGGAGGAGCAGCTGGGAAGCGGGAGTGGGACGAATGGGCGAGCAGGGGGGCGGGGACGCAGGGGACGCAGCGGCGGGAACGGGCGAAAATGCAGGGGGCACAGAAGGCAAAAGGGGAAAGGGGCACAAAGGACAAGAGGGCAAAGGGGCACAGAAGGCAAAAAGGGCAGCAGGCAGAAAAGGTTAAGAAGGCAAAAGGCAAAATGGCACAGAAGGCAAAACGGCAATGAGGGCACAGGAGGCAGAATGACAATGAGGGCACAGAAGTCAAAACGGCAATGAGGGCAAAAAAGGAAGAAACAGTACAACAATAACAGCAATTACACCATGAAAACAACCGAGGCAGAGGGGCCTCGAACTTACGGCAGCGGCGGCAGCAGCGAGCACAAGGGACACGGGCACACAGGTGGTGCTGTGCGGCGTGGGGGAGCGTCCTGCCTGAAAACAGGGTCAAGGGTCACTCTCCTCACCGCGCAGCAGCCACCATAATAAGGGGAGGTGGGAGGGAGGAGCAGCTGGGAGGCGGGAGCGGGACGAATGGGCGAGCAGGGGGGCGGGGCCACAGGGGACGCAGCGGCAGGAACGGGCAAAAATGCAGGGGGCACAGAAGGCAAAAGGGGAAAGGGGCACAAAGGACAAGAGGGCAAAGGGGCACAGAAGGCAAAAAGGGCAACAGGCAGAAAAGGTTAAGAAGGCAAAAGGGGCACAGAAGGCAAAACGGCAATGAGGGCACAGGAGGCAGAATGACAATGAGGGCACAGAAGGCAAAACGGCAATGAGGGCAAAAAAGGAAGAAACAGTACAACAATAACAGCAATTACACCATGAAACACAACCGAGGCAGAGGGGCCTCGAACTTACGGCGGCGGCGGCGGCAGCAGCGAGCACAAGGAACACGGGCACACAGGTGGTGCTGTGCGGCGTGGGGGAGCGAACTGCCTGAAAACAGGGTCAAGGGTCGCTCTCCTCACCGCGTAGCAGCCACCATAATAAGGGGAGGTGGGAGGGAGGAGCAGCTGGGATGCGGAGCGGGACGAATGGGCGAGCAGGGGGGCGGGGCCGCAGGGGACGCAGTGGTGGAAACGGGCAAAAATGCAGGGGGCACAGAAGGCAAAAGGGGAAAGGGGCACTGATAAGATGTGTGCACCTGTATAATAAACTGCATAGTTTTGAAGTTAGAGTCAACAGATGTACAACACGTGTCAGAATACATGTAGAAACCTACACATACTAGAATACGTCTATTTCACATAACATGTTTTCGAAATTTGTGTACAAGAAGATGTATTTTATTACTTTCTCCTCCTTATACAGGACAGGTAGGTATTGAAAGTGTTTTTTATTATATTTAAACATTTTACACTTTTGAAGTATTCTCATTTGAAGAAGTATTTTAAGATATATTATAGAGCAAATAGGACTAAGTTTTAATGGATAGAATCGACTGTATACGCCTCAACCCATGCACTCATCCAATCATTCAAACACTATCCTTGCACTAATTCATTCATTCAGGTACTATGCATACATCCATCCAGTGATCCAGATATTACTAATACACTCATTCAATCACCCATACACTACTCTTGCACTGTTCCAATCATCCAGGCAGTACCCATACACTCAACCATTCACCCATGCACTGCTCTAGTCACACAGGCACCAGCTATGCACTCATGGAATCGCCTAGTAACTACCCAAGCACTAAAGGAACTAAATACACACTATGCATGCACTCATCCAATCACCCAGGGACTACCCATACACTCACTTATTCACCCAGGTACTATATATGCACTATGCAATAACCCAGGCAATTCCTCTGTACTCAACTATTTACTAAGGCACTACCCAAGCACTCATACATTTACTCACGCACTGTGCATGGACTTATACAGTCATCAAGACAGTAGCCATGCACTCATCCAGTCACCCAGGTATTACCCATGTACTGACTGGATGAGCCACACACTACCCTTGCACTAATCCATTCACTCATGCACTACCCATTGGGTCATCCAATCAGTCAGGCACTATGCTTGCACTCAACCATTCACTCGGTCACTACGCATGCACTCATGCATTTACTCAGGCAGTACTCATGCACTCATCCAATCACCCAGGCACTACCCATGCACTCATCCAATCACTCAGACACTATCCTTCAACTGGACCACTTACTCATGCAGTACCCATGCACTCAGCGAATTCATTCAGGTACTATCCATGCACTCATGGAATCACCCAGGCATTGCTCTTACACTCATCCAATCTCCCAGGCACTATGCAGGCACTCATCCATTCACTAAGTCACTATCCATGCACTCATGCATTCACTCAGACAGTACTCATGCACTGATTCAATCACTGAGGCATTACCCATGAACTTATCCAATTACACAAGCACTACCCATACTCTCATTCATTTATCCAGGTACTATCCATGCACTCATGGAATCAGGCAGGCACTGCTATTGCACTCACCTATTCATCCAGCAACTCCCCATGCACTAATCGATTCACTCAGGCACTGCCCATGCAATCATGCAGTGATCGAGGCAGTCCCCATGCATTCATGCAATTACACAGACACTACCCATGCACTCACCAAATGAGCCAGGTACTACCCTTACACTAATCCATTTACTCAGGCACTACCCATGCACGTATGCAATCACCCAGGCACTACCCATGTACTCATTGCAAGCTCCCTTGCTCTACACATGCACTCATGCAACCAAACAGGTACCACCTATGCACTCATGGAATTACCCAGGGACTACCCATGCACTCATGCAACCAAACAGGCACCATGCATGCCCTTATCCAATCACCTAGGGACTACTCATACACTCATTCATTAAACCAGCTACTATCCATGCACTCATGGAATCACCCAGGCACTGCTCTTGCACTCACCCATTCATTCAGGCACTATGCTTGCACTCAACAATTCACTCAGTCACTACCCATGCACTTATCCATTCACCCAGGCACTACCCATGCACTCATTCAATCACTGAAGCACTATCCTTTAACTCAACTGTTCACTCATGCAGTATCCATGCATTCACTCAGGCAGTGCTTATGCAGGCATCCAATCTCCCAGATGCTACCCATGCACTCATCCAATCACCCAAGCTCTACCCATACACTGATCGATTCCCCCATGTACTATCCATGCACTCATGGAATTACCCAGGCACTGCTCTTGCACTCACCCATTCATTCAGGCACTATGCTTGCACTCAACAATTCACTCAGTCACTACCCATGCACTTATCCATTCACCCAGGCACTATTCATGCATTCTCCCAATCACCCAGAGACTACCCTTCTACTCATCCAATTACCCAGGTACTACATTGCACTTATCCAATCACTCAGGCACTACCCTTGCACTCATCCATTCACTCAGACACAACCCTTGCACTCATTCATTCACCCAGGCTCTACCCATGCAAGCATCCATTCACTCAGCCATTTACCATGCACTCATCCATTCACTCAGGCACTATCCAAGCAGTCATGCAATCTTCCAGGCACCACTCATGCTTTCATCAAATCACTCAGACACTACCCATTCACTCACCCAATTAGCCAGGCACTACCCTTATTCTAATCCATTCACTCAGGCAGTACCCATGCACTCATCCAATCGCATAGGCACTAGCCATGCACTCATCTATTCACTCATGTATAACTCATGTATTCCTCTACTCACCCAGACACTATCCTTGCACTCAACTATTCACTTAAGCACTACCCATGTACTCTTCCAATTAGTCAGGCACTATCCTTCAAGACAACCATTCACTCTTGCAGTACCCATGCACTTATGCATTCACTCAGGTATTCTGTTACGCACTACCCATGCACTCATCCAATCACTCAGGCACTTCATTTGCAGCCATCTATGGACTCAGGCACTACCCATGCACTCATCCAATCACCAAGACACTACCTTTCAACTCAGGCATTCACTGAGGCACAACCCATGCAGTTATGCAATCACTCAGACACTGCACATGCACTCATCAAATGAGCCAGGCAGTACTCATGCAATCCAATCACCCAGGCAGTATCCATGCTCTCACCCAATCATCCAGGAACTATCTATACACTCATCCAATAACCCAGGTATTACCCTTGCACTCATTCAAACAACACATACAAGTTTGTCTATCTGAAACCAAATAGGCAGTTTTAAAAATAGCCATATTTTTTCTTTTTGAATTTTTGGGTGTTTTTCTAACTTTTATTTATTTTTTGGGTGTTTTTAAAAAAAATCAGATTAAAAAAACAAGGCAACGAACTGCAGTAAAGTAGTGAAACATTTTGCAATTGAAATGTCATAGCAAAAACCACAAAAAAAATAACATTTATGACTTCTTGTAGCTACTATAACTGCTGCAATAGACTGCTCCCCAGCACAAAGTAGTTTTTTGCACTTTATGCAGTGTTGCTCTAAACCAGCAAATGCAGGTACGAGCAATGGTGTATCAGCTGTTACTGTAGATCCTGCAGATGTACTGGTTCCTTAATCTTCAGCATCCTGTGATTGTAGTTGCAGTTCTCGCTGGTGCTGTTCGGGAGACAGCGTTTACAATGCAGTCATCACATCGCAGTTCCTTTACAACGCACTCGTTAGAACGACCGCATTGTTAGAACGCGATGCCTTTACAACGCAAGTCATTAGATCGACTTGCTGTAGGGGGTGCACTAACATAAGGAATAGTATAATTTACTATTCCAACACCTTCCCTACTGTTGCGCAGGCTGGAGTTGGAATAGTAAGTTATACTATTCCTAAGTCCAGCGCGTCCCCTACAGCAAGTCGATCTAATGACTTGCGTTGTAAAGGTATTGCGTTCTAACAACGCGGTCATTGGAACGACTGCTTTGTAAAGGAACACGATGTGAAAGCATGCGTAGTAACATGCTATATCCGTGCTGTTCTCTTGCGAGACGTTTTGGATGCATTGTTTGTAGATGTTTCATCATTGATGAGTATTTTTTCTCGGAGCCCTGAGATAATACTTTTTCACACACTGTGCAAGTCACTTTGCGTGCATTTACTTTTTCTCACCAGATGGAATAGAGAAAAAGGTCCAGACAATACTGTCTTTTCTTTTTTTCACAGGTTCCTCCTGCTCCTCCACATCTTCAACTACATCTGTGGGTGGTTTTCCAGATGCCATTTCCAGTGTTGAGTAAAAACACCCAAAACATAAATGCAGAGTGAAAGAGAATGCAAGAGGTGTTTATTCTAAAGATGATCCTGAAAGAAAGAAAAAATTGTGTGGGGTCCTCCAAGTAGTAGAATAGAAAGCTTCTTAACCAATAGAATCCTTTCATTTGAAGTCACTTTGGATTTGCATTCCGGACGTGTATTCGCCATGCACCAGACGCAAATCAGGAAAATATGTGTAAAGAATAATATATATTTATTCCAGTTACAAATATAGTACATTTACACTTTTGAAAGTAAATCTGTTGGTATAATGTATAATGTAAAACTATTTATATATGTTTTTTAGAACTACATAATTTGGGCTGGAGTCGCGAACCTATCGCGCTCCCAGAAATACATGCGAGAGGGTACACAGGTGCGTTGTGGCTTTCGTACCTTCATCAGAAGAAGTCAAATATTCAAAATATTTATATTAATGTGACTTTTATAACTCTTTCTATAAAACACATACAATTGATTTCAAAATTATATAGTATATATCATATATTTATATTTTAAACAATTGATAAATTTCGGAACCGCACACCCATCGTGCACCCTATGTGATGCTCGGATTCACGTACCCACTGTGACCGGTACACGATCGGTACGCCATTCTCACAGTTTCTTTAAAAAAATATATAAATTAGTAAATATATATTAAAAAAAGGGTTCAAAAATTACGTTACCTTTTGAATGTGAAAATAATTTGAACAAGCCTTCTTAACACTTACTGTAACTTGTACACAGTGCAATTCTTCATAAATGGTTGAACATGTAGCGCCATTTCTGTTCCAGTCTGAAAATTCAAGCACTAGTTACAAAACCTTAGAAGTTCACTGAAAAAAACACAGGTTTCAGGGATGTTATAGTTAGGGTGACATTTCACTCGTACAAAACCAGAGAAATTCAGCCGTTATAGTTAGCTGAGCTAACTATAACTCCCGCCCCTGCAATGCACTGCTTATGACTTCACTTATTACATCACTCACGACATGGTCAGTGACATCACTGATGACATCTCAAATGACATCACTGATGACATCGTCTACAGAATTAATGACGCACCCACTCACCCCTGATTTGCATATGGCTGGGTCTGAACTGAGGTGGCGAAGTGAGCTAAAGAATGATGATGATTCAACCCAGATCTGCGACTGGGGGTGAGTGTCTGAAAAGTTTCAGCGCTCCGTCCATCATCTCCTTGTGTTTGCTTTGTGCACCCACTCACCCCACCATGTAACCTTTCATACACCCACTGCAACTTCAATACTAGCATTCTTGAAACCATTGACATGCCTATACCAGTACTTAAACACCCACTCACTGATTCATACCTCTACACACATATACACTCACTCATCCATACAGCCACTTGTTCACCAACTCACACAATAATATAGCCACTGATATATCCATTCAAACAACCATACAGTCACTCACACACTCTGAGCCACTCATAGAGCTACTCACACCCCTACGCACTCTCCTATAGAGTCAATCAGAGAGCCATTTACTCACCTATAAAGTTGTAAATACACCCAGTAAATTACACATACAGAAGCAACATTTAATCAGTGACCCATACACCCTCACACATGCACTCACTAACCCATACAGTCACTATCATGATCTGTCACTCACACATACAGTCACTAATATTTTCCAACACGGATACTACCTTTAACATATCCACTTATTGACTCATAAACCACTGAAACATCCATTCACTCACCAACACACCCATAGACACACTCAATTACTTATGCAACCCTTCTCTTACACTCACTAATCCGTATGCTAACTGATTCATGCACTCACTGATCCATGCAGGCAGTCACAAACCCTCTCACCTACCCACAGACACTCATACACCCATGCCGGTACTCAGACAACCGATCAATCACCCAAACACCCGCTCATATGCCCACTCACCAACCCATACAGCCACTTCAACACCAACTGGCAGACTGATAGAGACATTCAAACAATCTAGTCAATGAGCCACTCATTCACTGAGATGCCTAATCACTCACTTATACAGTCAATCACACACCTACTGAAGAATTGATAAAGGCACTCATACACCCACTGATTCATCAATATACTTTGGTATATATATTTAACACTCATAAACATTTTTAAAAATCACACAGTCAGTGGATGATGTCATCAGTGATGTCATTTGGAGATGCCACCAGTGATGTCATCAGTGATGTCACTGACCATGTCATGAGTGATGTAATAAGTGAGGTCATAAGCAGTGCATTGCAGGGGCACAAGTTATAGTTAGCTCAGCTAACTATAATGGCTGAATTTCTCTGGTTTTGTAAGAGTGAAATATCAGCCTAACTATAGCGTCCCTGAAACCTGTGTTTTTTTCAGTTAATTTCAGCTCGGAATAGCTTGTGTGAAAATATCTCTAAGTACGTGGACTACTTCTTACAGGATTTTGTTACTCAGTTGCCTTCCTATCTAAGGGACACAAGTGATTTTCTGCTTAAAATTAAGGATATACTGTGGTCCAACAGCTACATCTTGATATCGATGGATATAACTTCCCTGTACACCAGCATCAAACACTGTGATGGTTTGAGAGCCTGTGAACATTTCTTAAAGGACAGACCTATACATTGTTATAAGCACAATGAGTTGATTCTTTTTATAATTGAGTGGTGTCTCAATAATAACTTCTTTATGTTTGACAATTACATTTTCCAACAGTTGAGGGGTGTTGCAATGGGAGCCTGCTTCTCCCCCAGCTACGCTACATGTGGGCTGGTGGGAGGGGCAGGTCCTCAAGGTGGTTCACCATGCAGCTTGGGGTGCTAATGTTGTTACATGGCTTCGGTACATCGATTATGTTTTTGTTGTTTGGAATGGCACAAAGGAGAGTGCATGGTCGTTCATTTCTGCTCTCAATAACAATGACCTCAACCTTGAATTCAATGCTACTCTAAGCACTACTGCCATTGAATTTCTGGATGTTACTATATATATAGAAAATGAGTTATTCCACTCGAGGTTACACTGCAAATCAACTGCTGGTAACTCCACATTACATGCATCTAGTTTTTACCCTAGGCACCTCATAGCCAGTATCCCCTATGGAGAAATGCTATGGCTCCGTAGGATTTGCAGTTCAAACAGTGACCTTAAAGAGTGCCAAAATGAAGCCCACAAAATATTCTCAGCACATGGTTATTCTGAACAGATCATCACCAAAGCTATAATTAGAGCTAATGGTATACCTAGAGAACAACTTTTGACAGGCCATATGTGTAATGAACAGGGTAACACCACTGTCACCCCTGACGCCAGTGAAAGTGGTGTAGTTGACACTCGCTTAGTCATCACATATAGCAAGGAAGAAAGAGCCATTACATCTATTATAAATAGACAATGGTGTATTATCTTGACTGATCCCATTCTAGGCCCAATAGTCTCTAAGCAACCAACCGTCACCTACCGTCGTGCATACTCCATGAGAGATGCGTTGGTTAAAAGTAGTTCTGAGGTCATAGCCAAATCCAATTGGCTCACTGACATTAAGGGTTTCTTTAAGTGCAGTACCTGCGGGGCTTGTCGTTTTGGCATTAACACCACCCAAGTCACCGCCACTTTCCGTTCTGAACCCATCATCATTAATAGAAAATACACATGCAGAACAGAATTTGCAGTCTATGTATTACAATGCACCTGTGGCCTCAGATATGTGGGGAGTACTAAACTTCAAGTCCACATGACAATTTTGCAACATATGAGGGCTATTGGTAACAATGACCATTCATACCCAGTGGCACGGCACGTCAAGGAGGTTCACAACAACAACCTCGAACATCTTAAGTATTTTGTCAGTGATGGCATTTGAGATTTCATCAGTGATGTCATCAGTAATGTCACTGACCATGTAATGAGTGATGTAATATGTGACGTCATCAGCAGTGCATTGCGGGGGCGCGAGTTATAGTTAGCTTAACTAACTATAACGGCCGAATTTCTCTAGTTTTGTACGAGTGAAATGTCCAACTAGCTATAACGTCCCTGAAACCTGTGTTTTTTTCAGTGAATTTCTAAGGTTTTTTAAATGCTAATTTCTAACTATAACATCCCTGAAACCTATGGTTTTTTCAGTGAATTTCAAAGGTTTTTTAAATGCTAATTTCTGACTATAACATCCCTGAAACCTATGGTTGTTTCAGTGAATTTCAAAGGTTTTTTAAATGCTAAATTCTAACTAAAACGTCCCAGAAACCTATGTTTTTTTCAGTGAATTTCAATGGTTTTTTAAATGCTAATTTCTAACTATAACATCCCTGAAACCTATGGTTTTTTCAGAGAATTTCAAAGGTTTTTTAAATACTAATTCTTAACTATAACATCCCTGAAACCTATGGTTTTTTCAGTGACTTTTAAAGGTTTTTTAAATATTAATTCTTAACTATAACATCCCTGAATCCTATTGTTTTTTCAGTGAATTTCAAAGGTTTTTTAAATGCTAATTTCTAACTAGAGAAATGCAGAAAGAGGCAACAGAAGTCCAGAAAGAGGAAGAAAGGTGCAGAAAGAAGCAAGAGATGTGCAGAAAGAACCAACAGATGTGCAGAAAGAGGCCTTGTTGCAAAGTCATCCTGTACCCTGGGCACCCCCCAGCTTTTTGCTGACTGGTACTGGTGGTATCTGACTCTGACTGAACCTGGGCTCTGCCTAACCAGGCCCGGAGCCAGTCCTATCCTGAAAGACAATTAGAATACAGTGAAAACAACTACATACACTAGGGTACACTATGGGTTGGGGTACCCCTATGATTGGCATGACCTCCCCTGTAAGGCCCTAGTACATAATAGGGCAGGGGGATTAAAACTACCTCTAAGTCCCTAGCATATAATTGGTCATGGCAGTTTAGAGGCCAGCAGTCCTTTTCTGCACTTGCATGTGTGCACTGCTGAGCCTGAAGTCTGTTTAAAAGTAGCCCTGTGTGTGCAGAAAGAGGCAAGAGAGGTGCAGAAAGAAGCAAGAGAGGTGTATAAAGAAGCAAGAGAAGTGCAGAAAGAAGCAAGAGAGGGGCAGAAAGAAGCAAGAGCAGTGCAGAAAGAACCAACAGAGGTGCAGAAAGAGGCAAGAGAAGTGCAGAAAGAAGCAAAAGAGGTGCAGAAAGAGGCAAGAGGGGGGCAGAAAGAGGCAAGAGCAGTGCAGAAAGAACCAAGAGACGTGCAGGAAAAGGGAAGAAGGGTGCATGAAGAGGCAAGAGATGTGCAGAAAAAAGGAAGAAGGGTGCAGAAAGAAGCAAGAGAAGTGCAGAAAGAGGCAAGTGAGGTGCAGAAGGAGCCAAGAGAACTGCATAAAGAGGCAAGAGAGTTGCAGAAACAGGCAAAA
The DNA here is from genome assembly GCA_963921515.1 of Calotriton arnoldi. NCBI lineage: Eukaryota > Metazoa > Chordata > Amphibia > Caudata > Salamandridae > Calotriton > Calotriton arnoldi. Next base: position 966,745 of record CAWUFW010002954.1, read on the forward strand.
GGGGTGCAAAAAGAGGGAACAGGTGTACAGAAAGAGGCAAGAGAGGTGCAGAAAGAGGGAAGAGGGGTGCAGTAAGAGGTAAAAGTGGTACAGAAAGAGGCAAGAGGGGTGCAGAAAGAAGCAATAGCAGTGCAGAAAGAACCAACAGAGGTGCAGAAAGAGGCAAGAGAAGTGCAGAAAGAAGCAAAAGAGGTGCAGAAAGAGACAAGATAGGTGCAGAAAGAGGCAAGAGAGGTGCAGAAAGAGGCAAAAGGGGTACAGAAAGAGGCAAGAGGGGTGAAGAAAGAAGCAAGAGAAGTGCAGAAAGAAGTAACAGAGGTGCAGAAAGAGGCAAGAGAAGTGCAGAAAGAAGCAAAAGAGGTGCAGAAAGAGGCAAGAGGGGTGCAGAAAGAGGCAAGAGCAGTACAGAAAGATCCAAGAGACATGTAGGAAAAGGGAAGAAGGGTGCAGAAATAGGCATGAGATGTGCAGAAAAAAGGAAGAAGGGTGCAGAAAGAAGCAAGAGAAGTGCAGAAAGAGGCAAGTGAGGTGCAGAAGGAGGCAAGAGAACTGCAGAAAGAGGCAAGAGAGTTGCAGAAATAGGCAAAAGGGGTGCAAAAAGAGGGAACAGGTATGCAGACAGAGGCAAGAGAGGGCCGAAAGAAGGAATAAGGGTACAGAAAGAGGCAAAAGGGGTACAGAAAGAGGCAAGAGGGGTGCAGAAAGAAGCAAGAGCAAACAATTTGCAGAAATAGAAAGAAAGGTGCAGAAAGAAGCAACAGAAATGCAGAAAGAGGCTAGAGAGGCGCAGAAAGAAGCAAGACTGGTTTGCACACCATTAGTACCAATTTAATACCCACATTTAGCAATAACTAACACGTGACCATTCTAGGTTTGCAAAGGGCCTTCCACCACTCTGTAACACTTGTCGCTGCATTTTTGGTAATGTTTGAGCCGTTTCAGCTAGAAGCTAAGGGTGGGCGTAGTTGGCAGAGTACCACTACGCGGAAATCTGCGGAGTTGAACAAAAACTCAGTGAATTCCGCTCCGCAACTCCGTTCCGTCTCATCCCAATTAATAAAACAGAAACCTCATATACCTTTGATAAAACAACAAATAACTCTATCTTTACATGCTAAAATGCATACAGTCATCTCAGAAAAGTGAAAATGAAAATATAGCAAGCAGTACCTTTAGTTTAACAACAAGTAACTCTATCTTTACATGCAAAAATGCATATAGTCATCTCACAAAAGTGAAAATGAAAATACAGCAAGCAGTGAGAGAGGTGATGATTTTGGGGTCCTCCCTAACCTAGGGAGAGTACCAAGCAGATGCCTTGAACACAAAGAGCACATCATGCTGAACGATTCAGTGGTGGTCCCATCCTCCTAGGACCACCCCAAGCACAGTTATGGGCAAAAATACAATCCCAACCAAAGGCCCTGCAAAGCATTATGGGACGAGATTCTAGAGTGCAGTGAATATTATAGTATCCAATATCAAAACATTCCTCAAGGGGCAGGCTCTCCGGCTCACCTAAGAGCTAATACTATAATATTCACTGCACTCTAGAATCTCACCCAATAATGCTTTGCTGCGCCTTTGGTTAGCATTATTATTATTATTATTATTTATTATCACAAATTATTATCTTTACATGCTAAAATGCATAGTCATCTCACAAAAGTGAAAATGAAAATATAGCAAGCAGTACCTTTAGTTAAACAACAAATATCTCTATCTTTACATGCTAAAATGCATACAGTCAACTCACAAAAGTGAAAATGAAAATGAAAATATAGCCAGCAGTACCTTTAGTTAAACAACAAAATAATTCTATCCTTACATGCTAAAAAGGATATAGTCATCTCACAAAAGTGAAAATGAAAATATAGCAAGCAGTGAGAGAGGTGATGATTTTGGGGTCCTCCCTAACCTAGGGAGAGAACCAAGCAGATGCCTTGAACACAAAGAGCACATCATGATGAACGATTCGGTAGTGGTCCCATCCTCCTAGGACCAACCCAAGCACAGTTATGGGCAAAAAAGTACAATCCCAACCAAAGGCCCTGCAAAGCATTATGGGACGAGATTCTAGAGTGCAGTGAATATTATAGTATCCAATATCAAAACATTCTCCTGGCTCAGCTGAGAGCTAATACTATAATATTCACTGCACTCTAGAATCTCGCCCCATAATGCTTTGCCTGGCCTTTGGTTGGCATTGTATTTTTGCCCATAACTTTGCTTGGGGTGGTCCTAGGAGGATGGGACCACCACCGAATCGTTCAGCATGATATGCTCTTTTTGTTCAAGTTATTTGCCTCATTTTTGATTTAATTATAGGAGAGGGGCCGCAGGGCCCCCTTTCCCTGTGCCAATTATGGCCCCGGGGCTGGCCCTATTTATTTATTTATTTTTAAGTCAAAAGGGGAGGGGGCTGAGTGGCTCCCCTCCCGGGCCAATTCTTTTCCCGGGGACCCCATCCCCCGGGGCCTGGCCTTAGCGTGGGGGACCGTGGAGGGAGCCCCAATGCCCCCACGGTCCCAGCCAGCTCCCCGCCTCCTGCGAGAACCGGCATTACTTTTTGGCAAGGGGAGCTGCTAACATGCAGCTCCCCTTGTCCAAAAGCAATTCTGCTTTGCTTGTTGAAAGCGAGAGCAGGTTTCCTGCTCTCGCTTCCAAGAAGCAAAGCAGTGTTTGCTATGACAGGGCAGGAGCCGTGCTCCCACCCTGCCATAGCAAACGGCAATGTCCCGGGGGTGGGCACCTCAGGACATTGCAGGATCTTGCCCTGGGGGGTGGCAGTCCCCAGGGCCAGAGAGGGCTCCAGGAGGGGGGTCGCGTGGCCCCCCTCCCTTCATCAAAATAGCCCCAGGGAGGTGGTGGTCCCCCGGCCCGGGGGTCTGCAACGGACCCCCGCATTTTAATGAAGTGTGCCACGGGGAGGTGGTAGTCCCCGGAGCAGTGTGGGGAGGGGCAGGAGCCCCCCCACACTTCTTTAATTATATTTAAGCCCTGGGGAGGTGGCAGTCCCCGGTGCTTGGGGGGGCCCGCTAGGCCCCCACACATAATTAAAGATGCCCCGGGGAGGTGGCGGTCCCCGGATCAGCGTGGGGGGGCAGAAGCCCCCCCAAGCATTTTTTCAAAGAAGCCCCAGAGAGGTGACGGTCCCCGGGGCTGCGTGAGGGCCATGTGCCTCCCCCACATATTATTTCAAAAGCCCCGGGGAGGTGGCAAGCCCTGGGGAGGTGGCGGTCCCCAGGGCTGCGGGGGCCCACGCAGCCCCCACATACATTGACCCCAGGACCTGGCCCACCCTGGGGCTTATAGAAAACAAAGCGCGAGAGCCCTCGCTTCGTTTTTAAAAAATAATTCTGCCAGATTCACGCACCCAGCGCAGATTCGGCCGTTTTTTTCTTTAAATGCTTTTTTTGGGCTCTGGGGTCCACCTGAGCAGGCCTAGGGGGTCAGGGTGTTTCTACCCTGCCCCCTTTTCTTGGTTTTTAATGTTTTTTCTACTGTTTTCTGAGTCACAAGATGGCTGCCAACACATTGGTTTGGAGTGTCAGCAGCCAATCAGAATTAAGCTCGGGAGGGTTCGTGAATCCTCCTCGGTGCTCAGCTATATATATTTTTATTTTTTGAATTTCTCTGCAACTACTGAATGGAGCTGACCCAAGTGAACCATTAGTTTTGAAAATTTCGCAAAGATTTGTCAAATGGCACCAAAGATATTGGCAAAAGAAAATACGCTTTTTGAATAGAAACAAGGTTCTAACTATAACTACCTACTGGAGACCGCCAGTAGGTAATATATATATATATATATATTATCTACTGGCGGTCGCCAGTAGATAGTTATAGTTAGGACCTATTTGCCATAGGAAATCCGCGACATTCTATTTGAAATAACGTTGGCGCCGGTTGACGAATCTTCGCGAAAGTTTCCAACTTGTTGGGGCGCTCTGCTCCGCTCCTACCCTGAAAGTCTCGGGTTGATTTGTCAAGCGGGGGCCGAGAAAAAAGGGGGGTCCCAAAACGCGTTTTCCCCATTCATTTTTCCATAGGAACCTTTAGTCGCAGCTACAGCCCGAACTGCTGAACGGAATTACACCAAATTTGGCAAAGAGGTAGCCCTTGGTTCAGACTGGTGCCTTTTGCTTAAATGGTGTAAATCCGTTCAGTAGTTCCTGAGAAAATCAAAAGTAAAGTCACATATATATCTATGGCCGAGTAGGGTCCGCGTACCCTCAGCGCACCCTGCACGCACTGTCCCGATCACGAGCTGCATGCTAATTGGCTGTCAGCTGGCTGTCAACACTCCAAACCAGGAAGTGTTGGCAGCCATTTTGTCCCTCGGTAGAACCGAGGCACAAAAACAAGTGCGCAAAACGCACAAAGGGGGAAGGGTAGAAACACCCTGACCCCCTAGGCCTGGTCAGGGGGTCCCACAAGGACCCCCTGGGCAAAATAAAGCATTGTTTTTTTTTTTTTAAATTGGCAGGATGCGCTCAGGGTGCGCGGATCCCGCCGAGAAAAAAAAAAGAAACAAGTGCGCAAAACTCACAAAGGGGGCAGGGTAGAAACACCCTGACCCCCTAGGTCTGCTCAGGGGGTCTCACAAGGACCCCCTGGGCAGAAAAAAGCATTTTTTTTTTAAAAAATCGGCGGCATGCGCTTAGGGTGCGCGAATCCCACCGAAAAATAAAAAAATCGAAGCGCGGTCTCCCGCGCTTCGATGTTAATTTGCCCCCGGGTGGGCCAAGTCCTGGGGGCATGGTTGGGGGTGTTTAAATTTAATGTGGGGGGCCTCTAAGGCCCCCAAGCCCGGGGACCGCCACCCCCGGGGCTTTGAAAAATAATGGTGCGGGAGGGCTCTTGGCCCTCCCGCAGCCCCGGGACCGCCACCCCCGGGGCTTCTTTTTTTAAATTTTTGACCTGTGTGGGGGCTCCAGCCCCCCCACACGCCCGGGGACCGCCACCTCCCTGGGGCACTAAAGATTTGAATATGGGGGTCCGTTACGGACCCCCAAAGCCCCGGGGACCACCACCTCCCCGGGGCTGTCATGAGTGATGTAATATGTGACGTCATCAGCAGTGCATTGCGGGGGCGCGAGTTATAGTTAGCTGAACTAACTATAACGTGGGAATTTCACGGGTTTTGTACGAGTGAAATGTCCAACTAACTATAACTGTCCCTAAAACCTATGGTTTTTTCAGTGAATATATATATATATATATATATATATATATATATATATATATAGATGATTAAGGCTGTTGCATGGCCGAAACACGTCCTTCTGTCCAGAGTGGCCTGTTTTAATTAAACTGATTTAAGATTTTCTCCGTCCTGGAGTACAGTTAGGATCTACTTTCCATAGGAAAAGCATTTTTTGACTTAGCTATAACTTTGGCATCATTTGACCAATCTGTATGAAATCTTCCCAAACTAGGGGGGACATTACGATGGCGGGCGGACAAAGTCCGTCCGCCACCGTAACGGAGAATGGGACCGTCCGCCATAGGAGCGGCAGTCCCGCCGTGGGTATTAGGATGCCACCGCCACGGTGGCGGTGGCATCCCACATATATTGAATTGTGGCGGATGGTGCTGTAAGCAGCACCCGCCACAATGCAATATATGCAAGTTGTGCATTTGCATGCACAACGAGACAGGCACCGTGCGGTGCCTGCCACCTTGTGCATGCAAATGCAGGAGGGTACCATGGGTACCCCCCATGTGCACCCCCCACCCCCAACATCTGGGGGGGCCCACAACGGGCCCCCAACAGCACACACCGTATGCCTTTCCATGGCGGCAATGCCGCCATGGAAAGGATGCTCTCCGCCGCCATCCTAATATGGATGGCGGTGTCTAGCAGACACTGCCGCCATATTAGTCCCCTTTACCGCCTGGTCTGCTGTTGGACTGGTGGAAAACCGGCGGACGGTCTTTCTGTCCGCCGGGATCCCCCCCTGCCATCGTAATATGGCGGGGGGAAATGGCATGTGGGTGGTGTGAAATGACGGGCGGATCACCACCGCCATACGGGCGGTGGCGATCCGCCCGTCATTGTAATGACCCCCAAAGTGTCACAGTGAGTACTATTGATATGGAAAGTTTGGGGGTGATCCGTGCACTGGGGCCTGAGAATTTGGGTAGTGAAATAAGGGTGCGTTTGTAATGTTAATCCCCATAGGATCATTTAGCCACACCTACAGCCTGAATCACTGAACGGAATTACACCAAATTTGGCAGGGAGGTAGATGTCAGTTCAAGGAAGTGCCTTTTGCTTATTTGGTGTAAATCCGTTCTGGAGTTGTTGAGAAATGTAAGTGTAAAATGATAGTGATATCTTTGACCGCAGATATTTTGTGGTGGTTTCGCGTTTAATCGCAATTGCATGCGCCAAAGGGAATGCTCTGGTTGGCTGGACGCAACCTGAACAGAGATTTGCAGCCACCATTTTATTGCTCGGGTACAGTTTCCGGGGCTGAAAATTTGTGTGAAAGGCAACATAAGTGGTCAGGGTGGGGATACTCTGACCCCATGGTTGAGAAATGGGGGTGTTATTGACACAAGTTATGTGTCCAAAATTAATTTTTTTAATCGCGCGCGAAATTTACTACAATGACCTCCAGCGCGGCCCCCACGTGTCATTGTGCAATTACCGACTTCATTGCAAAGATTGGTGGAAATATAGAAAAATAAATCAGTGAATTGTTGATATATATTGTATTATATTGAGATTCTGATAAATGTTTTTATAGAGTTATTTATATTGTGAGTTATCTACTGTGATGGTTAGGATTAATTATACAGTTATAATTTTTGTATGTGGTGGTGGCTATTGAATTCCTCCTTTTGTTTCCGCTCTGGTGACGTGTCCAGGAGGATCGGGATTACCGACGGTTGTTCTAGAAATACACTAGAAAAACATGAGTTTGAAATGTACAGTAATAAAAGCCTAGTGTGTAAAATACTGTCATATGTGTGGATATATGTGTTTTAGACTTTACGGAAAAGGCACGATTATCGCGGTTAACGTCATAGCGATGTCCCAAACAAAAGCGAAAACAGAAAATAGGTCTGAAAGATGGTTTTTAAAGAAACTTAATACAAAAATATGACTTTAAACATGCTTTGAAAGAAGTTCGTATATAGTAGTATGTGTAGTGCAAGGTTCAGAATCAATTTTTTTACATATTATTTTTGGATGTGTTGGTGGCCATTGAATGTCTGCTTTTGTTTTCCATTCTCACGACGCATTCGCAGTGATCGCGATGTAGTCATGAAGATCCCAAAAAACTGATCAAAAGGATCTTTTTTTTTTAAAAAGAACAATTTTTCAGGTACTAGCTACTCTGAATAGGGCCTTTGTGTTGCTTGTGTGTATATGGCTGCTACATATAAGACCGGACGCAGAGTTTCAGGTTACTTAGAAACACCCTGTTGCCTTCCTCGGTAAAGTGCACTCCATTATTTCTATAAATTTCATGTATGTTAAAATGCAGATTGTTGGTATAGATACAGCCCATGCGATGGTCTCTCAGGAATGCAGAAACAGTTTTATTAACATGTTTCCTAGCTTTGTCAATCTGTGGTCAGAATTGATTTGATCACTTCCATTTCAGTCTTTGGCATATATTAGGGTACACCCAGACAGTGTGAGGGAAAATTAGTTCTGCAAAGGTTTCTTTCATTAGGATTTCCAGCCCTACCCCAGTCAATGTACCTAGGTCATTGCCGCCACAGTGCACAATAATGAGGTGAGGAGCTTGGGAGCAGTTAAAATTGAGTTGTTTAAAAAAAAGAGATATTTCATTTGATGCTGTTAGCGTAAACGTGAATAAAATTGGGTAGTGTGTTGGATGCCTTAGCAAGAAGTCTTATTATTGGCTGTTGTTTAAGAAAAGAAATGTAATACAGACATGGATATGCTTTTGAATCTGTGAAATAAAGCACACCTGCTGTATCTTATTTTGAAGTAGCATGTTCCTTCTAGAATGTGCTGTGAACTTGTGACCTATTAGTTTCACTGGGTTGCTAGGTACACTGAGCTAAGTGTGTGTTGGGGGCAAGGGTGTTAAAGAGAAAGAACAGTTTTTTTAACGTTTAGGAGTGATGACACAATGTAAGTAATACTCAGTAAAAAAGGGGGGGTGGGGAACCCAATAGACCCTTGGAGGTTCGGGTAATTAACGTATCAACAAGTAAGGGTGCCTACAAGGTATTTATTCTTCTGCTTGTTTTCATGCTTTTCTAGAAATCATCAGCAGTAAGCTCTAAGCAGTAGCTTACATTGAATTGTTTCAAAAAAACAATTACTTATTTTAACATGAACAGATCAGAAAGACTGTAAAGGAACAAAACACAAGACAGTTGTATACTTCTTGAATTACAAATTTATGCAAGGAAAACAGTGGCTGTGGCGTTATTACTTTCAAGACTTGACTACTGTAACAGCCTGTTAGTAGGGGTCAATAAATCCATCTTGAAGAGACTACAGGTAGTACAACACGCAGCTGCCAGACTTGTCTTGAAACTTCCACGCAGGTCATCAGCATCAGAAGCTTTGAAAACCCTTCATTGGCTTCCGCTGCATAAGAGAATAGAAATTCTATTCAAACTTTTGGTCATCATCTTCAGAGCTATCCGTCAAACCGGACCAGAATATCTCTCTAGGAGATTTACACCTTACATTCCAGGGAGGACTCAGATCCACATCTGCTAACCTCCTCAAATTACCTGGTTTTAGACTTAAAACCAGGGGAGGGAAAACTGCTACAGTACTTGGTGTAAAAGCCTGGAATTTTATGCCTAACAAACTGACAATGATGCATTCAGAAAAACTGTTTAGGAAAGCTCTAAAGACCTGGATCTATGTATTAAGTGACGTATACAGTCTTGCCCTTATCTAGGTTCTATCGCCTTACTAGCTCGCCTGTTATCTGAATAGCGCCAGGAGGCTCCTTTGGGAGCGACAGTCTGCGCTCTATAAATGCCCATTTCATTTCATTTAATTTCATGTTGGAAAAATATATTTTAGAGGGTACACAAAATGTTATACATATATACACACAGTGACCAAGATTCATAGATTTTTTGTTGCCAATATTCTCTCATTGTCACTAATGTGGTCACCCATATCATACATTGTATACATGAGAAAATTGTAATGTATCATACAAAAACAATTCCTATGATGAAGAATCAAAAAGAAAATGGGTGCAGTTGTCGACGTTTAAGTCTATGTGGTGAATGTATATGCTAGACGATCTTCAGGACGGTGGTTTCATATGTTGAATGACCCTAGGGAAAATATATAGATGACTATGATAGTTAAATTATTAGATGAAGTTTGGTCCGTTGAGTTCGTTTCAAGGGTATGGGGCGCAGAGGAGGGTCAGTCGCTCCTCCAGGGGACCTCCAAGAGTAATGTTTGATATTAACGCGGTCAGTCACTGCATTGAGTTTCCAGGAAAGGGCTCCGTTGGATAAACAGCTGACCGTATGTGCACTGTGTGTATATATGTATAACATTTTTTGTACCCTCTAAAATATATTTTTCCAACATAAATTTGTAATTCAAGAAGTATACACCCGTCTTGTGTTTTGTTCCTTTACAGTCTGATCTGTTCATGTTAAAATAAGTAATTGTTTTTTTGAACCAATTCAATGTAAGGTACTTGTTGATGCAATGTAAGTAATGGGAAATTTTAATTTCTAACTCAGAACTATGCAATAATCTATTGTGTAGTATTTAAATTTCGGAAACATTATGCTAGATATAGGTGAAAATGTGCTAACAGGAACCTCGTTTTGAAAGAGAGGGAAAGGGTGAACAGATGCTAACCATTCACTAGTGGAGATGCAGTAGTCCAAAATGAAAGACATGATTTCATTTGCTGCCTTTCTCATTATGATAGAGTGGAAAGGTGAAGAGGTTGCCATACTAGAGTTGCTTTATATCGGAGTGATGTACCATTCTTATGCTTAGTTTTTACAAATATTAACAGTATCAAAACTATACAGAAAGAGCTAAAACAACAATATAATCTACTGAACTCAATTCACTGTTATGTATATCTTTATAATTATTTTTAAAATGTAAATTAGAAATTATTATGTATACGGGAGTTTGATTAAAAGGAGTATCACAGTGATGTGTAAAAATATATGAGATGAACTGTATCTAGTAGAGGGTATGTGTTTAAGAGGTTAGTGGTAAATGTTTGGGAAAGTAAACGAAAAATGAATTAGTGCCTCTTTATTACATTGTGTAGTTTATTGAAAAATAACCGTATAGTCTTGTGGAAAGTCGCAATGAGAAACTAAGAATGTTTTAAATGTCAACATAATGTACAGGATAGATACATCTGTTATTTGCATTCTGGGAGTTGTAGTACTTTTAGTAACATTATTAAGCGGGAATAGTGTAGTGAGAAATAAAAGAGGAGAACATGTTCTTTGCCTGTATATGAATTAGAAAGAAGTAATACTTGTTAGGTATGTATTGGGAAGTGTTTGTCAATGTGGTTTTAACTTATATGACCGCTTTGCATATGCTTGGATGGTGAGATATGGTTTTTGTGCTTGCATATAGCTATATATATGGTGGGACTTTTGAGTTTACTTAAAGATGCAACAAGATATATATTTTTGGAAAGATGGCTTGAAGGTGTACATCTATTAAGAAATCGCATATATGTTTACGTGGTGATGTATGTTCAGTACGTCTGATTAAAATTTCATGTATATGGTGAGGGTAGTGTTTTTCTCTAAGCATGCTTTGTTTAAAATTGAGAAGGATTAATAGTGCAGAATGCCTCGAGAGTTCTTCTGCTATCTTCATTTCGAGTGTAACTTTTGTTTGAGATATGCTGAACATACGTTTTAGAAGTAGAAGAAGTATTTGAGAAATGATGTAGGTATGCCATTCGCAAAAGGTTTTGTGCTTTGAAAAATTTCAAAATGTTGTTTTCCAATTTAGAAACTTACTGATGCATGTGCATGCTCAGTAACAAAGCAATGTATGTTTCTAGAGAGCCATGTATGCAATTATATATCAAGTGTGTTACCTAGATTTCACTGTGTACCAAAAACAAGAGGGAATACTAGGAGCTCATTGTGGTTCAGTACCCGTGCTCCCTATGCTAATCACAAACCAAACAAATGGTAACTGTTCCAGGTATGAGCGCAAGTAGTCTCCCACAAACAAGAGAAGGAAGGGAAAGGAAGAAGAGAGTAAGATCCTAGGTCTAAATCTCACAGCTGAAGTGGTTGGGTCTAGAACCCTAATATATCAGAGCAATCCAACCTTGTGTGCAACTACAAGGTGGCAATAACTTTATTAAATGGCCGCTTCTGTTAGGGTTCTAGACCCAACCACTTCCACTCACTTTTTTATTCACGCTATTTGGTCCTGAAGAAGCGCCAGGGATCGTTCTGACCACCTAGACGGCGTGAAACATGTCGACCTCTAGTTACCAAGGCACATTACGCCCTACCAGTAACTCACGACCTACGGGTTTTTTAACCTGACAAGGGAACCTATACATTACATTTTATTCACTCTGGTATCCCTTAGCCAGTTTTACCATTCACTCACCCACTCACTGTTCTCTTAGAACCTTCTTTCTCACACCCACACTCATCATACGGCAGTACAAACAAAAGATCTCCGCTAAAGCGACCCTCCGGGGAACTCGTAGGGCATTGCAGAACCGGCCTTACGAGGAGAAAACGCCTGATGATGAAGCTTGACATCCTTCAGGGTGTGTGAGGGCATCAAGAGACAAGACTTGCGCTTGCCTCTCATATGTGGGATTTAGACCTAGGTTCTTACTCTCTTCTTCCTTTCCCTTCCTTCTCTTGTTTTTGGGTGACTACTTGCGCCCATACCTGGAACAGTTACCCTTTGCTTGGTTTGTGACCTAGATTTCACTCACATGTAGCTCAGAAGAAAACACATATATAGTAAAACCGGTAGTTTGATACCGACAGAAGGAGATAACCAATGAGTCAGAGATATAGTGACAAGCTTTGTGTATCTAACAGCAATGAAGGAACTTTCACAGTCAGTCAGGCAGTATTCAGGCACACATGCCATCACCCAGCCAAGACCCTGGCAGTCATCAAATCAGTGATTCACTATCCATGGAGTTATTCAAGTACCCAGACACAACATATCTACTCTTGTGATTAGGCAGGCAGAAATTAAGTAGGCATTGAACTATGCAGGCACTACCCATACATTAATCTAATCACCTAGGTACCAACTATTGACTTATGCAATTAACAAGGCTGTAACTATGCAATCATTATAACATTTGTGCAGAAGCTATGCAGCCATCTAAACATCCACTTACAACCCATGCAGTCATTGAAATACTGAGGCACACATGTGCACTGATGAAACACTCAGGCTCCCCTCATGCACTCATCTAATTATGTAGAGAGTACCGTTGTTGTAAACCTATTGCCCATCCGGTAACTATGCAGTCATTTAATTACTGAGGCAATAGGCTTGCACTAATACAATCACCCCAGCAGTACACTTAGTTTCATCCAATCTCTGAAGCTTTAACAATGGAATCATGCAGTCACTCAGATACTAGTCATGCACTCATCTAATTAGCCAGGCACTATGAACTTATTCAATTCTCCAGGCACTACCCATGTAGTTATCTAAGCATCCAGGAACTACCTGTTCCCTTAACCGAAAAGAAATGGACAACATCCAATCGCTGAAACAATATTCATCCACTCTTCCAACAGGCTAGGTGCCATGCATGGGCTCAAACAATCATGTACGCACTATCCATGCGCTGCATAAATCACCTATATACTATGTATGCCCTCTTGCAATCATTCAGCCACTAGAATTGCACTCATTTAATCATACCATCATTATCTATGCATGCATTGAATTATTGAAGCATTAGTCACACACTTGCATAATCATTCAGGCTCTACTCATGCACTCATCCAAACACCCAGATACTAGTGGTATATGAATCCATTAAAGTAGGCAGTAAGAATGCAGATATGGCAGGAGCCATGGAGTTATGACATAGTAAAGGAATCATCTAGGCACTACTTGTATCCTCCCTGAATCACCTAGGCACTACCTATGCACTCATTCAATCATCATTTTTACACTCTCCTCTCATTGTCTTCTTTCCTATGTTCTGGCTATCTGCCTACCCTATAAGCTCATACTGAAGTGAGCTTTGGCCCAGGAGCGCTTAGAGGCAGATATTGCCTCCGAGTTTCCCCCGTGTCCCTTGCCTGAATCATTGCCTGCTTCCCTGAATTCTCATTGGTGGTCATAGCCTGCTCCATCATACTCTTGCATAGTCACCACATTCTCATCACTCTCTGGCACGCCTTAGCTGTTCCAAGGGGAACATAAAGAGCTTTGCACTCATTATTTCCTAGTTCTACGACCCTATCTGCCTGCGATTTTTGTCTCTCACTTAAAAGCTGTCAGAAGCCCGGTTATGGCTTCTAAAACCTTAACCCTTTCGGTGCTCATGACGCAATGGTTCTGTCATAAGCATTAGTGCTCCTGTGCTCATGACGGAACCATTCCGTCATGAGTACAGAGTCACTAAATCCCTCTGCTGCAGACAGCAGAGGGACTTCCTTTTTTTTGTTGGCCTCGGTAGGTTGGGGAAGAGCTTCCCCAACCTCCCGAGGCAGTTTTGAATTTTCAATGCAATGACGATCGCACGCATGGCCACTGACTTAATTGCATTGAAAATGAAACTGAAACTTAGTCTCAGTTTCATTGTTCGGTGCTCGTGGGGCTATCTCAGCCCCCCGAGCACCGAAACACTTGGGAGAGGTATCATTGGAAAGGGGAGAATCTCCATTTTCCAATGGTACCCTTCTCTAGTGGATCTCTGCTTGAGGATCACCCCAGGAGGGCAATCCCCAAGCAGGGATCCACCCACTGGCCACCAGGGATGGGGGAGCAGCCCCTTGGGCAAGGGCCTTTGCTCCCCCCATAAAATTTGCCATGCCCAATCATTCTGCCCCCCCTGAGGGGGCATATGGGGGCAGTAGCCCCCAATCTGCCCCGGGGGCTGGAAAGCACCCTAGATGCTAGGAATTCTTTTTTTATAGGCCGGGGTGGGGGTTGCCTAAAATGGGCATCCCAATGCCCCCACCCTACCCCCCAAAAGAACGCAAAAGATGTTCTGCCCCCCCAGGAGGCAAATGGGGCAAAAGACCCTGATCTGCCCCCTGGGGGGCAGAAAACCCACTAGGCACCAGGGATTTTTTTTATATATACAAAGGGGTGGGGGCTGCCCAGAATAGGCATGTCAATGTCCCCACCCAAAAAAAATTCTACAGTCCTTCTGCCTCCCCTGGGAGTCATATGGGGCAATAGCCCCTTATCTGCCCCCCCGAGGGGCAGAAAGCCCACTAGGCACCAGGGATTTTTTTTCTCCAAAGTTCGGGGTGGGGGCTGCCCAGAATGGGCATGCCAATGCCCCCATCCCCCAAAAAAATGCCACAGTATTTCTGCCCCCCCAGGAGGCAGATAGTGGCAGTAGTCCCTGATCTGCCCCCAGGGGGGCAGAAAGCCCACAAAGCACCAGGGATTTATTGTATACACGTAAGTTTGGGGCTGCCCAGAATGAGCATGCCAATGCCCCCACCCCCCCAAAAAAATCTACAGTCTTTCTGCCCCCCTGGGAGGCATATGGGGCAATAGCCCCATTACTGCCCCCCTGGGGGGGCAGAAAGCCCACTAGGCACCAGGGATTTTTTTCCCCAAAGTTCTGGGTGGGAGCTGCCCAGAATGGACATGCCAATGCCCCCACCCCCCAAAACAAATGCCACAGTCTTTCTGCTCCCCAGAAGGCAGATGGGGTAGTAGCCCCCTGATCTGCCCCCCAGGGGGCAGAAAGCACACTAGGCACTAGGGGTTATTTTTAAATGTAGGGGTGTGGGCTGCGCAGAATGGGCATGCCAATGCCCCCACCCCCCAAAAAATTGCCACAGTCTTTCTACCCCCCCCGAGGCAGATGGAGGCAGTAGCCCCTGATTTGCCCTGGGGGGGCGAGAGCCAACTAGGCACCAGCGAATATGCTGGCTTTTTTATACATAGGTGTGGGGGCTGCCCAGAATGGGCATCCCAATATCCCCACCCCCCCCCAAAAAAAATAGTCACAGTCTTTCTGCCCCCCTTGAGGGCATATCGGGGCAATTGCCCCAGATTCCCCCTTCCCAAGGGCGGCAGAAAGCCCACTAGGCAATTACTATTTTTTAGAATGTGCCTACCTGTGGATTTTGGGTCCTAGTGCAGCTGGCAACTAAGGAACCTAGCAAACCTTTACATTTTTTTAAAGCTAGACACCAAGGGGAATCCAGGATGTGGTGACTTGTGTGGCTCTCACCAGGTTCTGTTACCCAGAATCCCTTGCAAACCTCAAACTTTGTTAAAAAAAACACATTTTCCCCACATTTCTGTGATAGAAACTTCTGGAATCTGCGTCGGTCTACAAACTTCCAACCACCCCGCATTCCCCAACATCTTCCGATAAAAATGATACCTCACTTGTGCGGGTAGGCCTAGTGCCTGTGACAGGAAACAGCCCAAAACGCAACGTGGACACACCACATTTTTACAGTGAAAACTAACCCTTTCTTGGCAAAGTGCCTAGCTGTGGATTTCGAACCCTAGCTCTGCTAGCACCTACGGAAACCTAGTAAACCTATATATTTTTGAAAACTAGACATCCAGGGGAATCCAGGATAGGGTGACTTGTATGCCTCTCACCAGGTTCTATTACCCAGAATCCCTTGCAAACCTCAAACTTTGTAAATAAAAAACACATTTTCCTCATATTTTTGTGATGTAAAGTTCTGGAATCTGGGTGGATCCACAAAATTCCACCCACCCAGCATTCCCCAAAGTCTTCTGATAAAAATGATACCTCACTTGTGTGGGTAGGCCTAGTGCCCGCGACAGGATACGTCCCAAAACACAATGTGGACACACCACATTTTTACAGTGAAAACTGACCCCTTATTTGCAAAGTGCCTAGCTGTAGATTTTGAACCCTATCTCTGCTGGCACCTAGGGAAACCTAGCAAACCTATACATTTTTTTAAACTAGACACCCTGGGGAATCCAGGATGGGACAACTTGTGTGGCTATCACCAGGTTCTTTTACCCAAAATCCCTTGCAAACCTCAAACTTTGTAAAAAAAAACACATTTTCCCCATATTTCTGTGGGGGAAAGTTCTGGAATCTGGGTGGATCCACAACATTCCACCCACCCCGCCTTCTCCAAAGTCTCCCGATAAAAATGGTACCTCACTCATGAGGGTGGGACAAGCACCCGCAACAGGCAAGGGCCCAAAACTTATTGTGAAGACATCAAAATTACCTATCACAAAACGACCTGGTTTTGCAAGGGGGGTGCACCTGGGTTTTTGGCCCCGGGCTCAGCTGCCATCTGGAAAGCCTACCAAACCCACACATTTCTGAAAACTAGACACCCTGGGGAGTCCAGTGAGGTATGGCTTGCGTGGATCCCCCAACGTTTCCCTAACCAGAATCCCCTGCAAACCTCAAATTTAGCTGAACAAAATAACTTTTTCCATACATTTTTGTGTGAGATCACTGTGACGGCACAAATGTCCTACCACTCAGTGTTCCCCTTGGTCTCCAGAGTAAAATGATACCTCACTTGTGTGGCTGTCCAATGCAGAATCAGCTAAAAATGTATTTTAAAAAAATGTAGCACTTAGAAATTGCGCTGCTATACCCTTAATCCCTATGTTTTTGGCGCTTCCCAGTCACAGGCCTTTGGCCCACCCACACAAGTGAGGTATCATTTTACTTGGGAGAACAAGGGGAACGCTGGGTGATAGGACATTTGTGCCAACATGGTGATCCCACACAAAAATGTGTGGAAAAGGTCATTTGTTCAGCTTAATTTGAGGTTTGCAGGGCATTCTGGGTAGGGAAATGTTGGGGGATCCACACAAGCCATACCTCACTGGACTCCCCAGGGTGTCTAGGTTTCAGAAATATGTGGGTTTGGTAGGTTTCCCCAGATGGCCGCTGAGCCCGGGGCCAAAAACCCAGGTGCCACCCCAGGGGTTTTATTATAGGTAATTTTGAAGTCTCCACAATACCTTAAGGGCTCTTGCCTGTCGCGGGTACTTGGCCCACCCATACGAGTGAGGTACCATTTATATCGGGAGACCAAGGGGAATGCTGGGTGGAAGGCAATTTGTGTCAGCCCAGTGAATCTACAACTTTTCCACAGAGAAATTTGAGAAAAATTAGATTTTTTCAGCAAAATTTGAGGTTTGCAGGGGATTCTGGGTAGGAAAACTTTGGGGGGTACACGCAAGTCACACCTCCCTGGACTCCCCCGGGTGTCTAGTTTTCAGAAATGTGTGGGTTTGGTAGGATTCCCTACTTTCAATGCATTTCTGCCTTCCAAATGTAAGACAATGTGCAAAAAAGAAGTCACTTTGAAAAATGGGTACCCACAATTTCGGAGATGTGCAAATAGCTACTGTTTCTAAACTCTATATTTTGTTCCCATTTCGGAAATACATAGGTGTCTTTCATACCGATTTTTCACAGTTTTTATTTTCCCAAATGAATTGCTATGTACCCGGTACACAATAAAAAACCATTGCAAGACACTGCTCAGTTATTGGCTATGGGTTCCTCAGGTTCTTGGTAAACCTAAAAGTCCTAGATATCCCCACAAGCAGAAGGGTCCCGCGGATGTAACAGTATATTGCTTTCAAATATCTGTCATACTTGGAAGAGGTTACAGGTGAAAAAGGTGGCACAAATGGCTGTTTTTTTCAACTCGTTTTCAATTTTGCCCTAATTTCAGCTGTTAGTTTCTATAAAAAAAAACCTTAAATGATCTACACAAATGACCCCTTGCTGAATTCAGAATTTTGTCTACTTTTCTGAAATGTATAGCTTTCCAGGATCCATTATTGCTTTCATACCCATTTCTACCATTAACTGGAAGGAGGTTGAAAGCACAAAAAATAGCAAAAATAGGCTATGTCCCAGTAAAATGCTAAAACTGTGTAAAACATTTTGGTTCTCTGACAAACGTCTGTCAGTTTCTGAAAGCTGGGAAGATCTTGATTTCAGTATCACAAACCCTTAGTTGATGCCATTTGAAGTTAAAAAAAACAGACGCTTTCTTCTGCAGAATTTTTTTTAAACTACAATTTAGCTGTATTTTGGCTAATTTCTGGGTCTCCTCCAGGGGAATCAACAAACCCTGGGTACCTTTAAAATCCCCATGGTGTTGGAAGAAAAGGACGCAAATTTGGCGTGGATACCTTATGTGGTCAAAAGATTACAGGGGCCTAAGCGCGAACTACTTCAAATAGCAAAAAAAAGGCTTAGCACGGGGGGCAAAGGCCTAGCAGTGAAGGGGTTAAGACCTATCCTTACGAGTTCGGAGCCATAGGGCCAAAACGCTTATACAATTAATTACCCACCAAACCTATCAAAAAACACATCTAAAAACTTCAAGCACAGACTCCTAAAAGCACACCCAGAAACCCCCATCTCGGATCCCTACTTCTGCATAAGAAATGGTGAGACAATAACTGATCTTATCTTCATTACGAAAAGACGTGCTAAATGAAGGTTGGCATTTTACTCACTGCTACAAATCACCACATCCAAGAATACCCCTCATGGACTTAGACTTACGGTTGCCCCCTCACCTACCTATGAAGTCAAAGCAACCATCTGCCTTTACAACAAAGGGACTATCATTATTCAATCATCTGCCAACAACCTGGTCATTTTTGACACCATCTTCCCCATCATCAATAACTCAATGTCTAGTAACAAAACCTCATCCTCCCAAGGTCCCCCTATTTCCTCTGGCAACCTTTGAAACTGTGGCCTCTCACAACCTCAGCATCTCAGATGACCCTTCCCTTCTTTGCTCTGCTATAGAGACCTGTGTACTAAATAGCAATTCTTCTTTGACATTGGTTGGACCAGAATCCCTCTCTTACCATTCCCTAACTAGTCAACATGCTCACCACTCTCCTAGAGCAACTAGGTCTGAGGCACTTAGCCCCTTATGGCACACTTTATCCCCTTCTACACCCGACCCCATGCACATTATTGCGGACACTCCTACAGTGCCCATGTCTCTCCCCATAGCCTCTCCAGTGTCACATCCATATCCTGTTCTCCCTAACCAGGCCAGAAACGTGACTCAGAAGACCCTTGTACCTCTTCTTAACCAGGTGCTACTCTTCTCACCTTATGACGCACTTCACATCTGTACCTCGCCTCTGCATCTCTCTAACCTCTCCTCCCCTAGACCACCCTCCTCATAGCTCCTGTCCCCATGTACCAGGAACCCGCTCACACACAGATTTTGAATCTAGACTGGACAAGATCTCTCTTGCCCTTCAACAACTCAAGGCTGATGTTCAAAGCCTTTTACACCTCACCTCCGAGTTATCTGAGAATCGGAAGTCTAGTGGACCCTCAAAGACTGAGTGCCTCAACCACACACATGCCTCTAAATCTTGCCCCAGGCTCTATGCGCATCCCTTACCACTGTGACCTCATTACAAGTGGCCCATATGCACCACAGATGGGAAACCTCACCCCTCCCTAATGACCCTGCTCGGCCTTGCAGAGTTAAAGACCCACTTAAAGATAAGGATATTATTACCTTTCTTTACTCTTATGACCCATCATATGCTGTCAACTCAAAGAATCTGTGCCAAGTCGAAGCGATCCACTCTGACCCGTTTAGAGAACCTTCGGTAAACTCTACATCCTTAAATAGGAACAACCTCACTCGTATCCCCACCACTACTCCTCCGTCGAATGTTCCCAAATCACAGCTTAAATGCATGCTTCTTAACTGCAGATCAGCAGTACGTCATGCTGCGTGATATTGCTGCCCTCATCCTTGCTCATGATCCAGACATTCTAGTGTTGACTTAAACCTGGCTTAACGATTATCTGCACCCATTATCGACATACTAGTGCCCCCTAGCTTTGACATCATCAGGCTAGATAGATTGGGTGTACAAGGAGGAGGCATTGCTTGTATACATCATAACAATCTATCAGTTAGACAACTGCTCTCAGATTCCTTGTCGTCATGCGAATACCAGTGCTTTGAGGTCTCATGCAACAACAAGCAAGCTTGTAAATTTCACATGCTCTGCCACCCTCCACGAGACAATCTCCCCTTCCTAGAACAGCTCATTGAAATTATCTCATTGAACGCGGTGTGTCATGGCACCCAGATCTTCCTTGAAGACTTTAACCTCCATTGGTATGACATAAATGACTAGTCAGTCAATAGCCTCAAATCTTTCCTAGCAGACCTCAGCCTCACTCAAATATGCAACAGCCCTACTCACATCAAAGGAGCTACCTTGGATCTGGTCATTGGTGAGATCAACTCCATTCAACTTGAAGCTATCGCCCCCTGTGACTGGATGGACCACCATTGCATCTCTTTCCTCATCACAGAATCGGTGAGAACCAATAAAGCTCAGCTTAAAAAACCCAGGCACTGGCACAGAAGTCTTAGAAACATTAACTTATATGATTTGACCTCCCACATTGATAACAGCCTGCCCCCACCTCTGTATATGTCTGGTGTCAGTGACCTTACCGATCACTATAATCACTCCTTGACTAACATCTTAGACTCAATGTCACCCCTACAGCTAAAAAGAATGCCCTCCAAAATCTCCAAACCCTGGTATAATGGGTAGCTTAAATACTGTAAGAAGAAATCTGAGACTGGCGGAACGTTTGTGGAGGTCCTATCCCTCCGTTGACCATCTCAATCAGCTGAGATCTCTGAGAAATTTATACAACAAATGCATCAGACGCTCTAAAGCTAGTTACTTCAGAAAGCAACTACAGCAAGCAAAAAACAGACAAAAGAAATTGTTTGAACTCACCAAGCTTGAGTCAAACAGTTAGCCCAACCCTCGCTCAATGGATCTCTGTTCGCAGCCTAATTGTGAGGAATTTGCCACCTTCTTCCATGAAAAGACAACAAAGATTGAAGTGGAACTATGGGCAGCTTTGGAGAATCTTCTTGTCTCCTATCTTCCCTCCGTGTCTGGGGTGCCCCCACCCATTCTGGTTCTCCCCCCCCAAAAAAAACAATGCTTCTTGCAGCATATTCCAAACCTTGGATGAAAGCATCCTTCCCAAAACTCTAGCCACTCTGAAATCATCCAACCATTTTAGCGATCCCTTGCCATTGAATCTCTTCAATGAGATAAGATCATCCATACTCCCTCTTTGGATGAAGATCATTAACGCCTCTCTGCTTCAAGGTACGATTCTGAATTGCTTCAAATCGGGGCAGGTCACTCCATCCTTAAAAAAACCAGACCAGACTAACCATCACAATTTGTGTCTAATTTCCAACATTCCTACTCTGGCTAAGCTCCTAGAGAAATGTGTACACACCCAGCTATGTTGCCACATTGATCAATTCCAATTGCTGGACCAATTCCAATCCGGCTTCTGTCAGGGTCATAGCACGGAATCCGCTCTTACTCACACTGTTGATGATGCTCTACGAATGCTGGACCTAAATGAATCATGCCTTTTGATCCTCCTTTACCTATCATCAACTTTTGATACAGTCAAACATGATACCTTTATCAAGCTACTGGAGCATAGGAAAGGGCTATCAGAAACTGTTCATACACAATAGAGCACAAAGACCCAAGGTGAATCAGGCTTCGTCAAAACCTGCTCTGCTCACTCAGGAGGTGCCACAGGGATCCACGCTTTTGCCCACCCTCTTCAACTTGTTCATGGAGCCTCTTACAGAAATTCTGAAATTGTCCAACATACATTATCACATGTATGCTGATGACACTCAACTGTACCTGAAAGTCTCCTGCCCTAAGGACATCAGATCCCTCAACTCAACTCTTCAGGAAAGGCAAAGTTGGTTGACTCTTAATCACCAGAAATTAAACGCCCTCAAAACAGAATTTCCCCTTATCACCCCAGCCAAACACTCTCCAGACATTGAAGAATGGACGCCTCATCTAACAGCTCTCAACTGCACTCCAAACATCATTGATTCAGGGAGCTCTCTAGGAATAATGCTAGATAAGCATCTGAACATGCAAAAGCACATTAGTGCTCTCACCAAAAGGAGCGAACTTCCTCCTGAGAGTCCTAAGGAAAATAAAACCGCTCCTACCCCACAACGACTTCAAGATTGCGGTGCAAGCCCTAGTGATCTCTAAACTGGATTATGGTAGCACAACCCTCTGTAGCCTTCCTAGATCGAAGACAGCGCCACTCAGGGCCTATCTCAACTCCACTGTAAGGCTCATTACAGGCTCCAAATGCTATCATCACATTACGCCTGATTTGCAATCACTAAAATGGTGCCGGTATGAAGCAAGGATACATCTTAAAATAGCATGCATGACCCACAAAGCTTTACATTTCAACACCACAACATATGTTACACAAAAACTTGAGCTCTTTGGGGGCTCAAGATCCTCTATGGGCTCTAGCACTTTACTGCTCAAGCCACCGAAATTCCACAAAAAGAAAACCTACAATCGAGCATTCTCGGGTATTGCACCAAGAATTTGGACTCTCTGCCACCAGAAATAAGACTTAACAATTCCACGGCTTCCTTCAAAAGGGAAGTTAAAGAGATACTGATGAAGAAATTTCTGGGCTAGATCCCAATCACTCTAGGACACTTGTTCTGTATTGATCGGTTATGTTTTATTATGATCGGGTATGTTTGTTTCTTGTTCTGGTTGCGATATGGTTTCCACTGCTTGCACCTTCCTAACTGCCAATATGTAAAGTGCTCTGATAACCATATGTGGTCTTGTTTGCGCTATATAAAACTTTTTAAATAAATCATCCAGGGAGTAATGATATATTCAACCACAAACCCATGTATTTACTAGTTTTACTGAGGAATATGTAGTTTTTAGACAATATGGGTGATAGGTTTACTACAATGGTACTCTCTACTTAATTAAATGAGTGCATGAGTAGAGCCTGAGTGTTTCATCAGTGCATGTGTGTGCCTCAGTATTTTAATGACTGCATGGGTTGTAAGTGGGTGCTATAATGGCTGCATAGGTTCTGCACAAATGTTATAATGATTGCATAGTTACAGCCTTGTAAATTTAGTGATACATTAAAAAAAGTATAGGATAAGGAGAGTTACAGTGAAACTGAAAGAACGAGTTGAGAGAGTAGTAGATAAGGCCTTTGCTTTGAAGAGGAAGCTTTTCATTTTGATTCTAAATAGAATGAAGACTCTTGACAAAATAGTGTTGTGCATGAGGAGACAAAACCAGAAGAAAAGATTAGTGAATAGAAGTAACTGTTGTACAGTTTTTAGTGGAGAATGGATACATACTTCTTGTATGGATGCTTTCTTTATTGAAGAAAGGTATCTCCAGGGTAACAGATTAGTTCATGCTATTGATTAAAGAGGACGATGGTATGAAATGAAGAATGGTAGTCCTATATCAAAAGAGGTGATGGTACCTAGAAATGTAGAAGAAGTTATTGCAGAAGAGGTATAAGGAAAGCGTAGTCAGGGTACGGTATGCAAATGGAATTTTAGTAGTGTTTCTAGCATTAGACAGCAATCCCTTGATATATTAGTAAATGTTCTACGTATCTTTTCAAGGCAAAGTTAAAAACACAAAATAAGTTATACCAATCAACAATGCAAACTTTAGGTAGGAGGCTATATTATATGCAACTCCTGCGTTTTGTTCAGGAGAAATGAATAGAGCACTTTTGCATGGTAGTGTGGCAGACGCAGAAAAGGTTTGTGGTGATGTGAAGTTTTGTTTCTTTGGTCCTGAGCAGGATTCTAGGGAAAATGAAGAGCTGTTAAGAGGAGGAGTTGCAGAACAATACACATATACTTCAGTTGATAGTTTTAAAGAAGAGATTACAAAATGTAACACAGTTTGCCTAAAAAAGACAGAGTATGTTTGTAAATATTGTTGATGCACTTACTAGAAGATTTAAACAAAAACTTGACTTATATTTAAAAAGTGAAAAAGTAAATAATTATAACTGGCAAGTTACCTATGTATTTAGTTGTAGAGGGACAGTTTAACCTGTCTATATGGCAAGCTATATGTAAGTAGTGTTACAATAAATTAGAAGATAATCAAATGAACAACACATGAATATTAGATGCCCATTTTCTAAGATAATAAAATGCCTGCTGATGTAGAAAAACTATGAAGGCCCAAAATAAAAAAATAAAACATCAACATTTATTATTCTTTATAGAATTGCAAAGGGCTGTTGTGGACTGCTCTCCAGCACTCACTACAACTCCACAATCCATGCAGTATGATGCCATGAGGGAAAACTGTGGAGCCAAATCTTTTAGTTGAGATTGGACTTTTGAATGGACTCTCTGCTTCGGTGTTGGTGTGCTGCTATTGAAGTCGAGGGTCCTTCAGCTTTGCATAGCCTTCTTGCTTCTCACTATGTGCTTGTCTTATGAAATGTGCAAAAAATAAAAAGGGGGAAAGAATTATCATGTATGATTTTTGGCAGCATTGCGAAGAGCTGTAACACACTGCTCACCAGCTCTTATAACAACAATACAGTCCATGGAATATGTCGCCATTCTTGAAAACTCTTGAGCCATATCTGTTGTAGTAGTCTGCACCTCTTAAGGGACTTTCTGGCTGGGAATTATTGCTGCTGCCACTGATGTAGATGATCCTCCAGCTTCCTTCTGCTTCTTTGGCAGTTGGAGACGTTTTATATGATAAGTTTTAAGATGATATAACATGAACATCTTCCAAAAAAAGTCTCCAGTCAAAATCTACCACCTGCTCACAATAAACTTCTGGTAAAGAAGGTTCAATAAGGAGGAGTGGGTATATACTTCCTATTCATTTTACTGAAAAGTATATTATCCAATGATATTCCTTACCTTCCTAGTCATGTGATGTTTCCAGATTGTGCACTGCACTAGTTTTGCAGCACTTTTTAATTCTCCATGGGGCATATTATCAAGAACGGCGTTAAAAAGTATCGCCGCTTTAGCGGCAGAAAACTGAAGCCCATGTTGACAGCAGAACACGGGCTTCTATTGGAATTCTCAAGGGCATATTATCAAGCCCATTATCGCCGCTTTAGCTGCAGTTTTCTGCCGCTAAAGCGGCGATAATTTTAACGCCATTTCTTGATAATATGCCCCCATGACTTTAGGTAACAATGGGTAGTTTGATGGGTGTTTGGTAGTCATGTTCTATTTGTTCAGATGATGAGTTATTAAACTGTTCTTTTTTATAAATGTGTTATTAAAATAAAGTTAAACCAATATGTTACTAAATAGCTAGACTCAAACTTTGTGTAAAATATGTCTATATATCTGTTTTCACTTTGTCATTTGTATTCATGACTACTGATCTCTTTGCGACCTCTGTAGTTGCTGTGAAAAAGGAAAATGCATTTTTGATTTAGTTATTTCGACAAACGAATACAAAGGGGAAAGTTAAATTAGAATCTTACTAAATAGCTACACTGAAACCTTATGTGAAACATGTCAAAATATGTGCTTTACACTTTGTTAGAAACACCCGGTATTCACAGTCTGTCCTTGGCAATGGCACTCATAGAATCTTACCTGCACTACCTGTGCCATCATCAAGGGCGTCCTTTCTCCATCACTCTGCAAACACACCTCCTGGCATAGAACTAGTTGAGGGATGAAGTCGCTTTGGCTATTGAGGATATTTGGGGGCCAAGTCCCTCATTTTACCTCCAGCAAGTTCCACACAGTCAGTTTGCTACAAGGTCTTCGGAGGCCACACACCCTTTCTGCACCACTCTGCAAACACATCTCCTGGCACACTACTGGTTGTGGAATAAGGATGCTGAAGGACCTTGAGGACCAAGAAGCCCCCCTGGTACTTTCTATAAGTCCTACTCAGCGGGATTTCTGAGAGCTGGTCAGTGGCCCTGTCCTCTTTCTTCACTATTCTGCAAAAACCATTGCTACTCAAAAAACAATTGAAATTCACTGGAAAAAACAAAGGTTACAGGTAAGTTATAGATAGGAAATAGAATTTAAAAAGCCTTAGAAATGCACAGAAAAAAACAAAGGTTACAGGGACGTTATAGTTAGGAAATAGAATAGGACGCTCGCTAAATCCAGCCGTGAGGGCAACAGCTTGTGCCTGCAGAAACTACAACCCCCAGGTGCCAGCGGGGCCGACGCGACGCGATTCCCGTGCCCGGAGGCGCGTTAAGAGGTCCGATGGGCTCCCGCTGCACGGGACGCTCGCTAAATCCAGCCATGAGGGCAACGGCTTGTGCCTGCAGAAACTACAACCCCCAGGTGGCAGCGGGGCTGACGCGATGCGATTCCCACGCCCGGAGGCGCGTTAAGAGGTCCGGTGGGCTCCCGCTGCGCGGGACGCGCGCGGGTGTGCCCGGGCCAAGGGCAGGCCCATCTGCACCCGTCAGAGCCCAGAAGAGGCCGGGCTGTGCACACCCACCAACGTTTTGAGAAAAGGCGCAAGGAGCCTCAACACAAAGGTACGCTTTTGGGTCAATGGGCAAAAGAAGAGAAACCTGTGCACCGCCGGGGGGAGGAATTGCGGGGACCTTAGACGCCTTTCTCTTAAGGGCCGAGTCGGTCCTAACTAAAGAAATTCAGATAGCTGAAAAACGTCTCTCACTGGACACCTTTGCTATCCAGAAACGGTCCTTGCTAGGAGGTATAAGTATGGTCAAATCACCTGTGTCCTCCTTGTTGGAACACCAGCCTGCTGTTCCTCCAAGCATGGCGGAGGGTGGAGAAGGGGGCTTAATCAATCCCAAGCCTGTACTGAGTGGCCAGGACGCTATAATTTTAGAGGAAACAACAGGCACTGACCTGCGGGGGTGCGATGAACTACCATCCTCATCATCGGAAACACCCCCTATGCAGTCAGCCGGCTTTGTGCAAACCCCTAAAACTTTGATAACCTCCCCCCCGCCAGTAGATTGTGATCTAGAGGGTAGCGAGATTTCAACAAGATCTAAAACAACTCGGCGAGATGGTGTGTCAAGGCCGCCTATTGCAATTATTAACGAGCCACCTGCAAAACGAAGCCGGGGAGGCACCTCACTAAAGTATAAAGCCAGGTCTAAGCAACCAGCCGCAAGATCCAACGGCGACAGAAAATGATCAAGGCCCGTATACTGCAAGCAAGTCCACTGGTAACTCCTGTATCACAGTGGGCCCCGATAGTGACTCCGATCATTGGAAAAGACTTGAGACTTTGGTCACCGTTTTGCTTAACCCTCTCTTAAGTAAACTAACAACAATTGAGGAGCGATTGTCCCTGATAGAAAGGCCAGGGTCATGTCAATGTAATTGTAAATGCAAAAACCAAAATCCCAGTTCAGTAGTAGTCTCAGAGGGTTCTGAACCAGCGGGAATTAGAGGGCCCCAGGTAGGGATACAAAATGTAGAGGGTCCAAAGTTACCAGGGAATACATCAGTTCTATTGCCAACCCAGGGAAATAAGGGAGGTAAGAAGTTTAATAATAGAAATCACAAACCTAGCCCCGGGAAAGAGCCCCCAGTAATTGCTGCAGCAGGTACGGCTATTGATTTCGGCCAACCACCAAAGGTGTTGGGAACAGAGTCGGGAGTCCCACAGCAAGGTGTGGGCCGACGGCAGTCCAACATCGTGTGCCGGTCATTGTATCTACCGGAGGCTTCTTCCCCACTTACATTGATTCTGGGAAATGTCCCACCTTTGAGGGAGGCGCAGTTGGAGTCTACCATACAACTTATGAACAAATCTTTGCACTGGTTAACCCATCAAGCAAACATAAGAGGGATTTGTGGGATCCGGGGGACACATTGAGCAAGCAAATCATAATGGCTAGAAGAGTGGAATGGTTGGGACCAACTCATAAAACCTTGAGGGGAGATAGTGTGATTTTAAATTTTAATAATCAGGCAACGCCACATTTTCTCATAGACCAATTGTGTTGGAACCCACGTGATAGCTCTGATATTAGAGCACTGCCTTATGCGTTCTTTTTTAAGCCACAACACAGCCAGGGCAGTGGAACTGGTGGATTTGGTGGGCTCATGGGGAGGAAGGGACTTAAACCCAGTGTTCAAGACAACTTAGGTGGTATGGTAGTAAGCACTGAGAATAGATTTGCCCCCCTCAGTGGGTTGGATTGTTGTGACTGACTAATGTCAGACTTACACCCCAGTACTGGAAATAAAAAAGGGTTAGCAGGGTATCCAACCACCCAGCCAGACAAGGGGTGTACGATCGATCAACCATGCAACCAATCTAGTAGCTTGGAATTGTCGGTACCATTGTGCCCCGCATTGTTATCTTACATTTCCTGGAATATTGAGGGTTTACAGTCCAAGGTAGAGTCACATGACTGGCAGGACTTAATAGAGCAGTATGACATCTGCATATTCCAGGAGACGTGGTCGACCAAACCATTATATCGGTTGGGTCTTTTAAACTTTTTTAAACCGGCACTTCAGGGGCCGAAGGGTAGACCTGCGGGGGGATTAACCATTTGGGTAAAGCAGAATCTGGGATTTAACATTAGTATAGTCCCTATTGATAGTAATGACATTATGGCCATACGTCTACAGGCTAACCGAAAAACGGAAATACTGATCGTAAACATCTACGCAAGGGGTCTCACTGGGGGAAGACAATCAAGTACAGTTAGTTGCTTAGAAGATTTTCTGGGTGGAGTGGTAGGCACCCCCAAAATAGTGATAGCGGGGGACTTTAATACCACTTTCGAACCCCTTGGTAGAGAGGATTCGAAACTGACAGAAGAAGAGGATGCACTATGGGGTGTCCCCTGCCTAGAGATTCCCCCATCAAGAGATGGACTGAGGCTGCCCTCCAACTTAAGGCATTGTGTATGGAGGGGGGGCTTAGAGCAGTCAATGGTCGCTCACCCTCCGATAAGCATGGAGCTAACACCTTTAATAATGGGGTGAGCGCAAGTCAGATCGATTACATACTTTTAAATTTAGATTACTGGTCCGATTTTTGTGACATGGTGGTCATGGAGAGAGTGGAAAGTGACCATAATCCTCTTTCTTTAAAAATGGAAATTAAGGGTACTCTACAGCCATTTAATCCACCTTTGCTTCCCTCCACTAGCGGAGTTCAGCTTTGCAGTAGTATGAGGAGGGTAAAATGGGACACTGAAGTATCCAGCGAAACAACACTCACTGACATAAGGACAGCAGTCTCCGAGACCCTGGCAGAGCTATGTGAAATCACACTGCAGTCTGAAATAAATGATAGAATAACAAAGCTGCACGAGGGTCTGTTTAGCAAAATAAGCACCTTCTTTTTAAAACCAGCTAGTAGTTCAATCAAGCGAAAAAGCAAAGACACTAGTTGGTACAATAAGGACTGTAGGGCAGCCTCCAAATCATTGGCTGCTGCCATTAAGACAAATGACTACACTGCAGTCAAGCGTACTCGGCATGAATATAAATTTGTGCTAAATAAAGCAAAAAAGGACAGGGACGAACAGAGGTGGGCAGATCTCTACCAGGCAAGCAAGGATAGTAACTCCCAGTCTTTCTGGCATCAGGTAAAATGGGGGAGAGGGGGGCAAGCTCCCGCACCCAATAATCATGTAGGTCCAGAGAAGTGGGTTTCCCACTTAGCAACGCAATTTGCCTTGGAGACAGGGGGCGAAACCGAGGATGTCCATACCACCACGTTTTCTGGTACAGCACTGGTATTCGATATTAGGGAAGTTGAAATAGCTCTGAATTTAGTTGCTAACGGCAGAGCACCAGGTCCCGACGGCGTACCGGCCGATCTGTTTAAGAAAGACAAAGTAATCTGTCAACAATACATACTCCTGTTAGTGAATGCTATAGCGAGTGGGGCAGCCATCCCAGTCTCATGGAAGGAGGCAGAGTTTCTGCCAATATTCAAAAAAGGAGACTGTTCGTGCCCAGGCAATTATAGACCTATCAGTCTTATAGATGCCATTCAAAAAATTATGGGCAGGATGGTACTTAATAGGATCCGTGAGTGGATTGATGACAAAAATATATTAACTCCATTACAGGCAGGATTTCGCACAAATGTTAGTACAATAGACCAGGTATTTCGGTTTGTTCTGATCTATTGGCGGGTTGTTGTGCTGGCTGGTGGTACAATCTATGCAGCCTTTGTGGATTTGAAATCCGCCTTTGATCTGGTTTTGCGGAGTAAACTTTGGAGGGTATGGAATGATCTAGGTATGCCTGCAGAAGTGCTATTGTTGTTGAGCAATTACATATAAGAAATTTCGCCCAAGTACGCTGGAGCACCCAGGGTAACAAAACTGACCCATTCCCTGTATCTAAAGGGGTGCGTCAAGGGTGTGTCCTGGCCCCGACCCTATTTTCATTATTTATTAATGGGGTTGTAGATTATTTCTCTGCATTTCCCACAGATGCACCATCTCTCGCAGGTGTTAAAATTCCAATACTTATGTTTGCAGATGATACTCTGATCATCTCTAAGACCCAGAGTGGTTTGCATAGGGCTCTATTAAGATTTGAGGAGTTTTGTAAAGATTTTGGGTTGGTGATAAATGCTTATAAAACCAAGTTTATGGTCCTGCACAAGCACAGAGCAATTAAGGGCAGGGTGTTTCTTAATGGTGAATTATTGGAGCAGACTGATGTTTTTAGTTATCTGGGGATCACGCTGGGGAATAGACTTAATTGGAACCCCCAGATAAACACCTTGGCCCTTAAGCATAGTCATCTGGCTGGTGCTTTGCTGAAGGAATTTAGGACCTCACATAGCCAACCCATGTACCCTCTACTTAAGATATACAACACCAAAGTATTAGCTTCTGTTACGTACGGTGCAGAACTCTGGGGTTTTAGTGACATGAAGCCATTAGTTCTAGCTCTAAATAAATTCGTGAGAAGTGTCATTGGCCTGCCTCAGAGCACTTCATTAAAACCAGTCTTTTACGACCTAGGCTGCAGCAGACTGGAAGAGGTTGCTAGGTTCCGTCCAATAGCGTACTGGCGGAGACTATGGACCACACCAGAGTTGCATCAGTATGCAACAGCTCTTAAAGATGTTTGGGTCTTAGACACCTCAAGTAAGATCAAGTGGCTGCTAAACATAAAAAATACATTGGTTAGCATGGGTCTGCGACACTTGTGGGATGAGCCTGAGAGCCAGCAATTCCCCCAAAGAAAGAGATGAAAAGATTATACTGGTCTATGATGACAAGAAATAATATTACTACCTCAGAGCCCTCATCACTGACGGGTTGGAATTTAAGTACTGTCCCAAATACGAGCAGTATTGGGATGCCATCACTAAACCCAGGGACAGACGTCTATACTTTCAATTCCGGGTAGGCACATTACCCCTAAATGCATTTACATGTAAGTGGCATAGGGACAATGAGAGCATGTGCAAGTTGTGTCTGGAACACGAGGAAACCTACTCTCATATTCTATTTGTTTGTCCGGCATACCATGCTCCACGTAAAAAATGGTTTCGCCCTTTATGTAAGAACATCGGTGTGAGGAGTAGTGCTATTGCCTTGAGAATACTGTTGACCGACACTGGTATCCCGTGTGTAATAGCGATTGCAACATTTTTAAGTTGGACATGGTCAATTCAAGAAAGCAAAATGGCAGAAATTGGCATGACCACTACAGCATACCCAAACCAGTGTTTGTAAAGGATTAAATGATGCATTAATGAGTACGTGGGTATTGCTTAGTAAAGTGGTTGTTTTTATGTTAGCAGGTGGCATTTCTTATTATCAACTCAATAATTCACCCCTTATTCGTGATACAAATCAAATTTTGTTTCTAGTGTAGTTGTCACTAGTGCCACATAAGGTTAAGGGCTCTAAGATCATTCGCCATGTCTAGAAATGCTAACTGTATTACTGAGCCAGTTACCCCTTTTTCTTATTTTTATGAATTTTTTAAAGTATTTTATCATACTAATTGCAATTTTTAAGGTCTTTTTAACATGTTTGTGCTTTTAGCATTCGTTATGTTAAGATTCATATTAATTTATGGAGAGAAATCGGTCTTTTTTATTGTAAAGTGTCTTTTATGATCTTAATTGATCGAAATAAAGATGATTGATTGATTGATTAATTGATTGAAATAGAATTTAAAAAACCTTAGATATTCACTGAAAAAAAACAAAGGTTGCAGGGACGTTATAAATAGGTTGATATTTTACTCGTACAAAACCAGAGAGATTCAGCAGTTGGGCTAACTATGACTCACACCCCCTGCAATGCACTGCTTATGAGCTGTGCATATTACATCACTCATGTCATGGTCAATGACATCACTTATTGTGAGAAGTTGGCCTGGCATATGCTGTCCACTAATTATAGTGGGCACCTTGCACCAGTCCAACCAACCCCTTATTGGAGATAGGTTAAAGACAACCTTTATTGAAAGCTATCCTAGTGGTAGCTATGGAGAGCAGCCTTCAGGCTAAGTCTTGAAGGAATGTAAAGCAGCTTGTTTTACCAGTCTATAATCTCTTGAGTGATCAAATGAAAGAGCACCACACCAGGTATATATTCAAAATATATGTATTTATTGCTAAACACACCCCTCTAGTCTCTTTATGAGGCTAGAGTTCGAAGTACATAAGTTATAAGATATTAAATCACAGTAATAGCACAAATACACGTTTGGGCCCTAGGGGCGTACCAAACCATATACCAATAAAGTGGTATGCGAACCACGACTGAACTAGACACTAGGCCTAGAGCCTCTAGAAGTGCTTGGACCACAAGGAACCACCCAAGGTAGTGACACAGGGGACCCACGGGAGACGCGTGCAGTGTAAATACACAACCGCGATATGCCGTTAACTTCTATGGAGAAAGTTGGGATCGGGGAAATAGAGGAAAGGGACACTTAAAAGAGGACTAGGACAAAACCCTTTGAGATCTAGGACTTTGAAGAGTCTCTACCCACGGGAGCACCAGAGTACTCGTGTTACCTCACCCAGGGAAGCCGGGTGCATAGGTGCCTTTCGGGGTCGGGTTTCGTCGTCGATTCGACTGGCGATCTGCTGCAAAGTGCTGCTGGCGGCCAAGAGAAAAGTGTCCGGGTGGATCCAAGAGTGGATCGGAGTTCTGGTGAACCTGAAAGCAGAGGGGACAGAGTCTGGGTCACTAGCCAGTGACCAGGAAGGCGATGGACAGATGCCCACCGATGTCGAGTGCTTCAGGTGCGTTGACGGTCGTCTTGACTCTTCAGCCACGAGGTCCGAGAGGCGTTGTCGGTGATCAGGAGCAGGATTCGGGCTGGCACACGATGTCTGTCGAGTGCTAAGGTGTCGGCGACCGGATTGGACCCAACAAGCCTTGGCAACGGCAAGTCTTGAGTAAGATGTAGATCGTCGATGGTGCAGACCAGCAAGGTCTGTGGAACTCACCCAGCGAGGGTAAGTGAGGGCAGGCCTGGAGCAACCAGGATGCCAAGTAAGAAAAGGATTGGCCTTCGTTAAGGGCTACTAGCCAACGGGCTAGCGACCGCGAAGGAGCCTCGTGACGCCGCACGTGGATCTGGCTTACAGGACACTCGTGGAGTGGGAGCCAGTGATCTTCAGTGCAGGTGGTGCTGGAGGCTAGGGCTACTCGGAGCCCAAAGCACGACTTCTTGGGAGACCCAGAAGATGATGCACTTGCAAATGTGCTCGGTGTCCAGGGGTCACGGTCTCAAGTCACCCACGATAGCCACGGGCCTCAGCTTTGCTGGGGACTCAGGGTAGCCTCGGGAAGTCTGAGAATCCACCTCTGGTGATGCGATGACTTCGGCGTCCGACGGGAGCTTCAGAAATGCGAACCGGACAGATGCTTCTTTGGTGCCTGCCAAGCAGGGGAGTCACTCCTTGACCCCAAGGGAGATTCTTCAGTCCTCTAATCTTGTCGTAGAGCGTCGAAGGTCCAGGATTTCGTTTCAGAGTTTCGTCCAGGTATAATCTAATCTTGCTGTGGCAAGGGTTCCCCATTTTAACCAGTAAAACAGGGAGGGACTAACTCTATGACCCCACCTATGGGAGGGTCAAGGGAGGGGGTGGCTACACCCACTTCCCTTTGTCCAGTTTCGCGCCAGAGCAGGGGCAGGTAGCCCCTGAGCTGGTTTGAACTGGCATATGCACAGAGGAGCCTTTTGCTCCCCCAGTGCAGGACTTCAAAGCACTCTAAGAGTGCACCCACCCAGCCCCAATACACATTATCCTGTCTGGGGAGGTGGTCACACCTCCCTGCAACAGGAAACCTATTGTCCAGGCCTCCCCTGCCGGAGTTTCGTCCAGCAGCAGGAGGCCAGACTTGTGTCTGTGGCAGCAGCATCCATTTTGTGATGCCAGGGCTTCAGAAAGAAGTTACCGGGTAAGCCAGAGTTAACATGTCTTTCCCTCTAGAAGGGTGGAATGCTACCCCCGCCGCCAGGATTGGCGGGGGTAGTATTCCAAGATGTTTGACACCAAACACGACATGTTTAGGTGCAGCCATTCCAAAGTTAGCATTTTACCGCGAGGATATAATGCGCTTAAGAGTATATGGTCAGGCTGCACTACAAACAGCATCAGAGATGGTCTCCGAACGCTGCAGAGGGGCCCTGCTCATGCAGGGGCACCCTCTCACATAGGAACCACGCACTCTGCCTTTAGGATTGATAAGGCCTGCCTTAGGAGTGACTTATAGGTTTATATGTGTGTATGTATTTAGTGATATAGGTAACCTATATCACAGTAAGGGGTGCATGCACCACCTTACCCAGGCTGCAGTAGCAGACCTGTGGTGTCAGTTTGGATGGCCTTCCAGGGGTGGCATAATACATGCTGCAGCCCCTGGCAGGCCTCTGAGGTACCTATGCCCTGGGTACATAGTATACCATATACTAGGGACTTATAAGGGCACTCCAGATTCCAATCAGAGATGTGCCTAAGGCACATGGAAACCTTTTACAGAGAAAGCAGATAGACTGGGGCCCTGAATAGCAGGATCCCAGTCCAACTAAGTCATAAACCAGCAAAACAACATAAAAAAAGTGGGGGCAACCATATAGTCAGATTCCACCTTCCTACACTTATGACATCACTGATGACATCTCAAATGACATCACTGATGACATCATCCAGTGATTTTGAGTGTTTTCTAAATGTTACTGAGTGTTAAACCTATATACTAAGGTAACTCGCTGTAGAAGTGCCTGTATGGGTAAGTGAGTGGGTATGTAAGTGGTGTCTAGAAGAGTGACTGTATATGTAAGATACTGTATACATGAGATAGTGGGTGTGTGAGTTTTTGTATCAGTGAGCGGGTGGGTGTGTCAGTGCGAGTAAGTGAGTCACTGATGACATCTCAAATGACATCACTGACAACATCATCCAGTGACTCTGAAGTGATTTTAAAATGTTCATGAGTGTAACATATATACCAAGGTATATTGATGAATCAGTGGGTGCATGAGTACCTGTATTGATGATGTAGTAGATGTGTACCTGACTGTATAAGTGAGTGATTAGGAGTCTCAGTGAATGTGTGGGTCACTGATTAGGTTGTCTAAATGTCTGTATTAGTCCGTCAGCTGGTGTCGAAGTGGCTGTATTGGTTGGTGAGTGGGTACATGTGTGGGTGTATGGATGACTGATCGGGTATCTGAGTACCTGTATGGGTGTATGAGTGTCTGTGTGGGTGGGTGAGAAGGTATGTGACTGCCTGCATGGATAAGTGAGTGCATGAGTCAGTGGCTGCATGGGTTAGTGTGCATAAGAGAAGGGTTGTATAAGTGACTGAGTGTGTCTATGGCTGTGTCGGAGAGTGAATGGGTGAATGGATGAATGGATGTATCAGTGGTATATGAGCGAGTAAATGGATATGTGGAAGGCTGTATAAGTGAGTGTTAGAGTAAATCAGTGACTGTATGTGTGAGTGATTGATTGTGATAGTGGCCGTATGGGTTAGTGAGTGCATTATTGGGGGTCTGTATGGGTGGGTGATTATATGTTAGTATCTGTATGAATAAGTGAGTGGGTGTGTGTATGAATTTATAGGTGAATAAATGGCTTTCTGATTGACTCTATAGGTGAGTGAGTAGGTGTGTGAGTAGCTCTATGAGTGACTGACAGTGTGTGTGTGGCTGTATGGCTGTATGAGTGGATAGATCAGTGGCTGTATTAGTGAGTGAGTTAGTGTATGAGTGGCTGTATGGGTGACTGAGTGGACGTGTGTGTAGACCTATGAATCAGTGAGTAGATATGTAAGTACTGGTATGGGTGTGTCAATGTTTTCGAGAATGGCAGTGTGGAAGTTGCAGTGGGTGTTTGAGAGGTTACATGGGGGTGTGAGTGGCTCCATCAGAGCCTCTGTGGATGATGTTATATATATATATATATATATATATATATATATATATATATATATATATATATTATCTACTGGCGGTCGCCAGTAGATAGTTATAGTTAAAACCTATTATCCATAGGAAATCCGCGACATTCTATTTGAAATAACGTTGGCGCCGGTTGACGAATCTTCGCGAAAGTTTCCAACTTGTTGGGGCGCTCCGGTCCGCTCCTATCCTGAAAGTCTCGGGGTGATACGTCAAGCGGGGGCCGAGAAAAAGGGGGTCCCAAAACGCGTTTTCCCCATTCATTTTTCCATAGGAACCTTTAGTCGCAGCTACAGCCCGAACTGCTGAACGGAATTACACCAAATTTGGCAAAGAGGTAGCCCTTGGTTCAGTGTCGTGCCTTTTGCTTAAATGGTGTAAATCCGTTCAGTAGTTCCTGAGAAAATCAAAAGTAAAGTCACATATATATCTGGGCGGAGCCTAACCACACATGTCATCGTGAGATCTGATTGGCTGTCAGCACTTCATCCTGGAATTGCTGGCAGCCATCTTGGGACCAATATAAATGATAGTACCTCATTGAAATGCATTGTAGTGAATAGAAGATTTTGAGGGTCACCAAAAGGAGAACTATAAAGGGTGATAACAGATTTTAGTTACATTAGAATTTATTTGTTGATGGTACCATACTAATTTTAGGGATTGTGGTGTATTCTAAGGTGATTTTACCATGTGAAAAACCTTCTGCTGGGATATCATGAATCATGTTTGAGAGAACACTATTTTCTCATGCTTGTCCCATGGAGGTTTGGAAGGTGCTCCAGAAGCTAAAATGAGAGCATATTTTCTGTAAATTCACATTATCTTTCTCAGTCATGTGAGAATGAAGTCTGACATTCTCAGTAAAACATGTACATCCAACAAGGGCAGAGACTGCCAGTTGATGCCTTTGTGTTCTACTGCAGCTTCCCAGAGTGTTCTAAAGAACAACTAGAGTGCTAACAGCCTTACTTATGACAAACGTATGGCACACCTGAAGCCATCTTGATTGGAATAAACTGGTAACACTTAAAACATTTAACCCCTTCGATGCTCATGACGAGCTCAGCTCGTCATGCTGCGCGGACGCGCTGTGCGCATGACGAGCTGAGCTCGTCACGATCCCACCCGCGATCGGAATCTCCAGCACACGAGCGGAATTCCGATCGCGGTCAAGGGGTTAATTTAAAAAGGAACAAAATGATGGGGTTCATTTTGTCATAGAAATTATGGTTAGTGCTGTAGAAAGAAAAATTAGGACATGTTTCAAGTGAGATCTCAAATATCTTCCTGTTATATTTCAACAGGAGCAGCCTGCCAGTTGATGCCTTTGTGTTCTACTGCAGCTTCCCAGAGTGTTCTAAAGAACAACTAGAGCGCTAACAGCCTTACTTATGACAAAAGTATGGCACACCTGAAGCCATCTTGATTGGAATAAACCGGTAACACTTAAAACATTTAATTTAAAAAGGAACAAAATGAGGGGTTCTTTTTGAAATAGAAATTATGGTTAGTGCTGCAGAAAGAAAAATGAGGGCATGTTTTAAGCGAGATCTCAAATCCTCTTCTATTTCATTAGAAAATTCTGACATGCAGACTGAAACAATCACTTTAAATACCAGCAGCAGACTACCAGTTTACTCCCTGGTGAGCAGTAGCTTTACTCCAGTGATCTAATGAGCAACTAGAGTGCTAACATTCTGAATTTATGACAGATGTGAGACACATCTGAATGCCTTCTTGATGGAATCAAAGTAAAAACTGAAAGCATTTCCTACTGAGGAGACTGCAGTAAATGAAGAAATTAGGAAACTTCATAACAAAGAAGTCTTCCAAGATGGCCACCAGTGAAAAAAGAGCCCAAATGTAGCACAAATATTACCCAGATGTAGCCCACATATAGCCCAATGACAAAAGTGTGAAAAACACTTTTTATTTTTAGTTTTTTTGCAGTTTTATGTAGTGCAGACTGGTCAGGTATTGGAGCATTGCATCTTAAAACATGACCCCCTACACTACAAAAACACCACTGCACTACCTTAAACCCTAAAACACTACCCCCAGCACGACCCCCTACACTACACAAGCACCACTGCACTATCCTAAACCCTAAAACACTACCCCCAGCACGACCCCCTACACTACCCAAACACCACTGGACTAACCTAAATCCTAAAACACTACCAGCAGCACGACCCCCTACACTACCCAAACACCACTGCACTACCCTAAAACATGACCCCCTACACTACACAAACACCACTGCACTACCCTAAACCCTAAAACACTACCCCAGCACGACCCCCTACACTACCCAAACACCACTGCACTAACCTAAATCCTAAAACACTACCCCCAGCACGACCCCCTACACTACCCAAACACCACTGCACTACCCTAAAACATGACCCCTAAACTACACAAACACCACTGCACTACCCTAAACCCTAAAACACTACCCCCAGCACGACCCCCTACACTACACAAGCACCACTGCACTACCCTAAACCCTAAAACACTACCCCCAGCATGACCCCCTACACTGCCCGAACACCACTGCACTGCCCTAAACCCTGAAACACCAGCCCCTGCATGACCCCCTACACTGCCCGAACACCACTGCACTGTCCTAAACCCTGAAACACCACCCCTAGCACGACCCCCTACACTGCCCGAACACCACTGCACTGCCCTAAACCCTGAAACACCACCCCTTCACGACCCCCTACACTGCCCAAACACCACTGCACTGCCCTAAACCCTGAAACACAACCCCCAGCATGACCCCTACACTGCCCGAACACCACTGCACTGCCCTAAATCCTGAAACACTACCCCCAGCAAGACCCCCTACACTGCCCGAACACCACTGCACTGCCCTAAACCCTGAAACATCACCCCCAGCAAGACCCCCTACACTGCCCAAACACCACTGGCCTAAACCCTGAAACACCACCCCCAGCACGACCCCCTACACTGCCTGAACACCACTGCACTGCCCTAAACCCTGAAACACTACCCCCAGCAGGACCCCCTACACTGCCCGAACACCACTGCTCTGCCCAAAACCCTGAAACACCAGCCCCAGCATGACCCCCTACACTGCCCAAACACCACTGCACTGCCCTAAACCTTGAAACACCAGCCCCTGCACGACCCCCTACACTGCCCGAACACCACTGCACTACCCTAAACCCTGAAACATCACCCCCAGCACGACCCCCTACACTGCCCGAGCACCACTGCACTGCCCTAAACCCTGAAACACCAGCCCCAGCACGACCCCCTACACTGCCCGAACACCACTGCACTGCCCTAAACCCTGAAACACCAGCCCCAGCACGACCGCCTACACTGCCCGAACACCACTGCACTGCCCTAAACCCTGAAACACCAGCCCCAGCACGACCCCCTACACTGCCCGAACACCACTGCACTGCCCTAAACCATGAAACACCAGCCTCAGCACGACCCCCTACACTGCCAGAACACCACTGCACTGCCCTGAACCCTGAAACACCAGCCCCAGCACAACACCCTACACTGCCCGAACACCACTGCACTGCCCTAAACCCTGAAACACCACCCCGTGCATGACCCCCTACACTGCCCGAACACCACTGCACTGCCCTAAACCCTGAAACACCACCCCCAGCGTGACCCCCTACACTGCCCGAACACCACTGCATTGCCCTAAACCCTGAAACACCACCCCCTGCACAACCCCCTACACGGCTCGAACACTACTGCACTGCCCTAAACCCAGAAACACCATCCCCAGCACGACCCCCTATACTGCACGAACTCCACTGCACTGCCCTAAACCCTGAAACACTACCCCCAGCAAGACCCCCTACACTGCTCGAATACCACTGCACTGCCCTAAACTCTGAAACATCACCCCCAGCAAGACCCCCTACACTGCCCGAACACCACTGCCCTAAACCCTGAAACACCACCCCCAGCAAGACCCCCTACACTGCCCGAACACCACTGCACTGCCCTAAACCCTGAAACACCAGCCCCAGCATGACCCCCTACACTGCCCGAACACAACTGCACTGCCCTAAACCCTGAAACACCACCCCTGCACGACCCCCTACACTGCCCGAACACCACTGTACTGCCCTAAACCCTGAAACCCCACCCCCAGCATGACCCCCTACACTGCCAGAACACCACTGCACTGCCCTAAACCCTGAAACACCACCCCCTGCACGACCCCCTACACTGCCCGAACACTACTGCACTGCCCTAAACCCTGAAACACCACCCCCAGCACGACCCCCTACACTGCACGAACACCACTGCACCGCCCTAAACCCTGAAACACTACCCCCAGCAAGACCCCCTACACTGCCCGAACACCACTGCACTGCCCTAAACCCTGAAACATCACCCCCAGCAAGACCCCTACACTGCCCGAACACCACTGCCCTAAACCCTGAAACACCACCCCCAGCAAGACCCCCTACACTGCCCGAACACCACTGCACTGCCCTAAACCCTGAAACACCACCCCCAGCAAGACCCCCTACACTGCCCGAACACCACTGCACTGCCCTAAACCCTGAAACACCACCCCCAGCACGACCCCCTACACTGCCCGAACACCACTGCTCTGCCCAAAACCCTGAAACACCAGCCCCAGCACGACCCCCTACACTGCCCGAACACCACTGCACAGCCCTAAACCCTGAAACACCAGCCCCAGCACGACCCCCTACACTGCCCGAACATCACTGCACTGCCCTAAACCCTGAAACACCACCCCGAGCACGACCCCCTACACTAGCCGAACACCACTGCACTGCCCTAAACCCTGAAACACCAGCCCCAGCACAACCCCGTACACTGCCCGCACACCACTGCACTGCCCTAAACCCTGAAACACCAGCCCCAACACAACCCCGTACACTGCCCGAACACCACTGCACTGCCCTAAACCCTGAAACACCAGCCCCAGCACGACCGCCTACACTGCCCAAACACTACTGCACTGCCCTAAACCCTGAAACACCACCCCCAGCACGACCCCCTACACTGCCCTAACACCACTGCACTGCCCTAAACCCTGAAACATCACCCCCAGCACAACCCCCTACACTGCCTGAGCATCATTGCTCTGCCCTAAACCCTGAAACACTAGCCCCAGCATTGACCCCCTACACTGCCCTAAACCCTGAAACACCAGCCCCAGCACCACCCCCTACAATGCCCGAACACCACTGTACTGCCGTAAACCCTGAAACACCACCCCCTGCACGACCCCCTACACTTCCCGAACACCACTGCACTGCCCTAAACCCTGAAACACCACCCCTGCACCATCCCCTACACTGCCCGAACACCACTGCACTGCCCTAAACCCTGAAACACCACCCCCTGCACCGCCCCTACACTGCCCGAACACCACTGCACTGCCCTAAACCCTGAAACACCACCCCCAGCATGACCCCCTTTACTGCTTGAACACCACTGCACTGCCCCAAACCCTGAAACACCACCCCCAGCATGACCCCCTACACTGCCCGAACACCACTGCCCTAAATCCTGAAACACAACCCCTGCACGACCCCCTACACTGCCCGAACACCACTGCACTGCCCTAAACCCTGAAACACCACCCCCTGCACGACCCCCTACACTGCCCGAACACCACTGCACTGCCCTAAACCCTGAAACACCACCCCCAGCACGACCCCCTACACTGCCCGAACACCACTGCACTGCCCTAAACCCTAAAAACCACCCCCAGCACGACCCCCTACACTGCCCGAACACCACTGCACTGCCCTAAACCCTAGAACACTACCCCCAGCATGACCCCCTACACTACCCGAACACCACTGCACTACCCTAAACCCTAAAATACTCGCCCCAGCACAACCCCCTACACTACCCGAACACCACTGCACTGCCCTAAACCCTAAAACACTCCCCCCAGCACGACCCCCTACACTACCTGAACACCACTGCACTGCCCTAAACCCTAAAACACTCCCCCCAGCACGACCCCCTACACTACCTAAACACCACTGCACTGTCCTAAACCCTAAAACACTACCCCCGCATGACCCCCTACACTACCCAAATACCAATGCACTACCCTAATCCCTAAAACACTACCCCTGCACAACCCCCTACACTACCAAAGACCACTGCACTACCCTAAACTCTAAAACAATACCCCCGCACGACTCCGTACACTACCCAAAGACCACTGCACTACCCTAAACCCTAAAACACGACCTCCTACACTACACAAACACCACTGCACTACCCTAAACCCTAAAAAACTACCCCCAGCAGTACCCCTACGCTACCCAAACACCACTGCACTACCCTAAACCCTAAAACACTACCCCCAGCAGTACCCCTACACTACCCAAACACCACTGCACTACCCTAAACCCTAAAACCCTAAAACACTAACCCCAGCACGACACCCTACACTACCCAAACACCACTGTACTACCCTAAACCCTAAAACACTCCCCCAGCACGACTCCCTACACTACCCAAACACCACTGCACTACCCTAAACCCTAAATCTACCCCCAGCATGACCCCCTACACTACACAAACACCACTGCACTACCCTAAACCCTAAAACACTACCCCCAGCACAACCCTCTTCACTACCTAAACACAACTGCACAATTTGTTACAGGCGTTGCAACGCAGGCCTGTGGTGCTTACTGGAAGTACCTGGTGGGCTAGTTGGGCCCCAGGGACTCTCAGGATTCAAGGTGACCTAATCCCCCAACTTAAAACGCGCCACGGGGCGCGTTTGCACAGTGGTGAAGGGAGGGGCGGGGCCTCAGGTGACATGTGCGCAAACACGCCCTGTGGTGCGTTTTAAGTTGGGGAGTTAATTCCCTTTGAATCCTGGGGGCCAACTAGCCCACCAGGTACCTTCAGTAAGCACAACAGAGTTGCGTTGCAGAGAGGTGAAAAAAGGTGCGTGGCCTCGGAACGCCTCTCTGCAACTCAGCTCTGTGGTCCTAACTGTAGGTACCTGGGGGGCTAGTTGGGCCCCAGGGACCCTCAGGATTCAAGGGGACTTAATCCACGCAACTTAAAACGCGCCACGGGGCGCGTTTGCACACATGTCACCTCAGGCCCCCTCCCTTCACCACTGTGCAAACGCGCACTGGCTCTGGTTAGTCAGAGTCAGTTACCACCAGTAGCCGTCTGAAAAAGTTGTGGGCACAGGATGATTTTGCAACAAGGCCTCTTTCTGCTCCTCTGTTGGTTCTTTCTGCACATCTTTTGCTTCTTTCTGTGCGTTTTTTCTTCTTTCTTCACATGTCCTACCTCTGTTGGCATAGTTAGAAACTAGCATTTAAAAAACCTTTGAAATTCACTTAAAAATCATAGGTTTCAGGCACGTTATAGTTAGAAATTAGCATTTAAAAAACCTTTGAAATTCACTGAAAAAACCATAGGTTTCAGGCACGTTATAGTTAGAAATTACCTTTTAAAAAACCTTTGAAATTCACTGAAAAAACCATAGGTTTCAGGCACGTTATAGTTAGAAATTAGCATTTAAAAAACCTTTGAAATTCACTGAAAAAACCATAGGTTTCAGACAAGTTATAGTTAGAAATTAGCATTTAAAAAACCTTTGAAATTCACTGAAAAAACCATAGGTTTTAGGGACAGTTATAGTTAGTTGGACATTGCACTCGTACAAAACCCGTGAAATTCCCCTGTTATAGTTAGTTCAGCTAACTATAACTCGCGCCCCGCAATGCACTGCTGATGACAAAAATTTTTTTTTTTTTTGCCCAGGGGTCCTTGTGGGACCCCCTGAGCAAACCTAGGGGGTCAGGGTGTTTCTACCCTGCCCCCTTTGTGTGCTTTGCGCACTTGTTTCTGTCCCTCGGTTCTACTGAGGGACAAAATGGCTGCCAACATTTCCTGAATCGGAATGTTGACAGCCAGCTGACAGCCAATTAACATGCAGCTCGTGATCGGGACGGTGCGCGCAGGGTGCGCTCAGGGTGCGCAAATCCTCCGTGCCCATAGATATCACTATCTTTTTACTT
The DNA here is from genome assembly GCA_963921515.1 of Calotriton arnoldi. Taxonomy (NCBI): domain Eukaryota; kingdom Metazoa; phylum Chordata; class Amphibia; order Caudata; family Salamandridae; genus Calotriton; species Calotriton arnoldi. The sequence continues at coordinate 1,011,261 of CAWUFW010002954.1, forward strand.
TTGATTTTCTCAGCAACTACTGAACGGATTTACACAAATTTAACAAAAAGGGTTCTTTCTGAACCAAGAACTACCTCTTTGCCAAATTTGGTGTAATTCCGTTCAGCAGTTCGGGCTGTAGCCGTGTCTAAAGTTTCCTATGGAAAATTGCATGGGGAAAACGCGTTTTGGTACCCCCCTTTTTTCTCGGCCCCCGCTTGACGAATCCCCCCGAGACTTTCAGGGTAGGAGCGGACCGGAGCGGGCCACAAAGTTTGAAAATTTTGCGAAGATACGTCAACCGGCAAGAGAGTTATTTCAAATAGAATGTCGCGGATTTCCTATGGATAATAGGTTGTAACTATAACTATCTACTGGCGACCGCCAGTAGATAATATATATATATATATATTCACTGAAAAGACCATAGGTTTCAGGCACGTTAAAGTTAGAAATTAGCATTTAAAAAACCTTAGAAATTCACTGAAAAAACCATAGGTTTCAGGGACGTTATAGTTATTTGGAGATTTCACTCATACAAAACCAGAGAAATTCCACCGTTATAGTTAGTTCAGCTAACTATAACTCGCGCCCCGCAATGCACTGCTGATCACGTCACATATTACATCATTCATGACATGGTCAGTGACATCACTGATGACATCACTGATGACATTTCAAATGACATCACTGATGACATCACTGATGACATCATCCAAGTGATCCAACTATAACGTGCCTGAAACCTATGGTTTTTTCAGTGAATTTCAAAGGTTTTTTAAATGCTAATTTCTATCTATAACGTCCCTATTAAGTCCCCTTGAATCCTGAGGGTCCCTGGGGCCAACTAGCCCACCAGGTACCTCCAGTAAGCGCCACAGGGCTGCGTTGCGGAGAGGTGGACCGAGGCCACGCCCCTTTTTACACCTCTCTGCAACGCAGCTCTGTGGCGCTTACTGGAGTTACCTGGTGGGCTAGTTGGAATGGAATGGGGCCGCGTGGCCCCCCTCCCGATGCCATTTTTGGCCCGGGGACCCCATCCTCCGGGGCATGGCCAGTATTTTTTTATTATTTATATTTGGAGGGGGGCCGCGTGGCCCCCCTCCTCAGGCCATTTATGGCTCCAGGGACCCCATCCCCCAGGGCTGGCCTGCCGTGTTTAAAAAAAAAAAAAATTAAATGGGAGGGGGGCCACGTGGCCGCCCTCCCGGGCCACTTTTGGCCCCAGGACCCCATCCCCCGGGGCCTGGCCTCTGTGTTGGGGACCGTGGGGGAGCCCCAATGCCCCCACGGTCCCGCCGGCTCCCCGCCTCCTGCGGGAGCCAGCATTGCTTTTCCACAGGGGAGCTGCTGACATGCAGCTCCCCTTGTGGAAAAGCAATGTGGTTTGGATTTTGAAGCGAGAGCAGGTATCCCTGCTCTCGCTCAAAACCCAAACCACAGTTTGCTATGGCAGGGCGGGAGCCGTGAGGGCTCCCGCCCTGCCATAGCAAACAGCAGTGTCCCAGGGTGGCCACCCCAGGACACTGCAGGAGCCGGCCCTGGGGGGTGGTGGTCCCCAGGGCCATCAAGGGCTCCAGGAGGGGGGCCACGCGGCCCCCCTCCCCTAGATTGTAAAGCCCGGGGGAGGTGGTGGTCCCCGGGGCACGCGGGGTCCGTAACGGACCCCTGCATTTGCATACCTAGTGCCCCGGGAGGTGGTGGTCCCCGGGGCATGAGAGGGCCACGTGCCCCCCGCCTTTTATGTGCAAAGCCCCGGGAGGTAGTGGTCGCTGGGGCATGTGGGGAGCTCGAGCCCCCCACAGAGGTTGTTTTAAAAAAAAATAGAAGCCCCAGGGAGGTGACAGTCCACGGGGCTGCGGGGGGGGCCACGTGCCCCCCCACATTTTATGTGCAAAGCCCCGAGGAGGTGGTGGTCGCTGGGGCATGTGGGGGGGCTCGAGCCCCCCCACATATGTTTTAAAAAAAAAAAATAGAAGCCCCGGGAGGTGGCAGTCCCTGGGGCTGCGCGGGGCCGCGTGCCCCCGCAAAACCATTAATAAATCCCCGGGAGGTGGAAGTCCCTGGGGCTGCGGGGGCCCCATGGGCCCCCGCACAGTAATTACTCATGCCCCCTGGACGTTTTTTTATTTGATCGGCGGGATTTGCGAATCCTTCGCGAATTTTGCTGTTTTTGGTGTTTCTACCCTGCCCCCTTTTCTTGTTTTTCAGGCTTGTTTCACTGTTTTCTTGTGACTCGGTTCTACCGAGTCATAAGATAGCTGCCAACACTTCCTGGTTTTGGAGTGTTGACAGCCAATTAGAATAAAGCTCGTGGTCGGGAGAGTTTGCGAACCCTCCTCGGCCATAGATATCGAAACTTTTATTTTTTGAATTTCTCAGCAACTACTGAACGGATTTACACCATTTAAAAAAGGAAGCTTTCTGAACCAAGCACTACCTGTTTGCCAAATTTGGTGTAATTCCGTTCAGCAGTTCGGGCTGTAGCCTTGGCTAAAGTTTCCTATGGGAAATTGATTTTCTGACCTCTATTTTTTGAATTTCTCAGGAACTACTGAACGGATTTACACCATTTAACAAAAAGGACTCTTTCTGAACCAAGGGCTACCTTTTTGCAAAATTTGGTGTCATTCCGTTCAGCAGTTCGGGCTGTAGCCGTGTCTAAAGTTTCCTATAGAAAATAACATGGAGAAAAGACGTTTTGGGACCCCCCTTTTTTTCTCGGCCCCCGCTTGACGAATCACCCCGAAACTTTCAAGACAGGAGCTGACGCATACTGGCGGTACCTGGTGGGCTAGGTGGCCCCCATGGACCCTCAGGATTCAAGGGGACTTAATCCCCCAACTTAAAACGCGCCACAGGGCGCATTTGCACACTTGTCACATCAGGCTACGCCCCCTCCCTGCACCACTGTGCAAACGCGCCCCCTGGTGCGTTGTAATTTGGGGATTAAACCCCCTTGAGTCCTGAGGGTCCCTGGGGTCCAACTAGCCCACCAGGTACCTCCAGTAAGTGCCACAGAGTTGCGTTGCAGAGAGGTGTAAAAAGGGGCATGGCCTCGGACCACCTCTCTGCAACGCAGCTCCCTGGTGCTTACTGGAGGTACCTGGTGGGCTAGTTGGCCCCCAGGGACCCTCAGGATTCAAGGGGACTTAATCCCCCAACTTAAAACGAGCCACAGGGCGCATTTGCACACTTGACACATCAGGCCACGCCTCCTCCCTGCACCACTGTGCAAACGCGCCCCCTGGTGCGTTGTAAATTGGGGGATTAAATCCCCTTGAGTCCTGAAGGTCCCTGGGGGCCAACTAGCCCCCAGGGCCTGACCCCTATTTTGTAAAAAAAAAAAAATGGAATGGGGCCGCGTGGCCCCCCTCCCGATGCCATTTTCGGCCCGGGGACCCCATCCTCCGGGGCATGGCCAGTATTTTTTTATTATTTATATTTGGAGGGGGCCGCGTGGCCCCCTCCTCAGGCCATTTATGGCTCCAGGGACCCCATCCCCCAGGGCTGGCCTGCCGTGTTTAAAAAAAAAAAAAAAATTAAATGGGAGGGGGCCACGTGGCCGCCCTCCCGGGCCACTTTTGGCCCCAGGACCCCATCCCCCGGGGCCTGGCCTCTGTGTTGGGGACCGTGGGGAGCCCCAATGCCCCCACGGTCCCGCCGGCTCCCCGCCTCCTGCGGGAGCCAGCATTGCTTTTCCACAGGGGGAGCTGCTGACATGCAGCTCCCCTTGTGGAAAAGCAATGTGGTTTGGATTTTGAAAGCGAGAGCAGGTATCCCTGCTCTCGCTTTCAAAACCCAAACCACAGTTTGCTATGGCAGGGCGGGAGCCGTGAGGCTCCCGCCCTGCCATAGCAAACAGCAGTGTCCCAGGGGTGGCCACCCCAGGACACTGCAGGAGCCGGCCCTGGGGGGTGGTGGTCCCCAGGGCCATCAAGGGCTCCAGGAGGGGGGCCACGCGGCCCCCCTCCCCTAGATTGTAAAGCCCGGGGGAGGTGGTGGTCCCCGGGGCACGGGGGTCCGTAACGGACCCCTGCATTTGCATACCTAGTGCCCCGGGGAGGTGGTGGTCCCCGGGGCATGAGGGGGGCCACGTGCCCCCCGCCTTTTATGTGCAAAGCCCCGGGGAGGTAGTGGTCGCTGGGGCATGTGGGGGAGCTCGAGCCCCCCCACAGAGGTTGTTTTAAAAAAAAATAGAAGCCCCAGGGAGGTGACAGTCCACGGGGCTGCGGGGGGGGCCACGTGCCCCCCCGCATTTTATGTGCAAAGCCCCGAGGAGGTGGAGGTCGCTGGGGCATGTGGGGGGGCTCGAGCCCCCCCCCACATATGTTTTAAAAAAAAAAAATAGAAGCCCCGGGGTGGTGGCAGTCCCTGGGGCTGCGCGGGGCCGCTTGCCCCCGCAAAACCATTAATAAATCCCCGGGGAGGTGGCAGTCCCTGGGGCTGCGGGGGCCCCATGGGCCCCCGCACAGTAATTACTCATGCCCCCTGGACGTTTTTTTTATTTGATCGGCGGGATTTGCGAATCCTTCGCGAATTTTGCTGTTTTTGGTGTTTCTACCCTGCCCCCTTTTCTTGTTTTTCAGGCTTGTTTCACTGTTTTCTTGTGACTCGGTTCTACCGAGTCACAAGATGGCTGCCAACACTTCCTGGTTTTGGAGTGTTGACAGCCAATTAGAATAAAGCTCGTGGTCGGGAGAGTTTGCGAACCCTCCTCGGCCATAGATATCGAAACTTTTATTTTTTGAATTTCTCAGCAACTACTGAACGGATTTACACCATTTAAAAAAGGAAGCTTTCTGAACCAAGCACTACCTGTTTGCCAAATTTGGTGTAATTCCGTTCAGCAGTTCGGGCTGTAGCCTTGGCTAAAGTTTCCTATGGGAAATTGATTTTCTGACCTCTATTTTTTGAATTTCTCAGGAACTACTGAACGGATTTACACCATTTAACAAAAAGGACTCTTTCTGAACCAAGGGCTACCTTTTTGCAAAATTTGGTGTAATTCCGTTCAGCAGTTCGGGCTGTAGCCGTGTCTAAAGTTTCCTATAGAAAATAACATGGAGAAAAGACGCTTTGGGACCCCCTTTTTTTCTCGGCCCCGCTTGACGAATCACCCCGAAACTTTCAAGACAGGAGCTGACCGGAGCGCCCCAATAGTTTTAAAAAGTCTGCGATGATTCGTCAAACGATGCAAAAGTTATTGAGAAAACAAAAAATGCTTTTCCTATGGACGTAGTGGTCATCCGGCAACTCTCATAAAGAGTATTCCATACGGAGAGTTACTCCGAATCAAAAGGAATAGCTCACGCTCTCAAGATTATGAGGAGGCAGCCGAGGGGAGCATTAAGCGCTTCAGGTCCAGGGGTTACTCACAGCATACATTAAGAACAGCGCAAATGAAGATCAAGGACAAACAAAGAGACTCACTACTGCAGGAACCAGGTGCACTGAGTGTAGAAAGACAACCAGGGAATTTAAGACTAATCACCACTTACTCTCAAGCAGCAGGCAAAATAAGAGCTATACTACGCAGGAACTGGAATATATTGAAATCAGACAGTGTGGTGGGGAAGGAACTCTCGGAATATCCTAAAATTTCATTTAGAAGATCGAGATCAATCAGAGATCACTTAGTGTCAAGCCACTTACCCGTGCTGAAACCAGCTACCAGTTTACAGGGCCTTCAGGGCTCTTTTCCCTGCGGAAGATGTAAAGCCTGCACCAATAGTAAGAGAGTGTCCCAATATTCAGTGCCGGGGTCCCGTAAAGAAAGGCAAGTAATGAAGTTTATGACTTGTACCACGACTTATGTGGTGTATTGTCTGGTATGCCCATGTGGCTTACGCTACGTGGGCAGTACCATACATTCGGTAAAAACCAGGGTCCTTGAACACCAACGGGCGATTGCGAATAAGGATGCTAATTACCCTGTGGCACGCCATTTTGCAAGCAGCCACAAGAGTAATAGGGCATTACTACAGTTCTTCTGTTTAGACCATGTACCCAATGACATCAGGGGGGGAGACAGGGAGAAGAAACTACGACGTCTGGAGTCAAGATATATTATTGATCTCCAGACCAAATCCCCGAAAGGTCTGAATGGTGGAGAAGAGCTAATAACTCATCTGTGAATTGAGCATTGAGTATGCACGAGGGTATATTGCAGGAAAGAGGGACTACACATTTGGAACAGGCCCGCGCTAAATAGGGAGATATGTATGATACTAGCCCATCCAGGGCGGTAATTGAAGGCAAGCTAAATAAAGTATGAACTGTCCTCATAGCCCATTCTGGGTGTAGTAATAATTTCAAGTGATATTATATATTTAAGGACAGCCCTCTTGCCAACATTAAATAGTGGGTGCAAGTTGCAGTATAGATTAGATTTATCATCCCCGCTCATACAAGTGATTAGTATCAACAAGCAACAGAAATGTAATTTATGTTGTTTATTTTGATTGAATGTTCATGATTATTAGTATTAATTGTAATTCTTTTATAATGAATTAAGAATGTATTGAGGGGGATTACGAGTGTTTAATATGACTTGTAGATATATTTATGTAGAAACTTGCACATTTGCACATTCTAAGATGGCGCTGGTGTTCCTAGAGATGAATTGTCCTTCTTTAGTTGTGTTTGATTTGTAACTTTATTTAAATGTTGACTTCGATGGCGCGCGTCAAACACTGACGAAGGCTGAGGCTGAAACGCGTTTGTTTACAATTGTAGTGCACGATTAAATCTTGAAGTAGATTTTCACCAACGAGAGTGCTGGTCCTTATTGTTGCAAGACAGTGGAGCGGGATATATATATATATATATATATATATATATATATATATATATATATATATATATCACCCCGCAGTTTTCTTCTCCAAGAATAACGAGCGTGGACCCAAATTCGTGCTGAAGTGCAATTTTATTATCAGCAAACACAGATGTCAGCCATGACGCGTTTCTGCCGTTCAAGCGGCCTTGATCACATGACACTGCTTAACTGAAGCCCCCATTTTTAAAGTGCTAGTGTTTAAACATTTTCATGGACATAAACAAAATACTTCATATGAATGCATAAATGCCTCAATTCGAATAACTAGAGCAATTTGATAATGTATATTTTTCTGGGCCCTCGCAATATCGATGATTCCCTTTTCAAATAAATATAATAATTCTCATACCTATATATTCTATACATTCATTTCTAGTATCCATAATTTTGTATACGCATAAATGCTAAAAATTGGAATAAATCGTATCTTGTCCTGAAAATTGATTTATAGTGCCTTAAAAAATTCTAAAAGTGCCCCCTATACAGCGTGGAAATGTGCTAAAAAGCTATAACATAAAAACTACTTGACACACTAATGTAGTCCTTTTACGTTCACAAAATTGTAGATCTTAAAGTTGACTCTCCCATGAGTAATACTTCTAAACCGCATTTGACTTGAATGCCAATGCTGTATATTTCCATTCTAAGATCAATTACAATCTGTTACAACTTATTTAAGAAAAAAAAAGGTGACTACGTGCTACAGTACATATCAAGAAAAAAACCTTTTTTTAAAGGCCTTTAAAGTGCTGAGTGCTTCTTTTATGGTAAAGAGTCATCGGACAAACTTTACAATTGAGGTAAGGCGGGACTCCATTCAACTGAGGAAGATCTAATACATCAAGTTTTTTCATCTTATTCCCTTAACCTATTTACTTGATGTTTTAGAAGGTCATACAAATTCATGTTCCTATAGACATATCATATACACACCATATCTTAAATAGTTAAAAGAAATTTCATCTATCAACCTGAGTGATAAACTATGCCAATAACCATTCCAATAAATATCTAAATATATAAGTATATGTGAATAAGACCATAAATACATATAAAACCTAAAAACCTCATAAGACATACTCTTAATAAAACAGCTAGACATTATAATTTCGACAAAAGTGCAACTGTGTGATGTCCCAATTAAAGGAAAGTGTACAGGTCCTCCGTGGCATTGAGACCGCCTGGATGCTTGGAATCAAATTCCAAAATATAACTGGTCTCCAGGCGTCTCAATTTAGCCTCCCTGTCCCCACCCCTTTTAGATATGGGGACGGCATCAATGACAAAGTATTTTAAACATTTTGGGTCACTATTATGATAAACCTCAAAATGTCTGGCCACTGGATAATTTTGATCCTTATTAACAATTGCTCTAACATGCTGCAAGATTCTCTTATGCACCGCCAATTTAGTGCTGCCTACATATTTAAGTTTACAACTGCATTCAAGGACATATACAGAAAACTCACTTTTACATGTCAAATGTTGTTTAATCTCTTGAAGTTTTGTACTAAATGCAGTTATGTAGGATTTGGTATTTGTACCAAATTGGCAGGCTTTGCACACGGAACATTTAAAAAGCCCTTTCTAGTCGTCAGCCATGTGTCCTACACTTTTTTCTCCTGGCTATTACTCACTAGCATGTTTCCCATACTCATACCTCTCCTAAAAGTGATAGATGGGTTAGACAAAACTGAATTCCCAATTACCGGGTCATCTCGGATAAAGTGCCAGTGACGTCTCATAATAGCTCTTATTTGTTTTTCCTGCCTGGAGTAGGAGAGGATCAGTCTCGTAGGTTGTGGGGTTTCTGTTTTATCCGTTAATTCTGTCCTCTTAGCTCTATATTTTAAAAGATCCTCCCTAGCTTGAACTCTGGATCTTTTTATAGCTGCCTCAATTATTCTAGGACTGTAACCCCTAACTAAAAACCTAACACGACTTTCCTCCTGTTTTTCCTTTGCATCCTCATTGCTGCTGCATATTCGTCGAATGCGCAACATCTCCCCATAGGGAATACTCTTGATAAGATGGGGGGGATGGGCACTCGACGCATGTAGCAGTGTATTGCCTGCCGTGGATTTTCTAAAAAGGGTTGTGTTTAAAACATTGTTAATAACTTGGACCTGCACATCTAAAAATGGTATAGTACTATTGCTTATAGTGGATGTAAATTGTAAATTGATGTCATTTTTATTGATTTGTTCTATAAACTCAATTGCACTTTCCTTGTTGCCTTTCCATATTATAAACAAGTCATCAATGAACCGCATCCATGAAATGACATTAGTTTTATAAATATTCTCATATTGTCTCATGAGGACCAGCTCCTCCCACCAGCCCATAAACAAACAGGCATAACTGGGGGAGAAGCTGGCCCCCATGGCCACTCCCTGGATCTGTTAAAACAATTGTCCATTAAAAAGAAACACGTTATTCTCTAAACAGAAAAGCAACATATCCAACAACATTTTAATATGCTGTGCAAATACAATGGGCCTAGAATTAAGAAAATGCTCTACCGCTCTCATCCCATCCTTATTCCGAATACATGTGTACAAGGATGAAACATCCAAAGCTATAAGCAGATAGTCTGAACTCCAAATAATATTGTCAATTTTTCTTAAAATATCACATGTGTCTTGCACATAAGAGTTCAAATTCTTCATAAACCCTTGTAAAAAATAGTCAATATATTTCGAAACATTTTCTAACGGTCCATCACAAGCTGCAATTATCGGTCTCTCCGGCGGTTTCTCAATGCTTTTATGAATTGTGGGTATAAAATAAATTACTGGGACCAATGGATAATCTTTTTTGAGGTATTTATATTCCTCCCAACTGAGAAGACCTAAACTTTTCCATGCTAGGAGATGTTTAAATAAAGAATCCTGTATACTTTTAAATTTCAGTGGATTACTTTTCCTGTAACATTGCTGGTCATTTAATTGGCCATGATTCGTCAAACGATGCAAAAGTTATTGAGAAAACAAAAAATGCTTTTCCTATGGAAAATAGGTCCTAACTATAACTACCTACTGGCGACCGCAGGTAGGTGATATATATATATATATGTGAAAAGGGATTTGCTGTGTTTATTCTTCAGTCCATACCATCAAACAGTCCCAGAAGATCACAGACATGGCAGCACTTTTCCTCAGCAAAGAATTTCAGGCAAGTTTAAGTCGCTTTGGCATTTATCATTTTAATTTTTTCAAGTATTTTGTCTTCTTCGGTTTCAAAAGTGCAAAGTGCAAGATATCAGGTGCATCAGGAAACAAACAGAACGACCTACGCGTTTCGGCCAAAGGCCTTCGTCTGGGTCATGTGATCAAAGGTGCAAGGTGTTTAAAAAGAGGTTGGTTGCCTGTTATATGCAGGGGTGCCGGCGCGAACATCGTTGATCCTTTTAAAGACATTTTTGAATGTGAGTGTCGGCGGCGACCCACTTGGGTTTTACTGAACCACCAGTCCCAAGAAGCATTGCTTCAGGTGGTTCACCTAAGCATAATTATTACGGGGATTTACTGGTGGTTGCTGCATGCCGTCACGTCACATGGTCTGCCACTGAAGAGGGCGGTGGCCCGAAACGCGTCTGGCAGGAAACCAGAAAAGGACTTTGTTCATGGCGTGTGCCCTTGCTTTGGCGTGATTTCCACCTGGCAGTGCATCGACCTAGAGGCAACTCTTTTTGTATTTTGTATAGCGGCCTGCCTGGTTGCGGGATGCACCGCCGCGAAACACTTGTGGGTCCGCGGCTTCTTTATTGGGGCGGCTAACTGTGGAACAGGAGGTGCCTGTTGTATGCAGGGGTGCCGGCGCGAACATCGGCAATCCTTTTAAAGACATTTTTTAATGTGAGTGACGGCGGCAACCCACTTGGGTTTTACTGAACCACCAGTCCCAGGAAGCATTGCTTCAGGTGGTTTACCTGAGCATTATTATTACTGGGATTGATTGGTGGTTGCTGCACGCCGTCACGTCACATGGTCTGCCACTGAAGAGGGCGTTGGCCTGAAACGCATTTGGCAGGAAACCAGAAAAGGACTTTGTTCATGGCGTGTGCCTTTGCTTTGGCGTAATCTCCACCTGGGAGTGCATCCCACCTAGAGGCAACTCTTTTTGTATATTATATATATATATATATATATATATATATATATATATATATATATATATATATATATATATTACCTACTGGCGGTCGCCAGTAGGTAGTTATAGTTAGAACCTAGTTTCCATAGGAAAAGCATTTTTTGATTTGCTAATAACTTTGGCGTCGTTTGATGAATCTTCCTGAAATTCTCCCAAAAAAATCTATCCAGGTCAGCTCCTATCCTGAAAGTTTGGGGGTGATTCGTCAAGCGGGGGCTGAGAAAAAAAGGGGGGTCCCAAAACTCGTTTTCTCCATGTTCATTTCCATAGGAAATTTTGCGACGAGCTACAGCTCGAACTGCTGAACGGAATTACCCCAGATTTGGCAGAACGGTAGAGCTTGGTTCAGAAAGCGATCTTTTTTTTTTAAATGGTGTAAATCCGTTCAGTAGTTTTTGAGAAATTGACAAAATAAGAGTCAAAAAATCAATTTCCCATAGGAAACTTTGTGCAGGGCTACAGCCGAAACTACTGAACGGAATTACTCCAAATTTGGTAGAAAGGTAGTACTTGGGTGAGAAAGCAACCTTTTTAAAAATGGTGTAAATCCGTTCAGTAGTTGCTGAGAAATTAGAAAAATAAAAGTTTCGATATCTGGGAGGAACCTAAGTCGCGTGCGCAAGCTTCACTGTGATTGGCTGCTAGCACTCCAAACAGGAAGTGTTGGCAGCCATCTTGTGGCTCGGTAGAAGCGAGTCACCCGAAAACGGAGAAACAAAGGTATAAAACAAGAGAAGGGGGCAGGGTAGAAAAACCCTGACCCACTAGGTCTGCTCAGGGGGTCCCAGGAGGACCCCCAGGGCCCCAAAATCATTAAAAAAAAAAAAAAATCGGCAAAAATTTGCGCTGGGGTCGCGGGTTCTCGTGTTTTATTTTAATGAGGCCCTTGGGTGGGCTAGGTTGCGGGGGTATTTCTTAAAAAATAATAGCAGGGGCTCGCAGGGGTGGCGGGGGGCCGCTGGGGTCCGCGCAGTCCCGGGTCTTCACTTATGTTGGGAGGGGGTTGCGCAGCCCCCCTTCTGGAGCCTTGTATGTGCTTGTAACTTTGGCGTCGTTTGACGAATCTTTATGAAATTATCCAAAAAGTTTCTCTTTTTTGGATTTGCTCTTATATTGAAAGTTTGGGGGTGAATGGTGTAGGAGGGGCTGAGAAAAAAGAGGGTCCTAAAACGTGTTTTCTCCATGCAATTTCCATATACGAAACTTTACAGAAGACTACAGGTGAAACTGCTGAACGGAATTATGCCAAATTTGGCAGGGAGAAAGGTGATGGTCCAGAAAGCACGCTTTTGTTTAAATGGTGTAAATCCGTTCAGTAGTTTTTGAGAAATATCAAATTTTACAGATATCGATATTTGAGAATTCTGATATGTGATTGGCTGAGGGGTTACAAGCAGCAGCTTGCGGCTTATTGGCTGTGAATGGTTGAAACCAGGAAGTGTTGGCAGCCATTTTGTGATTTACTCCGTCAGCTCGCATCTCTCCGTGTAGAAGCCATCGGGTTCATAGTTTTACCTCTGCGAGGCAACACTGGCATCTGTGTCTGTGTGAGATATGCCTTTCAGGCTGCCTCTCCTCATATCACCAGGTCGCGGCTATGTCTTTAGAAGCCCGTCCATCGGCTCGGAGCTCTGTGAGTCAGTCTGTTGGCACGACATTATATAGTTTAAATAACAAATAAAAAAAAATACAGTAGGGAGAGGGGTGGTACGGGGGTGAAGCTCCTGAGGGTTGTGGCAGTGGGTGTTGTGTCCTTTTGGGTGTCGGAAAAAACAATAGGTTAAATAAACATTATAATTAGAAGTTAGCATTAAAAAAAACATTGAAATTCACTGAAAAAACCATACGTTTAAGGGACGTTATAGATAGAAATTAGTATTTAAAAAACCTTTGAAATTCACTGAAAAAAACCATAGGTTTCAGGCACGTTATAGTTAGAAATTGGCATTTAAAAAAACATTTGAAATTCACTGAAAAAACCATAGGTTTTAGGCACGTCATAGTTAGAAATTAGCATTTCAAAAACCTTAGAAATTCACTGAAAAACCATAGGTTTCAGGGACGTTATAGTTAGTTGGACATTTCACTTATACAAAACCATAGAAATTCCACCATTATAGTTAGTTCAGCTAACTATAACTCGCGCCCCCGCAATGCACTGCTGATGACATCACATATTACATCATTCATGACATGGTCAGTGACATCACTGATGCCATCACTGATGACATCTCAAATGACATCACTGATGACATCATCCATGTGATAATCTGATGTACCTCGTCACACACTAATATAACCTTTGATACACTCACTGTAAAATACAGACTACAATTTTCGATACCATTGACACACTAATACCAGTTACTACATAGCCACTCAGTGATTCCTAGGTCTAGACACACATCTACCCATTCACCCATACAATCAGTCATACATGCAGTCACTGATCAATAGAACACTATCAAATGCACTCATACACCTATATAGACATTGACACACCAGCACTCATCCTAGTCAGTTATGTACTCATCCTAGTCACTCATGCAAAGAAACAATCACAGTTCCATTTACTTACCTACACAGTTACACACACACCACCTCATTTATTCATACAGATAGTAACGCATACTTAGTCTCTTATATAATCACTAATACAAGTATACACTCATACATACAGCCACTCTCACAATCACTGACTCTCACATATAGTCATTTCTATACATCAACTCTCACATACACTGCCTTTTATATATGTACTTAGTTGGACATGTGCACTGAGACATCGATTCACTCACCAAGACGCCCATACACACACTTACCCACCCATACAACTGTTTCTACATGCACTCTTAAACTCATACACCCTGTCAGTCAACCACTCACACTTCTATGCACAGAGTCACACACCCCCACCCAACAACACACACACTCAGTCTCTTATACAAATACGCAGGCAACTAATCAATAACCCATATAGACATTGATGTAGCTACTGACCAACCGATGCAGCAGCTTACACAACAACAGACAGAGTGATACAGACATTCACACACTTTAGACACTAACCCATGTATTCAGTAAGATACATTTAATCAATCACTTAAACAGTCAGTCACACACCTACTAAATCCTCCATCCAGACACTTATACATCCATTCATTCTTCAATACAGCTTGGTATATATATAATACATATTTAAATTTTAAAGAAAGCTACATTCACTGGATGATGTCATCAGTGATGTCATCAGTGAAGTCATTTGAGATGTCATCAGTGATGTCACTGACCATGTCATGAATGATGTAATATGTGACGTCATCAGCAGTGCATTGCGGGGGCGCGAGTTATAGTTAGCTGAACTAACTATAACGGTGGAATTTCTATGGTTTTGTATGAGTAAAATGTCCAACTAACTATAACGTCCCTGAAACCTATGGTTTTTTCAGTGAATATATATATATTCACTGAAAAAACCAAAGGTTACAGGGTTTTTACAGTTATGCTGATATTTCACTCATACAGAACCAGAGAAATTCAGCATTTATAGTTAGCTGAGCTGAATATAATTTGTGCCCCCGCAATTCACTGTTTATAACCTCACAAATTACATCACTCATGACAAGGTCAGTGACATCACTGATGACATCACTGATGACATCTCAAATGACATCACTGATGATATATATTTATATGTGTGTGTGTGTGATTGTGTGATATAGGTAGAAGCCTTGCAAACTACATCATTCTAACCAGAACGTCAGTGTTGTCAAGCAGCACATTGCCAGTCTATATTAGGTAATCACCACAGTTTGTAGGGATAATACAATGTTTAGCCCTATTGATGAAGGACAGGAGGGGGAGATAAAGCAGAAACCAAATATTTAGCATTTCCTGAGGTTTTAACTCTGGTATGAAATATCTTCATCAAGAATAACAGGAGCTCACAACCATGAAGAGCATTACAGATATTACTTCATATCTTTCGGCACTGGTCTCTTATTTCTCTGCAAAGATATGGGCTTGAGCATTCAATTTATAGATCAGGCATTCATTCAATCAATCAATCAGGGAATTGTAAGCCTGCTACTCACCCGTGAGGGTCTCAAGGTGCTGGGGGTGGGTAAGCAGCTCCGTTCAGTCGAAGAGCCAGCTTGTGAGTGTCTTCCTGAAGATGTTCAGAGAGGGGGCAAGTCTGATGTCAACCAGGAGCTTGTTCCAGGTCTTGGCCGTGATGTAAGAGAAGGCCATTCTGCCCGTTTTGGCTCTGCGGATGCACGGGGTTTCGGCGAGGGCGAGGTCAGAAGACCGGAGGTTTCTCTTGGATACATGGAAGGAGATTCTCTCGATGAGGTATTGGAGCCTGGTGTTGTGGAGGCATTTGTAGGCGTGGGTAAGAATCTTGAAGGTTATTCTCTTCTCGATGGGGAGCCAGTGGAGGTCTCGCAGGTGTTGGGTGATGTGCTCTTGCCAAGGACGAGTCTGGCCTCGATGTTCTGTATGGTCTGCAGTTTGCGAAGTAGAGACTTGTTGATTCCGGCGTAGAGGGCGTTACCGTAGTCTCGTCTGCTGGTTAGGAGTGCGTGGGTGACGCTTTTTCTCGATTTGGGGGGATCCATTTGAAGGTCTTGCGGAGGGGGCAGAGGGTGTTGAAGCAGGTGGAGGTGACAGCGTTGACCTGAAGGGTAATGGAAAGGGAGGAGTTGAGTACGAGGCCGAGGTTCCTGGCATGGGCGGTGGGGGGGGGGGGGCTGCCGAGGGCGGTGGGTCACCAGGTGCTGTCCCAGGCAGTGTGGAGGGTCTGAGGACAAGGACCTCTGTCTTTGCTGAGTGGAGCTTCAGGCAGCTGCTGCACATCCAGGATACAACGTCCTTCATACCTTCCTGAAAGCTGAGTCTGGTGGTGACAGGGCCTTTGGTGAGGGAGAGGATGAACTGGGTGTCGTTGGCTTAGGAGATTATGTTGAGTCCGTGCTGTCTGACGATGGGGGTCCATGTAGATGTTGAAGAGCATTGGGCTGAGTGATTCATTAGCACCTGTAGATGTCATGGAATCAGATGATTCTTGGAGAGTTGGGGAACTCTTGGGCTTCCGATGGCAAAGAATACACACCTTTGCCAAAGGTAATGCACTGTAAAGCCACTGCTTTATGTGAGTGTTCATGTGCTTTATGTCACAGGTATTGGTGCAATGTCAGGTCACTGGATTGGCACAAATATGACCAGATGTCACTTCAATAACACAGGACAGGGCCAGAGGGTATACATTGTGTCCCCTGTTGGATCAGCACATCTCCAGCACTGAGAGTAAGGTACAGTCCAGCTCTATATTATTCATAGGAGGACCAATGCTATTCATGAAGAATCTTAAAATAACTACATTTGAGGTGCGCCTCCCTCAGTAATTCCTACTGGTCTGCAACCATGTATGTTTTTGCAATTTGTCTTGCCAGCTCGATATTTGTAAAAACCTAGTTGGCTGTGAAAACCGTGTCTCCACAAAGATCTCCTGATAGTAGTATTTTGTGATTTCCATACTGAACCAGTAAAGCTAGCTAGAAACCTGCCTTGCCTGTTTGACAAGCAGTGTTTAGGTTGCTATTAGTGCCACTGTTGGTTATTTTCTAGGATATAATCTGCTTGCAAATTTGTGCAGGACTTGTGTGCCCTGTATGAAGATATGCATGATGCTTTTTCCGGTGCCATATGAGCCAAGTGAGTGTCTCACCAGCAATTTGGATGTTATAATTGAGACAGAGAGGAGCCTGTCCATGAAGGAAGCTATGCTGTTTCAACACCCTTTTGCCATCCAACCATATTTTAAGCAACATGATTTGATTGATTGCTCCTTGCTCTTCCAGTCCATGGACCAAGCATTTATAAAGTACCTGAGTGCCTGTCACATCACCTTGAAGTTTTAGTTCCAGCTTGACCCTTTCTGGGGTTTCCATGTCTGTGCACAGATGGTAGGCCATTTGTAAAAGGTGCTTCACTGTGTGGTAGAGCTCCAGTTTCTGTGGTGTAGGCCCTTCAGAGGGTGTGGCAGCATATGGTTAAGCATCTGTAGATGGGGAGGTTCCATTTGGCAAATGTATCACTTGATTTGGGTATCAATTGTGCTTGTAAGTAACTGGTAAAATCCCGGGGATTTAATGCAGAAAACATATTTGAACCATCGGAGGACTGACAATTTAAGGGTGTGAATCTGCCCCAAGTGAGACAGTTGTAATCTAGACCATTTCGCCAGGGCTTGGTCAGTTGTACCTGCAATAGTTTAATATTGTCGGTAACCTTCTTCTGAACATTTCTGTTAAGCAATATGCCTAAATATTTCATTTGCACAGAGATCCATTTGAAAACATAGCTATGCATAGAGTGTGCATCGTGTATTTAGACAATGGCATTGCCTATACCTTAGACCAGATCAAAGCTGTAAAACTGAAATAATTTCCTACAGAGGATACTGCAGTCAATGTAAAAATTAAGAGGTTTCTTTTTGTCACAGAAATTATGCTTAGTATTCTAGAACTAATTAACCTGTGGTCTGAGGAAACCTGGGTGTCCATGACGCCTACTCAGGGGTTCTTCGACTGATTAGAAAATTAAATAATATTAACAGATGAATAAAGTTTAAATAAATAAGGAGCAAAATGTAAAAAAACAACTTTGAAAACTTTCGTAAATGTGAAGGAATTTGAAATAGGAGACTAAAAATGAAGTTTGTGTCCACAGATTAATTTATGGGAGCAGTGCAAATGTAATACAATATAGTATGGACAATGGGTGGCCTTAGTTTAATTTAGAAAGGCCCCAACATTCTCATTAAAAGTAAAATTTCTATTGCATATAATTGTTTGTCAATTAAATAATATTTTGAATCATCTGTGCATTTGATTGATTAATGGTGCTTCAGCATTTTTTTGTATTTTTTTGAGGTACAAATCATCAAAATTGTATAATACAGGGTCCCCAGCTTCCAATAGTGACTCACTGGCGGTCCATGGAATCAAGTTAGGATTCGGTTGGGAGTCCTAGGATTCTAGTAATGATTTAGTGGAGATCAACAGAAGTCAAAAGGTTAAGAACCATTGCTCTAGAAAGCTTAAGTGAGGTCTCAATATCTATGAGTTCTCAAATATCTTCCTTGTCAATTTCATTAAAACATTCTGACATGCAGTCAGGCATGTACTTCCAACACCAGCCCTAGTCTATCAGTAAACTAATAATTTGGTAGTCATCAAAGGTCTTTTAATCTTCCATTTAAATGTATGTAAGTCACTTTTTAGAGGGGCAGAAAGCTATTTACAAACTGATCTCCAATTCTAATATAATAGATTTGTGACAACCTCCAATGGAATTGCTGTGTGCACATTTAATTGTCTCTTTGTACTTTTCCCCACCTTCTCTTATTAGTAGATGTACCTACATACATAAATATCACTGGTTTCAAAATATTTTTACTGTGAGATACAAATACGAAAATTGTTAGAAATTGTGATTCTGGTTGGCAGGGTTATTCACCCTGTCCAAGCAGGAACCACAATCCTAGTCAGGGTAAGTCAGATGCACACCATACATTAGCCTCTGTCCACCCTCAGGTAGCTTGGAACAGAGCACGCAAGCTTAACATAGTAGGCAATGTGTAAAGGATGTGTGCAACACTTCAAACAGTAACACAGTGAAAACTCCCCAAAAAGACTCCACACCAAGTAAGAAAAATAGCTTATATTTTTTTAACAAAACGCAACCAAAATAACAAAAATCCAATAAGTATAACTGGAGTTCTGAATTTTTTAAGATTAAATGAAATTGTAGTGCTTAAAAGCCTAAAGCCCCAATTGGGGCAATCTGGTCATGCTAGACCAGGGTAACTCCAATGGTTCAGGTCAACTGTGATGGAGCACGGGTTGTATACAGGGACCAGCCTTGGCCTGCTGCAAAGTACCTTAGATGCATCATCAACTGATTTGAGATGCGAGAAGCAAAGAGGCGAAGTGTTGTCATTAAATTGCTGGATTGTAGACGATGCTTCCGCACTGAGCCACACAAAGTCGAAGATAC
The DNA here is from genome assembly GCA_963921515.1 of Calotriton arnoldi. NCBI lineage: Eukaryota > Metazoa > Chordata > Amphibia > Caudata > Salamandridae > Calotriton > Calotriton arnoldi. Next base: position 1,030,297 of record CAWUFW010002954.1, read on the forward strand.
ATCGGAAACTGGAGACAATGCACTGCACAGTCAGTGATGCAATGTCTGTGGTCCATGCAGCAGCGGCAATGCAGCAGCATTGAGGGAGATGCACCAGTTCTGATTAGCGCAACATTGCTGATGCGTGGATTTCTGCAGTTGCAGAACTTTATACCCACTTCCAAGGGCCCAAGACTGGATTGGCACAACTGGCCAGGGCAAAACTTGCAGCATGCAAAGTCCAATGACTGTTGCAGGTTGATGAGAGGTCTTTTATGTACTTGAGACTCTGAACAGGGGGCAAGACAGCATGCCCGTAGAGTCACTCTGTGTTCAAGTGAGATTAGTCTAGTCTTTACTCAGCAACTCAGAGATGAGCAGGCAGAAGGACAGCTCAGCAGAAAAGCAATTCTTCCAGAGCAGCAGTCCAGCAGAGTGGCAGTCCTTATAGCAGTACAGCAGTCCTTCTCCCTGGCAGAGTTATTCACAGGTCCAGTAGTGAACTGAAGTGATAGGGTCAGTAGTCCAGTTCTTATACCCAGAGGTGCTTTTGAAGTGTGGGTGCCTTCAAAGAAGGGCTTTGAAGTGCACAGAGGTCCTCCCTCCCAGCTCTTTGTGTGGGGAGAGAACACAGCCTATTCAGGTGTGTCAGCTCCTCCTTCCCATCCTGCCCAGGATGAGCCATCAGGATGTGCATGGACACTCACTCACACCTAAGGTTCCTTTGTGTGTGGCAGTCTAGAAGGAATGCACACAGTCCACCTGTCACCCACTCCAGATGTGAGTCGGAGACAGGCACACAGGGCTAAGAGCAGAAAAATGTCATCTCTCTAAAAGGGGCTTTTTTTTAAAAGGGTAATAATACATTCGACTTTACCAGTAAAGAGGATTCATCATTATCACTCCAGTGATATGAAACATGATAGATCTACTCCTTCTCAATCAGGAATTACAGCTTAAAAGTGTAATAAGGAATTCCCAATATTAACCTATGAGAGGGGTAGGCCTCACAGTAGTGAAAAACGTATTTGGGTTTTTTTCACTACAAATCTTGAAAGTATATGTCCTAGCTTTTGATTACATAACATCCTGCCCTATGGGCTACCTAGGGTCTACCTTCAGGGTGTAAACACAAATGGGGCTGTCCCTAGTTGGGATTTCTACAGGATTTCTAGAGATGCGTATCCAGTGGGGGAATCTCACAAAAAGTGAAGGACTGGCCTCACACACCACCTGGTGTCATGCTTCATCATAGGCCGTCCTCGCCTTCTAAAAACTCCGTTTGATAGAGGGCGGGCATACACCTGGAGACAGGGATGCACTTCTAAAACTAAGTGGTGGCCCGTGAGTTTGTGAAAAAGTGATCTAAAAACCATTCCAGTAGTCAATGACTGATTTATTTAAATTTATTTAGAAGGACAACTGCATGGTGTTAAAAGGAAGTGGGCGGTGATTTGGGAACTAATTATCCCATCACCGTGCTAAGAATGGTCAACATGTTTCTGCTTAGGGTCCCCGGAGGGTACATAGCATTTGTCAGGACCAAATATTGATGGAGGGCTCCGCCTTTTACAATTTGTATTAAGGATCAACCACTAAAAAACCGGGGGTTGTAAGGATCAATTGCCCCGCAAGTGTAGTACTCACGCGTGAAACCTGTAGAAAAAAGAACAAGAAACAAATACATACCGAATGTGTAAGTATCCTGATTGTAATGTTGCATTACATACATCACCACACTTATAAAGCGCGCGTGGTGGTATCTAAGTGAAACACGTGTCACTCATACGTGTCAACACTTATCAGGGGAGAAAAAACATGTTTCTCGCCGCTTACCCTAGGTCACTATCCTACTTACTCCATGGGAGGTCGAGGGTGGAAGAGCCTACTGTGACATTCTGAAAAAAGAGAGACATAAAATCATGGCCTGATATTGATGGATCAGGTCCATGATAGGGAAAAGCCATTCATATAGTTTCATGTTAAAAAATGTTAAAAAGGTGCACTTCACGTGGGAGGCATGAAGTTGCACCAAAAAGCGTAAGAGTACGCTCTATCATTCATCCGAAACACACACACTCTTACTGTCATCTTCAGCGCTTCCAGCTGTGTCTCCTACAGTCATCCGCTTCGCCTCCCCGCCGATGAGTAATGGTGGGAAAAGAGCGGGTTTTTATACTGTTGTTCATTGCCTAATTGCTTGGTACTAATTAGGCAGTGGGAACACCTGAGCAAGATCCGGGTTATCACCGGAGAGGTGCCTGGTTGCCTGGTTAAGGGAGTTGCCTCATGAGTCGCCTAACAAGGGAGTGGCTGCGGTCCCCATGGAGTGTGCGTGAGAGTAAGTTGCATCCAAAACACTACGCTCGGTGCCAATCAGGCCATGATTTTATGTCTCTCTTTTTTCAGAATGTCACAGTAGGCTCTTCCACCCTCGACCTCCCATGGAGTAAGTAGGATAGTGACCTAGGGTAAGCGGCGAGAAACATGTTTTTTCTCCCCTGATAAGTGTTGACACGTATGAGTGACACGTGTTTCACTTAGATACCACCACGCGCGCTTTATAAGTGTGGTGATGTATGTAATGCAACATTACAATCAGGATACTTACACATTCGGTATGTATTTGTTTCTTGTTCTTTTTTCTACAGGTTTCACAGGAGTACTACACTTGCGGGGCGATTGATCCTTACAACCCCCGGTTTTTTAGTGGTTGATCCTTTATACAAATTGTAAAGGGCGGAGCCCTCCATCAATATTTGGTCCTGACAAATGCTATGTACCCTCCGGGGACCCTAAGCAGAAACATGTTGACCATTCTTAGCACGGTGATGGGATAATTAGTTCCCAAATCACCGCCCACTTCCTTTTAACACCATGCAGTTGTCCTTCTAAATAAATTTAAATAAATCAGTCATTGACAACTGGAATGGTTTTTAGATCACTTTTTCACAAACTCACAGGCCACCACTTAGTTTTAGAAGTGCATCCCTGTCTCCAGGTGTATGCCCGCCCTCTATCAAACGGAGTTTTTAGAGGGCGAGGACGGCCTATGATGAAGCATGACACCAGGTGGTGTGTGAGGCCAGTCCTTCACTTTTTGTGAGATGCCCCCACTGGATACGCATCTCTAGAAATCCTGTAGAAATCCCAACTAGGGACAGCCCCATTTGTGTTTACATATTAGTCTGGAGGCTGGCTAGTCCCTAGGCCCTGTGCCTCTAGTTCCCATCCCTAGTTAACAACTAGGGCTAGTGTGTGTGACTTTCCGTACAGCTGTAAGCTGTGGGAACATCCTTAGGGCAAATTTTGGTCATATATGAGCGGAGGACCGGCTAATTAAAATACCGGCCCCGTAGAAATCAAAATATAGAGTGCCACAATTGACTTCACTCGCACGCAACACCCTAAACACTATAAAATGGATACCGAACTGACGTTCGATGAGAGTACATATGCGGAGATACTAAGAACACCATCGCTTCTAGCTGAAACGGTGGTAGCACAAACTGTAAAGAACTCTGATGAGTGGGAAGCACTATCAGCAAAAAAGAAAGAACAGATCCGAACGGCCCTACATGGGGCTTTTATGACAGAATACCGAAGAAAGAACACGGCACCACGAGGACTCGTGGTTACCAATGAGCCCAGGTTGTTCCTAAACAATAAAGAATTTAGGATCAATTGGTCGAGCATCGCTTGGAAGTGCACTAAAGATTAGTTGGTCCTAATCATCAATACGGCTAGACAACTAGCGGATGCCCTAATGATCGAGATTCAACAGAGTGAGAGCAAGTTGAAGACTACAGTCCATATCACTGTTTATAAAAAGAAATTAGAAGAAATAAACAATGACCATTCAGCATGAGAATACCTCACACAATCCAAAATTACTAAACTACAAAAGGATGTGCAAAAGTTTAGCCGGGAAACAGTATACTCTTACACCACCGACGAGCACTATGAGAGACCTCCACAACAACAGGCCCAGAGCCGTCAACAACGGTTCAGACCTACTCCCCAAAACCGGACTTTTAGTTTGGGTGAGGAGAGAAGTGACAGTAGCATCGATGAGAGCACCGGAGGACAATACGTCAGAAGACATCAGAATCCCCAACAGCCGATGTTCACACCACCTATGCACCCCTTCGGATTTTGGCCACAACAATACTACCCACCCGGGTTTGGTTTCCAACAAGGCCCGCAGCCTTTTTTTATCAAGGGGCCAAGGAAGGGGAAGAGGCAGACAAAAACCAAGAAGAACTCCCAGAGTGCAATGGGAGAACGAGCCCACTACCAGCGGAGGAACAGTCACACGGAGCAAGGGCAGAGGCAGCGTCCAAGCGATGAACAAGGAATGACAAATATCGTGAACCTGAGCGATTACACAATCAGCAAAGATGAAGAAGCCGTGCTCGCAAAAGGCCTGGGCTTTGTCCCTACACCGAACAATGACCCTTTTTTACTTAACACCGAACTGGCACAGTTCTTTAGGAAAATCAAGCTGAGAGATTTCTTTGGTGAAGCACAAGGAGCTGATGATGGGAAGTTGAACACAGGCCTACGGAAAAAGTCCACTTTCACTCCACCAACCCAAAACGTTTCATGCAATGTTCTGGCATTCGAACAGGCAGTACTCAAAGAGGTCGAAGCAATTGACTTTAACAACACTAAGGGGTTCCAGAATCTGACCAAAGGAGAGTGGACGGCACTCCAGCAGCTTAGAAACAACTGTGAGTTAGTTATAAAACCAGCTGACAAAGGTGGGGCAATAGTCCTAATGAACCACACTATGTACAGAGAAGAGTGCTTACACCTTCTATCAGACACTACAAGCTACGAGATACACCAGAGTGACCCAACAACACGGATTATGAACAGGATCAAAAGCATGGTCAGTGAGGGTATGACCTGTGACTGGATCACAAAACATGAAGCTGAGTACCTCATCAACACCGAACCGAGAGTACCCCGGTTCTATACCCTTCCAAAAATCCACAAAAACAGGATGCCACCCCCTGGGAGACCTATAGTGTTGGGCATTGGCTCAGCAATAGAACCCTTATTGCAATTCTGCGATTGGTTCTTAAGACCCATTGTACAGAAGTCCCCGTCGTACCTGAAGGACACGAAGGATGTCCTATGCCACCTAAGGGACCTGGAGACCAACATCGAAGAGGATCTGTTCATAACTATGGATATCGAAGCGCTCTATACGAGCATTCCCCAAAAGCGCACCTTGGAGGTTGTGGAACAAATCCTGCTAAACCAAGAATGGCCCTACATGACACTGAGACACTTCATTATGGAGTGTGCTGAGATGGCCCTCACCGAAAACTTTTTCGAGTTCGAGGACAGACTATACCATCAGGTCAAGGGCACGTCTATGGGCAGCACCTTTGCGCCCAGTATGGCGTGCCTGTATGTCCACCAGTTCGAGGAAGATTACATCTTCAACACCAATAACCCGTTCACCCACCAGATGAAAACATGGAAGCGATACATAGATGATATCTTTATCGTATGGCGCGGTACACCAGAGGATGCCCCGACTTTTGTAGAGTGGGTTAACAGCAGAGACACCCATCTCAATTTCACCCACACTATCGAGAAGAATCATGCTATATTCCTCGACCTGGACATCACCCTGACAACAGAGGGAATATCAACCAAAGTGCACATAAAACCGACGGATAGGAATAGCCTATTACTATACGAAAGCTACCATCCGAGAGCTCTACGCCAGAATTTACCAGTGGGACAATTTCTCAGGGTACGGAGGAATTGCTCTGAGCTAGCAACATTCCAAGAACAGGCAGAACACCTAGAAACCAAATTGTTGGCGAGACACTATCCAAAAAAATGATCAGGAGAGCCAGGAAAAGGGCAAGGAATAACAACCGGGAAGCACTGCTAGATACTACACCAAAAGAGAAATCTGAACGCATGGTGTGCATGACCAGGTACACCCCTGCATCAAACAAAGTTCAGAGCATTATAAAGAAGAAATGGTCAATACTAAACAGTGGACAACAACAGTGGGAACCCCCCCTTTTTGCCTTCAAGAGAAGCAGGAACCTCAGGGACGACCTTGTACACTCCAAAATTACACATGAAGAGGACAATGGTCAGAACACCCTTTGGAGTCAACCAAAACCAACAGGCCATTTTCCATGTGGCGGCTGCGTATGCTGCCCACTGACCATGACCACAAAAGAAGTGAATATCGGCACAAATAACCCATGGAAATTAAAGACCTTCAGTAACTGCAATACTGATTATGTGATTTACATTCTGAACTGTCCGTGCAATTTGAAGTATATTGGCATGACGACAAGGAAAGTCAAAACACGGATTAGCAAACATCGCAGCACAATCCGCTGTAGAAAATCTAATACCAGACTGACAAAACATTTCTTAGATGCAAACCACACTGAATCAGATCTCCATTGGGTGGTACTGGAGGTGATGAGGAAACAAAAAACAGACATCACCTGACAACTGCATATTAGGGAACAACGCTGGGTATACTGGTTACGCACAAGGGACACATGCCTTAACGATGAAATCCCATGGCTACAACTAGTATAATGACTCTAATACTATACTAAAACAATGGTAATCTGAATGTTTTGTCTATAATAGAACTAACACCTGAACTAAAAACACACACCTTACCCCATCAACATGCGCGCAAAACAGACTCCCAATATATACATGTCTAATTTTATATAGATACTTCTATGGTACTATTAGACCCCCGACATCGCATTGGGTACAGGGACACCAAGATCAACACCACTAGTACGCCTTTGAGAGACACACTTTATGGTTTTACTGGTGTTCCACTATTTCAGTGGAAGTACTGCACACCTGAAATACAGGAAGGGTCAATACCCATTTCTTTGACCTTTTTACCATCAAATGCGGCAACATATAGACCCATTAGATGCCTTAAACGGTCCATTTCAACCTATACGGGCATAATTACTTATGCGCATGCGCACACAATCGAGCCGCTATACACAAGCATCATCTCACAACAGGAGTTTAGGATGCATGCGCGAAAGCACCACCACCCGCCCTATTTGGCACCGATCGTAGTGTTTTGGATGCAACTTACTCTCGCGCACGCTCCATGGGGACCGCAGCCACTCCCTGATTAGGCGACTCATGAGGCAACTCCCTCAACCAGGCAACCAGGCACCTCTCCGGTGATACCCCGGATCTTGCTCAGGTGTTCCCACTGCCTAATTAGTACCTAGCAATTAGGCAATGAACAACAGTATAAAAACCCGCTCTTTTCCCACCATTACTCATCGGCAGGGAGGCGAAGCAGATGACTGTAGGAGACACAGCTGGAAGCGCTGAAGATGACAGTAAGAGTGTGTGTGTTTCGGATGACTGATAGAGTGTACTCTTAAGCTTTTTGGTTCAACTTCATCCCTCCCCCGTGGAGTGCACCTTTTTAAAAAATGTTAACATGAAACTATATGAATGGCTTTTCCCTATCATGGACCTGATCCATCAATATCAGGCCATGATTTTATGTCTCTCTTTTTTCAGAATGTCACATGTATTTTCTCCCCTGATAAGTGTTGACACGTATGAGTGACACGTGTTTCACTTAGATACCACCACGCGCACGTTATAAGTGTGGTGATGTATGTAATGCAACATTACAATCAGGATACTTACACATTCGGTATGTATTTGTTTCTTGTTCTTTTTTCTACAGGTTTCACGCATGAGTACTACACTTGCGGGGCGATTGATCCTTACAACCCCCGGTTTTTTAGTGGTTGATCCTTTATACAAATTGTAAAGGGCGGAGCCCTCCATCAATATTTGGTCCTGACGAATGCTATGTACCCTCCGGGGACCCTAAGCAGAAACATGTTGACCATTCTTAGCACGGTGATGGGATAATTAGTTCCCAAATCACCGCCCACTTCCTTTTAACACCATGCAGTTGTCCTTCTAAATAAATTTAAATAAATCAGTCATTGACAACTGGAATGGTTTTTAGATCACTTTTTCACAAACTCACGGGCCACCACTTAGTTTTAGAAGTGCATCCCTGTCTCCAGGTGTATGCCCGCCCTCTATCAAACGGAGTTTTTAGAGGGCGAGGACGGCCTATGATGAAGCATGACACCAGGTGGTGTGTGAGGCCAGTCCTTCACTTTTTGTGTGATGCCCCCACTGGATACGCATATCTAGAAATCCTGTAGAAATCCCAACTAAGGACAGCCCCATTTGTGTTTACATATTAGTCTGGAGGATGGCTAGTCCCTAGGCCCTGTGCCTCTAGTTCCCATCCCTAGTTAACAACTAGGGCTAGTGTGTGTGACTCTACCTTCAGGGTACCTTATATGTAATAAAAGGGGAGTTTATGGCTTGGCAAGGAGGTTGAAATGCCAGGTCAATATGACAGCGTAAACTGCACACACAGGCTCTGCAGTGGCAGGCCTGAGACATGTTTAAAGTGCTACATGTGCGGGTGGTACAATCTGTGCTGCATGCCCAGTGGTAGCATTTAATTTACTGGCCCTGTGTACATGTGGTGCACTCTAGTAGGGTCTTATAGGTAAACTAAATATTCCAATTGTGGATAAGTCAATTAAACCATGTTTAGAGGGGATAGCATGTGCACTTTAGCACTGGTTGGGTTGACATGATAAAATGCCCAGAGTCCTAAGGCTAACAAAAATGAATTTTGCAAAATTGAATGCAACAGGTTTGGGGGAAGACCACCCTAAGGCTCAGAGGTCTAACAAAAATAGTAAATAATATTATAAGAACATTTAGGCAAGAGCAAAATTCAAAGTTATTTCTTTAGTGGAAATCATGAAAAAAGCCAAAAAGAAGCAGCATTATGCTTTATTACATGAAAGTGCTGGCTCAGCAAGTTAAGCTATTTTTTAGGTGAAAATTGTATCCTTGTGTCCAACATTTCAAGCAAAAAATAGAGTAAAATCATGCATGATGTGAACAACAGCCACTTGCATTATCTTTATTTGTGTTGTTCCTGTTCTACCGCTAGGATTTTTCTTAAACGAATCTCAATAGCGAGATGTGGTGTTATGGTATAATCTTGGACATCAAGCATAATGCAAAATGCTGGAAATTACGGGGCATATTTTACAAGCCCCTATCGCCACCACAATGCCGCTTTTTCAGATGTTTTGTTGGCGATAGGGGCTTCACCTTATTTACAAGGCAGTGTTAAGCATGCTGCCTTTTAAATAAGGCACACTTTCAAGCTGCACTTAGCGTGAAAGGGAAGGGCAATGGGTGTTGCGGTGAGTGTTCCACTGCAACAGCTATTGATTTTGATGCTACCCCCTATTTACAAGGGTGGCGTAAATAGGAGGTATAGCCAAAATTAAGACCAGGGAAAACCTGGCCTTGAACAGACAAAATGAGGAGAAATGCTTTGTTTCTCCTAGTTTTTGCTGTTTCCATGTGTGCTGTGTTGTGCAGCACACATAGAAACAGCAAAATGCCAATGATGTTTTGCAGCTTCTATGTGTGCTGCATTAAGCAGCATACACAGAAGTTACAAAGCGCCATTACTGATTGTTTATGTGCAGGAAGGGACATCTTCCTGCACATAAACAATCATTCCCCTGCAAAGCAGACACCCTTGCACTATGATGCAAGGATGCCTGCATTGGCGCTAGGCAGCTAAATTAACACCAGCTCAGCGGGAAACGCAGGGCTGCACCGCATTCTTGTAAATACGGTTCAGCCCTGCATTTCAGAAGTGGTGGAGGGAGGCGTTAAGCCAAGGAGGCTAATGCCACGCTCTGCCACTTCTCTCGTAAATATGCCCCTACATGTTTAAGATGGTATACACACAAACTTTTGCCCAGCTGAGAAATAAAACCACATATTTGAAAATATATATTTATTGTCTACAAAAATATTTTCTGTATACCTAGAGAACTTCTACATTCACAATAATAATTTAAAACACATTTGAAAATAATTGAGTCTGTAAATAAGACAAAACAAAGAGGGTACTATTTTAAAATACTGTGAAAACTGTCCTAAATTATATCATTTTCACAGACCTGTAACACTTCAAAAATATATTACCAACACACGGAAAAATAATTTTGGGCGCTTGAGACTCGTTTATTTTAGGAACTTGTAGCAACAGAGATAAGAAACATTTTGATGCACACATGCAGCCCTCAATAAAGAAACTGAATGGTTCTAAAGCTGTCTTTTTCCAGTGGCACTTTTGTGAGAGAGGAAATGATTTTTGTTCAATATTTGAACTTTGTGACCCACATGAACAGCTGCTATGGGAAGAAGGTATAGTTATATGTAGGGTGATTCTGTAGTGAGGCTTGTCTCACGTACTAGCAATGAATCTTTGGAGTAGACAGTGGCTATTGCAGCAGTAAAAAAAAGAAAAAGAAAATGATAATAACAAGATGTTATCATCATTTTCTTTTTCTTTTAGGAGTTGGGCAGGACAGGCTCGCTGACGCCAGAGCAGGGGAGGAGTGGTTTGCAGTCCTCTAAGTGCACATGACAGTTTGGCTGGCCTTCTAGGGCCAGCCAAAGCGTCATGTGTACTTGGCATCTTCTCCATTGGGCTGTGTTTCACTGCCCATGGAGAACATGCCCAGCCTCCCCAGGCACTGCCTGAGCGTCCAAACAGGTCACTCAGGCCAATCATGATGCTGCTCCTGCAGCATCGTGTCTGTCTGAGCGATCCCGGAAGCCTGAGTGCATTCAGTGCTCCCTGTGGAGGAGGAGAGGGGTTCAGCGGTGGGTTAGGCATGCCACGGAGAAGGTACGTTTTTTATTTTTTATTTTTGTTTAATCCACCACGCCCCCGCCTCACCATCCCCGTTCTGAGTGAGCAGGCACTGGGAGTAGATATTGACTGGCTCGGAGCCAATCAAAGTGCAATATTACTTTGCATTGTACAGCTGTCAGGTTTACAATATTTGATATCAAATCCTCCTCACACCTTTGCTTTGTTAATCAGTCAAATAGTCTTATGTTTGTATCTTTTATAATACACATTGAATACAACTATCTTTCAACCCATGTTTGTCTGACCACCCTCACATGTTTCACTAGTTTGACTGACAGATAGTTATACAGTTTATAGTTCATTTGAAGTCTGCACAAGGCACAGTTATAACTTTACACATTCTTGATGTTCTGTTCACTGTCCTTATTAAAAGAGTCTCTAATTTGTAGTTCATCATATCAGAAAACCATATTTGTCTCTTATGTGTATGTTTTTCCTCTGCCTCAATAAACATAAATTATCCATATTCCAAGCAATCAACAATAATAATTTAATATCCCACTTATACTTTTCCTCTTTATCATTAAGTGGAGGTGTTCTAGCTTGACCATTTCACCAATATTTCATGTAAAATATCATCTCTTTCTATTTCTTATTGGTTGTCTGCAGTTGATTTGTGATTCATAGTTAACATGAATTTACCTGGCAGTTTTATCTTTCTTTAAGCTAAAAAATTGCTATTCAATTCTTAATGGATTATTAAAGGCTTCAAGAGTTATGATTCATGTCCCTAATTGATTTAGATCTCTTGGAAAGTATGTGTGTCCAAATTATAAAGGCACATGAAATTCAGCATCCAAACCGTGTTCCCAAGAGATCTCGGTTCCAAAAAGCAGTAGTGACCTGGTTTCTGATTTTATTAGCGTCATTTCTCGACCACCTCCTCTCTCATCTTTTTTAATGTGCTATATTTTGTAATTAGTCAATTCTCCCAGAATTGTTTAGCTACTAGTTAAGTGAGGTTCACGTTTTACTGCCCTCAAATTTTGCAACAGGTTGAGCCTTACTTTGCTTGTGGTGCTTGCAATGTATTTCTTTGAACATGTGCATTACTATACGTATACCAGATGAGTTGTTTCATACATTACTTATTCCATTTTTTAAATCAAGTTGCCATTCAAGGTTTTATTTTGGGGTCATGTTTGTTCCTTGGCAACATACCATATTTTTAACACATTTTACCGAGCAGTATGTAAAAGAGGGGCAATATGTAAAAGAGGTGAGATAGTCTTCAGCTAAGTGGCTATTTAAAGTTTGCAGTCCCAATGTAATAAGAGAACTGATTGACCCTAAGTTATCTTTTCATTAAATCGGAATGGCAATTTGTGGTATGATCCAGTATTTGTTGTCGCAAGCAACCACTTCAATTTGGTCTTGGTTTAGTTAGGCGATATATATATATATATAAATAAATATATATATATATATATATATATATATATATTCACTGAAAAAACCATAGGTTTCAGGCACGTTATAGTTAGAAATTAGCATTTAAAAACCTTAGAAATTCACTGAAAAAACCATAGATTTCAGGGACGTTATAGTTAGAAATGATCATTTAAAAAACCTTTGAAATTCACTGAAAAAACCATAGGTTTCAGGGACGTTATAGTTAGCTGGACATTTCACTCGTACAAAACCATAGAAATTCCACTGTTATAGTTAGTTCAGCTAACTATAACTCGCGCCCCGCAATGCACTGCTGATCACATCACATATTACATCATTCATGACATGGTCAGTGACATCACTGATGACATCACTGATCACATCTCAAATGACATCACTGATGACATCACTGATGACATCATCCAGTGAATGTTTTTTTCTTTAAAGTTTAAATATGTATTATATATATACCAAGGTGTATTGAAGAATGAGTGGGTGTATAAGTGTCTGGATGGAGGATTTAGTAGGTGTGTGACTGACTGTTTAACTGAGTTATTACATGTGTCTTACTGAATGCATGGGTTAGTGACTAAACTGTGTGAATGTCTATATCAGTCTGTTTTCTGTTGTATAAGCTGCTGCATGGGTTGGTCAGTAGCTACATGAGTGTCTATATGGGTTATTAATTGGTTGCCAGAGTATTTGTATGGGTGCCTGAGTGTGTGTGTGGGTGCGTGGGAGGTGTGTGACTCTGTGCATACATGTTTGAGTGGTTGATTCACTGGGTGTATGGGTTCAAGAGTGCATGTGGAAACAGCTGTATGCGTGGGTGAGTGTGTGTATGGGTGTGTTAGTGAGTGAATGGATGTCTCAGTGGTACATGTCCAACTAACTACATATGTAAAAGACAGTGTATGTGAGAGTTGGAGTATATAAATGACTATACGTGAGAGTTTGTGATTGTGAGAGTGGCTGTATGGATGAGTGTGGACTTGTATCAGTGATTGTATAAGAGACTAATTATGTGTTTATTTCTGTTTGAATAAGTGATGTGTTGTGTGTATAACTGTATAGGTCAGTAAATGGAAGTGTGATTAATTATTTGCATGACTGATTAGGTGTGTGAGTAACTCTGGATGAGTGCTGCTGTGTGAGTGTCTGTGTAGCTGTATGAGTGCATATGATAGTGTTGTATTGATGAGTGACTGCATGTATGAGTGATTGTATGGGTGAATGAGTGGATGAGTGTGTAGACCTAAGAACCAGTGATTAGATACGTAGTAAGTAGTATTGGTGTGTCTATGGTTTCAAAAATGATATTCTGTTTTTTGGAGTGGGTGTATCAAAGGTTATATTAGGGTGTGAGAAGGTGCATCAGATTGTCACATGGATGATGTCATCAGTGATGTCATCAGTGATGTCATTTGAGATGTGATCAGTGATGTCATCAGTGATGTCACTGACCATGTCATGAATGATGTAATATGTGATCAGCAGCGCATTGCGGGGGCGCGAGTTATAGTTAGCTGAACTAACTATAACAGTGGAATTTCTATGGTTTTGTACGAGTGAAATGTCCAGCTAACTATAACGTCCTTGAAACCTATGGTTTTTTCAGTGAATTTCAAAGGTTTTTTAAATGATAATTTCTTATTATAACGTCCCTGAAACCTATGGTTTTTTCAGTGAATTTCAAACGTTTTTTAAATGCTAATTTCTAATTATAATGTTCATTAAACCTATGGTATTTTCAGTGATTTTAAATTATCATTCCATTCTCAACCTAGTGAAAACAGCCAATATCGCCAGTTTTCCAACAATAGCTTCCGCAAAAAAATTCGCCACAAATGAGAGCGACAACTAACGCTAATAATATGCAGAGTAGGCGTTCCCGTGCAAAAATAACACGAAACCACCACTTCCCGATATTTGGAACGAGCAGCCAAATCTGGGGTGCGATCCAAAAACAGGCGATAAGTTGCATTAGCAGTAGGAATTTAACATCTGCCTTTTACTGGTGTAAAGCAGGACGACTACCTACAGTGTGAAAGGGAGCCCAGCCCAGAACCACATCTGAAGACCAACACATGTCATAGAGCTACTGACCATGCAGCTCTGACACCCAAGAAGGCCACAACACCCACTGCCATCACCCTCAGGACCTCCCCCCGGTCCACCCCCCTCCCTACTACCACCGAGGCAGCGCAGAACAGGACAGCGGACCTTCCAAGAACGGCATGGTCCCTCAGCCACACAATAGCTGAATCTTGGGAGATGTGCCAACCAAGTATGTGTGAAGGACGCAAGTCACCCATCAATAAAAATGCACACAATACCAAGTGTAGCGGTGATGTGGTGGACAGACCTCACTATGCAGAGCACAAACCTCTCCATGTGGACATATACTGCTGGTGCTTGTAGTGTTGTGGACAATAGACGCAACCATGTTACCTCAGGCAGTGGGGAAGATCTCGGTCATGTAGCTGTGTTGTCCCCCCCTGGAAGCGGAAGCGGAAGCGGAGTTTGCTGGTCCAACGTACGCCACTCCAGCGTAGGAGTATGAATAAATAGGCTGGGGCTGTGGGCGTGGTTCACTTGTGGGAAGGCCAAAGCGTCTGCCAGGGCGGCAGCCCTCACCCTGCCACAAGGCCTCTGCCGTGACCGCCGGCCTCCTCGACACAGGCATGCTGCGAACCCAGCAGCAGAGCACCACAGACGTATGTCTGTACAGACTACTGGCTTCGATCTACACTGTGGACAGAAGGGCTCACAATTCAGATCGAGTCACGATTGCAGATGATGCACTCCAGTAGGGAAGAGACATTGATCCCAGTGCGGCCCGCCCGGACCACGCATCATCGCAGGCTCCACACACGCTGGTTGCTTCAGGTGACACTAACTGTACAGCTCAACTCAACACCACGTGGCTGTGGGCCCTTGCTGACCGCTGCCTCCGGCCTACACTGCGGTCATCAGGGCTCACATTTAAAATTGACTCTTGATTCATTAATTGCAGAGTCCAGTAGGCAACTAAGTATTACGTCCCTAAAACCTACATAATATCCTTTTAGTATCCTTGCTTCAAGAACTTGTTTTATATCAGTTATAGCTTTAGTACAATGACCAAATTCATCTTGCAAGTCCAAAGGAACACTGAATGGCAGTCTACACTGCAGACAGCAGAGCTCACAATTTGAATTCAGTCTTGATTTATTAATTGCAGACAGAATTGTACTTTATGTCATCGAATTTTGTCAAGAGGAAGTGACAAAAAGCATTCCTTGATGTCTGTGCTGACTACTGCCTTCGATCTACACTGCGGTCAGCAGGGCTCACAATTCAGATCAAGTCGCGATTGCAGATGATGCAGTCCAGTAGGCAAGAGACATTGCATCATTGCTGGCTGCGCACATGCTGAGCGCCACACCTACCACTAACTCTATGCAGCTCAAGTCAACGCCATGTGGCTGTGGACTCTTCCTGACCACTGCCTCCGGCCTACACTGCGGTCAGCAGGGCTCACAATTCAGATCGAGATGCGATTGCAGATGACGCAGTCCAGTAGGCAACAGACATTGCATGATCGCTGGCTGCGCACACGCTGAGTGCCACACCTACCCCTAACTCTATGCAGCTCAAGTCAATGCCACGTGGCTCTGGGCTCTTCGTGACCACTGCCTCCGGCCTACACTGTGGTCAGCAGGGCTCACAATTCAGATCGAGTCGCGATTGCAGATGACGCAGTCCAGTAGGCAAGAGACATTGCATCATCGCTGGCTGCGCACACGCTGAGCGCCACACCTACCACTAACTGTATGCAGCTCAAGTCAACGCCACGTGGCTGTAGGCCCTTCCTGACCGCTGCCTCCGGCCTACACTGTGCTCAGCAGGGCTCACAATTCAAATTAAGTCTTCATTCATTAATTTCAGAGTCCAGTAGGTAACTAACTATAACGTCCCTGAAACCTACATATTTCGACAGTGTATTCCATAAATGTTTCATCCTTTGTTCCATACACCTACACTGCGGTTAGCAGAGCTCACAATTTAAATTGAGACATGATTTATTTATTGCAGAGAGAATTGTACTCTATGTCCTCGAATTTTGTAAACAGGAAGTGACTAAAAGCATTCTTCGATGTCTGTGCTGACTACTGCCTTCGATCTACACTGCGGATAGCAGGGCTCACAATTCACATCGAATCGCGATTGCAGATGACTCAGTCCAGTAGGCAACAAACATTGCTCCCAGTGCGGCTCACCCGCACCACGCATCATCGCTGGCTGCGCACACGCTGAATGTTTCTGATGCCCCTATCTCAGTGCAGCACAGCTCATGAACCCTTTATGATACAATGTTTTGTGTATAATTTCACATCTGCTGCCCCTACCTCAGTGTACCACAAGTCATGGACCCTTTACGATACAATCTTGTGTGTATTATTTCACATCTATTGCCCCTACCTTAGTGCAGCACAAATCATTGACCCTTTATGATTGAATTTGTGTGTCTGATCAAATGATTACTGTTGTACTTGTTGCCAGCACCAACCATTCCCGGACGGCTGGCTTACACTCACCCCACACGCATCCAGCACAGACGTCACTGGACATGTGACCCTGGTAATAAAAATGAGTCGAGCGCACGTGCCCGTACCCAGTTCCACTATCTATCTGTGTCCGTGTGTTCATTATGTATGCAAGATGCCGCCCCTGGGCCTTACCACATTACATTGTGCTGTGGTCAGGGTATGCAACCATGTTACCTCTGGCAGTGGGGAAAACTTCGGTTATGTAACTTTCTCTCGGTCATTGTACAAGTACGTACGTAGAGACTGGATCATTAGAGTACTGCAAGGAGAGTGTATTGTGAATTTATAAGTGCTTGGAGATTGGCGGAGTAATTGTATAAGTACATATGTTAGCGCAGCCTAACGCCGAACACAAGCTTGGCTCTAATTGGCTGCCCTCCATGTGCCAAAAACTGAAACTTGAACTTTGCATGGCCCTGTATTGCTACAGCTGCAACACTCCACTGAATGTGCAATAAACATTCATATCCACACAGATGTGTCATGTCCACCATCTTTCGTGTGTGGAACTATGGATGAATGTAGGGTCAGTGATTCCCCGTACCTTCCATGTTGGCCATGTTGTGGGACTTGGCTCACAGAGTGACACATTGGCGCTTGCGACCCGGGTGACGTCAGCACTACAACAGGGACACCCGCATCAGTTGATTCCTCATACAGCCCAGGACGGAGCCACGCCCATAGCTCCGGAGTCATTCTTCACAGCCTCACGCAGGACTGGCATACGCCAGGCCAGCCCACTATGCTTACGCTTACAGGGAAGGACAACAACGCTACATGGCCCAGATTTTCATTGCAGTGATCTGCTGGTCACACCCTAGTTGTCAGTACGCCACAGCCACTCCCTCATGGCTAGTATACACCCACACCACACCCATCCAGCACAGGCGTCACAGGACACATGACCCTGCCAATAAAAAAGACCAGGCGCATGTGCTCGACGCCATTTCAGAGTTGCTCGCACCGGATGCACTGTGGCCGGCACAGGCACACCGGCACAGGACGGTGACTTTCGGTCCACTGACGGGTACCGTCACTGCTGAGCGGGTGTACAGCCTGCGGTGATGGTCCGTCCCGGCAGTCTGGACAGCTCAGGTTTTGTGTGCCCTGCTGGACCGCAGTGTAGGCCTGAGCCATCAGACAGCGCAGGCCTACCGGCACGTGGTGTCGCCTCACTGGTCACAGAGTTAGTGGCACCGCAAGGGCTGAGCGGGTGTGCAGCCTGCGATGAAAAGCCCGGTGCACTGGTATGTCCTCTGCCATGGTGAAATCAAGACCCACCACCAAATGTGAGACCTAGTGGCCTGCGGAGCGGGGCTGCATGATATGCAGGGTGCCGTGTCCGTGAGCCCCGGGCTTGGGGCTTGCAGTGGCACTTGGTAGGCCCTCTTTTCTACACGCAGGTTGCAAAAGGTGAGCAGAGAGGCTTGTTAGCGCAGCGGCGGGCAGTGACCTCCGGGCAGTGGGAGAGGATGGGGTGCAGCAGCCTGGGAGCGCAGCGGCGGACAGTCACCTCCGGGCAGTGGGAGTGGATGGGGTGCAGCAGCCTGGGTGCGCAGCAGCGGGCAGACACCTCTGGGCAGTAGAAGTGGAAGGGGTGCAGCAGCCTGGGTGCGCAGCGGCGAGCAGACACCCCTGGGCAGTGGAAGTGGATGAGGTGTAGCAGCCTGGATGCACAAAGGCGGGACAGAGAATTAGGCGTCTGCAGTTGTATGTACTCTGCCATTACTGATTCCATACTACGTTTCAGATGAGTAAGCTTGAGGGCTTCACTATGTTCCGGCACGTGGTTGGAGACACACCGGTGACAGAAAGGTGAGCTGTGAGGGTTTTGTCCACAGTGTGGGCACTCACTGTCCCTCTCCATCTCTTCCTTTCTCTCCCTCACACTCTTTCTCTCTCTCTTCCTCTCTCTCTCAATCTATCTCTTCCTCTCTCTCACACTGTTTTTTTCTTTGTCTCTCTCTACCTCTCTCTCTCTCTTTCGCTCTCTCTCACTCTTCCTCTGTTTCTCTCTTCCTCTTTCTCACACTGTTTCTCTCTTTCTCTCTCTCACTGTTTCTCTCTCTCTCACTCTTTCTCTCTGTCTACCTCTCACTGTTTCTTTCTTTTTCTCTCTCTTCCTCTCTGTCACTCTTTCTCTCTCTCTCTCCTTTGATGGACGCATGACGCACAATGTTATCTTGCTTTTTGTCTAGCAGGCTGTGATTCACAGATTGACGACCCCCCCCCGACACGGACCTCCCGCCACGAGGCGATGACTTCAGTTCCACTGAGTTAGTGCCACCAGAGCTGAGCGCGTGTGCAGCCTGCGATGATGCGTGGTCATCCTGCAATCAAAATCCACTTTGAATTGTGAGCTCGGCTTGACCGCGTGTACGCAACGCCTGAGGAGGTTGCTTCAGCACGTGGTGGACCCTCTTAGACACACGCCGGTGGCGGAAGGTGAGCAGAGAGGCTTGTTTCCGCAGCAGTGAGCAGTCACCTCTGGGCGGTGGGAGTGGATAGAGTGCAGCACCCTGGGTGCACAAGAGTGGGCAGACACCTCCGACCAGTGGGAGTGGATGGGGTGCAGCAGCCTGGGTGCACAGGAGCGGGCAGACACCTCTAGGCAGTGGGAGTGGATGGGATGTAGCAGTCTGGGTGTGCAGGAACGGGCAGTCACCTCCGGGCAGTGGGACTGGATGGGGTGCACCAGCCTGGGTGCACAGCAGCGGGCAGACACCTCTGAGCAGTGGGAGTGGATGGGGTACAGCAGCCTGGGTGCGCAGAGGCGGGCAGACACCTCTGGGCGGCGGGAGTCGATGGGGTGCAGCAGCCTGGGTGCATGGGGCGAAACAGAGAATTAGGCGTGTGCAGTTGTATGTACTCTGCCATTACTGATTCTATACTATGTTTCGGATGACTAAACTTGAAGACTGCACTATGTCCCGGCACGTGGTTGGAGACACACCGGTGGCAGAAAGGTGAGCTGTGAGGATTTTCTCCACAGTGTCAACACTCACTCTCCCTCTCCATCTCTTTCTTTCTGTCACTCACACTCTTTCTCTCTCTCTCTCACTCTCTATCTCTTCCTTTCTCTCTCTCACACTCTTTCTCTCTTTCTATGTCTTTTCCTCTCTCTCTCATTCTTTCTTTCTCTCTCTCTTCCTCTCTGTCTCACTCTTTCTCTCTCTCTACCTCTCTCTCACACTGTTTCTCTCTTTCTCTCTCTCTTCCTTGTATCTCACTCTTTCTCTCTTTCTCTCTCTTCCTCTCTCTCTCACTCTTTCTCTCTTTCTCTGTCTTCCTCTCTGTCTCACTCTTTCTTTCTCTGTCTCTTCCTCTATCTCACTCTTTCTCTCTTTCTCTCTCTCCTTTCATGGACGCATGACGCACAATCTTATCTTGCTGTTTGTCTAGCAGGCTGTGATTCACAGATTGACGACCCCCCCGACACGGACCTCCCGCCACGAGGCGATGACTTCAGTTCCACTGAGTTAGTGCCACCAGAGCTGAGCGTGTGTCCAGCCTGCGATGATGCGTGACCATCCTGCAATCAACACCCACTTTCAATTTTGAGCTCGGCTTGACCGTGTGTATGCAACGCCTGAGGAGGTTGCTTCAGCACATGGTGGACACTCTTAGACACACGCCGGTGACGGAAGGTGAGCAGAGAGGCTTGTTTCCGCAACAGCGAGCAGTCACCTCTGGGCGGTGGGAGTGGATAGTGTGCAGCACCCTTGGTGCACAACAGCGGGCAGACACCTCAGAGCAGTGGGAGTGGATGGGGTGCAGCAGCCTGGCTGCACAGGAGCGGGCAGACACCTCTAGGCAGTGGGAGTGGATGGGATGCAGCAGTCTGGGTGCGCAGGAACGGGCAGTCACCTCCGGGCAGTGGGACTGGATGGGGTGCACCAGCCTGGGTGCACAGCAGCGGGCAGACACCTCTGGGCAGTGGGAGTGGATGGGGTACAGCAGCCTGGGTGCGCAGAGGCGGGCAGACACCTATGGGCGGCGGGAGTCGATGGGGTGCAGCAGCCTGGGTGCGCAGGGGCGAAACAGAGAATTAGGCGTGTGCAGTTGTATGTACTCTGCCATTACTGATTCTATACTATGTTTCAGATGACTAAACTTGAAGACTGCACTATGTCCCGGCACGTGGTTGGAGACACACCGGTGGCAGAAAGGTGAGCTGTGAGGATTTTCTCCACAGTGTCAACACTTACTCTCCCTCTCCATCTCTTCCTTTCTGTCACTCACACTCTTTCTCTCTCTCTCACTCTCTATCTCTTCCTTTCTCTCTCTCACACTCTTTCTCTCTTTCTATGTATTTTCCTCTCTCTCTCATTCTTTCTTTCTCTCTCTCTTCCTCTCTGTCTCACTCTTTCTCTCTCTCTCTACCTCTCTCTCACACTGTTTCTCTCTTTCTCTCTTCCTTTTATCTCACTCTTTCTTTCTTTCTCTCTCTCTTCCTCTCTCTCTCACTCTTTCTTTCTCTGTCTCTTCCTCGCTCTCACTCTTTCTCTCTTTCTCTCTCTCTCCTTTCATGGACGCATGACGCACAATCTTATCTTTCGTTTTGTCTTGCAGGCTGTGATTCACAAATTGTCGAGGGATGACACGCCATACCTGTACCTACCTTTATTTTGTTGTTTTGTTTAAATAAAATGTTTTATATGTAAATCCATAGATGACTGAGATTCTTATTTGTCCAACCTCACATGCATCTTCTTTACTATAATTTTGCGACATCAGCCAATTTGTTACGTTCCAGATTTCCTAAGGTTGCTGTCACATTTGTTTGTGTGGGGGAGGTGAGGGGGATGGCGGATCAGGGGCTGGTGGCGGGGGTGTCGGAGCAGTGTTGGGTGTCCGAGCTGCATGATCGTTGGCTCCATTGCATCTGTTGTCATTCACTTTGAAAGTTAAAAATATTGTCTCAAATACTTAACCACTACTACAAAACACATAACACACCTTCTTAATTTCTAATTTACCTTCGTACTTGGTATGCAGATTTCAAATGTGACAAACGCATGCAATTCTTTTCTTGTCACTAGGCCTGGGCGGTAAATTCCGTTCCGCTCGCGGAATTTGCGGAATTTGCGGAATTTGGGTAATTTCGCGTTCCGCGGAGAACGCGGAATTGCCAAAAATTCTGCAATCCGCGGCTTCGCAGAGTTTTTTGCTTGTTCACGCTTTCAATATGCGTGTTCGCGAGATATTTCTCCCCGAGCACGCAAACAGCGTTCGCGAACAGGAAAAAAGCATCGCGAACGGGCGGAACAAGCAATTCTGCGTGTTCGCGGAACTTTTGCGTGCTCGCGGAGATTTTTTACCGTTTCGCGGAGCTTTGCTTAGCGCGACTACGCAAATTCCGCCCACCCCACCGCTTTCATCAAGAATGGAACCAGTAATGGCAGAATTTCCCTGTTGCTCCACACATAAATACATATAAAGAACAAATCAAAATAGTTCCTTATTTTTTTTAGATTGCAAAACCTCTCTTTATTGGTTATTTTTGAACTTTCCATATAAACAGTTTTTTTAAGGACACATACAGGTGAAAAATTCAAGGTATTGTATCACCACTTTCTAGAACATTCTACGACACGTGCAGGTTAAAAGTTCATCATTCTTTTAAACCTACCGATATTTCTTTTTGCAAAATTTTTTTCAACATTTAACGGCACGTGGAGGTCAAAAGTTCACCATTCTTTCACGTTTGAACTGCACCTTCCAAATACAATTAGCAGGTGTGGTTGAGCTGAGCAAATTTCATCCTATAATATGTACTCCACGTATAAACTGCTTTTTTATTAACCAATCACAAAGATGATTTTCATCAAAACTAATATACACCCTACTTATTAGGACACAATACATTTCATCTCCCAATCGGTAAACGTTTTGTATGTAAAAAAAAAAGTAGTTCCCCATGTTTAAACATATCTCTTATTCTACGAACGGACTGCATGAGCTACAGACATTTATCCATATCTTGTAGCCATACCTTCAAAATGCTAGTGTGGATTGAAGGACATAGCTATGTTTTCTGGTGCAAGAGGTATGCAGAACAGAGACGTATTGACTTAGACCTAGGTTTACAAAATGTGCACATTAAATGGTTTGCACAGAGAGGATTGAAGTGGCACCAATTGCTCCCTTTGGTTAAAACCTGTTTGCATCTCATACACCCTGATCTCATGATTGTGCACTGTGGTGGTAACAACCTAGGCACATTGACTGGGGTAGGTTTGGAAATGCTTATGAAAGACACCTTTGGACAATTGATGTTACTTTTGCCTCAAACTGCCTTTGTATATTCCAATATATGCCAAAGACAGAAGTGGAAATGGTCAAACCAATTTTGTCATAAGATTGAAAAATCTAGGAAGAATGTCAACAAAGCTGTGTCTGCATACCTCAGAGACCATAGAATGGGGTCAATTTACAACAACAACATACGTTTTGATATGGCTGATATCTACAGAAGTGATGGAGTACACTTCACAGATGAGGGAAACCGAGTTTTCCTGATTAACTTGAAGCTGTGCATTCGCCCTTACATGTAGCTCCAACTAATAAACACAAGGGCTCTTTTTAGAGCCGCCTTATATTCCCAATTTCGGCTCACAGAGTGTCACCTGCGGGCCGTCGGGCAGGCTCGCAGAGAAAGAGCTGCGGCCCGTGGGCTCAGCTCGCAGAGGGAGATCTACGAGCCATTGGCTCACAAAAGCACAGCACCGTACTGGCTCACAGAGGGAGAGCTGTGGCCGGACTCGCAGAGGGAGACCAACGGGCCAACAGGCCTGCTAGCAGACACACAGCTATCAGTTAACGGGCTGGCTCACAGAGATACAGCTGCGAGCCCTTCGAGCTGCAACCTGACGGGCTATCTCGCAGAGGGAGAATAACGGGCTGACGGGCCTGCTAGCACAGACAGAGCTACGAGCTAACGAGGTGGCTCACAGAGGTAGAGCTGCGGGCCCGACGGCTCGCAGACACAGAGCTGCGAGCTGACGGACTGCCTTCTAAAGGCATAGCCACGAGCTGATGATGTGGGGAAAGGGAGCGTAAAAGGAGTATCTCGCACAGACAGACCTGCGGGATATTTTCAGTATTGCCTCGCAGAGGTAGAATTACGGATGCGATGCCTTTTAGAGGGAGAGATGCAAGCTGACGGAAAGAGTCACAAAATGGCTCACAGCTCGCAGTCGCAGAGTTGCGAGCCGACAGACTGGCTTCTAAAAGCATAGCTGCGAGCTGGTGATGTGGGGAGAGGTACCGTGAAAGGGGTATCTCGCACAGACAGAGCTGTGGTATATTTTTAGTGTTGCCTCACAGAGGTAGAAATACGGACCTAATGCCTTGTAGAAGGAGAGTTGTGAGTAGGGGTGGGCGGAAGTTGCGTAGTCGCGCTACGCAAAACTCTGCGAAACGGTAAAAAATCTCTGCGAGCACGCAAAAGTTCCGCGAACACGCGGAATTGCTTGTTCCGCCCGTTTGCGATGCTTTTTTCCTGTTCGCGAACGCTGTTTGCGTGCTCGGGGAGAAATATCTCGCGAACACGCATTTTGAAAGCACGAACAAGCAAAAAATTCCGCGAAGCCACGGATCGCGGAATTTATGGTAATTCCGCATTCTCCGCGGAACACAAAATTACCCAAATTCCGCAAATTCTGCGAGCGGAACGGAATTTACTGCCCAGGCCTAGTTGTGAGCTGATGGACTGAATCACAAAATGGCTGCCAACACTTCCTAGTTTCAACAGTTCGCAGCCAATGAGCCGCTAGCTTGTGCTCGTAACGCTTCAGCCAATCAGATGTCAGAATTCTTAAATATCGTTATCTGGAAAATTTGATATTTCTCTAAAACTACTGAACGGATTTACCCGATTTAAATAAAAGCATGCTTTCTGGACCAAGACCTTTCTCTGTGCCAAATGTGGCATAATTCCGTTCAGCAGTTTGACCTGTAGCCTTGTCTAAAGTTTCCTATGGAAATTGCATGGAGATAACATGTTTTGGGACCCCCCTTGACGAATCCCCTCCAAACTTTTAGGATAGCAGCTGACCTGAAAAGAGGAACTTTTTGGAAACTTTCGTAAAGATTCGTCAAACGACGCCAAAGTTATAAGCACATCAAAAAATGCTTTTCCTATGGAAACTTGGTCCTAACTATAACTACCTACTGGCGACCGCCAGGAGGTAATATATATATATATATATATATATATATATATATATATATATATATTATCTACTGGCGGTCGCCAGTAGATAGTTATAGTTAGGACCTATTATCCATAGGAAATCCGCGACATTCTATTTGAAATAACGTTGGCGCCGGTTGACGAATCTTCACGAAAGTTTCCAACTTGTTGGGGCGCTCTGCTCCGCTCCTACCCTGAAAGTCTCGGGTTTATTCGTCAAGCGGGGGCCGAGAAAAAAGGGGGGTCCCAAAACGCGTTTTCCCCATTCATTTTTCCATAGGAACCTTTAGTCGCAGCTACAGCCCGAACTGCTGAACGGAATTACACCAAATTTGGCAAAGAGGTAGCCCTTGGTTCAGACTGGTGCCTTTGCTTAAATGGTGTAAATCCGTTCAGTAGTTCCTGAGAAATTCACAAGTAAAGTCACATATATATCTATGGCCGAGTAGGGTCCGCGTACCCTCCCGATCACGAGCTGCATGCTAATTGGCTGTCAGCTGGCTGTCAACATTCCGATTCAGGAAGTGTTGGCAGCCATTTTTTCCCTCAGTAGAACCGAGGGACAGAAACAAGTGTGCAAAGCGCACAAAGGGGGCAGGGTAGAAACACCCTAACCCCTAGGCCTGCTCAGGGGTCCCACAAGAACCCCCTGGGCAAAAAGCATTTTTTTTTTTAAATCGGCAGGATGCGCTCAGGGTGCGCGGATCCTGCGAAAAAAAAAGAAATCGAAGCGCGGTCTCCCGCGCTTCGATGTTAATTTGCCCCCGGGTGGGCCAAGTCCCGGGGGCATGGTGGAGGGATTAAATTTATATATGGGGGGCCTCTAAGGGCCCCCCAAGCCCCAGGGACTGCCACCCCCCGGGGCTTTAACAAATAATGGTGCGGGAGGGCTCTTTGCCCTCCCGCTGCCCCGGGGACCGCCACCTCCCCGGGGCTTCTGTTTTATTTATTTTTAACCTTTGTGGGGGGGCTCCAGCCCCCCCACATGCCCCGGGGACCGCCACCTCCCCGGGGCACTAAAAAATAAAAAATGGGGGTCCGTTTTGGACCCCCGAAGCCCCGGGGACCACCACCTCCCCGGTGCTTTGAAAATGTGGGGAGGGGGGCCGCGCGGCCCCCCTCCTGGAGCCAGTGATGGCCCTGGGGACCGCCACCCCCAAGGGCCAGCTCCTGCAGTGTCCTGGGGTGCCTACCCCCGGGACACTGCTGTTTGCAATGACAGGACGGGAGCCTCGCGGCTCCCGTCCTGTCATTGCAAACTTGCTTTGGATATTGGAAGCGAGAGCAGGAAACCTGCTCTCGCTTCCAATATACAAAGCAAATTGCTTTTCCACATGGGGAGCTGCATATTAGCAGCTCCCCATGTGGAAAAGGAATGCTGGCTCCCGCAGGAGGCGGGGAGCCGGCAGGGTCCGTGGGGGAGTTGGGGTCCCCCCACGGACCCCAAAAGGATAGGGCCAGCCCCGGGGGATGGGGTCGCCGGGGCAAGTAGTGGCCCGGGAGGGGGGCCACGCAATCCCCCTCCCCAAAAAGCATTTAAAAAAAAAAAAAAAAAAGGCCGGCCCCGGGGGATGGGGTCCCCGGGGCCTAAGGAGGCCTTAGGAGGGGGGCCACGCAGCCCCCCTCCATCAAATTTTTAAAAGGTGGCAATGGCCCGGGGGATGGGGTCCCCAGGGCTCAAAAAAATTACAAAAAAGGGGGGCCACACAGCCCCCTTTTACAAAAAAAAAGAAAATTAAAATCCGGCATCGCGCGGGAGGCCAAGCCCCCTCTTTGTCAACACTCTGCAAACGCGCCCCCTGGCGCGTTTGCAGAGGGGGAACGAATTCCCCTTGAATACTGGGGGTCCCTGGGGGCCAACTAGCCTACCAGGAACCTCCAGTATGCGCCAGGGGCTGCGTTGCAGAGACGTGTACAGAGGCCACGCCCCTTTTACACCTCTCTGCAACGCAGCTCTGTGGCGCTTTTGGAGGTATATGGTGGGCTAGTTGGACTCCAGGGACCCTCAGGATTCAAGGGGACTTAATCCCCCAACTTAAAATGCGCCACGGGGCGCGTTTGCACAGTGGTGAAGGGAGGGGGCGGGGCTTCAGGTGACATGTGTGCAAACAGGCCCCCTGGCGCGTTTTAAGATGGGGAATAAATTCCTTTTCAATCCTGAGGGTCCCTAGGGGCCAACTAGCCCACCAGGTACCTCCAGTAAGCGCCACGGAGCTGCGTTGCAGAGTGTCGTAAAAAGGTGCGTGGCCTCTGAACACCTCTCTGCAACGCAGCCCCCTGGCACATACTGGAGGTACCTGGTGGGCTAGTTGGCCCCTAGGGACCCTCGGGATTGAGGAGGAATTAATTGTCCAACTTAAAACGCGCCACAGGGCGTGTTTGCAGACATGTCACCTCAGGCCCCACCCCCTTCCTTCACCATTGTGCAAATATTCCTCTAAAATCAGCCGAACTACGAATTCCGATTTACTCACCTGTTATCAGGAGAGACCTCAGTGCTGCATCTTTGAGCCCAGTACTGATCCTGAAAAGTAATTCTAACCGTACTTACCAATAACTTGAATTTCCTTCCATAGGATATCATTGCCTGCTTTTTGCTTGAAAATGTCTTCTAAGTGTCGAGTTTTGAAACATACATAATATTCCTCTAAAATCAGCCGAAATACGAATTTCGATTTACTCACCTGTTATCAGGAGAGACCTCATTGCTGCATCTTTCAGCCCAGTACTGGTTCTGAAAAGTAATTTTAACCGTACTTACCAGTAACTTGAATTTCCTTCCATAGGCTAACATTGACTGGTTTCACTTGGAAATTCTTCTAAGTGTGGAGTTTTGGAACTTTATAATATTCCTCTAAAATCAGCCGAAATACGAATTCCGATTTACTCACCTGTTATCAGGAGAGACCTCAGTGCTGCATCTTTCAGCCCAGTACTGATCCTGAAAAGTAATTTTAACCGTACTTACCAGTAACTTGAATTTCCTTCCATAGGATATCATTGCCTGCTTTTTGCTGAAAAAGTTTCTAAGTGTCGATTTTTGAAACATACAAATATTCCTCTAAAATCAGACGAAATACTAATTCCGATTTACTCACCTGTTATCAGGAGAGAACCCAGTGCTGCATCTTTTAGCCCAGCACTGACCCTGAAAAGTAATTCTAACCATACTTAACAGTAACTTGAATTTACTTCCATAGGCTAACTTTGACTGGTTTCACTTGGAAATTCTTCTAAGTGTGGAGTTTTGGAACTTTATAATATTTCTCTAAAATCAGCCGAACTATGAATTCCGATTTACTCACCTGTTATCAGGAGAGAACCCAGTGATGCATCTTTTAGCCCAGCACTGACCTTGAAAAGTAATTCTAACCGTACTTACCAGTAACTGGAATTTCCTTCCATAGGAATCCATTGTCTGGTTTTCAGCAGAAAAGTTTCAAAGTGTCGATTTTCACAAACTACAAATATTCCTTAAAAATCGCATGTGTGACTTAAACGCATTCTTTCAACTGTTTACAGGAGATGCACCAGTGCTGGTTCCAGGATCCACCACTGAGTAAGAAAAAGTAACGATAACACTACTTACCTGCTAAGTGAATTTCCTCCCATAGGATAACATTGGTGATTCTATATGAAGTTTCTAAGTGTCAACTTTTAAAATACAATAATATTCCTTAAAAATCACTACTGTAACCAAAACGCTTTTACTTAACTGTTTACAGGAGATGTCCCAGGACTGAATCTAGGATCCAGTCCTGTGGTTAGAAAAGTAATCCATAAAGTAACTAATTGCATTTAACTAGAAATTCACATTGAGGTCAATGTTGCATTGTGTTTGAAATTGTGTTGCCCATTGCAACAACTGTAACTACTGTACTTAAAAGTCTATTGCCTATTTGCAAAGTATTTAAACTAAAGTAATTCATTCTGAGAAAGTATATTTTGTAATGTAATGTATAATGTAATTACAATGTAATTTAATAAATAAAATATTTAAAAATAAATAGTTTTAAAAAATGTTGTAAATCAGTATCAAAAAAATAAATATAACAATTAATACATTTAAAAATTGTCATTTACAAAACCTTTGAAATTCACTGAAAAAACCATAGGTTTCAGACACGTTATAGTTAGGAATTAACATTTAAAAAACCTTTGAAATTCACTGAAAAAACCATAGGTTTCAGACACGTTATAGTTAGGAATTAGCATTTAAAAAACCTTTGAAATTCACTGAAAAAACTATAGGTTTCAGGCACGTTATAGTTAGAAATTAGCATTTAAAAAACCTTAGAAATTGACTGAAAAAACCATAAGGTTTTAGGGACAGTTATAGTTAGTTGGACATTGCACTCGTACAAAACCCGTGAAATTCCCCCGTTATAGTTAGTTCAGGTAACTATAACTCGCGCCCCACAATGCACTGCTGATGACGTCACATATTACATCACTCATTACATGGTCAGTGACATCACTGATGACATCACTGATGACATCTCAAATGACATCACTGATGACATCATCCATGTGAGAATTTAATGCACCTCCTCACACCCTAATATAACCTTTGATACACCCACTCTAAATTACAGACTGCCATTCTCAAAACCATAGACACTCCAACACCAATAACTACATACCCACTCACTGATTCTTAGGTCTACACACACACATCCACTCACTCACCCGTACAGTCACTCATACTTATGGTCACTCAGTACAGGACTATCATATGCACTCATACTCCTATATAGACACTCAAACACCGCCACTCATCCATAGAGGTACTCACACACCTAGTCAGTCATGCAAATAATTAAACACACTGCCATTTACTCACCTATACAGTTATACACACACCAGCTCACTTACTCATACAAATACTAGCACATTCTTACGCTCTTATACAATCACTGATACAAGCACACACTCATCCATACAGTCACTCTCACAATCACACACTCTCGCTTATAGCTATTTATATACTCCAACACACATATATACTGCCTTTCACATATGTAGGTACTCACACATGTACCACTGGGACATACATTCACTCACTAACACACTCTTACACACACTTACCCACCCATACAGTCTATCACAGATGCACTCTTGAAACCATCCACCCAGTAAATCACCCACTCACACATCTATGCACAGAGTCGCACACACCCCACCCACACAAACACTCAGGCACCCAAACAGATACTCAGACAACCAATCAATAACTCATATAGACACTCATGTAGCTATTCACAAACCCATGCACCACTTACACAGCAACAGACAGACGGATACAGACATTCACCCAGTTTAGTCACTAACCCATGCATTCAGTAAGATACGTTTAATCACTCACTTATCGAGTTAGTCACGCACCTACTAAATCATCCATACAGTGACTTATAAACCCACTCATTCTTCAATACGCCTTTCCCTATATATATTAAAAAGATTTAAACTTTACAGAAACACACAGTCACTGGATGATGTCATCAGTGATGTCATTTGAGATGTCATCAGTGATGTCATCAGTGATGTCACTGACCATTTCATGAGTGATGTAATATGTGACGTCATCAGCAGTGCATTGCGGGGGCACGAGTTATAGTTACCTGAACTAACTATAACGGGGGAATTTCACGGGTTTTGTACGAGTGCAATGTCCAACTAACTATAACTGTCCCTAAAACCTTATGGTTTTTTCAGTGAATATATATATATATATATCCACAACGTAGTTCGGCTAAACCCAAGCCTCTTATCCACGGCGGGCAACACGGCAGGGGAAGTCAACCCCTAATATATCCACACAAGTCCAATGCCAAAGAATATAAGAAAACACTGGAGCCGCGGCCACTATTCCAAACGTGTTTAATGCAACACTAGGTCCCGACGCGTTTCGGAGTTGCGTCACTCCTTTCTCACGGGCAAAGCTTAGTGCATCATTAGTTTCTTTTAAAGAAGCAAGTGCTCATATTTGTGCCATAAACATAAAAGACATACTGGTTTTCGTCATTTCAGTCAATAAAGTTGTAAATGTTGTTATACATAATCTTCGGGAAGTGCAGGTAAATGATAACAATGCTACATCAAAATCCTTAAAGATACATAAAAGTGAAGTATATATAACATGTATAAGGATATCCCACAACAGGATTCAAACGGTATTCCTGCATGCGCGCGTTAACACATCCATATAATACCCTGTGGTACACTGCAATGATCGAGCAGTGTCATAACAATCAGGTACTAAAATCCGCATTGCTGCAAATACGCGCAATCGCATTAGCATGGTAACTTGGAAACACTGCAATAAATCAAGCAATGTCATTCCAATCTGGCACAATTGATAATTCAGCTCAAAGCTGCCACAATACATAAGAATAAAAGTACATCAGTGTAAACATTAATACAGCCCCAGTGGGCAATCGATCACCAAGAAAAAACCATGCTATTTATCTATCTGTTCGATACTCGTAACCTGATAGTGATGTGCCGAAACATCTTGCTCCTGTGAGCATACAATCCCAAACATTGTTCAATTACCAAAGAGACAAATAAAACACTCTTTGACCACTTCAATGTCAGATATTAGAGCTCTTCTGCATTCCCAGTCGCCGTCTGCAAAAAACCAGACAAAAATGACGCTGTTAAAATCCTGAAAAAATGTGCACAAAGAATAAATTATAACTAAACAAGAAACCTCAAAAGACATCGACGGAGAACATGAAACAATATGTACAAGTAAGAACATATTAAAGATGAACGGACATTTCTTCGTCAAGATTCAAACCTATGGGAACTAAAGTGTTATATTTGACAATCATTTTTGATTCCAACCTTCTCAATTCGACAGTTCTATTACCTCCTCTTGTTCTGGGTGGTACACAATCTAAGATACAGAATCTAAGGAGGTTGGCATTTTGATTATGACTAACACTAAAATGGCGGGCGACAGGATATTGTTTATCATTTTTCTTGATCGCCCGTAGGTGCTCAGGTACCCTCTTTTTACCTTTATGGATTGTACTCCCTATGTAATATCTGTCACATGGGCATTTTAACGCATACACCACAAATTCGGTGTTGCAGTTGAGGTATTTGTTGATATAATACGGGGGTTTATCTTTACTTAGTTTTACAGATTTACAGCTAGTACTAAACTTGCACGCCTTGCACTGATTACAGGTAAAGAACCCTCTGATGTCCAGGCATTTTTTAGCTTGATTTACTAGACTTCTACTCAGTGTGTCACGTAATGATCTAGGTTTTCTAAATGTGAGAGAGGGGTATTCTCCAACACATTCCCTCAGATCGTCATCAGTTTTAAGGACCTCCCACATTTTTATGCGACTTCTCTTGATCTCCCATGATTGATTGTTGAACTTGGTGATGAACCTGATAGGTTCTTTCACCGACGTGCTCTCTTTCTCTTTGGGAGACAATAGTTCTTCCCTTTTAAGTTTTTCAACTTTTGCAACAGCTTGCTTTATAATATTTTTACTGTACCCAAGTGCCAGAAATCTCTGGGTCATTGTTTGTTTTTCCATTTGATAACCCTCTTCGGTACTGCAATTCCTTTTGGCCCTTAACAATTCACCAAAAGGAATGCTCTGAATTAGGTTTTTGGGGTGACAACTGTTGGCGTGAAGCAAACTGTTGCCAGCAGTGGTTTTTCTAAACAATCTAGTAGTAATCTTACTGTCCTTAATTTCTACTTTTAGATCTAAGAATTGTATACTCTTACTGTTAGTTTCACTGGTGAAGTGCAAGTTTAAACTGTTGTTGTTGAGGACATCAACAAACTCCTGCACCTGGTTTTCAGTACCCCTCCAGATGCAGAAGATATTGTCGATGTACCTCACCCAGAGGACGACGTGGTCAACAAATTGTCTGATGTTACTGACAACCTGCTTCTCCCACCAGCCGAGGTATAATCCTGCAAAACTGGGGGCGAAGCAGGTTCCCATCGCCATCCCCTGGGTTTGTCTATACATCTTATTATCAAACAGGAAGAAATTGTTACTCAGGCATAGCTGGATCATCTCTAGGATCATCTCCGTGTGGAAAAGAAAAGATAGAGATCTACTTTTCAAGAAAAACCTACAGGCCTCAATACCAAGATCTTGAGGGATGCAAGTGTATAGGCTGCTGACATCCATACTCATTAGTAGATAGTTTTGCTCCCAGGTGATTTTGTCAATAATTCTCAGAAAATCACCCGTGTCTTTAACAAATGACGGTAGTACTTGGACCAATGGCTGCAAAAAGTGGTCCACGTATTTGGATATGTTCTCAAGTGCACTATCTCTTGACGACACAATGGGTCTACCTGGTGGATTAGTGGCGTCTTTATGAATTTTAGGGAGAAGGTATAGTACTGGGATTTTGGGGTCTTTACAAACTAAAAATGAAAATTCATCTTGATTTAGTAACCCACTATCCCTCCACTCAGCCAACTTATTTAAGACTTGTTTGTTAGCTATATCATATTCAGCTTTGGAAGAAATGCAATATCTGTCTTTATCCGATAGTTGTTTTTTGCCTTCATTGAGATACATGTACAGTGGCCAAATAACGACATTGCCCCCCTTATCTGACTTTTTGATAACAATGTCGCTATTGGCTTCCAGTTCTTTTAATGCAATTCGATGCCTCTTTTTCAAATTCTGCACCATGTTAGTTTTGCGAGAATCTAATTTCTGTAGTTCTCTAATCATGCCTTTTTCAAAACAATTGATTGCCTCGTTGTTGATCTGTGGGATAAAAACTGATTTAGGCTTAAAACCGGTTTCACCCCCCATTTCTAAATCTCGAGCAGTGTCATAACAATCAGGTACTAAAATCCGCATTGCTGCAAATACGCGCTATCGCATTAGCATGGTAACTTGGAAACACTGCAATAAATCAAGCAATGTCATTCCAATCTGGCACAATTGATAATTCAGCTCAAAGCTGCCACAATACATAAGAATAAAAGTACATCAGTGTAAACATTAATACAGCCCCAGTGGGCAATCAATTACCAAGAAAAAACCATGCTATTTATCTATTTGTTCGATACTCGTAACCTGATAGTGATGTGCAGCAATGCGGATTTTAGTACCTGATTGTTATGACACTGCTCGATCATTGCAGTGTACCACAGGGTATTATATGGATGTGTTAACGCGCGCATGCAGGAATACCGTTTGAATCCTGTTGTGGGATATCATTATACATGTTATATATACTTCACTTTTATGTATCTTTAAGGATATTGATGTAGCATTGTTATCATTTACCTGCACTTCCCGAAGATTATGTATAACAACATTTACAACTTTATTGACTGAAATGACGAAAACCAGTATGTCTTTTATGTTTATGGCACAAATATGAGCACTTGCTTCTTTAAAAGAAACTAATGATGCACTAAGCTTTGCCCATGAGAAAGGAGTGACGCAACTCCGAAACGCGTCGGGACCTAGTGTTGCATTAAACACGTTTGGAATAGTGGCCGCGGCTCCAGTGTTTTCTAATATTCTTTGGCATTGGACTTGTGTGGATATATATATATATATATATATATATGTATATATTATCTACTGGCGGTCGCCAGTAGATAGTTATAGTTAGGACCTATTTTCCATAGGAAATCCGTGACATTCTATTTGAAATAACTCTTGCGTCGGTTGACGAATCTTCGCGAAATTTTCAAACTTTATGGCCCGCTCCGGTCCGCTCCTACCCTGAAAGTCTCAGGGTGATTCGTCAAGCGGGGGCCAAGAAAAAAGGGGGGTCCCAAAACGTGTTTTCCCCATTCATTTTCCCATAGGAAACTTTAGACACGGCTACAGCCCGAACTGCTGAACGGAATTACACCAAATTTGGCAAAGAGGTAGTTCTTGGTTCAGAAAGAACCCTTTTTGTTAAATGGTGTAAATCCGTTCAGTAGTTGCGGAGAAATTAAAAAAATAAGAGTCAAAAAATCAATTTCCCATAGGAAACTTTATGCAAGGCTACAGCCCGAAGTGCTGAACGGAATTACACCAAATTTGGCAAAGAGGTAGTTCTTGGTTCAAAAAGAACCCTTTTTGTTAAATGGTGTAAATCCGTTCAGTAGTTGCTGAGAAAATCAAAAGTAAAAACACATATATATCTGGGCGGATCCTAACCACACATGTCATCGTGAGATCTGATTGGCTGTCAGCACTTCATCCTGGAATTGCTGGCAGCCATCTTGGGACCAATATAAATGCATTGTAGTGAATCGAAGATTTTGAGGGTTACCAAAAGGAGAACTATAAAGGGTGATAACAGACTTTAGTTACATTAGAATTCATTTGTTGATGGTACCATACTAATTTCAGGAATTGTGGTGTGTTCTAAGGTGATTTTACCCTGTGAAAAACCTTCTGCTGGGATATCATGAATCATGTTTGAGAGAACTATTTTCACATGCTTGTCCCATACAGTTTTGGAAGGTGCTCCAGAAGCTAAAATGAGAGCATATTTTCTGTAAATTCACATTAGCTTTCTCAGTCATGTGAGAATGAAGTCTGACATTCTCAGTAAAACATGTACATCCAACAAGGGCAGAGACTGTCAGTTGATTCCTTTGTGTTCTACTGCAGCTTCCCAGAGTGTTCTAAAGAACAACTAGAGTGCTAACAGCCTTACTTATGACAAAAGTATGGCACACCTGAAGCCATCTTGATTGGAATAAACTGGTAACACTTAAAACATTTAATTTTAAAAGGAACAAAATGATGGGGTTCATCTTGTCATAGAAATTATGGTTAGTGCTCTGGAAAGAAAAATTAGGACATGTTTCAAGTGTGATCTCAAATATCTTCCTGTTATATTTCAACAGGAGCAGCCTGTCAGTTGATGCCTTTGTGTTCTACTGCAGCTTCCCAGAGTGTTCTAAAGAACAACTAGAGCGCTAACAGTCTTACTTATGACAAAAGTATGGCACACCTGAAGCCATCTTGATTGGAATAAACTGGTAACACTTAAAACATTTAATTTAAAAGGAACAAAATGATGGGGTTCATTTTGTCATAGAAATTATGGTTAGTGCTGTAGAAAGAAAAATTAGGACATGTTTCAAGTGTGATCTCAAATATCTTCCTGTTATATTTCAACAGGAGCAGCCTGTCAGTTGATGCCTTTGTGTTCTACTGCAGCTTCCCAGAGTGTTCTAAAGAACAACTAGAGCGCTAACAGTCTTACTTATGACAAAAGTATGGCACACCTGAAGCCATCTTGATTGGAATAAACTGGTAACACTTAACACATTTAATTTAAAAAGGAACAAAATGTGGGGGTTCATTTTGCCATAGAAATTATGGTTAGTGCTGTAGAAAGAAAAATTAGGACATGTTTTAAGTGAGATCTCAAATATCTTCCTGTTATATTTCAACAGGAGCAGCCTGTCAGTTGATGCCTTTGTGTTCTACTGCAGCTTCCCAGAGTGTTCTAAAGAACAACTAGAGTGCTAACAGCCTTACTTATGACAAAAGTATGGCACACCTGAAGCCATCTTGATTGGAATAAACTGGTAACACTTAAAACATTTAATTTAAAAAGGAACAAAATGAGGGGGTTCATTTTGCCATAGAAATTATGGTTAGTGCTGCAAAAGAAAATTTAGTGCATGTTTTAAGTGAGATCTCAAATCCTCTTCTATTTCATTAGAAAATTCTGACATGCAGACTGAAACAATCACTTTCAATACCAGCAGTAGACTTCCAGTTAACTCCTTGGTGAGCAGTAGCTTTACTACAGTGATCTAATGAACAACTAGAGTAATAACATTCTGAATTTATGGCAAATGTGTGACACATCTGAATGCCTTCTTGATGGAATCAAAGTAAAAAACTGAAAGCATTTCCTACTGAGGAGACTGCAGTAAATGAGGAAATTAGGAAACTTCATAACAAAGAAGTCTTCCAAGATGGCCACTAGTGAAAAAAGAGCCCAAATGTAGCACAAATATTACCCAGATGTAGCCCACATATAGCCCAATGACAAAAGTGTGCAAAACACTTTTTATTTTGAGTTTTTGCAGTTTTATGTAGTGCAGACTGGTCAGGTATTGGAGCGTTGCATCTTAAAACATGACCCCCTACTCTACAAAAACACCACTGCACTACCCTAAACCCTAAAACACTACCCCAGCACGACCCCCTACACTACACAAGCACCACTGCACTACCCTAAACCCTAAAACACTACCCCCAGCATGACCCCCTACACTACACAAACACCACTGCACTACCCTAAACCCTAAGGGCCCGATTCACAGAACTAACTTACGTCAAAAACGTAAAGTTAGTACCTTTTGGTATTCACAGAATACACTTACTCATTTTGGTATTCACAGAATACACTTACTCATTTCGGTATTCACAGAAGTTAGTAGTCCTAACTTTAGGACTCCTAAATGCCTTCTGTGAATACCGAAAGTCTTAAAGTTAGGATTTTTCTCAGTTTAGGAGTAGTAAAGTTAGGACTCCTAACTTTAAGGCTCCTAAATGCCTTCTGTGAATACCTAAAGTTAAGTTAACTTTACTACTCCTAAACTGAGAAAAATCCTAACTTTAAGACTTTCGGTATTCACAGAAGGCATTTAGGAGTCCTAAAGTTAGGAGTCCTAACTTTACTACTCCTAAACTGAGAAAAATCCTAACTTTAAGACTTTCGGTATTCACAGAAGGCATTTAGGAGTCCTAAAGTTAGGACTACTAACTTCTGTGAATACCGAAATGAGTAAGTTCATTCTGTGAATACCAAAATGAGTAAGTGTATTCTGTGAATACCAAAAAGTACTCACTTTACGTTTTTGACGTAAGTTAGTTCTGTGAATCAGGCCCTAAAACACTACCCCAACACCACTGCACTAACCTAAATCCTAAAACACTACCCCCAGCACGACCCACTACACTACCCAAACACCACTGCACTACCCTAAACCCTAAAACACTACCCCAGCACGACCCCCTACACTACACAAGCACCACTGCACTACCCTTAACCCTAAAACACTACCCCCAGCACGACCCCCTACACTACCCAAACACCACTGCACTAACCTAAATCCTAAAACACTACCCCCAGCACGACACCCTACACTACCCAAACACCACTGCACTACCCTAAAACATGACCCCTACACTACACAAACACCACTGCACTACCCTAAACCCTAAAACACTACCCCCAGCACGACCCCTACACTACACAAGCACCACTGCACTACCCTAAACCCTAAAACACTACCCCCAGCACGACCCCTACACTGCCCGAACACCACTGCACTGCCCTAAACCCTGAAACACCAGCCCCTGCACGACCCCCTACACTGCCCGAACACCACTGCACTGCCCTAAACCCTGAAACACATACCCTAGCACGACCCCCTACACTGCCCGAACACCACTGCACTGCCCTAAACCCTGAAACACCACCCCTTCACGACCCCCTACACTGCCCGAACACCACTGCACTGCCCTAAACCCTGAAACACCACCCCCAGCATGACCCCTACACTGCCCGAACACCACTGCACTGCCCTAAACCCTGAAACACTACCCCCAGCAAGACCTCCTATACTGCCCGAACACCACTGCACTGCCCTAAACCCTGAAACATCACCCCCAGCAAGACCCCCTACACTGCCCGAACACCACTGCCCTAAACCCTGAAACACCACCCCAAGCACGACCCCCTACACTGCCCGAACACCACTGCACTGCCCTAAACCCTGAAACACCACCCCCAGCATGACCCCCTACACTGCCCGAACACCACTGCACTGCCCTAAACCCTGAAACATCACCCCCAGCAAGACCCCCTACACTGCCCGAACACCACTGCCCTAAACCCTGAAACACCACCCCCAGCACGACCCCCTACACTGCCCGAACACCACTGCACTGCCCTAAACCCTGAAACACCATCCCCAGCACGACCCCTATACTGCACGAACACCACTGCACTGCCCTAAACCCTGAAACACTACCCCCAGCAAGACCCCTACACTGCCCGAACACCACTGCACTGCCCTAAACCCTGAAACATCACCCCCAGCAAGACCCCTACACTGCCCGAACACCACTGCCCTAAACCCTGAAACACCACCCCCAGCAAGACCCCCTACACTGCCCGAACACCACTGCACTGCCCTAAACCCTGAAACACCAGCCCCAGCACGACCCCTACACTGCCCGAACACCACTGCACTGCCCTAAACCCTGAAACACCACCCCCTGCACGACCCCCTACACTGCCCGAACACCACTGCACTGCCCTAAACCCTGAAACACCACCCCTGCACGATCCCCTACACTGCCCGAACACTACTGCACTGCCCTAAACCCTGAAACACCACCCCCAGCACGACCCCCTACACTGCACGAACACCACTGCACTGCCCTAAACCCCGAAACACTACCCCCAGCAAGACCCCCTACACTGCCCGAACACCACTGCCCTAAACCCTGAAACACCACCCCCTGCACGACCCCCTACACTGCCCGTACACCACTGCACTGCCCTAAACCCTGAAACACCACCCCCAGCATGACCCCCTACACTGCCCGAACACCACTGCACTGCCCTAAACCCTGAAACATCACCCCCAGCAAGACCCCCTACACTGCCCGAACACCACTGCCCTAAACCCTGAAACACCACCCCCAGCACGACCCCCTACACTGCCCGAACACCACTGCACTGCCCTAAACCCTGAAACACCATCCCCAGCACGACCCCCTATACTGCACGAACACCACTGCACTGCCCTAAACCCTGAAACACTACCCCCAGCAAGACCCCCTACACTGCCCGAACACCACTGCACTGCCCTAAACCCTGAAACATCACCCCCAGCAAGACCCCCTACACTGCCCGAACACCACTGCCCTAAACCCTGAAACACCACCCCAGCAAGACCCCCTACACTGCCCGAACACCACTGCACTGCCCTAAACCCTGAAACACCAGCCCCAGCACGACCCCTACACTGCCCGAACACCACTGCACTGCCCTAAACCCTGAAACACCACCCCCTGCACGACCCCCTACACTG
Organism: Calotriton arnoldi; assembly: GCA_963921515.1. Classification (NCBI taxonomy): domain Eukaryota; kingdom Metazoa; phylum Chordata; class Amphibia; order Caudata; family Salamandridae; genus Calotriton; species Calotriton arnoldi. The sequence continues at coordinate 1,070,382 of CAWUFW010002954.1, forward strand.
CCCGAACACCACTGCACTGCCCTAAACCCTGAAACACCACCCCCTGCACGATCCCCTACACTGCCCGAACACTACTGCACTGCCCTAAACCCTGAAACACCACCCCCAGCACGACCCCCTACACTACACAAACACCACTGCACTACCCTAAACCCTAAAACACTACCCCCAGCACGACCCCTACACTACACAAACACCACTGCACTACCCTAAACCCTGAAACACCACCCCCAGCACGACCCCTACACTGCCCGAACACCACTGCACTAACCTAAATCCTAAAACACTACCCCCAGCATGACCCCCTACACTACCCAAACACCACTGCACTGCCCTAAACCCTGAAACACCACCCCAGCATGACCCCCTACACTACACAAACACCACTGCACTACCCTAAACCCTAAAACACTACCCCCAGCACGACCCCCTACACTACCCAAACACCACTGCACTACCCTAAACCCTAAAACACTACCCCCAGCACGACACCCTACACTGCCCGAACACCACTGCACTGCCCTAAACCCTGAAACACCAGCCCCTGCACGACCCCTACACTGCCCGAACACCACTGCACTGCCCTAAACCCTGAAACACTACCCCAGCACGACCCCCTACACTGCCCGAACACCACTGCACTGCCCTAAACCCTGAAACACCACCCCCAGCACGACCCCCTACACTGCCCGAACACCACTGCACTGCCCTAAACCCTGAAACACCAGCCCCAGCACGACCCCCTACACTGCCCGAACACCACTGCACTGCCCTAAACCCTGAAACACTACCCCCAGCAAGACCCCCTACACTGCCCGAACACCACTGCACTGCCCTAAACCCTGAAACACCACCCCCAGCAAGACCCCCTACACTGCCCGAACACCACTGCACTGCCCTAAACCCTGAAACACCACCCCCAGCACGACCCCCTACACTGCCCGAACACCACTGCACTGCCCTAAACCCTGAAACACCACCCCCAGCATGACCCCCTACACTGCCCGAACACCACTGCACTGCCCTAAACCCTGAAACATCACCCCCAGCAAGACCCCTACACTGCCCGAACACCACTGCCTCCTAAACCCTGAAACACCACCCCCAGCACGACCCCCTACACTGCCCGAACACCACTGCACTGCCCTAAACCCTGAAACACCATCCCCAGCACGACCCCCTATACTGCACGAACACCACTGCACTGCCCTAAACCCTGAAACACTACCCCCAGCAAGACCCCCTACACTGCCCGAACACCACTGCACTGCCCTAAACCCTGAAACATCACCCCCAGCAAGACCCCCTACACTGCCCGAACACCACTGCCCCTAAACCCTGAAACACCAGCCCCAGCAAGACCCCCTACACTGCCCGAACACCACTGCACTGCCCTAAACCCTGAAACACCAGCCCCAGCACGACCCCTACACTGCCCGAACACCACTGCACTGCCCTAAACCCTGAAACACCACCCCCTGCACGACCCCCTACACTGCCCGAACACCACTGCACTGCCCTAAACCCTGAAACACCACCCCTGCACGATCCCCTACACTGCCCGAACACTACTGCACTGCCCTAAACCCTGAAACACCACCCCCAGCACGACCCCCTACACTGCACGAACACCACTGCACTGCCCTAAACCCCGAAACACTACCCCCAGCAAGACCCCCTACACTGCCCGAACACCACTGCCCTAAACCCTGAAACACCACCCCCTGCACGACCCCCTACACTGCCCGTACACCACTGCACTGCCCTAAACCCTGAAACACCACCCCCAGCATGACCCCCTACACTGCCCGAACACCACTGCACTGCCCTAAACCCTGAAACATCACCCCCAGCAAGACCCCCTACACTGCCCGAACACCACTGCACTGCCCTAAACCCTGAAACACCACCCCCAGCACGACCCCCTACACTGCCCGAACACCACTGCACTGCCCTAAACCCTGAAACACCATCCCCAGCACGACCCCCTATACTGCACGAACACCACTGCACTGCCCTAAACCCTGAAACACTACCCCCAGCAAGACCCCCTACACTGCCCGAACACCACTGCACTGCCCTAAACCCTGAAACATCACCCCCAGCAAGACCCCCTACACTGCCCGAACACCACTGCCCTAAACCCTGAAACACCACCCCCAGCAAGACCCCCTACACTGCCCGAACACCACTGCACTGCCCTAAACCCTGAAACACCAGCCCCAGCACGACCCCTACACTGCCCGAACACCACTGCACTGCCCTAAACCCTGAAACACCACCCCTGCACGACCCCCTACACTGCCCGAACACCACTGCACTGCCCTAAACCCTGAAACACCACCCCCTGCACGATCCCCTACACTGCCCGAACACTACTGCACTGCCCTAAACCCTGAAACACCACCCCCAGCACGACCCCCTACACTGCACGAACACCACTGCACTGCCCTAAACCCCGAAACACTACCCCCAGCAAGACCCCTACACTGCCCGAACACCACTGCCCTAAACCCTGAAACACCACCCCTGCACGACCCCCTACACTGCCCGTACACCACTGCACTGCCCTAAACCCTGAAACACCACCCCCAGTATGACCCCCTACACTGCCCGAACACCACTGCACTGCCCTAAACCCTGAAACACCACCCCCAGCACGACACCCTACACTGCCCGAACACCACTGCACTGCCCTAAACCATGAAACACCAGCCCCAGCACGACCCCCTACACTGCCCGAACACCACTGCACTGCCCTAAACCCTGAAACACCACCCCCAGCACGACCCCCTACACTGCCTGAATACCACTGCACTGCCCTAAACCCTGAAACACCAGCCCCAGCACAACCCCGTACATTGCCCGAACACCACTGCACTGCCCTAAACACTGAAACACCAGCCCCAGCACGACCGCCTACACTGCCCGAAAACCACTGCACTGCCCTAAACCCTGAAACACCAGCCCCAGCACGACCCCCTACACTGCCCGAACACCACTGCACTACCCTAAACCCTCAAACACCAGCCCCAGCACGACCCCCTACACTGCCCGAACACCACTGCACTGCCCTAAACCCTCAAACACCAGCCCCAGCAAGACCCCCTACACTGCCCGAACACCACTGCACTGCCCTAAACCCTGAAACACCACCCCCAGCAAGACCCCCTACACTGCCCGAACACCACTGCACTAAAGCCTGAAACACCACCCCCAGCAAGACCACCTACACTGGCCGAACACCACTGCACTGCCCTAAACCCTGAAACACCACCCCCTGCATGACCCCCTACACTGCCTGAACACCACTGCCCTAAACCCTGAAACACCACCCCCTACACTGCACGAACACCACTGCACTGCCCTAAACCCTGAAACACCACCTCCAGCAAAACCCCCTACACTGCCTGAACACCATTGCTCTGCCCTGAATCCTGAAACACTAGCCCCAGCACGACCCCCTACACTGCCCAAACACCACTGCACTGCCCTAAACCCTGAAACACCACCCCCAGCACGACCCCCTACACTGCCCGAACACCACTGCACTGCCCTAAACCCTGAAACACCAGCCCCAGCAAGACCCCCTACACTGCCCGAACACCACTGCACTGCCCTAGACTTTGAAACACCAGCCCCAGCAAGACCCCCTACACTGCCCGAACACCACTGCACTGCCCTAAACCCTGAAACACCAGCCCCAGCATGACCCCTACACTGCCCGAACACCACTGCACTGCCCTAAACCCTGAAACACAAGCCCCAGCACGACCACCTACACTGCCCGAACACCACTGCACTGCCCTAAACCCTGAAACACCAGCCCCAGCACAACCCCCTACACTGCCCGAACACCACTGCACTGCCCTAAACCCTGAAACACCAGCCCCAGCACGACCCCCTACACTGCCCGAACACCACTGTACTGCCCTAAACCCTGAAACACCAGCCCCAGCACGACCCCCTACACTGCCCGAACACCACTGCACTGCCCTAAACCCTGAAACACCACCCCCTGCCTGACCCCCTACACTGCCCGAACACCACTGCACTGCCCTAAACCCTGAAACACCACCCCCTGCAGCACCCCCTACACTGTCCGAACACCACTGCACTGCCCTAAACCCTGAAACACCACCCCTGCACCGCCCCCTACACTGCCCGAACACCACTGCACTGCCCTAAACCCTGAAACACCACCCCCAGCACGACCTCCTTTACTGCTCGAACACCACTGCACTGCCCCAAACCCTGAAACACCACCCCCAGCACGACCCCTACACTGCCCGAACACCACTGCCCTAAACCCTGAAACATCACCCCTGCACGACCCCTACACTGCCCGAACACCACTGCACTGCCCTAAACCCTGAAACACCACCCCTACACTGCCCGAACACCACTGCACTGCCCTAAACCCTGAAACACCACCCCCAGCACAACCCCCTACACTGCCCGAACACCACTGCACTGCCCTAAACCCTAAAACACCACCCCCAGCATTACCCCCTACACTGCCCAAACACCACTGCACTGCCCTAAACCCTGGAACACTACCCCCAGCACGACCCCCTACACTACCCGAACACCACTGCACTACCCTAAACTCTAAAATACTACCCCCAGCACAACCCCCTACACTACCCGAACACGACTGCACTGCCCTAAACCCTCAAACACTCCCCCCAGCACGACCCCCTACACTACCCGAACACCACTGCACTGCCCTAAACCCTAAAACACTCCCCCCAGCATGACCCCCTACACTACCCGAACACCACTGCACTGCCCTAAACCCTAAAACACTCCCCCAGCATGACCCCCTACACTACCCAAACACCACTGCACTGCCCTAAACCCTAAAACACTACCCCCGCATGACCGCCTACACTACCCAAACACCAATGCACTACCCTAATCCCTAAAACACTACCCCCCGCATGACCCCCTACACTACCCTAAACCCTAAAACACTACCCCCACACGACTCCCTACACTACCCAAAGACCACTGCACTACCCTAAACCCTAAAACACGACCTCCTACACTACACAAACACCACTGCACTACCCTAAACCCTAAAACACTACCCCCTACACTACACAAACACCACTGCACTACCCTAAACCCTAAAAAACTACCCCCAGCACGAACCACTACACTACCCAAACACCACTGCACTATCCTAAACCCTAAAAAACTACCCCCAGCAGTATCCCTACACTACCCAAACACCACTGCACTACCCTAAACCCTAAAACACTACCCCCAGCTGTACCCCCTACACTACCCAAACACCACTGCACTACCCTAAATCACTACCCCCAGCAAGACCCCCTACACTACCCAAACACCACTGCACTACCCTAAACCCTAAAACAATCCCCCCAGCACGACTCTCTACACTACCCAAACACCACTGCACTACCCTAAACCCTAAATCTACCCCCAGCATGACCCCCTACACTACACAAACACCACTGCACTACCCTAAACCCTAAAACACTACCCCCAGCACTACCCTCTTCACTACCTAAACACAACTGCACAATTTGTTACAGGCGTTGCAACGCAGGCCTGTGGTGCTTACTGGAAGTACCTAGTGCACTAGTTGGGCCCCAGGGACCCTCAGGATTCAAGGTGACCTAATCCCCCAACTTAAAACGCACCACGGGGCGCGTTTGCACAGTGGTGAAGGGAGGGGGCGGGGCCTCAGGTGACATGTGCGCAAACACGCCCTGTGGTGCGTTTTAAGTTGGGGAATTAATTCCCTTTGAATCCTGAGGGACCCTGGGGGCCAACTAGCCCACCAGGTACCTTCAGTAAGCACAACAGAGTTGCGTTGCAGAGAGGTGAAAAAGGTGCGTGGCCTCGGAACGCCTCTCTGCAACTCAGCTCTGTGGTCCTAACTGTAGGTACCTGGGGGCTAGTTGGGCCCCAGGGACCCTCAGAATTCAAGGGGACTTAATCCCGCAACTTAAAACACGCCACGGGGTGCGTTTGCACACATGTCACCTCAGGCCCCCTCCCTTCACCACTGTGCAAACGCGCCCTGTAGCGCGTTTTAAGAGGTAGTTTTAATCCCCCTGCCCTATTATGTACTAGGGACTTGCAGAGGAGGTCATGCTAATCACAGGGGTACCCCAACGCATAGTGTTCCCTAGTGTATGTAGGTGTTTTCACTGTATTCTAAGTGTCTTTTAGCATAGCACTGGCTCTGGTTAGTCAGAGTCAGTTACCACCAGTACCCGTCTGAAAAAGTTGTGGGCACAGGATGATTTTGCAACAAGGCCTCTTTCTGCTCCTCTGTTGGTTCTTTCTGCACATCTTTTGCTTCTTTCTGTGTGTTTTTTCTTCTTTCTTCACATGTCCTACCTCTGTAGGCATAGTTAGAAACTAGCATTTAAAAAAACCTTTGAAATTCACTTAAAAAATCATAGGTTTCAGGCACGTTATAGTTAGAAATTAGCATTTAAAAAACCTTTGAAATTCACTGAAAAAACCATAGGTTTCAGACATGTTATAGTTAGAAATTAGCATTTAAAAAACCTTTGAAATTCACTGAAAAAACCATAGGTTTTAGGGACAGTTATAGTTAGTTGGACATTTCACTCGTACAAAACCATAGAAATTCCCCCGTTATAGTTAGTTCAGCTAACTATAACTCGCGCCCCGCAATGCACTGCTGATGACGTCACATATTACATCACTCATGACATGGTCAGTGACATCAATGATGACATCACTGATGACATCTCAAATGACATCACTGATGACATCATCCATGTGATAATTTCATGCATCTTCTCACACCCTAATATAACTTTTGATACACCCACTCTAAATTACAGACTGCCATTCTCAAAACCATAGACACTCCAACACCAAAAACTACATACCCACTCACTGATTCTTAGGTCTACACACACATCCACTCACTCACCCGTACAGTCACTCATACTTAGTCACTCAGTACAGGACTATCATATGCACTCATACACCTATATAAACACTCACACACCGCCACTCATCCATAGAGGTACTCACACACCTAGTCAGTCATGCAAAAACTTAATCACACACCCATTTACTCACCTATACAGTTATACACACACCAGCTCACTTACTCATACAAATACTAGCACATTCTTACGCTCTTATACAATCACTGATACAAGTACACACTCATCCATACAGCCACTCTCACAATCACACACTCTCACTTATAGCCATTTATATACTCCAACACACATATATACTGCCTTTCACATATATAGTTACTCACACATGTACCACTGAGATATATATTCAATCACTAACACACCCATACACACACTCACCCACCCATACAGTCCATCACAGATGCACTCTTCAAACCATGCACCCAGTGAATCACCAACTCACACATCTATGCACAGAGTCACACACACCCCACCCACACAAACACTCAGGCACCCATACAGATACTCAGACAATCATTCAATAACCCATGTAGACACTCATGTAGCTATTCAGAAAGCCATGCAGCCGCTTACAAACCAACAGACAGACGGATACAGACATTCACACAGTTTAGTCACTAACCCATGCATTCAGTAAGATACATTTAATCACTCACTTGTAGAGTCAGTCACTCACGTACTAAATCATCCATTCAGACACTTATACACCCACTCATTCTTCAATACGCCTTTCCCTATATATATTAAACATATTTAAACTTTACAGAAACACAGTCACTGGATGATGTCATCAGTGATGTCATCAGTGATGTCATTTGAGATGTCATCAGTGATGTCATCAGTGATGTCACTGACCATGTCATGAGTGATGTAATATGTGACATCATCAGCAGTGCATTGCGGGGGCGCGAGTTATAGTTAGCTGAACTAACTATAACGGGGGAATTTCTATGGTTTTGTACGAGTGAAATGTCCAACTAACTATAACTGTCCCTAAAACCTATGGTTTTTTCAGTGAATATATATATATATATATATTATCTACTGGCGGTCGCCAGTAGATAGTTATAGTTAGGACCTATTTTCCATAGGAAATCCGCGACATTCTATTTGAAATAACTCTTGCGTGGGTTGACAAATCTTCGCGAAATTTTTAAACTTTATGGCCCGCTCCGGTCCGCTCCTACCCTGAAAGTCTCAGGGTGATTCGTTAAGCGGGGGCCGAGAAAAAAGGGGGGTCCCAAAACATGTTTTCCCCATTCATTTTCCCATAGGAAACTTTAGATACGGCTACAGCCCGAACTGCTGAACGGAATTACACCAAATTTGGCAAAGAGGTAGTTCTTGGTTCAGAAAGAACCCTGTGAGAAGTTGGCCTGGTATATGCTGTTCACTAATTAAAGTGGACACCTTGCACCAGGGCAAATCGACTCTTATGGTAGATAGGTTTAAGACAACCTTTTAAAGAAAGCTATCCTAGTGGTAGCTGTGGAGAGCAGCCTTCAGGCTAAGTCTCGGAGGAATGTAAAGCAGCTTGTTTTACCATATAATCTCTTGAATCACCAAATGAAAAGACACCACACAGGTATATATATCAAATATATATGTATTTATTTCTAAATAACTCTCTACTAATCTCTTTATGAGATTAGAAGACAAACATATGCACAAATCAACGTTTCACAATAAGTTAAGCACAAAATATGGCTGGGGCCCTAGGGGCGTACCAGACCATATACTAAGTAAGAGACTTAGGGACAACGACTTGCAGGGAGACAAGGCCTAGGGCCTTCAGAAGTGCAGGGGCCTCACGAAACCACCCAAGGCAGGTAAGTAAAGGACCCACGGGGGACGCGTGCAGTGTGGATACACAGGCGCGGATCGCCGTTAACTTCAATGGGGCAAGTCGCGGTTGGAAATAAAGAGTTTTAGGATACTTCGGGAGAACCTACAAGCAAGTCACTTACAGGGTAAGTAGTTCTAGGGCCCACACCCACAGGAGCACCGTAGTGCTGGAGTTACCTCACCCAGGGAAGCCGGGTGCATAGGTGTCCTTTGGTGTCGGGTCGCGGCGTCGTTTTCAATGGCGAACAAAGAAGACTTGCTGCTTGCGGGAGCTGAAGAAGTGTCCGGTGGAATCCAAGCCTGGATTCTGAAGAAGGATGACCTGAAAGCAGAGGGGACAGTGTTCAAAGTCACTTGGCAGTGACCCGGGGCAAGGAAGATGGATGCCCACCGTCGTCGGTTGATTCAGGTCGGTTGCGGGTGCCTTGACTCTTCAGCCACGTGGTCCAGGAGGTGTCGACGACAACCAGGAGCTGGATTCGGTGGGTCGCTCGAAGTCTGCAGCTGACTGCGGTATCGGCAACTCAATTGGAGCCAACAAGCCTTGGCAGCAGCAAGTCTTGGGGAGATGAAGAAAAGTCGATGGCACAGACCAGCAAGGTCTGAGGGACTCACCCAGCAAGGGTAAGTCAGGGCAGGCCTGGAGCAATCAGGGGAGCCCTTTGGTTTCTTTAAGAAGTCTTCTGGGGACCCACAAGCCAGCGGGCAAGGGATCGCAAAGACACCTCGGGCGGAATCACTCAACAGGGGCCCACGGTCACTCGGGACGTTGTAGGCCTCTGATCTTCGGAGGGATTCCTGATGGAGGTCGGGACCACACGTGGTTCAAAGCACAAGTTCGTAGAACGTTGAGAAGGGGTTGCACTCGACAATAGTGCACGGTACCCAGGGGTCGCGGTTCCTCGTTACTCGTGGGGTCCACTTGCCTCAGCTTCGCTGGGGACTCACGATGGCCTGGGAGAGGTCAGGAAATCCACTTCTTGGGCTGCAGGGACTTCGGACTCCGGCGGGAGCGGCGTAGTTTGCGACCGTCATTGTCGTTTTTGGTGCCTGCCAAGCAGGGGAGTCACTCCTTGACTCCAAGGGAGATTCTTCTGTCTTCCAAAGGTAGTGGAACGTCGAAGGGCCAGGATTCTTCTGTAGAGCGTCGTCCAGGGGTTATCTGCTTTGCAATGGCAAGGTTCCCCCTCTTATACTAAAAAGAGGGGATGGACTAGCTCTGTGACCCCACCTATGGGAGGGGCAAGGGAGGGGGTGGCTACACCCACTTCCCTTTGTCCAGTTTCACGCCAGATCAGGGGCAGGTAGCCCCTGAGCTGGTTTGAACTGGCATATGCACAGAGGAGCCTTCTGCTCCCCCAGTGCAGGACTTCAAAGCACTCTAAGAGTGCACCCACCCAGCCCCAATACACTAAACCCTGTCTGGGAGGTGGTCACACCTCCCTGTGACAGGATGCCTATTGTTGGGCTTCCTCCACTGTGAGTTTCGGTCATCAGCAGGAGGGAAGCCCAGTGTCTGTGACTGGTGGCATCCATTTTGTGATGCCAGGGCTCTTCAGGATTCTACCGCGTTTCCACAGCAGGTACATGTCTTATCCCTCTAGAAGGGTGGAATGCTACCCCCGCCACCAGGATTGGCAGGGGGGGGTAGTATTCCAAGATGTTTGACACCAAACACGACATGTTTTGATGCAGCCATTCCAAAGTTAGCATTTTACCGCGAGGATATAATGCACTTAAGAGTATATGGTTTAACCGCATCCACAAACAGCCCCAGAGAATAGACTCTGAGAGCTGCAGGGGGCCCTGCTCAAGCAGAGGCACCCCCTCACATAGAAGCCAAGCACCCTGCCCTCAGGATTGATAGGGCCTGCCTTAGGGGTGACTGATAGGTTTATATGTGTGTGCAGGAGAGATATAGGAAACCTATATCTCAGTGAGGGGTGCTAGCACCACCTCACCCAGGCTGCAGTAGCAGGCCTGTGGTGTCAGATTTAGACTGCTTCCCAGGGGTGGCATAACACATGCTGCAGCCCCTGGTAGGCCTGTGAAGTACCTATGCCCTTGGTACCTAAGGTACCATATACTAGGGACTCATAAGGCACCACAGTATCCAATCACTAGTGCACCTAGAGTGCACTCCATGTCGTTTAGAGAGAGCAGATAGACTGGGGCCCTGAATAGCAGGGTCCCAGTCCAACTAAGTCATAAACCAGCAAAACACCAGGAAAAAAGTGGGGGCAACCATATAGTCAGATTCCACCTTCCTACAAACCCTTTTTGTTAAATGGTGTAAATCCGTTCAGTAGTTCCTGAGAAAATCAAAAGTTAAGTCACATATATATCTATGGCCGAGTAGGGTCCGCGTACCCTCCCGACCACGAGCTGCATGCTAATTGGCTGTCAAGTGGCTGTCAACACTCCAAATCAGGAAGTGTTGGCAGCCATTTTGTCCCTCAGTAGAACCGAGGGACAGAAACAAGTGCGCAAAGCGCAAAAGGGGGCAGGGTAGAAACACCCTGACCCCCTAGGTCTGCTCAGGGGTCCCACAAGGACCCCCTGGGCAGAAAAGCATTTTTTTTTTTTAAATCGGCAGGATGCGCTAAGGGTGCGCGGATCCTGCCGATTAGAAAAAAACCCAGAAGAAACAAGTGCGCAAAACGCACAAAGGAGGCAGGGTAGAAACACCCTGACCCCCTAGGTCTGCTCAGGGGTCCCACAAGCACCCCTGGGCAGAAAAAAGCATTTAAAAAAAAAAAATCGTCGGGATGCGCTCAGGGTGCGCGGATCCCGCCGAGAAAAAAAAAAAACGAAGCACGGTCTCCCGCGCTTCGTTGTTAATTGGCCCCCGGGTGGGCCAAGTCCCGGGGGCATGCAGGGGTTTATTTTTAATATGTGGGGGGGCCTCTAAGGCCCCCCAAAGCCCCGGAGACCGTCTCCCCCCGGGGCTTAAAAAAATTAATGGTGCGGGAGGGCTCTTTGCCCTCCCGTTGCCCCGGGGACCGCCACCTCCCCGGGCTTCTTTTTTTAGATGTTTTAACCTGTGTGGGGGGGCTCCAGCCCCCCCACATGCCCCGGGGACCGCCACCTCCCCGGGGCACTAAGAAATTTAAAATGGGGGTCCGTTTTGGACCCCCGAAGCCCCGGGGACCACCACCTCCCCGGGGCTTTCTAAATGTGGGGAGGGGGGCCGCGCGGCCCCCCTCTTGGAGACTGTGGTGGCCCTGGGGACCGCCACCCCCCAGGGCCAGCTCCTGCAGTGTCCCGGGGTGCCTACCCCCGGGACACTGCTGTTTGCAATGACAGGACGGGAGCCTCGCGGCTCCCGTCCTGTCATTGCAAACTTGCTTTGGATATTGGAGCGAGAGCAGGAAACCTGCTCTCGCTTCCAATATCCAAAGCAAATTGCTTTCCACATGGGGAGCAGCATCTTAGCTGCTCCCCATGTGGAAAGCAATGCCGGCTCCCGTAGGACACGGGGAGCCGGCGGGACTGTGGGGGGGTTGGGGACCCCCCCACAGTCCCCAACGAGAGGCCAGGCCCCGGGAGATGGGGTCCCCGGGGCCATAAGTGGCCAGAAAGTGGGGCCACGCAGCCCCCCTCCCCTAAAAAAAAAAAGAAAAAAATATATATATTTAAAGGCCGGCCCCGGGGGATGGGGTCCCCGGGGCCTTAAATGGCCTGAGGAGGGGGGCCACGCAGCCCCCCTCCACATTTTTTATTTAAAAAAAAGAGGGCTTGCCCCGGGTGATGGGGTCCCCGGGGCCAATACAGGCCCAGGGAAGGGGGGCCACGAGGCCCCCTTCCCGTTTTTTTAAATTTTATAAAAAAAAAAAAAATCCTCAGGTCCTGGGGGATGGGGTCCCCGGGGCAAAAAGTGGCTGAGGGAAGGGGGGCCACGCAGCCCCCCTCCCAATTCAAAAGAAAAGACCGGCATCGTGCCGGAGGCCCCGCCCCCCTCCCTGCAGCAGTCTGCAAACGCGCCCCCTGGCGCGTTTTGAGAAGGGGAAGTAATTCCCCTTGAATACTGGGGGTCCCTGGAGGCAAACTAGCCCACCAGGAATCTCCAGTATGCGCTAGGGGCTGCGTTGCAGAGAGGTGTACAGAGGCCATGCCCCTTTTACACCTCTCTGCAACGCAGCTCTGTGGCACTTTTGGAAGTACATGGTGGGCTAGTTGGACTCCAGGGACCCTCAGGATTCAAGGGGACTTAATCCCCCAACTTAAAACGCGCCACGGGGCGCGTTTGCACAGTGGTGAAGGGAGGGGCGGGGCTTCAGGTGACATGTGTGCAAACAGGCCCCGTGGCGTGTTTTAAGATGGGGAATTAAATCCCCTTCAATCCTGAGGGTCCCTGGGGGCCAACTAGCCCAACAGGTACGTCCAGAAAGCGCCACAGAGCTGCGTTGCAGAGAGGTGTAAAAGGGGTGTGGCCTCTGTACACGTCTCTGCAACGCAGCCCCTGGCGCATACTGGAGGTTCCTGGTGGGCTAGTTGGCCCCCAGGGACCCTCATGATTCAAGGGGACTTAATCCCCCAACTTAAAACGCGCCACGGGGCGCGTTTGCACAGATGTCACCTCAGGCCCCGCCCCCTCCCTTCACCATAGTGCAAATATTCCTCTAAAATCATCCGAAATACGAATTCCGATTTACTCACCTGTTATCAGGAGAGACCTCAGTGCTGCATCTTTCAGCCCAGTACTGGTCCTGAAAAGTAATTCTAACCGTACTTACCAGTAACTTGAATTTCCTTCCATAGGCTAACATTGACTGGTTTCACTTGGAAATTCTTCTAAGTGTGGAGTTTTGGAACTTTATAATATTCCTCTAAAATCAGCCGAAATACGAATTCCGATTTACTCACCTGTTATCAGGAGAGACCTCAGTGCTGCATCTTTCAGCCCAGTACTGGTCCTGAAAAGTAATTTTAACCGTACTTACCAGTAACTTGAATTTCCTTCCATAGGATATCATTGCCTGCTTTTTGCTGAAAAAGTTTCTAAGTGTCGATTTTTGAAACATACAAATATTCCTCTAAAATCAGACGAAATACTAATTCCGATTTACTCACCTGTTATCAGGAGAGAACCCAGTGCTGCATCTTTTAGCCCAGCACTGACCCTGAAAAGTAATTCTAACCATACTTAACAGTAACTTGAATTTACTTCCATAGGCTAACTTTGACTGGTTTCACTTGGAAATTCTTCTAAGTGTGGAGTTTTGGAACTTTATAATATTTCTCTAAAATCAGCCGAACTATGAATTCCGATTTACTCACCTGTTATCAGGAGAGAACCCAGTGATGCATCTTTTAGCCCAGCACTGACCTTGAAAAGTAATTCTAACCGTACTTACCAGTAACTGGAATTTCCTTCCATAGGAATCCATTGTCTGGTTTTCAGCAGAAAAGTTTCAAAGTGTCGATTTTCACAAACTACAAATATTCCTTAAAAATCGCATGTGTGACTTAAACGCATTCTTTCAACTGTTTACAGGAGATGCACCAGTGCTGGTTCCAGGATCCACCACTGAGTAAGAAAAAGTAACGATAACACTACTTACCTGCTAAGTGAATTTCCTCCCATAGGATAACATTGGTGATTCTATATGAAGTTTCTAAGTGTCAACTTTTAAAATACAATAATATTCCTTAAAAATCACTACTGTAACCAAAACGCTTTTACTCAACTGTTTACAGGAGATGTCCCAGGACTGAATCTAGGATCCAGTCCTGTGGTTAGAAAAGTAATCCATAAAGTAACTAATTGCATTTAACTAGAAATTCACATTGAGGTCAATGTTGCATTGTGTTTGAAATTGTGTTGCCCATTGCAACAACTGTAACTACTGTACTTAAAACTCTATTGCCTATTTGCAAACTATTTAAACTAAAGTAATTCATTCTGAGAAAGTATATTTTGTAATGTAATGTATAATGTAATTACAATGTAATTTAATAAATAAAATATCTAAAAATAAATAGTTTTAAAAAATGTAGTAAATCAGTATCAAAAAAATAAATATAACAATTAATAGATTTAAAAATTGTCATTTACAAAACCTTTGAAATTCACTGAAAAAACCATAGGTTTTAGGGGCGTTATAGTTAGAAATTTGCATTTAAAAAACCTTTGAAATTCACTGAAAAAACCATAGGTTTCAGGCAAGTTATAGTTAGAAATTAGCATTTAAAAAACCTTTGAAATTCACAGAAAAAACCATAGGTTTCAGACACGTTATAGTTAGAAATTAGCATTTAAAAAACCTTTGAAATTCACTGAAAAAACCATAGGTTTTAGGGACAGTTATAGTTAGTTGGACATTTCACTCGTACAAAACCCGTGAAATTCCCCCGTTATAGTTAGTTCAGCTAACTATAACTCGCGCCCCACAATGCACTGCTGATGACGTCACATATTACATCACTCATGACATGGTCAGTGACATCACTGATGACATCTCAAATGACATCACTGATGACATCATCCACGTGATAATCTGATGCACCTCCTCACACCCTAATATAACCTTTGATACACCCACTCTAAATTACAGACTGCCATTCGCAAAACCATAGACACTCCAACACCAATAACTACATACCCACTCACTGATTCTTAGGTCTACACACACACATCCACTCACTCACCCGTACAGTCACTCATACTTATGGTCACTCAGTACAGGACTATCATATGCACTCTTACTCCTATATAGACACTCAAACACAGCCACTCATCCATAGAGGTACTCACACACCTAGTCAGTCATGCAAATAATTAAACACACTGCCATTTACTCACCTATACAGTTATACACACACCAGCTCACTTAATCATACAAATACTAGCACATTGTTACGCTCTAACACTCTTATACAATCACTGATACAAGCACACACTCATCCATACAGCCACTATCACAATCACTCACTCTCGCTTATAGCTATTTATATACTCCAACACACATATATACTGCCTTTCACATATGTAGTTAGTCACACATGTACCACTGGGACATACATTCACTCACTAACACACTCTTACACACACTTACCCACCCATACAGTCTATCACAGATGCACTCTTGAAACCATCCACCCAGTGAATCACCCACTCACACATCTATGCACAGAGTCGCACACACCCCTCCCACACAAACACTCAGGCACCCATACAGATACTCAGACAACCATTCAATAACTCATATAGACACTCATGTAGCTATTCACAAACACATGCAACCACTTACACAGCAACAGACAGACGGATACAGACATTCACCCAGTTTAGTCACTAACCCATGCATTCAGTAAGATACGTTAAATCACTCACTTATAGAGTCAGTCACGCACCTACTAAATCATCCATACAGACACTTATACACCCACTCATTCTTCAATACGTCTTTTCCTATATATATAAAAAATATTTAAACTTTACAGAAACACAGTCACTGCATGATGTCATCAGTGATGTCATTTGAGATGTCATCAGTGATGTCATCAGTGATGTCACTGACCATGTCATGAGTGATGTAATATGTGACGTCATCAGCAGTGCATTGCGGGGGCGCGAGTTATAGTTAGCTGAACTAACTATAACAGGGGAATTTCACGGGTTTTGTACGAGTGAAATGTCCAACTAACTATAACTGTCCCTAAAACCTATGGTTTGTTCAGTGAATATATATATATATATATATATATATATATATATATATATATTTATATATATATATATATTCACAAAAAAACAATGGTTACAGCGACGTTATAGTTAGGGTCAGATTTTACTCATACAAAACCAGAGAAATTCAGCCGTTATATTTACCTGAGTTAAATATAACTCACCCCCCCGCAATGCACTGCTTATAACCTCACATATTACATCACTCATGACATCACTGGTGACTTCTCAAATGACATCAGTGATGACATCATCCAGTGACTGTGAGTGTTTTTGAAAAGTTTATGAGTGTTAAATATATATACCTAGGTGTATTGGTGAATCAGTGGGTGTATGAGTGACTGTATGGATGACGGAGTGGGTGCATGACTGATTGTATAAGTTAGCAATTATGTGTCCCAGTGAATGCATGTGTGAATGTGTGTATCTGTCAGTTGATGTCTAAGTGGGTGTATGAGTGTGTAAGTGGGTATGTGAATGGCTACATGGGTGAATGATAGTTTGTCTGACTATCTCTATGGTTGTCTGGGTGCCTGTGTGTGTGGGTGAGGAGGTGCATGACTGCCTGTATGAATAAGTAAGTGGGTGAGTCAGGGGCTGTATGGGGTAGGGAGTACATGTGTGAGATGCAGCAGGGGTGAGTGAGTATCTGTATGGCTGTGTCGGTAATTGAGTGCTTGTGTTAGTATGGGTGAGTAACTGGGTATATGAAAGGCAGTATAGGTGAGTGACTGGGTATATGAGTGTATGCGTGAGTGAGTGAATATGAGAGCTGCTATATGGATGAGTGCATGCTTCTGTCAGTGACTGTATGGGTGAGTGACTACATGTTACTATTTGTATGAGTAAGTAAGGGGGTGTATGTGTAACTGTTTGGGTGAGTAAGTGCCTGTGTGATTGACTGTATGGGTGAGTGTCTAGGTGTTTGAGTAGATCTATAGGTGACTCACTCAGTGTGTGAGTATTTGTATGGGTAAATGTGTGGATGTGTCTATGGCTGTATTAGTGAGTGAGTGGGTGTATGAGTGGCTGTATGGGTGAGCGAGTAGATATGTGTGTAGATCTATGAATCTGTGAATTGGTGTGTAAGTACTGGTATGGCTCTGTGAATGGGTTTGTGAATGGTTGTGTGGGAGTGGCAGTGGGAGTATAAAAGATTCTATAGGGGTGTGAGTGGATTCGTCAGAGATGCTGTGGATGATGTCATCACTGATGTCATCAGTGATGTAATTTGAGAAGTCATCAGTGATGTCACTGACCATGTCATGAGTGATGTAATATGAGAGATCATAAGCAGTGCATTGCGGGGCACGAGTTAGAGTTAACTCAGGTAACTATAACGGCTGAATTCCTCTGGTTTTGTATGAGTAAAGGTTTTTTAAATTCTATTTGCTAACTATAACATCCCTGTGACCTTTGTTTTTTTTAGAAAATTTCTAAGGTTTTTTAACTAGAAGTCACGCTTGTAGAGTGGTGGAGAAAGGGGGCTGGGCCTCCGAACTGCTCTCAGGAATTCCACTGCATAGGACTTACAGGAGGTACCAAGAGGGCTTCCTGACCCCCAAGGTCTCTCTGGAGCCAAGGGGACTTTATCTCCCAACTAGTAGTGTGCCAGGAGACACGTTTGCAGAGTGCTGGAGAAAGGGGTGTGGCCTCTGACAACTTCTCAGCAATCCTGCTGTGTGGGACTTACTGGAGGTAATAGGAGGGGTAGTTGGCTCCCAAGGACATTCTTGGGGGGCAACTACCCCTCCTATCTGATCTGATAGCAGGCCATGCCCCCTTTCTCCACCACTCTGCGAATGCACCTTCTGATGCACTACTAGTAGGGGGATGAAGTCCCCTTGGCTATTGAGGGTCTTAGGGGGCCAACTACCCCTCCTATTATGTCCTGCAAGTCCCACACAGTGGTTTTGCTGAGAGGTTTTTGGTGGTCACACCCTGTTTCTCCTCCACTCTGCAAACGCACCTCCAGGTGCACTACTATTTGGGGGATGAAGTCCTCTTGGCTCTTGAGGGTCCTTGGGGCCAACTAGCCCTCCTATTACCTCCAGTAAGTCCCACACAGCCCGATTGCTGAGAGGCGGTCAGATGCCATGCCCTCTTTCTCAACCACTCTGCAAACGCATCTCCTGGTGCACTGCTGCTTGCGGGATGAAGTCCAATTTAGTCCTGAGGCCTTCAGGAGGCAAGGAGACCTCATCCCCCCACCACCATTGCGCCAAAAGGTGAGTTTGCAGAGTGGTGGGAAAAGGGGCGTGGCCTGCAACCACCTCTTAGCAATCCCACTGTCTGGGGCTTACTGGAGGTAACAGGTGGGCTAGTTGACCCTTAAGGATCCTCACCAGTGTAGGGGCCTTCACCCCCCAACCAATAGCGCGCCAGGAGGCGCATTTGCAGAATAGTGAAGAAAGGGGGCGGGGCCTCCTGCGAGTTGCCGGCTTCCATTTTTTTTTTATTTGAGGAAGGGGGGCTGTGTGGCCCCCCTTACCTTAACCCTTTTGGGCCCTGGGGACCTCATCCCATGGGGTCTTACCCATTGTTTCATCTTTTTTTATTAAATGAAGCTGGAGGGGGGCCGCACGCCCCCCCTCCTGGGCCATTTTCTGCTCCAGGGACCCCATCCCCTGGGGCCAGGCCATTTTTTCTTTTAAATGTATTTTCTTTTAAGGAAGGGGGCAGCGTGGCCTTCCTTCCCAGGCCGATTTCAGCCCAGAGGACCCCATCACCTGGGGCACAGCCATTTCTTTTTCTAAACAGAGAAAGGGAGGGGTGCGAGCCTCCTCCCTCCCGGACCATTTTCAGCCCTGGGGACCCCATCCCCCGGGGCATGGCCATCTCCTTGGGGACTGGGGGGGTGCCTTAAGCCCCCGCGGTCCCGGCCGGCTCCTGCCTCCTGTGGGAGCCGGCATTGCTTTTATACCCACGGAGCTGCTAACATGCAGCTCCCTGGGTGTAAAAAGCAAAGTGTGCTCCGCTTTGACCAAGCGAGAGCAAAGTGCTCACGCTTGGTCAAAGCGGAGCACACTGTTTTCTATGGGATGGCGGTATCCCATAGCAAACTGCAATGTCCTGAGTGTGGGCACCCCAGGACATTGCTTGAGCCAGGCAATGTGGGTGGCAGTCCCAGGGCCATTTACAGCTCTGCACAGCCCCCCTCCCATTTTTAAAATAGCCCTGGGCAGGAGGTGGTCCCTGAAGCAGCTGGGGGTGTGTGGCCCCCGCATTTTTAGTATACTAGCCCCTTGAGGTGGTGGTCCCAGTGGCTGCGTGGGGGGGGCTGGAGCCCCCTTGCATTATAATAAAATATAGCCCCAGGGAGGTGGTGGTACCCGGGGCTGCGGGGGGCTCCCTGCACTTCAAACAATTAGCCCTGGGGAGGTGGCGGTCCCTGGGCCTGCAGGGGCCCATGCAGGCCCCCGCGTCTTTATTTTTATTTGCCTCCAGGACCTGGCCTACCGAGTGGCCTAAAGTAAATGAAGCTGGAGCCCCCGTTTGGTTTTAAAAAAATGTTTTGGCCAGATTCATGGATCCGCTGCAAATCCGGCTGCAAATTAAAAAGAAAATGCTTTCCTGGCCCTGCGGGGTCCATGTGGGATGCCCTCAAGAGGCCCAGGGGGATCAGGGTGTTCTACCCTGCCCCTTTTCTTTTTTTTTATGTTTTTGCTTGTGACTCGGTTCAACAGAGTCACAAGATGAATGTTATCACTTCCTGGTTTGAAGTGTTGGCAGCCAATCAGATCTCAGGCACGAGATCAAGAGGGTTCACAGATCCACCGCCCTACATTTGTATATCTGAGAAATCTTTAATTTTCTCAGGAACTGCTGAACGGATTTAAACCATTTAACAAAAAGAGTGCTTTTTGGACCAAGAGCTACGTTTCTGCTAAATTTGGTGTAATTCCATTCAGCAGTTCAGGCTGTAGCCGCATCAAAAGTTTCACATGAAAATTAACATGGAGAAAAAGCGTTTTGGGACCCCCCTTTTTTCTCGGCCCCCACTTGACGGATCACCAGGAAATTTTCAAGACAGGAGCTGAAGTTAGCATCAAATTAGTTTTAAAAATTTTGTGAAGATCCATCAAATGATGGGGCCGCCACCTCCCTGGGGCTTATTCATTGAATGCAGGGGGTCTACAAGCCCCCCTGCAGCCCCGGGAACAGCCACCTCCCTGGGACTATAGTGATGAAAGATGCGGGGGAGGCTCCTCCCCAACACAGCCCCGGGGACAGCCAGCTGCCCGGGGCTCTGTATGTAAAATGCGGGTGCCAAATTGCAGCCCCGTGGACCCCCAACTCCCCAGGGCTATTTAGATAATTATGCATGAGGGCACCTGCCCCTCATGCAGCCCCGTGGACCGCCATCTCCCCGGGGAAAAGTTCAAAATAATGTGTGGGTGTACTCAAGCCCCCCCACAGAGCCCCAGGGACCACCACCTCCCTAGGGCTACTTTCAAAATTGGAGGGGGGACGTGCAGGCCTCCTCCAGGAGCCATAAATGGCCCTGGTGACCGCCACCCCCCCAGGGCTGGCTCCAGCAATGTCTTGGGTTGCCCACCCTGGGAGATTGCAGTTTAATATGGGATAGCAGGAGCACTGCTCCCGCCATCCCATAGCAAACAGTGTGCTCGCTTTGAACGAGCGAGAGCACTTTGCTCTCGATTGTTCAAAGCAAGTACACTTTGCTTTTTACCCCCAGGGAGCTGCATGTCAGCAGCTCCCTGAGGGTAAAAGCTATGCTGGCTCCTGCAGGAGGCAAGAGCCGGCAGGCCCCCCGCGGTCCCCAACCAGCTGGCCATGCCTTGGGGATGGGGTCCCCAGGGCCGAAATCAGCCTGGGGAAGACTGACTGTGTAAGTGAGTGATTATATGTGTCTCAGTGAATGTATGGGTGAGTGACTAATCTGTATGAATGTCTGTATGAGTCTGTCAGTTGGTTTGTAAGTGGCTGCATGGGTTGGTGAGTAGCTACATAAGTGTCTATATGGGTTTTTGATTGGTTGCCTGAGTACCTGTATGTTTGCCTGAGTGTCTGTATGGGTGGGTGAGGGTGTGTGTGACTCCCTGCATGGATGTGTGAGTGGGTGAATCACTGGGTGTATGCGTTCATGAGTGTGTGTGCGAGGGGCTGTATGAGTGAGTGATTATGCATATGGCTGTGTCAGTGAGTGAATAGACGTCTAAGTGGTATATCGGTGAATAGCTGCATATGTGAGAGGCAGTATATGTGAGTGTTTGAGTATATAAGTGACTGTATGTGTGAGTGAGTGATTGTGAGAGTGGCTGTTTGGGTGAGTGTTTGCTTGTGTCAGTGACTGCATAGGAGAGTAAGTATGTGTTAGTATCTGTATAAATAAGTGAGGTGGTGTGTGTATGACTGTATAGATGAGTAAGTGGTAGTATGATTGACTCTTTGTGTGAGTAGCTCTATGGGTGACTAACGATGTGTGTGTCTGTATGGGTGTATGAGTGGCTGTATTGGTGAGTGACTGGGTGTATGAGTGGTTGTATGGGTGAGTGAGTGGATGTGTGTGTAGACCTATGAATCAGTGAGTGGGTATGTACGTACTGTATTGGTGTGTCAATGGTTTCCAGAATGGTAGTCTGAAATTTGGAGTTGGTGTATGAAAGGTTAGAGTGGAGTGTGAGTAGGTGCATCAGAGATTATGTGGATGATGTCATCAGTGATGTCATTTGAGATGTCATCAGTGATGTCATCAGTGATGTCACTGACCATGTCATTAGTGATGTAATATGTGACGTCATTAGCAGTGCATTGCAGGGGCATGAGTTATAGTTCGCTCAGCGAACAATAACGGCTGAATTTCACAGGTTTTGTACAAGTGAAATGTCAGCCTAACTATAACATTCCTGCAACCTGTGGTTTGTTCCGTAAATTTTATATATACATATTCCTTTGGCCTTAAGTACTCATCTGATGCAATAATACTAATGATACATAGTGCACTAAAAGTATAGGAGGTGCATTTATTGTGTGTTTGAGACATAGATATGTGTGCATATTAATGTTTTCCTTTTCAGAAACATCTGGGTTGCTTCTATTTGTTTAAACTGTAAAGTGGTCACTAAAATGCATTTAATGCAGTGTATTCACCAGGGATTAGTGCAAATGAATCATATGTGTGTTCAGTGCTTTCTTTATAAATTGTGACCAGTTGTCGTTTTTGGGTAATAATAAATGTATCCATTTATTGTGCCACATTTAAGAGTACAATACAATATAGCTTGGTTCCTTTATTATAGATTTCCTTTATTGGGTAATGTGTAGGCTGTAGAATTAATATGCATTTAAAAAAACTGTTAAGTTAGCCCAATTGTGAGCCTTAAGCTAACAGTTGAGACATTTAATACCACAGTGAAAGTTGTTTTTCTGTATGTTTTCTCCTCTGGAAGTGCAGACCAAAGACATTCATTAGTTAGTAAAAAGCACATTGTATTTCAGAGATAGCGAGGCAAGGAAGAACTGGCAAGGTAAAATAATGTAAGCGAAGATCAAAGGGATTGTTACCAGTTGGTACTATCAAATGAAGAGAGGAATCCAAGGACACTTTGTAAGCAGAGACTGGAATATGGGAGTAGTGTTCAAGGCAGCAAGTTCTTTCTTGGGAACTGGAAAAGTACTATGATGCATATGAAGTCCTATTTCGCCTATGTTTTTGTGCATTTTAATTAGTGAACCCACCTTGGGTTTGGTCAGATTTCCATCGGACGTGGAGTGGTACAGACCTCTCTTATCATTTCTGATTGTGTGGCCTCATGGTATACATGACTCCGTACCTATAGAACTTCTACAGAGGTTCTGATGTTGACACCTTTCTTGATTCCTTGATGTAATAGGGTTTCCCTTATCCTTAGTTTAGTGAAGGGTTTAGTAGACGTTGTGAATCTTTTTCATGTATGGGGAGAAGGATCAAAACCATTCACCTAGTCATCAAATCATCACCTAGTCATCAAATCATATTCCTTATTTTTGGCATAGCCGCCACTGCAATTCTTATATGCTCCTTGCTGTTGAGGACCAATATTGTATGCCGCTTTGGTCTTCCTTTGATAATCTTGTAGTTTAATAGCATGTTCTTGAGTTTGATTTATATTAATCTGGCTTTGAGTTTGTAATAAACCTTTTCATTTCAAGTTACTAATTCAGACTTTTATTGTGTGGTCCTAATGGTCACACTGTACCTTAAGATTTACATTGTTTTGAATCCCTTTTCCTCTCAGGCTACTAAAATGGTCTATTCACTAGAGTAGAACAGGAGGGAACGGCCCAGAGCATTCTCAGTCTCATTCAGAAAAGAAATTCAAGTTAAAGTCTCCTGTTATTAGGAGGAGTCTCCAAATATCTTTCTTTCTTAGGTTGCCTAACGTTTCCAGTAGCCCTTGAACTATAGTCTTCTTAGATTATGTGGATGGATGAATGTAAATATTGCACACAGCCATTGGTTTTGTTTGTGCATCAAATTCGAGTTCATTGAAGAGATCAATTTTTATACATAAAAACAAATTCGTTGGCAGACCCACGTGGTTGACACTATTGAAGATTATTCCTAATGACTATCATAAAACCTCCGGCGGGTGCTCCAGTCTGGTTTAATTAGTTGCTGGCATTGAAACTTTGCTTAAGCCTAAAACGGATCCAAGCCCAGGTTTCTTAAAGGTAGACATCATTGCACATAGAATGCAAAGACATATCCTCGGTAGCCTTCAAATAGCAACAGAGTGGCAGCACAACAGTGGCTACACAAATGACTTTTATTTCACCAGTCACAGGGAAACTATTTGGAACATGGACTAATTCTTTAACAGGGTAATCAAATCTGAAAGGTATCCTAATATACTAAACACAAAAATCTACAATTACAGTTAAAATTCAATCTGTTTTTACAGGAGCAATAGGCTTGGAGTCGTTATGATGCCCAGAGGCCAAATACTCACCAATAGTGATAAATAAGGAAACAAACTGGAGGTCGGTGAGTTTTCTCAAAGCATATACAGAGGAACCTTGTTGTGGCTGTCATTGGCATTACAGCCCTAGTACCCGAGCAGAAAAAAGTTAAACTTGACCCATCTCGCCTATCAGTAAACTCTTTGAACATCAGTGAAGTGTGACACATTAACTCTAATTAGGCCCTCTGGCATCCTATAAAATGCTGTGATATTATGGGTACTGAGGGGCATATTATCAAGAACGGCGTTAAAATTATCGCCGCTTTAGCGGCAGAAAACAGCCGCTAAAGCGGCGATAATGGGCTTGATAATATGCCCTTGAGAATTCCAATAGAAGCCCATGTTCACACCAGAACATGGGCTTCTATTGGAATTCTCAAGGGCATATTATCAAGCCCATTATCGCCGCTTTAGCGGCAGTTTTCTGCCGCTAAAGCGGCGATAATTTTAACGCCGTTTCTTGATAATATGCCCCTGGATTTTTATGATGTTACCTCTGTTTGTTATGTCTTCAGGGCCACATGCCATGTATTGAGGAGTGAAAACAATTTTGGCAACAGACGCTACTGAGTGGAGCTTTGTCAGAGGCTCTTGCTTTAATGCCCCAGTATCTGCAGTAGGACATGTTTGCCTGGGTTTGCAAACGCTTTTAAGTGCTGATTCTGTTTGTGTCAACACCAGAGAATCTGTTGAATTCTGTTTTTATTTACAGTGTGACATTCTATTTTGGGAGCACCTGGTTTAGGTTGTCATGAGACGCTACATTGTGCTTTATTAGTTCTTTGGGGATAGAATTCAAGTTTACCTGGTGCTGCTTTATTTTCTTGTTATCTGTGTGCAATAGCATAGTATCGTGAATTTGGAACTGTTGTCTGCTTAGCAAGGCTGCCATCATTAATGCTGGACTCAGCATCGTTCGATGGAGGCTGCATTTAAGTAGAGTGACTATATACTGGATTAACTGAAAGGAGGCTTAATTTGTCTTTTTGTTCGGCCTTGACTTAAAAAAACAGTACGTTGACTCTATCCGGCTTTGAGCTTTGTTTTTATTCTCTTTTCTTTGTGCTGCAAATATTGTGAACGATTTACTAGTAAAGAGTGATTGAGAGCCTGCATTCAGGGGTACATTTGTCTTTTTGTTCATTTGTGTCAATCTCTTTTTGTTGTTCTTTGACGAGGAAAAAGATGTTTTGATTTCTGCTGTCCTCACTGCTAGTGGGTCGTTAATAGGTGATGATGAATTAGCTTGACCTTGGGAGTTACTCGAATGCCTTTGCGTTATGGTCTAAGCAATTAGGCTTTTTGTTTCTGATACTGTTTCTACCTCAGAAGAGTACTTATTAGACATAGGGACATCGTCGCGTTCCTCCACAGCAGGGCATTTCTCAAGCTTTATTCTTGTATTTATATTTATTTTTGTATTTGTTATTGTTTTTGTTTGTTGTTTTAATTCTGGAACTTAGGTGCTCATTATCTCTGGGAAAGTTGTAAGTTTGTCTAGTAACGTGGAGCATGAGCAAATCAATCTCAACTCTCTCACGCAGGTAATTAAATTGTTTAGTGATCCTAGTTTAGTGTTGTTTGCCATGGTGTATGATGCCATGGTTTGTGGCAACTCTATTTAAGTGTCCGGTTTATCCACAGGTAGACTCACTGCATTTTCTATGGCGTCCAACGTGGTGTTCATTACTGACCTTCATGCTGTGTCATTTACAATTCTCTTGTCAGTTTGGTTCACTGTTAGGGGGTTTAATACCGGACAGTTTAGGATGCATTTATCCATGCTGGTGTAACTACAGTTTTCAACATCGTCATTTACCAATTGTGTTTTTGGCAAAATTTCGCTCGGAAGGTCGAGGGATTTATCAAGTTACTGTGGATTTATCAAGTTACTGTGGCGATACTACTGTGTCCTCAGTACCAGTCAGAGTTTGTGAAGTCTTGCCTTTTGAGTAATTCTTTACTAGTACAATTGCTACTTGGGCTAGGGACTTTGGGTTTGCTGTCATAAGTCTAAGGTAGTTTTGTGTACTGTATACTCAAAGATTACTCCAAATTTCGCATGGTTTTCTGAATCATTCACTTTTTGTCGCTATGCTTCTCTTCTTGGTGAATCCTTCTGCACCACCCTGGCATATCCTCTCTTCTTGAATCTCTCAATCATATTATTTGCCTCTCTCAAAAGTTCCCCATATGGGATAATACAATGATTTGAGAAAGTGTTTATTAGTTGGGGTGGATTGGTGTCCACCACAAGTAAAAACAACGGGGCAGATTTACAAGCTCCTTGCAACACTTTTGCGCCGCCGTCGTGTCACATTTGTGATGCAACAGCAGCGTAAACAATGTGCCACGTTGCGGCACATTTACAACGTGACGCATCTAAGGAGATGCATCATGATGTAAAGCCCTGCGCCAAATTATACCTGCGTCAGGTATAATGTGTGCAAGGTGTGGGCATTTCCACGCAGGAAAGCCTTGTAAAAGTGATGCAGTGAAATCTACAAGATTTCACTGCGCCACTTCTAGGATGCCACTGCGTCAAAACCTTACACCTGCTTGAAGCAGGCGTAATGAGTGACGCAGCACAATAAGTATAGGCCTTCCAGAGCATTGCTGGAGTTGCAATGTGCTTGCGACACAACTCCAGCTATGCGTGACCTTTGCACCAACAGATGCGTGACACATCTGTCAATCCTAGCGCCATGGTGCGCCGCATTGTAAATGCAACGCATCCATGGTGCGCAAGGGTTTTTTGACACGGCGCAAGGAAACTGACGCATCTCTGCTATAACGCAGAGATGCATCAGTTTCTTGTAAATCTGCCCCACATTATCTTGTTAGACCCTCTCAATGTTTTCAGTAATTTAAACATAAGATCAACCTCTGATAGCAATGGCACAGAACCAACAGAGTTAACGAAAATGTGAAAAACATTTTGAACTACCAAAAACAGTTAAAAGGTCAAAAACATAACACTCTAACTTATAAAAATAGGGTAAAATGTAAAATCCAATAAGGGGAACCAAAGTTATAAAATTGTGATGATTTGAGTGAAAATAGAGCCAAAAAGAGCAGATGGTAATCAATGCTTGTGGAAAACCAAGACCTAGGATTAGTTTGAGGATAAATGCGATTGACCCCTGGTCAGGTACACTAAGTATATTTGTCGAGGCAAAGTCTGGAAGTAAACAAGTAAAAAAAATAATAATAATTAAGTCCCAATCCAAAAAAGGACTTTGTAATTTTTCAGACGAAAAACTCTTTTCCCTGAAAGACAAATCTGAAATTGTAGCTGCTGCAGTGGAACTGAAGGTCAGATCCAGCTGGTCCAGCTGGAGCTTTGGAGCTTTTGAGGTTTTGGTTGAAACTATATTTAAGTCTAAGTTCAGAAAGTGACTTTTTTTTTCTGAGATGCAGTGACCTCCACATAGGAGAAACCTGAAATTCAATTCAATGCTGTGGAATTGGTGGTCAGATATTTTTCACAGCAGTTCCCATGAAGCACTGGAGCTCTGAACCGAACATTTTCCAAAAGGTTGCCAAACTTCTTATTGGGCCCAGACTACAACAAGAGTACATGTCTAAGGCCCCCAGGACCTCAGGGTGGGGTATTTAGATACTCCTGGGATGTCAGGTAGAGGCCACTAGAAAAGTCCAGTCCAAGTAATAATTGGCACTGGTCAGCTGGCAATTTCCATGAAAAGACCTCTTGCAGTTTGCTGTGTCCCAGTAGCCACAGAGGAGGTCAGCCAACTGACCCTTGGGGTCCACTTCATTGTTATGGGTACAACAGGGAACAGGTCCAGTCCTTCAGGGCTCCTTTTAGGTCACAGACAGCAGGTTCAGTCCTCTTCTGTTCTTTCACTGGTCCTGGTTAAGTTCATATGAAAGCTGGGTGAGGGCCAGGCTTGACACGGTTCACCAGACAGTGGCTGTGGGACCCCCTAAGACACTCATAGTCCCTCTCTCGCAACCATTGGATTAAATGTTTCCAGGTCTAGGCCTACCTACGTTTTCAGTAGTTCCTGATTGCTTTACTGCAAACAGGCCCAAGATGTGATCTGTCAGTCCGAATCTAAAATGGCCAACATTTTCAACCACACTAAACTTGGTCCCTGGAGGCTGCGGATGTGAAAGGGAGTGTACTATGGAAATCACTAGGGTCCATCCACAACTAGAACTAAAATCCAGATTGAAGCAGGTTGTGTATCTAAACGAACTAGGAGACAGACGTATGGTAGGGCAACAAGGGTATTGTCCTTTAGCCCAACACAGAGTATACACAAGAATTGTCCTGGTATCCTGTTTGCTCCTTTTGATGGGCAAAGAGTTTTTACATGGGCCTTAGGCAGACCTGCCATGCAGGATTTGAAACCTGATTGTCAACAAGAGGGGCACAGCCCTACCCTTCTGCTGAGCTTAAAAGAGTCATCCTTGCTCATACCGGTGGGCCTGCCAATCACAGTGAACTGCTGTGTAGCTCCTGTGAGGAAATTCACCCCTCTCACACCATATTCAAGCCAAGTACAGGCTAGGAGAAGCTAGAAATTTAATTCAGATTAGCCTCCAGGAAATTGGGGCACAGAAAAGGTAACTTTTTAAAAGCTACTTTTCCTTAACATTTATTCAAAATCAGACTTCATATTAAATTGGATTTCAAATATCTATTAAAAATAGTGGTTTAATTACTTTGCTAGCCATTCCTAATCCAGAGATATCATATTTGTATTTTAATTAACCCTGGGCAAAGCACTACGCTACGCTCGCGTAGTTTGCGAAGTTTGCGCTACTTCGCACAACGCGAATTGCACGTAGCACAGTGCAAACACGCGTAGCGTAGCGTAGCGTAGTGCAGCGGTCATTTTTGCTTGCTCGCGGTCCTCAACGTCAAGTTGGCGACCGCGAGCAAGCAAAATGACATCCCGGCGAGACTTTTTCTCGTTCGCGATCAGCAACATCAAGTTGCCGATCACGAGCGTGGAAAATAAACCTCCCGGCGAGATTCTCAACGCGGGGAGGTCAGGTTTCTCATTGCGAGTGGTCGCGTATGCTCGCGACCGCTCGCGATGAGAAACTACCAGTCCGCGTTGAGAAAGCTGCCACTCGAGTAAAAATCTACTCGAGCGGCAGTAAAAGACAGCTCGCACTGTGCAAGATGCCGTTTTCAATGATTGCACAGTGCGGACAAGCATCCGGCACTGTGCAATCATTGCGAACAGTGCACTACGCAGTTCGCGTAGTGCTACGCGTAGCTCGCGTAGTGCGAACTGCACTTTGCGTAGCTTTGCGTAGCGCTACTTCGCGAACTACGCCCAAGCTTAATTTTAATCTGTACTAATGTTTCTAATTCAGATGATATTACATATGCTTTTACGAAAACTATTTCTGGGTTAATTACTTGATTTTTTGGAACTGAACCAGCATTTCTGGGTTACATGTTTTTGAAATTATTCAGTTGAATCTTACTGGAAATGACCCTTCTGTGTGTGGAATTCTTTCATGTTCTTTGTCTTCACTATCCTATTTTTTGCCGAGCCAGTTATTGCTAGTTTTAGGACTCTGCACACATTACACCAGATAATCAGTGGTGTAGTGCTTGTGCACTCCCTTCCAAACATGGTAAAATTCATACACACCTCCTTGGCACACTTGAATTACTTATTAGTCTCTAGTAAATAGTACTTCATGTATCCAGGCCTGTAAAATAAATGCTACAAGTGAGCTTCAGCACTCATTGTGCCGCTAAATAAAGTAGCACTATAAAACAATTTGACCTGGCAAAATAAACATTTTGCTAGCCCTAAACCTTCTTTTTTTAATACTAATAAGTCACTCCTAAAATAGGCTCTAACAGCACATAGGCAGGATACGTGTTATTTTAAATGTAAAAGTAAGACATGTGTACTTAAGTTTTACATGTCCTTTTCAGTAAAAAACCTCCAACCTCATTTTTCACTGTGACAAGGCCAATCTCCTATAGACGATCACTGGGTTACAGTTTTGCATTCAGTAAGTGATAACTTCAGTTTGGGAACAGCTACAGAAATATGTCTTCCACTCATTTGAATTGTAATTTAAAATCCTCTTTAATGGTAAAGTCATATTTTAAACTACTATTTTGAGGCATTTCTTGCCCTAACTCAATGAGCTCTTCTGACAGTGTCCAGGGTCACATGAATGTTAATAGATCTCTTGTAGTTTGATGTGTACTCTTTCCAAACAGGAGACAAAAGGGCCTTGGATTTGCGGAAGGGTATTCCTCTCCTGACCAGGATGGCCTGGGGAGGGTTGTGCTCAGCCTTTACTGAGGTTCGAAGAGTAGCTTGAGGGTTGTACCTAGCCCATTCCTGATTTCTGAGAGTTTTGAATATGCCTGCCCTGTCACTGACAAATGCAGCCTACAATTGGACCTTCTTGCCCTTGTTTACCTAGACAGATTGAAACAATACCCAGGGAGAATGGCAGAACTCCCCAGACCCAGTGTATCTTTTAACAAAGGGGATGTCCTCACACACAGGCCGGCACTAGGTTTAAAAGTGTAACTCTCCAAACCACTCACCAGAACAATCTTGAACCTGCGGAGAATCAGAAGAGAAATTGCCCTGCTGTGTGAAGCCTGAAGGAATATTGGACCTAGTTGAATTCAATCAATCAGGGGGTTTAAAGCGTGCTACTCACCCGTGAGGGTCTCAAGGCGCTGGGTGGGAGGGGGTGCTGCTCCAAGTCAAGCGAAAAGCCAGTTCTTGAGGCTTTTCCTGAAGGTGTGCAGAGTAGGGGAGTGTCTGATGTTGACCGGGTGCTCGTTCCAGACTTTGGCTGCGGTGGAGGAGAAGGCTCTTCCACCCACTCTGGTTCTGTGGCTGCGCGGGGTTTCTGCTAGGGCGAGGTCAGCGGAGCAGAGGTTTCTTTTGGGTACGTGGAAGGAGACTCTTTCGTTGAGGTATTTGGGTCCGGTGTTGTGGAGGGATTTGTAGTCGTGGGTGAGTAGCTTGAAGGTTACTCTCTTCTCGAAGGGGGAGCCAGTGGAGGTCTTGCAGGTGTTGGGTGATGTGCTCATGTTGTGGGATGCCGAGGATGAGTCTGGCCGCGGTGTTCGGGATGGTCTGAAGTTTGCCTAGCAGGGATTTGTTGATTCCAGCGTAGAGGGCTTTTCCGTAATCCAGTCTGCTAGTTATGAGTGCGTGGGTGATGGTATTTCTGGCTTCAGGGGGATCCACTTGAAGGTCTTGCGTAGGATGCGGAGGGTGTTGAAGCAGGTGGAGGCAACGGCGTTGATCTGTCGGGTCATGGTGAGGGAGGAGTCGAGTATGATGCAGAGGTTCCGGGCGTGGTCCCTGGGGGTAGGGGGGTGCCATGGGCAGTGGGACACCAGGTGTTGTACCATGCTGAGGGGGTGTGTCCAAGGATGAGGACTTCTGTCTTCTCCGAGTTAAGCTTCAGACAGCTGCTGTTCATCCAAGCTGCGATGTCTTTCATCCCTTCCTGGAAGCTCAGTCTGGTGGTTTCAGGGTCCTTCGTGAGGGAGAGGATGAGCTGGGTGTCGTCGGCGTAGGATACAATGCTGAGTCCATGCTGTCTGATGATGGCAGCGAGGGGGGCCATGTAGATTTTGAAGAGCGTGGGACTGAGTGATGATTCTTGTGGTACTCTACAATTGATCTCTGTGGGTTCGGAGAGGAAAGGGGGAGTCTGATCCTTTGGGTTCTGCCGGCGAGGAAGGAGCTGAAGCAGTCGAGGGTGGTTCCCTGTATTTCAGTGTCATGAAGTCTGGCTGTGAGGGTGCGTGGGAGACGGTG
The DNA here is from genome assembly GCA_963921515.1 of Calotriton arnoldi. Lineage (NCBI taxonomy): Eukaryota > Metazoa > Chordata > Amphibia > Caudata > Salamandridae > Calotriton > Calotriton arnoldi. The sequence continues at coordinate 1,102,648 of CAWUFW010002954.1, forward strand.
TCGAAGGCTGTGGAGAGGTTGAGTAGGATGAGGCCTGCGGTGTGGCCTTGGTTGAGGGGCATGCGGATGTCGTCTGTGGTGGTGAGGAGGGCAGTCTCTCTGCTGTGGGTGCTGCGGAATCCAGATTGGGATTGGGAGCGGTCGAGGATGGAGTTCTCTTCGATGAACTTTGTCAGCTGGGCGTTGACTATCTTCTCGGTGACTTTGGCTGCAAAGGGAAGGAGAGAGATGGGTCAGTAGTTCTTCAGGTTCATCGGGTCTGCAGAGGGTTTCTTGAGGAGGGGCTTGACTTCTGCGCATTTCCAGTCGTCAGATAAAGTGCCGGATTCGAAGGTGGCATTTCCTTTGGAAGTAGGAGCCGAGCTTGTTGCAGAGGTTCTGGGAGGGAGTGATGTCCATGGCTTTGTTTTAGGGTTTTGGTGAATTTCTGGATCATGTTGAAGAGTTCCTTAGAGTTGCTGGAGTTGGTGAGGATTTTGTTCCGGATGAAGGTCTTCTTTGTGGATCTGATGCATTGGTGGTATTCTGTCATGGCGTTCTTGTAGGTGGTCTGGTCTTCCGTGGTTTTGCTGTTTCTCCATTGTTTTTTGAGACATCTTCAGGAGCGTCTGGCTTCTTGGAGGTCGGTGGGGAACCAGGTGGCCTTCAAGGGGCGTCGCCTAGTGGTGGTGCGGAGGGGTGCGAGCTTGTCTGCACAGATGGTGATCCAGTGGTGTAGTTCCTTGGCTGCAGAGTTGGTGTTGGTTGAGGCGGTTGGGGGGTCGGGACTGAGGGTGGAGTTGAGGTGCTTCTCGGTGACCTTGTTCCAGTTCCTTCATGGAGGGCAAGGAGTGGGTTTGAGAGTGGTAGCGGTGTTGAAAGAGAAGTGTACGCAGTGGTGGTCTGTCCAGAGTGGCTGCGTGGTGTGGCTGAAGCGGATGTTGTTCCCATCTACGAAGATGGGGTCGAGGGTGTGTCCTGCCTTGTGGGTAGGGGTGGTGACAAGCTGTTTCAGCCCAAAGTTGGCAAGGTTGTCCAGGAGGGTGGTGGAGTAGGGGTCGCTAAGGATGTCGAGGTGAAAGTTCTGGTCTCCGATGAGTGTGTAGTCCATGTAGTAACCCTGGGCGTAGTCCGTGTAGTAGCGCTACGCGTAGCTACGCGAAGTGCACTTCGCACTACGCGAGCTACGTGAACTGCGTAGTGCGGTAGGGAAATGCTGTTTGCACTGATTGCACAGTGCCGGATGCTTGTCCGCACTGTGCAATCATTGCAAACGGCATCTTGCACAGTGCAAGCGGTCGTTTTCTGCCGCTCGAGTAGATTTGTACTCGAGCTGCAGCTTTCTCAACGCAGACTGGTAGTTTCTCATCGCGAGCGGTCGCGAGAATACGCGACCACTCGCAATGAGAAACCTGACCTTCCCGCGTTGAGAATCTCACCGGGAGGTTTATTTTCCACGCTCGCGATCGGCAACTTGATGTTGCTGATCGCGAACGAGGAAAAAGTCTCGCCGGGATGTTGATTTTGCTCGCTCGTGGTCGCCAACTTGACGTTGAGGACCGCGAGCAAGCAAAAAATGCCCGCTACGCTACACGTTTTTGCACTGTGCTACGTGCAATTCGCATAGCGCGTAGTAGCGCAAACTACGCAACCTCCGCAAGCGTAGCGTAGTTTTCCGCCCAGGCCTACCATAGAGGTGATGGCGTGGGGTGCAATGAGGTCAGCAACGGCAGTGGCGAACAAGGTGCTGGGTCCGGGGGGTCTGTAGGCGAGGGTGCCACAAAGGGTGGTTCTAGGGCTGGTCTGGATCTGGAAATGGAGGTGTTCGGTGGTGGCTGAGGTGTCGATCGTGGTTGAGGTGGATAGTCGAAGGGAGCTCTTGTGTGCGATGGCGAGTCCTCCTCCTGGGCAGTTGGGCCAGTCCTTCCTCTGGATCTTGTATCTGTCTGGGATGGCGGTGGCGATGTCAGGGGCGGAGGAGACGTTGGTCCAGGTTTCTGTGAAGAAGGCGATGTCTGGCAAGAGGGTGTCGAGGAGTTCCCAGATCTCTACGGCATGTCTGTGCAGGGAGCGCATGTTGAGGAGGATGCGCTTCAGGGCTTCTGTGGTGTTGGTGTCCAGCATGAGGGCGCCGGCTGTGGCAGTCTGGAGGGTGGTGAAGGTTCTACGGCAGTGGCAGCAGGAGAACTGGCTGTGGGTGGTGTTCTGCATGGACAGCTGGCAGTTGTTCTTCCTTCCGGGGTTGAGTGCGAGGAGGGCAGCTGAATCGTAGCGATGGGTGGTTGGAGATCCAGGGTCCCTGGCACTGGTCACGGTGGGGTTGCGGACGGGTGCAGACGGGCTTGCCTTTGGTGCACCTTCGGCACATCAGCGGCGCACCTGCTGTGCGCGGCCACGCAGCAGCCGCCAATAAATAGAGAATGGGAAGGGAAGCCCAGCTAGGAGGCGGGAAGCAGCAGGGGGGCAGGGGCTGCGGGGGCAGCAGCGGCAGGAATGGAATGGCAGGAGTCATGGAAAAACAAACAAATAACAGTAAGGAACTAACAGAGGCACAATAACAGGAAAGGCAGAAAAAACAGGCACAATAGCAAAAAGACAGAAAAACGGGTACAAACAAGACAGAAGATGGGCACAACACAATAAAGACAGCAGTGGAATCAGCAGAAGAGCAAGGCTCTCCCACTGGACCACCAGGGATGAGGCGCAGGCAGGAGCCTGCGGGTAGAGGAGGGCCTCGAACACCTACCAGAGAGGTGAGCGGGGACAACGGCAGCAACACAACATCGGAGCTGCTGGGTGACAGAGCAGGTCTTGCTCCCTCGCAGCGGCCGCCATTAAATAGGGAAGGGGGAGGGAAGCTCAGCTGGGAGGCGGGAGAGGGAAGCAGCAGGGGGGAGGGGCTGCGGGGGCAGCAGCGGTGGGAAGGGAATGGCAGAAGTCACAAAAAAATAGCAGGTCTCTGACCAGGAGAATTGAATTGAACGTAGGGCCGTAGGAGAGACTTCAAGGGTCAGTTGGCTGACCTCCTGCTTGAGCCACTGTGCTACAACAAACTTTCAGAGGCCTTCCCTGCAACTGCTCAGTTGACTAGTATCAACTGCACTTGCTTGAACGCTGCTGCTGGCTTCTACTGGAGTGAGGCTTAACTACCAGGATGTGCCCCCCAGGTCCTAGACCCTTGTGGGTTGATAGACTGTACTCCTTCAAAAAACTTCAGGAACTGGACTTCAGGTGAAAAATCAGAGTTCCTGGCCTCTTTGATTTGAAAAGAACCTTCCCCAGATTCCTCGCAAGTGGACTTCACTGAAGCTATGAGGGACCTGCATCCGACAGCCGACATGATTTTCCCAGACACAGACCCCGGCATCCACCACCCAGAGCTCTTCACATCAACAACAAGGCCCCATTTTCCTCACCAACACAAAGTACCAATCATCGATCAGCATTTCACACTGACGATGACCACACTGACAACACAAAGTTTGACCGAGGCCTGGGATTTCAGTAGCCCGTCTCTAGATCCAGCTTGCAGCCCAAACACTGATGACCTTGTCAAGGAGCATTTGTTGTGATAAACTGGACCAAGTTAGATGGTAAACTTTCCATCAGGATAAATCTGGTCCCTGTAGCCGATCCATGCTCCATCAACATTTGCCTTAACTTTTTAATTTAACCTGGTCCAGCGTGACCAGATAACCACAAATGTCATTTGGTGCTGTTTTGGCACGATTTATATTGAACATTTTTAAAATTGATATCCCCGGTTCTGCTAATGGGATGTTGGTGGTTTTGGTATCATTTTATTTATTGAAATATTGTCTAGATTTCTAAGTTGGTAGGGGATGTCTCTTGTGCTGTGTGTTCACACTTTTACTGTTCGAGTGCTGCATAAATACTTTAACACAGCAGCAGCCACCACTGGAGTCAACAAACGCTGCCACTACTCCTCTGCCATCCTCCACAATTGGAAATACGCTGCTGCTGTGCATGCCCCAGCACCATGGTAGGACCTTTCTCCTGCAGCATTTGCGATTTCACCTGTGGCACTTCAGATGCCAACATCACCACCTCCAAGCAACCGATGCAAGCCACCACCACCAGCATCACACACCAACTGTCCGCCATGCTTCTGAATGACCAATACTTCAGGAAACACAGCACTGAAATCTGAAACCTCCTCAACAGCAACATATCCGACCTTCTCTTCCTGACACCAGGACCGAACCCACAAACCAGGCGGAGGTCTTGCAATCATCTACAAAAACACGATTGACTGCACTAACTCCACAGACTCAGGTGCCAACCTCATGGAACACCTGTACTTCAAAATACGAACGGGCTACAACGCCACCCTTAAGGGAAACCTCGTCGATCATCCCTATGGTCCCACAACGGAATTTTGTGACCCCATTGCAGACTACATCTCTCCATCAGATCAACCAACGACATCCTCCTCTGGGACCTCAATTTCCACCTGGAAGACACCACAGACCCTAGCTCCATGACTCTCCTCAACCACCTCAGCAACCTGAGACTCACCCAGCTTTTCCAAGGACCACCCCACACACCAGAACACACCCCAACCCTATTTTCTTCTACAACAAGATCACCACCACCCACACAACCCTCCTCAAATGGTCAGAACACTACATTATACATTTCAAGACACCCGCCCACTAAGCCACCTCACCAGAAAAGCTAAAAGCTTCATCAAGACACTGGGGAAAAATATCCGAAGAAAACTGGACCAAGACCCTACAGTAACTCCTACCCAACCACACCGTGAACCTCGATGTCAACACCAAGCTCTTCAATTAATGGATCACCAACTACGCCAACTGCACCATTCCACCCAGGATAAAACCTACAAAAATAACAAAAGGCCCAGCTGGTACAAGAATGACCTCAGGGAGTCCAAGCACCACTGCAAATATTTTGATAGAAAATTGAGGCTCGATGACAACTGTAATATCCACATACAAAAACAACCTCAACCTCTACCACCAACAGCTATGAGACACAAAGAAAAAGGCTCTAACTCTCAGCCGCAGAGACAGTTCTGACATGGCAAAGAACTCTTCACCATCGTCAAGTAAATTACTTCATCACCCTGATGGAGGTGCCGCCAGTCTAATTTTGAAATGACCACCAGGCTGGCAGAAAGAGCAAGCAGCTATACAAACAGTCTGTGCCAAGGCTATACTTTCTTGCTTTCTTGATAATGTGAGAGCATTGACAAAACAGAGCCGAAGGCTGACATTGCCTACAAGCTGGGGGACAGACTGTAAATTTACAAACGATGAGCAGGAATGAGTGTATCCTATTTCGGAACCTCAAATGTGCAGACAATCTTTTTTGCTAATGTAGACATTAGCTAGGAGCAAGGAAGAAGGTACTCCATCAAAGATTCCTTCAAAGATTGCTATGTATCATGCTCCCAAAGTTGCATTTTATTTAGATGCATTACTTTAATTTTGCTCACCATAATTAGGCTTTTCCATATATTCTTCACTAAAACAGGGCTTTAACATAATGATAAACATTTTTAATAGTGTGGATTTTGTATATGCCAGGGAAAGAGTACTCCACAAAAAAAAATGGATTCCTGACAGTCTCTGACTGATTTTGATATATGTCCAATACACATTACTACAAGGTAAGTTGTGAGGACTGCTTGCCTGTTTCTACCCATGAAGTGTAAAGGTTGGTATAAACCTGTGCTTTCCTGAGGGTCAAGGGGAATCTACCAGGCCATGATTACAAAGGGGCTTATAAAAACGTATCAAGTTTTGTAGGGAGAGAAGTCCAAGGAACATGCTCTTTCAGGAAGTAGAAAGTAACCACAGACACTGGGTAGAAGTTGAGGATCCGTTTTATTGTAGGAGATATGTTCTCTTCAAGTGTCAGTTACAGAATGACCCATACAGTTGGTACAGACCCTATATTCACCCACCTGACATTTCTAATCATGACATTCTCCCCCACAAGAGCAGAACCACCACAAGGACAATATAAGTGACCATGAGCGCAACACGCAGTGTCACGCTCATGCTCATTAACAGCTCGAGACGAGGACACGCGAGGAAATGTGCTCGCGTGCACTCAACAAGTTTACTTCAAAATATGCTGCCCTGTGTGACTGATGCTGGCACTATGTGGCCATTTTCTTTCTTTAGCTGGGTGTGGCACATCATACGCCATGGCAGGTACACATTTATGGATCTAGTAATATCCATTATCTGTCCATCATGTAACATTAGAACAATTCTGTTTTGCAAGAGGCTGACAATTTTTGGCACTGTATTCGGGGTAACCACAGATTTACACTATCGTAAGTAATACTTTTTAGACAATTTATGGATATTTGACTTGGTAACACCAGTGCTGGCCAAGACAATGGTTCTTTTATCTGAGGATGATAAGGGCATAAGTATTGTGATTACACCAAACCTATAGCTTTGTCAGATATCCATTGCATAGGTTAGCATGCTAGGGACAACATTGAGGTGTACAAATAGGTGACAGTGTACTTTACCAGATATTCATTGTATGTAGATACTTACCAGGCTCGATTGTCTGTCCAGTCTGATATGCCAGCTTACAATTTACACAGGAATGGCAACAACAGTGTAGGTGGTGGCAGGTGGCTGTGGATATGGTTACATAGGTTTTGCAACAGTGACACAAATAAAGATTATATGCAAATTGAAGTGGTGTGATAATGTAAAATGTGCACATACAGACATGGGTGGTTGTGAGATTTACAAGCTTCAATGAAGGTAATGTGCACAGGATATTGCCCTGCAAAAAATTAATTGCCACCTGTCTTTAGTATGTGGATAAGACTAACAGAGTGTGACACATATCTGACTAAGTGAGTTGGAATGGCTTCAGAGCCCGTCCTTAGTTATGCCTTGACACAACAACTGATACTGTGGCTATTTATCCTTGTGCACATGTGGTGCCTGAAAAAAGAATTGATGATGTGTGAGTGTGCTGCCTGTGTATTGAGATGTGAGGGCGAACACCTATTTGTGGTGCTACATTTGTGTCAATGTTTATAAGTGTTGTTCTTTGTGGAGTAGGTATTGTGTATTATGATCGGCATGTACATGATTTCCGGGTGTTGTGAAATTTTAAGGGGCAGTTATATTTCATTACAAGTACTCCAGTGTACATTTTACCTTGCATGATAAGGATCACATGGTATTGATGATACCCTGCTCAATGTCGGTGAGTGGTTGGCATACAGTGAATACTCCACCAGGAAGTACAGCTGCCACTCATATCCTGTTGAATTAGTTCTTCACTTGCCTCCTCTCATCTTGCCATTGTTTATTTTTCTCCCCCAAGCTGCATACATACACCCCGACACATTCACCCTGAAAGTGATCTCCTGCCACATGATCTGCTTCTCATCTCCATTGAGGGCTCCTGAGATTGACTATGTAGTTCACCATAGTGATCAACTGCATTGTTGCCCACAATATTCCTTTATTGCTCTGTGACGTTCTTCTTTCTTTTCAGTGGGATGGTTGCAATATTGAAACATTCAGACTCAAAATACATGCAGCACAAAGAAAGGAGGGCAGGGACCTGGGTGTTGCTTGTACTTATCTACATGAGATTGTTATTGCTGTCTGGTGGGTGTTTGTGTGTGTGAGAGCGAAATCATGTGTGGCAAATGTGGTATTCCTAATGTAAAGACTTAAGGCAACAATAATACCAACATCACATAATTTCAATAATAAACTAAACAAAATATATGAACCAAAGGAGAACCAACAATATCTGTCTTTTTATATAAAGTAAAAAATATTTTTATTGATAATCAATTAAATACTGAAAAACCCGTTTAATACTAAAACAATACCCCATTTATACTAATTCATTCATATCTTCATTCATACAATATGTAAATGACACACAATAAAAATCACATTTTTTTTTTGACAAGGACAATGATAACAATTAATATCTCATTTTCGTGATCGTAGCGAAACAATGTAACACAATGGTAATAGACTGTTGTGTTCAGAGAAACAATGTGGCACAATGGTAATAGACTGTTGTGTTCAACAATTCCGGCAACATGATGTATGTGGTGGTACACACAATCCAGATATATACATTTATGTGTAGTAGCATTGTTTTCAGACATACATTTACATGCATTGTTGCATGGAATTCGGGTGACATACATCTACACTTAGAAAGCAACATTAATCATTTCTAAATATTGGTTATTTAGAAATGTATGCACAGTAGGATCATTAAGCATGCTTTTCCAAATAAAGATTTACCTTTTTGAATTGGAACCCCAATTTTGAAATTTGAACATCTCATTCATATTGCTAATAACATTGCAGATTTATGAAACACAATGGTCTCCTTCAGGCATCAAGACACTACAACACGGGGTAAACATGTGTTCTTTTTAGCTTAATGTGGAAATACCCAAGTCTTCAGAAACTCCCTGAAATTAAGATGACTGGATTCTAGGTGAGTGTTTCACAATTTATTTGTAGTCTCTGAGACAGCCCGACCATTGACTCGAGAATTTATGAAAAATTGTATACTAAAGTCATCATTACAACATGAAAAATACTGTATCAGTATTCCCAAACTCAGAAGTACTGATACCAAGAATGAAGGAGAACAGTAGCCTTCTGATTTAGACTCTGAGGGTGAATTGCCATATTTCTAGTAATCTTGATTTTCCTGTTAATCAAAATTTCCTCTCATCTCAGAATGAGGCAGAGAAAAGGAGGACTGAACATAATCATAAACGTACAATTGAGAGGCTCAAAACTGGTATATTGTTTTACATCATATATATGTGAAAGTGGGGGCGGGATACTTAACAAAAACACCACGATTATTAAGCAATTATGATGAATGCAATCATGATGTGAAAAAAGTACAGCATGTATCACAACATTTAAATATAATGCCTAACGATTGCAAGCCCCAGGTGCCTCAGAAACTAAAATGCGGTACCAAATGACTTTATCATATGAATAATTGTAATGTTTCATATCAAATATCTATCTAGTTTATGGTTTATTTGTTATAATCCCAAATCATAATTTCAATCACCTTGAACAAGTTCGTTTAGCTGTCACAGTTCTACCACTTAATTGTGCATTCACCTGACTAGCAATAATAATTTCATATAAACCTAACACTTAAGCACAGCAAATTGCATTTACGTATCTGAAATGAGAAATATGGATAAATTAGGCACTTCCATGTTCCTGGCATATGGCATGTACACACTTGCCTGCAAAACAATCAATTCATTAATCATAGCATATATATTATTTTCTAAGAGCAGACATTTTTAAGTATATTTTGAAGAAGAACACCGTATTAATTCCACTAACAACTTTCTAGTGATTATTCAATGAAGCTTCATGGGCATTGTGATTATTTATTTTCTCTTATATTATTTTTCACAATTTTTCGTATGTTTTTTAAATAGCAGTGCCAAAAACAAAACATCAAAATAGCAGTGAATCAGGTTTTCTATAATTTGGATGGTTCTGCTTCAAGAAATTGAGGCAATGGAAAGAGGAGGTAGAAAGTTTTACAAAACAAAAATACAAAAGCTATACTTGTTAAGTGTTATTCTCACCCTTTCTTACCCTACACTTCTAGAACCTTCCCGTTCCTTCCTCCTGTCCCCCGTTCCCTGCTGCACCACACACCTTATTGTGATGTAATCAGCTGGTGTTCTAGAACTCCAGCTGAGCGATGACAGTTGAGGAAATATCGTTGGGGAGTTGACACCGTTGTTTGGTACTGCAGCATCCTCCCATCTGGTGTGCTGTACTTACAATAAATATACTTCTACAGTAAACCCGGATGGCCTCATCTTTACAATACTAAAAATGTGTCTCATATTTGATGTTTTTGTATTACACGTGTAGTACAATTTGCTCTGAGAAGTGGAAAGTCTCCTGTACCCTGTTTTGAATATGAACAATAGGGATTGTGTTACATACAGTGACCTATTTCTCATCCAAAACTGAGAATATATATGTCATTTCCACTAGTGAATATAGAAGACCTATATTCTGATAACAATTGTACACCCAAGAGTTCTGGCAATTCTGGGAACTCTTTCATTCTTGTGAGTGATAACGCTTTCATTAAGAATATATTATCCGCAAAAGCAGGCTCCCCGCTTGATCACTGCCCCTAAGCCCCTAAAATATGTCAATTATTTCAAGGAGCAATGGGTCATAATATGTTGAGGATTTTCAACTCCAATCTTAGTACAGGCATTATCCCTGCTGCTAAGAAACAAGGGATTGTGACTAGAGTCAAGTGTAATTTTCATTACACTAGCATAATCTTGCATAAGAATTGCCATTTTGCATTACAGTAAGAATGTGCAATGTATGAGAGCATGCCACTACGCCGTGTGGCGTAAACGAGATTGCTGTTTGGGTAAAATCCTATTGTGGGAGCACAGGAATACCATAACATGAATGTGAGTGGCAGCACTAAAATTAACTCAAAAATGTATTTCAATTTGATTTTTTACCTGAACAGAATGTCTGGGTAATTGTTTTAGTGGAAAATTCATTTATTCAGCTTTATTTTTTGTTTAGAGAGGAAGTGCATAGAGAGTGATGCTACTGTACATACAGTATCAAATTTCCCTTTGTGTCTGGAAGACCCCTCCCTTTTCTTTTTCAGCCTTCTGTCCTTTTGGATTTGGATTCTGGAGGAATAACATCGCTCATCCTTGTCTCCAGTTGCTATTGTATCATCCAGCCTTACAATGTTAACTTTTTTAGGAAAATAATGTATGATTAGTGCAAAATGTTGCAAACTTTTTGTTGTTTTAGGGACTTTTATTTTTGTTCGATTTCTCTATTTTTTTTTAATTGTGTTTGATTTTTGATGCATGTCCTTGAGTTTGGAGTAGGGGATGCAGGCATGCCCATAGTAGATTGGATAAAACCTCTATCAGCAATAGATATTTTGGGAAGCTGGAGGCCTAGGGTTATATATGTTTCCTCCTATTCCTTTTGTTTTTATGAATTTTGTCTAAACTTTGTAATTATACAGTAGTGTTGTATTGTTTGTGGCCTTGTCTGCTGTAGGCCATTGATGTATTTTTTTTATGTATATGCCTCATTCCCACTGCTGCTGTGCTAGATAACTATTTTTAGTTTAGGGGCTTCTGGATTAGGTTATCTTTTTTGCCTGCATGTGCCAATTGTTGGCTAGGGCTGTGGTGGCTCCTAGAGTCTTTGTCACCTACTTCCTTGTGTGCTTGTAGACAAATTAGAGTGAGAGTTTGTGTATGTGTGAGATGTTTGCTAAATGTGTTATTTTGCAACCTTTATTAGCATTTTGCAGGGGTAATTGTTGCCTTGGCTGTTTACATCTGGAGCATTTTTTAAAGTTTATTTTGATCTATTCTTACAGTATCCTTCTTGCTGCGTTGTCATTATATTTTTATCTTGGGTTATTTTTAGTTTTTTACATTACTGTTGCTATTTTACAGCTAGTATGTAAAGGCCCACAAATGGGATATTCACATTTTGGGTATGTACTTGTGCAATCATTTCTCTGCAAAACTGCACGTTTTTTGGGGGGGAGAAAGGGAGGCCAGCTTGCGTAGGACAGCCATATTCTCTTTGTTGCCTATGTCTCCTTCTTTGCTTGCAGTGTGGGAGACCACTTTTTTGTAGAGCCAGTTTGTGCTATAGGCAACTATTTTCTCTCTGTTCTCCATGTCTATTTCTTTGCTTGCTATGTGAATGACCACCATTTTGGTGTTCTAGTGCGTGTGTTAGATTATTCATAATTTCTATGCCACTTTAAACGATTTTTTCCAGAAGCATTGATTGACTCTTTCTTATTGCATTTTTGTTCATTTATATGTTTTTATATATATTTCGGTTTTATTTGTGCTTGTGGCTGCTTGTAGTAGTCTGTAGGAGATGGCTATTGTTTTTGTTTATTTTAATTAGTTTTTGCCTGGCTCCTAACTGCATAGTGGCCCGTGTGCTCCAAAGAAGCTCCGGGTATTTTTTTTAATCTTTTCCTGAATATAAGTAGTGTGCTTTTTAACACAATTTTAGTTTACATGTCAGTATATTATATTGTTATGGTGACAATGACTTGTATTAAATTGACTAGAATGGGCAAGTCTCATCTTTTTTCCCCCCTATTTTTCTGCTTGTTGGTGCCTAAGACAATCGTGAGATGAAGAGGTTTTTGTGAATTAGTTAACACCCATAACTAAATCATGTCTCTGCTAAAAGCTTCTCCACATGTTGCTGACCAAAAATACAAGGAGTAAACTGAATGGCCCAAATAATGTAGGCTCCTTCCAAAAAAGTAGCAAGTGAGGCAAAGAAATCTGTTGCCATCAAGTCCTCATATCTTTTCCAGCAATGCATTATACCTGTAGCACCTCTTCGCGACAGGAAGACATAGGGAGGACAATCAAGTCAGGATCAACAACAATACCACACCACCAAAAACAAAGCAGGTGTCTCTGAGCACTGCATGACTGCAGTTATGGCTGAGAACAGTGAGTCTAAAATCGTCTGTCGAATTCCCCCCACCCGGCTCCACCGCCCCACCTCTCTTACTTGCAGAGGCTGCTCCTGCTTTCTCAGGGTACCAAAACAGAGCAGTTCAAGGCCTACTCAGGGGAGGTGGTGTAGGCTAGTAATCACCATTAGATGGCACGCAATAATAACACTCAGTAAATGATTGTCCAGTCCACACACAAACACTACTAAATACTATGCATTCATTTACAAGTATATACATAAGGGAGATAGAAATACCTTTGATTACATTATGGAATCACCTTTGACCTCAAAGGGGCATGACCCTCAAAATCACAGTGCACCCCACCTACAGCAGATAACACATCACAATATAGTGGGTATCCCTTTAGATAAAACATGCCTATTGGGTTTATCAAGGGTTCACCGTATTCCAGGAATAACAAACCACATGTTAAAAACATCATCGATTTATGCGTAAGTGCAATAATCAACAATCACTAGTTGTAAATGTAATTATTCATATCAATAAAGCATTCCGAACTTGTAATCCCTGTCAACTTTATTACATCAATAAAGCATTTTAAAATAAACATAACATGAGTCTTTGTGCATTTTATATACTTTTTGGCCACATAAAAAAACAGCCATAAAAGTAGCCCTTGGAGAGTGTCAAATTCAGGCCACATTAAATGCAGCCCTAGAACCATTCTCTAGAGTGCACTGCATTCACAGCTGTAGCGCATAATCTCCAGGCTGAGAAGTACTTAAATTTGGGATTAAAATTCAGAAGGGTCATAGTTTCTGTTCCCAAACGTAGGGGCTATGCCTCCCACAGCCCCTCACAACAATGTTGTTGGTGAACCTACCTGTTTTAGGTCAACCACAAAGCCCCTTTTTGTTTTAAAAGCACAGCAGTCCTTCTTCCTGGCAGATTATCCACAGGTCCAAAAGTTCACTGCAGGTCATTATGGAGTTAATGTTTAATGAGCGGCTCTACAGCTGCGCTGGGAAGAGCAGCTTTTTGTTATCCTGGTGCACGGCCTCACGCCACTTGCCTCTTTTCCTTTATGGGGGTTTGGGTGGTGCCTGGTCCCACCCAGACACCCCCTTTTTCTTGAGCCATTGGGTCAGTGCGGGGTATCTACTTCTGCATGACCTGCCGGCTCCCCACACAACTGGCGCTGTCCTTGCTGGAGCTGGAGCTAGTAGTCTTTTTTTCAGGCAGGGTGCTGCATATGTAGTGGCTGCCCTGCTTCCCCAGACATAGGTACAAGGCCCGAGGGAGGGCCACCACCAATGGGGGGTGCAATGGTGCTCACTTTCTCCATTCTGGCTCAGGGACTCAGGGTTGTGGTCCGGGCCCCAAAACTGCTTCTCAAACCCTGTCCCACCCCCAAGGGTAATTGAAGGACAGTGCAGCAGAGCCCTACATGCTCCAATTCTCAAAAAGGGTTAAATGCTGCCAATCTTAGAAACTCTGGCCCTGTTGGGCTGATTTTGATGATCTTGGGCTCATTTTATTCATTGTGCCGAAATCGAGCTAAGGTGTGTACTTCACAGGGAGGTGGTTCTAATGGCTTCTTGCATCAGCTATCCTCCTGCTCTCTCCCTCTGGACACAGAAATCCAGATCTTTCCCGCAACTGGTCCTAAGGGACTGTAAGTGGACCTGCCTCACTGGCCCTTGGAGAGACCCACTGGGCCTGGGGTCAACTGGGGCATAGTCGTTGGTCCTTTTGGGTATCAGGGGGTTTATTCTTCAAGTTATCCATGACTGTTGCAGTTCCAGGGTCCAGCAACAAAAAATCACAAATAGCAGCAACAGCTCCTTCTCTCCACTTGGAAAATGTTTTAAAAGGTGGTGGAAAGTTCTAGAAGTCAGGCACCCCGGGCTAATCCTAGGGTGCCACATCAACTCTCCACCATCATCCTAGAAAAGTTCAAGAAGGCATCATTCAGGAGTCACTGGTCACATCTGCTCTTGGGGTCTGAGCTTCCCCCTGATTGACATCATTGCCAGGGCCTTTCCTACCAAAACTTCAAGGATGAGCAATCCCCTGAGTTGGCCCCAGTTGTCTGGGCTTTCTCCTTTGTTCAATGGTCCTTGGATTCCCTGGTACAGTGTGACAGGTAATTAACAGATGCAGAGTTTCACCCCACCCCTTCCTCCTCAGGTGCTGAGGGAAGCACTGTTAATCACTCCTTGTGTGTGGGGTAGCCTTTGTTCCCTCTGCTGGGGAGAAAAGTAATTAACTTGGCCCAGCAGAATGACAAAGGGACTGGGCTCCGATCCTCGGCAGAGCCAAAGAAATATCACAATTCTGAATGGCACACACGATGCACATGTATGGTGTTGGGAACTACAAATATGAACTGGGCACACCTTTTCCACCCCAATTACATACACCACAATAGTTTGTAGGCCTAAGTAAGGAAAGTGAAACTGCACTCTAAGGCAGATTTCCCCCAATGTATATAATGAAGTGTCAGTGCAGACAAAACAGTAAATCACAATAACCTTACCTATAAGTGCCCACTAATAATATAAGGCCTATCACAGGTTAATATCTAACACTGCGGAGTCCCATCTGTGCCAGGCTGCGCACAATGGTAGTCTCACACATTCAGCGCACACATATGTGTTACATGTATGCAGATGTTCACATGTAACCAGCAAAGTGCCCCTTAGCCTTAATTAATTTTCTATGTGATTATTATGAGCAAGACACATAAAGTGAGACTCACCCACTGTCAAAAGTCCAAGCCATTTTGCAACAAGGTGTTTGCTGGTATGTGTCTTTGTTAGATTGGTTCAGCCTGGATGGCATCTTCACTTTCACTTTTACTTTGCATGTTTTAAATATCTTTATTGAGGTTTACTTTTGTTGAGTCAACTGACAATCTTTAGAGCATTTAATTCCAGTGCCCTTCTATTCCTAGTTTCTAACAGCTACAGGAAATATAGGGCTTGAGCACAGTTTACTTCATAGTCCCTCAGTGTGAATTGAAGGAATTGTGCTCCAAACACCTGGATAAACTTGTCTGTGGACTAGTAATTAGGCTTCAATTACCACTGACATGTGACCTGAGACTCAGATATTTATGATATATTTTTGTAATTTGCATATTTTAATTTAGGATAATATACCGCTATACGTGGGTTAGGAATATGCCTCTTTTTGCTTGATCACCCCTATCCTTTTGGACTGATGCTGCTGGTTTTATTAAATCTGTAAATTGGGACTTTGCTAACCAGGCCCTAGTGCATTTGATCTCCAAAACATATTGAAATTGGCTACACTTCTAATTAGCATACTTTTCTTACCTATAAGACCTTAGTATATGATACTAAGTCTACCCAAGGCCTGAGAGTTAAATGTCACTACAGTACTGCAGCACGCATTGTGCCACAACTAGATTGACAATGCAAAACATGACTGTTTTAAAACTGCAAATTCTACCTTTCAAAATAACCCCTTTTGACAGGCCTTAACTCTACTGTTGAATATAAATAGGCCGCCTTGACATAAGCCTTAAATGCCCAAATGGCAGGCATCATGGTATTTAATTAAAAGTGGGACATGGAAATATTTAATGCTAACCGTCCTTGCAAAGAAAAGGTATTATGCGCTGTAGCAGGGTTAGCTGTTAGCAGTTAGGGTTAGCAGTGAGAGCCAAATTTAAATAATGTTATCTCCACTTATGAAACCGCTGCAAAGTTCATTTTTGGACTTATTAAACATATTTATTACAATCCTCAAATTATTGCAATTCATTGGAAAACTCATATTTGTGATAAATATTTCACAAAGGGTACTTATAAAAGTTATCTTTTACCTGTCTAAAGCTTCTAAAAACCCATTTGCATGGGCTTCCCATCGTCACCCAGGAGCAAAATAGCACCTTGATGAGGCTTGAACATGCCCCAGAGCTTAGACAAAGGCCTTGGGCATGGGGAGGTGTTCTGTTTCTCTGACTGGACCATCTGGGCAGTGCCCAGGAACCTAATTAGCTTCAAAGAGGCCTACACTGTCATAGCTAATGTAGCTAACATCTGGGCCTTCCCTCTCCTTTGGCGGTCTAGTCAGAAGGGCACCAATCCCAGTGAGAGAGGAGCTGGCCCAGAACTGTTTTTGAATGACCACAGAGGAGAGTTTGCACGTTTCTCTGGCCACATGTCAGGAGTGAGCACAGATGCTCTGCACAAGCGAAGAATGGTTTTGACATGTTGGAGGTATGTAGAAAGGACATGGTGTGGTTGTTTTGAGTTTGGAACACAAGAACTACTACAAAAGTGGGTAGGGGTACCTCTGGCAGCTTTTCCTTATTGGTTAGGGAGGGGACAGGAGTTGCCCCCACCCACTAATTAGTACCAGGCATAAATGTGGCACCCCCTCAGCACCCTCTTTGGAATTCTACTGGACTAGCTGACCTCCTGTTAAGCTACATGGACACAACAAGCTGCTAGAACCACCTATCCGGAGGAGACCAGCTGACCAGGTTCAACTGGACTTCCCTTTGACACTGCTGGTGGCTTCTGCTTGGATGAGTCTTGACCCCAAAGTGCTGTTCCTGAGGTCCTGGGACGCTTAGCTAGGTCAAAGTGTACTCCTCCTAGGATCCTGAAAAACGTGGGGCTTAGAAATGTTTTGGCTCCGAAGTTCTCCATAGGACAGTGACAAATGTGCCAAGTTAATCTGATGAAGGTACGTTACTGCTGGGCCAAAGATTCTCCTCATACATAAGTATAGATTTTAGTAGTAAATGTGGGAGAGACATAATAATAATAATAAAGGCATTTATGGAGCGCACAGCTACCCCAGACGGGGTGTCCTGGCGCTGTTACAGACAGAGGGCAGGGAGAGGTGGCGCATAGAACTAGTCGTTCTGACTAAAGAGCCAGGTTTTCAGAGGGCAGTAGGTGGGAAAAGGAGATGTCTTCCAACTAAGAGGGTGTCAGGAACCTGGTCTCCAAAACAGATCAGTCCGTGGGGGCTATCACTGCTCCTTTGCTCAAGGGTCGTTGTAACGCTTCTAGGGCTCTAGAAGTACAGGTCAAGCCATCCTGGTCCGCCTTAGTCAGAAGGCGGTGTCTTAAGATGGCCGCTTAAAGAGCGGTCAGCGCTGCAGTCTCTCGGTGATTTGCGCGAGCCCTTGAGCACAGCTGAGGCTCGCGCGGGCTCTCGAAACTGCGCACTTCACCGAGTCTGTTGAGGCAGTTGGAGGTGTTAGATTTTCGTCGCGTCTAGAGTGAGTGTAGAAAGGCGTGTTTCTCGTTTTATTCACCGGCGGTAGTCAGCATTCCTACGCATCGGATTTCATAGAAAATTCACAGAAGAATTTCTGAAGCAGTTTGAGTTTTGCTAGAAACTTACCGGCAATTGGAATTCAGGACAGCGGCAGTTGAGACGTGTTCCAGTCACGCAAGTACCCTAATACAAAGACAACAGAAAAGCTTTTAGTTAAAGTTTACATGTAATGAGGATAATTACTGTAATAGAAATATTAGTTTTGAAAATACACAATAAGTATCAGCGATTCTAAACCCTTACCTGATTCCTCATTTCTGCTGATATTTTGGATATACTAAAACTTGTGTTAAGAGAGGAAGAACAATAAAAGAAAGGTTAATAAAAGTTTTAAAAGAAAAATAGATAAGAGTAAGAACAGAAAATAAAACTTTAGGAAATAATTGTTATGTTATTCTTTTCATAGAAAGTCAAGATCTTTCACAGTGTTCCAGCATTAATAATACATGCTAGATAACACTATCCAATAGAAGAGAGGCAATAGCTTGGTCTCCCTAGGGTAGGTTGCATAAAGGTCTAGAGAGAAAACACACATTCTTATTTGATTGATTTAATGTGAATTAGGTATTCTAGTAATTGTTGTTTGAACATTACAGTGTGAGCAGCACCATAAAACTATTGAGGTAGTTGATAGAAGGCACCAGACAAGAAGACCAGCTGTCTCTTCTCTGTCCCATACCCCTTTCCCCCCTGGGAGTTCTTTCACGCAACCAGAGTTTTTCTTGGTGGCGTGGAGGGAGTCTTGGAGAGGCATTGGGAAAAGCTCGTCATCCTGCTCCTGTGAGTTACTTGGGATAACTTCAAGTAAGACTCGTGTGACAGAGGGATAGGATTAGGGTGGAGTAAGAGGGGTGTAGAGTTGGTTAGGGAAGGGTTTATTGTGGGCCGTCTTCCACCCACACAAGAGTAAGCCAATAGCAATACTCTGGTGGTGGAGACATGTAACTTACACTTTTGTTAAGTTTACACTAGGACTCTTTGGAATTATTTTACATAGACAGCTGGAGCAAGGTATATGGCTTATTTGTGGCCCAGTAATAAACAGCTTTTTTGACACATGGATTTATGGCTCTGACATCTATTGTCTTTAAAAGATAGATAACCCATAATCCTTCCTAAAATATTATTTCTCTTTACAAACATCCCTATATCTCTTATTAAGCACTTTTTTACTTCACTTTAATCTCTTCTGATTTGGCTCTTCTGAGTGAATAAACCAGCGTGGATGTAGTGGGACTCGTTGGCTATTCCATATGCGTGTGAAGGGTTTGAGGTACCGGACCCTGAAATATATTACTTGGTAGCGCACTTTACCAAATGTTGGTATAACCCCAAAACCCGTATTCCCCATCTCGATCTCGAGGTTGAACAGAACAATGGAATCCCTTTGGCTACTCTTTTACTATTGGCTTTTCCCAAACAACTGGAGATCTCCCTGCCATACGACCTGTGCATCATGGTATTATTCTCCCACTATCAAGCTTTTTTCTAACCCTCCCCTCCACTCACAACTGAACGGGTGGTGTGGAACACCTTGAAAATGGCTATTCATGTGATGGGTCACCTATATATGAATGGCAACTTCTTATCTTTGGCACAATTTCGCTCTCGTGTGACATATTTATATATTCATGCATGCTTAATATAGCTAAAGGGGGTCTACCGGGTTTTCCTTAAGAACCTACCAATTTCCTTCTATTAACGCAGCTCATAACTTTGGACAACACTACGTGGTGGGTCTCTAAGCTTTACAACTCTGTATTGCAGTGTCATCGGGGTAAAATTGACTCAGCTAGAATGGCCTGTAATTTAGAATTTGGTATACATATACCTGGGGCCCACTGGCCATATTGCTGTATATAAACAGGCACCCTTTCCGTGAACCACAGAAATACGTCATTGCATTATAAAGCCTATGGTACTCCACAGAGGCAACACAGAATTGACCCCTCCCTCCCCCATAGTTGGTTTCACCACAAACATGATAATGCTAGATTTCTTTATCTTTAATGGGAATGCCCCCCTATTTTAACTATTAGTTGGAAGTCCTCCTTGTCATAACTGACATGACACAAAACATGATAGAACCCAATCTGTGGATGAATCTGCTAGGCCATCTACGATGTGCTACCATGGTGGTGCAACCTTTCGCCAAACATAGAGTTGCTATGAATTGGCGGAGGCCCAGGGCCCACGCAGGTACTGATTAGTTATACAACATGGTGCCTTGCAATGACGCATTGAAAAATACACTTTGCTGGAGCCATCCACGTCTAGATCACAAGACATATGGGGTCCTTATCAAACTTATCACCTCTGTAGCAAGACAGATGATCCTGGGGACCAGACCCAGTGGAAGCCTGATTGATTCCCTTACTCAGCTGTCTCCTTTCATAGGTTTAGGACAAGCCCTGTCATTTTACCCTCTCATTGCTAATTCTGTCCTGTTACCCACTATACCAACATACCAACCGCTACTGGGATCCAGTTAGGTCCGCTAAATAGAGTACCTTAAATCCTGGTTGCGGAGCATTGCATGGATCCATGCCGAAGATGCGTCGTGCAGCTGAGGTGATGCTTCCGTTCCAAGATGTTGCGAGGCTGCGGTGCAAGGTCCTGTTGCTGTGACATCGAGGGTCCCATTGACAGGGCTTGTGATGCGAGGTCCAGTGTCGGGGATGCACTGCACGGTCGAGGCAATGCATTGGTTCCGATTAGCAGTGAAGCTCAAATACAGTGGTTTGGTGTTGTCGAGCAGGCTGCTGTCGATGAGAGATGTAAGGAGCTGCACCGGGGAAAGTGTTGTGCAGGTGGTGGTTCCGAAGGAGAGGTGTTGGTCCCAAGATACGGGTTGCGGGGGCAGATGCGAGTCTTTGGCGATAGGTACAATACATGCAGCATCGGCAATATGTCAGTTCTCTTTGGAGATGCACCCTAAGCCGAGGAGAAACATGGGTTCTGCTCTAGCATGCATCGCTCTGTAAAGAAGATGCGTCGGTTGAGCTGACAAGCACCATAGAACCACTTTTAAGGGTTCTGTAGTGGCACCACTTGGCAGAGTCCAGGTGCAGGGGTTGGAAGCCTGCTATGTCCCTGAGGCTTCGAGTCAGGAGGCCAGCTAACTAGCACTTGGAGTTACTCTTCTGGGGTCAAGAGATGCAGCCTTTCTCACCCAGGCAAGAGGGCAGCTGACAGCAGAATAGCACAGTGTTAGATTTGGGGGTCTCTAGTTGGCAGAGGTAGGTACCTTTGTCCAAATAGGGACCCTTGAGTCTAGTCAGGGAAAGTAGGTACACTCCTGAAATAACCCCTGCTCACCCTCTTGGTAGCTTGGCACGAGCAGACAGGCTTAGTTCAGAGGCAGTGTGTGAAGCATTTGTGAACACATACAGTAATCAAGTGACAACACTACAAATGGACACCACACAGGTTGTATATTTATAAAAATAAGAATATTTTATATAGAATTACCACAAGACCATAAACGACAAAAATAATCCACAATACTGTCAAGAATACTTAGTTCTTATCAAAAAGGCTTAATTCAAGGTTCTGTGCGAGTCGGTAGCCTTCTCCGGCTACAGCGATGTAAAGAACAAACAGAGTCTATCAAATCCAGCTGACCGCGTCGATACGGGCCAACACAGCGTAGGCGGACTCGGTCACAGTACCTTTTACTTGAAGCGGCAGGCACAGGCGTGCGAGCCGGATGGCTGTTCGTCGCGGTTGCGTTGCAAAATGGAAGCATTGCAGGACGCGTTGTCCCTCGAGGTGGTGCAGGCAGCGGCTCGTTGACGTCGTCGAGACGGAGTCGGTGAGACCAGGGCCGTGCGTTGCAGGGCGAGACGGTGCTTCGATGCGGTGCTGGCAGGTTGTGGTGCGGCGACGGAGCCGGATTCAGGAGCTGGCGTCGATCAGTCCGGACGGTGGTGCGAGTCGGGCGGTGCGTCGCGAAGCGAGCGAGCGGTGCCCAACTCCGGTGCGGTCACAGGACTGGAACTCAGCAACAGTGACCGTATCGGTCGGACCAGATTGATTCGGTGTAGCGAGGCGTTGCACGGTGCGGTGCTCACAGGTTACGGTGCAGGCAGTGGCTCGTTGACGGAGTCGGTGAGACCAAGGCCGTGCGTTGCAAGATGCAGGCGTTGCTCGATGCGGTGCCAGCAGGACACCGAGCCGGTCGGGAGAGTCGGTCACAGCTCCCTACCTCTGTAGCCACTGAAACAGAGTTTCCAGCAGCAATTCACAAAGGGGGTGAAGTCCAATGGTCCTGGGACTTCGATCAGGGGGCAAGCTCTCTTCCAAGCCCTTGGAGATCCTTCACAAGTTGATGAAAGTCACAGCAAAGCAAAAGTTCCTTTCTCCTTTCTTTGGCAGTCAGGCAAACCACTGCAGGCCAATCCCCAAGCAGCTCTTCAGGCTTAGGGATAGTCTCTCCTCAGTTTCTTCTTGGTTCCGCTCCTCAGCAAAGGTTTCTTCTTGTTCCCAAAAGTGATCTAAAGTTCCTGGGTTTGGGCCCCAGTACTTATACTCCTTTTCTCTTTGTTCTCTGAAGGCAGAGAGGCCTTTGCCTAGGTTAAACCAGTTCTGTGCAGCTTTGGAGCACTCTGTGTACATGACTCCTTCGTTCCTTTCAGAATGTGGGGCAGGGTACTCAGACGCCCGGCAGGAGGTGGAGCCAGCATTGTGGCAGGCAGGCACAGCCCTATTCAGACCCAGATGTGACTCCTCCCTCCACTCTGGATGCAGATCTCTCTATTCAGCCCTGGGCTGCCTCACCCTGTCTCCTGTGGCCACCCCCAGCCCCTGTCACGCACAAACCAGACACACAATACACAAGCTGGCAGAGGCAGGCTGGATAGTTAGGCAAGAAAATACCCACTTTCTAAAAGTGGTATTTTCAAACACAGAATGTTAAAACCAACTTCACTAAAAGATGTATTTTATCATTCTGAGTTCAGGCATACTAAACTCGAATTTCTACCTAGTTCCATGAGTCAGTTTAGGATTATAAGATGTTATAATCAAACTGCCCATTCTGGCCTATGGGGAACAGGTAGCCTTGCAATAGTGAAAAACGAAAATGGCTGTAATTCACTATTAGGACATGCCACACACACCAGGCATGTCCCACCTTATCCTTACAATGCACCCTGCCCGTAGGCCTACCATAGGGGTGTCTGATATGAAGAAAGGGAAGGTTTGGGGACTGGTAGGTGGGTGCACTTACCAAGTCGACATGGCAGTCACAGACTGCACACAGGCTCTGCAATGGCAGGCCTGAGACACACTTTACAAGCTACTTCTGTGGGTGGCACAACCAGTGCTGCAAGCCCACCAGCAGCATTTGATTTACAAGCCCGGGCACACTCAGTGCACTGTACTAGGGTCTGACAGTAATTCAAATAAGCCAAACATGGAGTCACTAATTCACATCACAATTTACAATAGGGAGCACTTGCACTTTGGCACTGATTAGCAGTGGCAAAGTGCCCATGAGCATCTAGTCCAGCAAAAACATATCGACAACAGTGGAGGCATTATGAAAAAAATGGAAGGGAGACCCATGCCAAGGATGCCAGGTCTAACACACAGTAAAGCAGGAGACCAGCAGAGGGCAGTCCTTCAGCAGCACAGCAGTCCTTCTTCCTGGCAGATTATACACAGGTCCAAATTTTCACTGAAGTGGTGGTGTCTGAGGTCCAGTATTTATCCCCAGTGATGCCTTAGAAATGGAGGACACTTCAAAGACATGCCTTGGAAGTGTACAGATGCCCTGACTCCAGACTAAATACAGAGGGTAGGCAGCCCTTTGTGTGGAGGCAGGACACAGCCTATTCAGGTGTGAGTCTGTGCCCAGCTCGTCCCTCCCACCCTCCAGTGATGGTCCATTGAGACACACCTAAGCTCTCATTGTGTAGGGCTGTCTAGGAGGAATACACAAAACCATACTGCCAACTACACCTAGTCATGTGACCCAGAGACAAGATACAGGCACCAAATGGCTAAGGCAAGAAAATGTCAATTCTCTAAAAGTAGAACAACAATTCAATTACCAGCTCTGACAATCCTTTAATGCATTCACTTGTTTTGTGGGCACGCAATTTAATTACTGTGACCACCATTTATTTTTTCATATTCAGATATATTCATAAATCATTTTTGCATCAAACACTCCTAGACAGTTGACCAACATACATGAAAAACAATACCAGCATATTTTTTAATAACCTGCAACACATTTAACGGAAATCATAACTTACACATGTGAAAAACATCAACAACCAATTCACATCTGTGTGTACACCTAAATAACCTTGTATCCTGGTTCTGAATTAAATAGCCCACTGAGAGCCACAGTAATTTAATCATTCACCTAGCTCCTATCGGCTGGAAAAAACCAGAAGTGTGACAAAAATAACTTGAATTCAATTAATGGTGCCAGGGATTTATTCTTTACATCGCTTCAACCTACTCATGTTCCCTGTACACCGATAATGTCTTTGAAAAACGCTCTCTGGTGTGCAACACTGTTGCTGCGTTTCCAACCCTAATTAATTTGGCGTTCTCCTCAGGGCGCAGACCGACTGGATACTTAATTGTACTGCAGAACCAATAGTATGGTCCTTCCTTCTGTGTGAATGTCGCAGTCATTTTTAAATGTAGTAGTCTCAGTGGTGACAGTGGTGGGTTGCATCTTGCAGGAAGAATCGATTTGAAGGAGATTTCTTTTCACTATTTTTAAATGCTTGTGAATTCTTCCTTCAAGGAAGCAGACATTCGTCAGTTGATTTTTCCTGAAACCCAAACACGAGTACTGTTGGTTCTCCTGTTTAATCACAGTTCATTTTATTGTGAACTAAAGATTTAAGGAGATGTAACTCACAAGGGGACAAAGTGGGTGTGCAAAAGGCGACACAACGCCGGATTGGCACAGTGCAGTTATTCAGTTTTTGCTCACACCTAGACCAGAGGGTTGTACTTTTTTGCACCTAAAGAACATTGACAGTTTGTCAAATGTATGATATAACTGGTGGAGTGCACTGAATATATCAATTCTACAGTTACATTTAGATTCTGGTCACCAGTCAGCAGCACCAGAAGAAAAATTTAATTTGAAGATATATCTAACTTAATAGAGAATAGAGCTCAAACTCTAGGATATTCTAACGATGAAGCTCAAAAAATGTATTCTTTGATCAGTGATTTTGAAATAATCACAAAAGATTCAGGAACAATCAAAAGGAATGTTCTACAACTTTTATATATGTCCACAATAGAAATAAGCCAGCCACTGCATTGGACAACCTTAAATAAATACTATAAGGTACAAAGGATATCCAGGGGATTAAGAATTGCACTTAGGCCTACAATATGTAAAAGTAATCAAAGATTCACTGAGAGATAGTATGCAATTTTAAATAAATGTTTGTTGAATTAAATCTTAATTATCATAGAAGAGTTATCGAAAATCTTAGAAAACATTTCCATATGGATCACACAGCTAAAAACATAAATCAGGAAACAAACAGAATCAAAAAAATGGGACAAAATCATAAGTTATATTAATTTTCAACAGGAACATTACACATCAGATATCAATGATAGAAAAATGATGAAATTCAATTGAGATACCATTGATTACAAGCAAGGAGAGGTATATAACTGGGCTGAAAAATATTCAAAAAGGAGACAGGCAAAACCAATGTCATGAATCATGGAGACTGATACATCCACTAGCAATGAAGAGGTCAACACAAGGAAACCCCCGCAAATTGCAGAGGGACACATCTAACACATCTAACACCCCTAATAATACCTCACAGATGGCATCAATGTCCACAGGGAGTACATCCACCAAAACGGCTTTTTTGCAAAAAAGTTCCACGTCAAACAAAAAACCAGATGGGGACAATCTGCTAAAAGAAACAAGCAGAATACACAGGAGTCAGACCAATAGTTAACTACTGATGACCTAGTGATAAACATATCAAACAAGCAAATTAACTCATTACAACGCAATATTCTTCAAAAAGGTACTTTTTTTGTACCTGCATCTCACTGTACTGAGCTGGAGATCGAAGTTTACTTTTACAAATTCATGAGAACATTATCATTATATTATTTCTTTGTTAACATCATAGGTGAGCAGAAAACTAAAAAAGATAAAGGTACATTAAAAGATTTGCGCACTAAAAGTCAATTTCAAGCTCCCATGAGCCATAAGATTACAGACACATTTGAAACATTGGTGAAAAATGAGATCAAGAAAACATTTTCCAGCAAGAAATGAACACATTCAAGTTTGACAAACAAGGAACGCGTAATTATCAAACAAATGTTCCAGGATGAATCCATAGAATTCTGCATGCGAAACAAAGGAGGGGCCTTGGCAATCATGGACAAATAATTCTATAGAGAAAGTATAAAGAACCATATCATAGACACCTCAACATACATGATGATAGAAGAGAACCCTACAAAATATTTTGTAAAAACATTGGATGACTTACTGAAGATGGCCTTGGAAAGAGGAATTAACAATGAAGGCAGACAATACTGGATGCAAGTACATCCAAGGATCCTGTCATTCTACATGTTGTCCAAAATACATAAGGACCTAAAAAAAAACATCATTCCGACCCATAGTGTCTTATGAGAAGATCAATACATGAACCTATAGGGAAGTACATAGACCAATATTTGCAATACAGAGTACAAAGCATGAGGTCCTATGTAAAAGATACCATGGACTTTCTTAATAAATTGAGAGACATCACTATTGAGGATCAGGAAAATTCTTTACTTTGCACCATAGATGTTAAGTCTTTGTACACATCCATACCACACACTTTAGGTTTGACTGCTGTTGAACAGGCATTAATCAATTCCACCCTGCATGAGGATTTGAAGCTTTTTTACTGGAATTAATGCATTTCACTCTTTATCATAGTTATTTTCAGTGAGAAGAGAAATTCTATATACAGTTAACATGAACTTCAATGGGAAACTGTGCAGCTCCTTGCCATGCAAATATTGTCATGTAAATGTTTGAGGAGGAACATGTTTATTTAAACCATAAATGGATCAACAATTTGAAGATTTACCTGAGATTCATCGAGGACAACTTTGTGATGTGGAAAGGAACCAAAATTGAACAGGAAGATGCTATAACAGAGTTGAATGCCGTTGGAAATCTCATAAATTCACTCATGAAATACAAGAAAAACACGGATTACCTTCTTAGATGTCAGGGTAACTATGACCACCAAGCAGATAGCAACAGACGTTTTTGTGAAACCAACAGATCGAAATATTTTGTTACATTTCACGGGTTTTAATCAATTTTCTCTGAAAAAACATCTACCTTATTCACAACTTCTATGAATTAGGAGAATAACTGCTGATTCTGAGACATATAACGTGGGCAAAACTATGATCTGTGAAAAAAATAAAAAGAGAAATTATCGATCTAACATTATTGAGGATGCCATACAAAGAGCAGAAAAGAGAAGTAGACAAGAGTTACTGATCAATAAGCAAGGACTCATCGAGAATTATATTAATTTCGAAATTCTATGCTAAAAGAATCATCCTGAACACTGGATAATTTTACAGTCCAAACCTTTGTTGAAAGGCATATTCAATCAAACACCCATGTATGCATATGAACAATCAAAGAATTTGAAGGAAATATTACATTCTAAAAATGCAACAAACAAAATGAAAACATACAAGGGCACCATTCCGTGTTACAATTGTACTAACTACAACAATATAATAAAGGGATCAGAGATCAATCACCCATCTAAGGGCACCAAAATCAAATTGAAGACAAACACGACTTGTGAATCTAAGAATATAGTATACACGCTCAAATGCCCTTACAGCTTAGCATATGTAGGGAAAACAGAGCGAAAAATCTAAACAAGAATAACTGAACATAGAGTTGCATCAGGATAAAAAATGAGAAATCTATGGTAGCTAAACACTTTAACTTATCAGGACGCATCAGTCAAGTAAGATTTGTTGTACTAGAACATGTACCTGTCAGAGAAGACATGGATAATAGGAAGATGTTACTCAGGAGAGAACTATACTGGATCAAATGATTAAACACTAAGATACCAACTGGATTGAATTCCAGGATGGTATTCTCGTGTTTCTTATAAATATTCCTGAGCATACAGGTTAGGAAGTACATTTGGTATCCCTAAACTTATGACATATTGATTTTGTTGACCTTAGAATCCAGTCTATACTTGGACTGAGGTGAAGGATTGTCTATTCATCCTAATGAATTGTTACATTGACCTGGAATTGATTTTTGTTAATACAATGCTGCTACTGTCAGACAATGCTATCTAAATGTATTTTGGTAATATATAGGTGGAATAATTGACTGTATTATAAATTTGGATTACCAACTGACATTAATAACACCGGTTAAGTAACACATAACTACACTACATTTTTTATACGTTTCCCAATATATACACAGGGGGATGTTATCTCTTAATTTTTTTGTGGAGTTAGTATGCGCCTTTCGGTAGTCATGTAGCACGGTGATGTATTATTTCTTCATTTTTTGGCATGTGTTTTGGATACTGCGGTTTCTCTGGTTGTTAGCTTAAACCCAGATGGATCTGAGAACTGACACATTACAAGATAGCCAATGCAAAACCGGTCCCTAGAGAAGCTGTACACTCTCTGTTTTTACTTCACGGGGTTCATATCGAGCACATACTAACATGGCACACAATGTAGACACTGAGTAGGAGATTAGGGACTTTCTTTTACATGAGGTAAGCAGGGCAGGTCTGTGATAAATGGATTGTTGATTCTTTATTTTTAAGTTCATGCATAATTCTTTTACTATTGTTGGAAATATGACGGGTATGTCTAGGACAGTTGCACTGTTTCGTTATTGGAAGTGGACTTTGGATGAGGTGCACATAAGATTTTCGAATGGGTCGGATAATTGATATATCCGAGGGATGTTTAGGTTTACGCTTGGATTACGGTCTGGTATTTTGTGACCTTAACCGAGCCAACGTTGCACATGGGCACTTGATCTTGCCATTACTATTGGGGCACCGTTCAAATCATGATTTACATCATGCATGTTTTTCCAAGGACAGGATGCACTCTGTACTGTCAGGTACAGTAAATGAGAGAGACATTTTAACGCAGTGTAAAGCTAGGTACCATTTTTTGCACTGGAATGGTTAACTGTTGAGGAACTTGCATTTATAATATATGTCACATTTTTCAGAAATCCTATGTTTTGGACACCAATTTTTACGTATATTACTTGGAATACATTTATTGTAGGTTTCAATCTTTAACTCATCCAGTTGAAGAGCCTTTTCTCATATTCTGACGTTGAATGGATTGCAAGATAAGATGCTGTTGGATGATCATTTACATCAGGATCACCTTGAAGAATCATAGTATTATTTGAGAATGTATCCACACCTGGAATAATCGTAATAATATTAACACTCAACTTGATGGGTCATTCACACTATAATTTATGGTTAAGCATTAATAATAACTTACTCTCATTACTTTCTTCTGTTTCTTGGATCGTTACCTCCTGATGAAGGACCAATAGGTCCAAAGTGCATTGAGGATCATTGTAAATTTTGGGATTGCACCACATGCAGTGAATGATTATTATTTCAATGAAAATATTTTAAAAAATCAACCAAAAGATTGTGAATAAACAAATTCAATAAAGGAAGTTGTACCTTTGACACAAATTGGTTTAAAAGAGATTCATTTTTTGTGAACTAAAGATTCAAGGAGATATAACCCACAAGGGGACAAAGTGGGTGTGCAAAGGGAGACACAACATCGGATTGGGGATTATTCAGTTTTTGTTCACTCCCGGACCAGAGGGTGATAACTTTTTGCATCCTAAGAACATTGACAGTTTGTCAAATTTATAATATAACTTGTGGAGTGCACTGTATATGTCAATTCTTAAGTTACACTTATAAAATTTAATAAGGTAAATCTGATGTTATCCTATGGGAGATATAAGCCTTTCAGTAGTGAAAAACAATTGTAAGGGTTTTTCACCTAAAGTACATTTAAAACTTAAAGGTACATGCACTGCATTTTAAATACATTGCTCCCTGCCCTCTGCGCTGTCCAGGGCCTCCCCTAGGGGTTACTTATATGTATTAAAAAGGAAGGTTTGGGCATGGCAAAAGGTTTATTTTGCCAGGTTAAAATGGTAGTTCAAACTGCACACACAGGCATTGTAATGGCAGGCCTGAGAAATGCTTAAAGGATTACTTCAATAAGTGGCACAACCAGTGCTGCATTCCCACGAGTATCATTCAATTCACAGGCCCTGGGATTGTAGTGCACTTTACTAAATACTTATAAGTAAATTATATATGCCAACTGGGTACAAGCCTATTCTACCATGTTCGAAGGAGAGAGTACAAGCACTTTAGCAGTGGTAAATTGAACAGAGTACTAATACCAGCAAAAATGAAGTCATAAAAGTGGAGGAGAAAGGCAAAAGATTGGGGAGTAAACCACCCTGAGGCTGTTTAGTAATATTAAAGATTGTAACTTTTGTGACAAAATGTTGGGTTTTACCTGTCTGAATCTTGTTAGTTGGTTAGATCACTTTCCTCAGTCCACCTTGCAGGTAGATATCTTCTCTCATCTCCCGAGACCAATGATCCTTATTTTCTTGCTCCCTGAGATATTCTCGAGAGCAAGTGCTTTTCTTCCCAATTCTAATAGAAACCTTTATCTGGTTACTCTTTCCTTTTTGTATTTGCTGATAACAACTGCTGTAGAATTTCCCATTTCCTGCCGACATCTGTAGCACAGAATTATGGTGTTTCCTTTATGCTTCACTTTGCACATGATACTTTAAATATACTAAATCTCTTTATTATTGCTTGTACTACTTGGATTATAGTCATACATGCTGTCTCCAAGAGAATATCAAATTTACTTGATTGAATTGATTATTAAACCTTCATGATTTGCAAAACTACTCCTCTGCTTTTCTATGGGGCAAAATCTGCTTCCCTGTTGTTAATATTGGAAAATATGATGTCAATATATGCTGTGATATATGTATTCACGACAACAAACTCACATCACTATTGTCAAGGCCACCCCATTTGACCTTCCCATGAACCCAGAGTCAGAAATTCGTAGTCAGGCAGGCCCTGCAACCTACGCCTGAAGCAACTAATTGACAGACCACAGGTGGAGTGAGACGTAGCACGTAACAAATGCATAAACAGGAAAAACCCAGATCGTACCCACATATAGGCAGTGACTCCAAAATGATCCAAGGAGATTGGCCCCAATAAAAACATAGTTGGCTGGAGGGTTGTGCGGTCCCTAAATACCATAAAGTTAAATGCCACATGAAGTTAGGGACACTCAGCCAATCAGAACACAGCATGCCACTATACACAGTGATCAAGTGCTCCCATGCCTGACATCTGGACATTTATCCACTTGCCTGCATTATGTCCACGCAAGGTCAAGATGCACCTGTGCCCCATAACTGGTGGTCAAATGTATGATTCCATGACTAGGCCCAGATTTCTGTCTCTAAACGAATGTACACATTATTTTATGACACTTTGGAAACCAATGTACTATGAGACAGTCTTCAGACCCCAATTAAAACAACTGTTCCTACTATGCCAAACATCTCTTGTCTTTAATTTTTTTAAGGTAAATTCACATTTAAGCAACATTTTGGTGAGCCAGCCAGAAGAGATTGGTTGTTTGAGCCTGACGGCAACCGAAGGAAAGGGACCCTGCCCGTACCGATTCACATCTGTGCAGCAAGGACGGTGAACAGACACCACAATTCGTTTTTCGTTCTGCTGAATCCTCGGACGGAGGACTGTCCTGATGCCGCCGTCAGTGGGTAAAAGGCTACATCTGATCTTTAGTCCCAGTATTTGGTGTATGGCAAACTCAGAAGACGCACAACAAATGTAACCTGAGTGCCCTGCCCTTAACAGAAATCTGACATTTTGTCTATTTTATATGTCTGAGCTGAGTAGCCTCAAAGCGGCATTGGAGGCGAGCCCGCAGAGGTCCCCTTTTTTCGATAATCAGCATGCTAGGAAAGGTGAAGGTTGTTTGTCACTTGGACTGCTGGGCATGACACAGATGGTATGCTTGATCCCTGGATGTGATGCAGGGGTGGGGCCTCACCGCTTGGACTGCTGGACATGACACAGATGGTACGCATAGGCTCCGGGTGTGACATAGTGCCAGCACCTCGATCTCATTTTTTAGTCTAAAGGGGTTTTCTCAGTATTACCGGTCTCTTAAACACTGGTAGTGTCTGAAAGGAGTGAGAGATGTTATTCTCTTGGACTGCTGGAAGTGACACAGATGGTACGCTAAACTCCTGGGCGTAAAACAGGGCACAATTTGGATGTTAGGGAAAAATTTGGACCTTGGAGATTAAGGTGTAGCTTGTGCTTGGCCAAGGAGGGCCTCTAGTTGTTGAGTTATTCCTTCTTAGCCACATAAATTGTTGCTATCTTTGTCCCAGAGCTGATATTGACAGATTATCGGGCTCACTTATTCCCATGTATGGCGCAGAGCCTCCCCTCATCATCAAGCACCATGCGCTAGGAGTGGGCAAAAGTGTTTTTTGACAAAGTCATCATTTTTTCTTTCTGTCACTTTTTCTCTCATTTATTTCCATTGTGGTTTTTCAATTGAACATTGTTTTTGATGTTGTGGTGCTGGTAAATTATTGCAACTGTGTTTTATGTTGAATGTTATATCTCATTAACGATTTTATATGCGTATGAAGAAGTTGAAATTTTTTCGAATTTGCTATTCCACTGCTAGAAAATCATTCATGATGTTTTGAATTAACCATTGCACTTTCTTACAGGTTGTTACCATTAATATGTGTTGTTTTGTGTATTGTAAAAATTCTGTTTTTTATGTATCTTTGTTAATGGTTGAGCTCATAATATAGTAGCTATTGCCAGCATAAACCCAGCATAAATATTTTCCCCATGGTCAAAGTAGAATTTAGGATTTAAATAAACAACTTTGAGAAGTTAGAAGCATATTAGTCACTGTTAAACCTCATGCAAACTAGATTCCCCACGCAGGCTAAAAAGCTAGGTAGATTTTGCTATGAGTGGCATGCACACACTAAGACACATGCTTTCCCTGGCCAGAGGGGGAACCTTTGACACCAACAAAATAGAGCACACAAGAACAAACATTCAGACCAAGTATGTAGGCCAGAAGAAGACTAGGACAGAGGCACTTTTAGAATTGTGGGCCATCTTCGAAGTGGCCTGACCTACAATCCTGTACCAGAACCTGCAAGTAAGGAGTCCACCCCTCCCCCACCATACACAGGTACAGAAGTGCTCTCTTTTGATGCCTGCCATCCCAGCCATTCCTGCACTGAGTTACACAAATCCACTGGTCGAGAGGGCAAAAGACCCCCCACGAGCAGCAAGCTACTAGTCCCAGGGCCGGGAGGTTGCCAGATCAGCAAACACAGCCTCATGCCAAGCGATTCCAGCCCCATGCCAGTCTGGTGCTAGAATTCCCCGAAGTTTGACCCCCCCATCCATCATACAAAGCCTATCAAGCCCCAATTACTTAGAGTAAATGCAATCCCACCAGTCTGGACGAGCACATACGGGCAACAGGGAATCTCATAGCGGGTCTGAACAAAAATACAACTAGCGATAGTGAGTAAGAGGACTCCTTTCTCCCAGGATCTGGCAGCAAAGGTGAGGGTGCAGGACTGGTCCCACAAACCAAAGGAAGGAATAAGTAACCTACTCCAAAACCCAATAGAACACCGAAAGTCACACACATACTTCGGCCCACCGAGCTGTCCTGAGGAGGACACTGTGGTCACAATACTAGTAAATGAGACACGATACAACTTTCTGATAGAACCGGGGGAAACGAGTTTGTGCCTAGAAGAAGGGGCTGGTGCCCTATCAATGAACACTGCAATTATACAAGGGGTCTTGGGTATGGTGGCTGGCATCCCTTTCACAGAACCCCTCCGGTTGGAGATAGGGGTGAGTAGGGTGAGTGAACAGTTATTGTATTTCCCCCCTCACTGGCTAATATCATAGGATGAGACCTGATGACCAAGCTGAATATGTCCATCCAGTTTGCAGAGAATGAGACAATAGCTTGTGCCTTCTCTGGAGCTCCCTTCCTAGAGCGCCAACTGATGACACTCTCCCACGCCACATGGACACCAGCCAAGGTTGCCCCAGCCACCCTGACCCCCTTTGCGGGAGCTGTTCTGGAATATACAAGGATTTTCTTTGAGCTATGTTAACTGGCTCAGTGGTGGGCATGTCGCACACACCACTTCTTAGTAGAAACCACCAAAAGGATGAGAACATTGATAGCCACTATGGTACGCAAGTAGGAAGAAATCTGGGACCGTGACATACACATGCCTGCTGAGTCCTCCGAGGCTGGATGGGGAGCCAGCCTTAGGCGCAGAGTGGCAACAGCGGTGGCAGACAGAGGATGCGTATCCCCGGGATTTCCAAGCTCAGCCTCTGTCATCACTCTGGCTCCTCCCTGAGTGAAGAAGTGGAGCAGTCCAGGTTCCCAGCACTATGTGTTGCATTCCTTGGGCCCAAAGCCCCCTACCTGTTGCCGAACACACTGCCCAAGTGAGTGACCATTGTAGGGAACTCAACACACCCATAAAATGAAACACCATCCCAAGGATGTGACCCAACCGGCCCCATGAGGAGAGTCACGGAGGAGGGCAGGCCACCACACGTACCCCTATGCTGTGGCCCACTTGGGATGGCAAACATCAGGAGCAAACCCAGAGAAACTCCGCCAATCCAGGCCCGCACAAACTGAGTAAAACCAACCTCAAGAGGGCCACATTGGCCGCAGACATGCAAATGGCACCATTCTTGAAGGAAACTCCACCGCAGAACCCCAGAGGATACCAGTGCAGTTATGGTGGCAGAGCAGGTAGGAAACCCAGCCCAGCAAGGACTGGGGCCACAACCATGACAGGGATGGGTGACTGTCTGGGTAGGCAATGCCTCTACACAATCGCAAAACCCAAATATGCAGTGAGTCCAAACCCCCAATATGACACATCCACTTCATACCCACTTCAGAAAACCTGTCATAGCAATAAAGACAAGTGACACAGCATTAAGAGAAAACTCAAGCCTTTACTTGCGTTTGGGCGGAACTCAGGGCTGTCGTATGTTCAGT
Organism: Calotriton arnoldi; assembly: GCA_963921515.1. Taxonomy (NCBI): domain Eukaryota; kingdom Metazoa; phylum Chordata; class Amphibia; order Caudata; family Salamandridae; genus Calotriton; species Calotriton arnoldi. The sequence continues at coordinate 1,137,742 of CAWUFW010002954.1, forward strand.
CATCTGGAAATCCACACTAGAATCCGCCGTTCCCGTGCCTGCAGGGGCCTAGGCCCCACTTTGCTGCTCGTCCCCCAGGGTAGGGTTGGCTGGTCACACCCCAGGGCAGAGGGCTGTCTGACGAGGGGACAGGCATCCGCGACCAGAGCAAAAAAACAGACTCCCATGGCCCCTCATCAAAGTCCAATGGAGATGTGTTCCTTTCACTAGATCAAAAGGAACCCATTGGCCTCCAGCTAGTAGAGGCCCCCTTTTAGTTCTCCTTTTAGTTCCAAAGCAAGGCGACGTTCCAGCAGCGGAAGCCAGGTTTTCCGCAAACTTGGGATGTTGATGTCCCCATACAAACTCTGTATTCTACATACAGACAAGCAACAACTTGCCAACAAGTGAGTAGGGAAAATTCAACAGAACAATCAGCCATCCTAGTTCATTACCCATGTCATGACGAGTCATAGCCACGCACCTGACTCTCATTGTAAGCAAAATACTCTGCCTCCTCCTCTCCACAAAGATTTCTAAATTTCCCAAGTTTCCTCGTCGGATCATGTCCCTCCAAAATAGCGAGGATAGTGCATCACCAGGTAGAAGTCCCTGGTCCTAACCGAGGGCGGGAAACCTGAAACATCATGGATTCGAGGGAGAGGGGGGCGTTGGTCAAGAAAGGGGTTTCTGTAGATGACCATCGAAGCCCACATTCAAGGGGCATGGATAAGCTCGCCACTGCACCCAGACCATTCAAACAGTTCACACAGGGCCTTACAAACATCATCAAAGGAAGCAATAGGCCCATTCCCAGTCATTTCTGCATCAGAATCACACGGACCCACAGAGCAGCTCTACGACCCCCTCCGTTATGCCACAACAGAGACAACATTACATGAGAATCTGGGGAGGTGCCCAACAACCGGCAAAAACAAGTCCAAAAGAAGATCAAAATGAAGTTTCCAGAGAATAAACATAGTCAAAACACTTAACTCTTTTAGGTAGAACCTCATTACACATCACATGTAGGAACCAGAGGGGCATACATTTGTCCCCAGAGCACATTGCAATTGCCCACGACCCCCAAACTGCAACACACCCCCTTCCTTTCATGTCACTCCATGCCCATGTATGTCAAAAGGTACCATCCTCATTGATAAAGCCCACACACATGTTAGGAAAGGCAGGGTGTTAGAGGGGTGACAACGCCCATGAAAACGATAATTTGATTAAAGGAATTATCCATGCACCCACGAGGACCACTCCATAAAAGTACTCCCCTCTATCATGGCAAGGCAGGAGGACCAAATGACCCATAAAATAAAACTCAGACGATCCATGACTAAACACTCACCATTCCCTAAATAGCTGCCCCAACTGGGGCCACCTTCCACTTAACAAATTGCACAAAATAAATGTACAGAACATGCCCCCAAAAGGAAAGGCACCTAACCTATAAACCGCAGCTCTTATCCAACAGGCATGTAATCGAGCCACAAGTGCACCGCCTTTGCAGTGGCCCGCCACTACTTCAGCCGCAGCTTCCTAAACCTCAACAAGGCCCAAGTGCTCAAGCCATAGGCCATGGACTGTTTTTCATGGACATTTTTTCAATAAACTCTTTTCGCACTGTGCTAATGCAAAGACACCCCCGGACTCCATAAGACTGCAGATGTCTTCTCTGGGAACCATCCCAAGACATGGAATGTTCCAAACGTTATGTATATTTGCACCATTGTATACTATCTGTTTAATATGTGTGTGGCTGCATCGATCCGTAGGCATAAATCTACCTACTCATCAACATTTCTACAGTGCTTGCATAGAGACTTTTCCCACCCCACTTACAATCACACTGAACCAAACGATAGTATCCCACATGCACTCTTACGCAACACTTAGTATCAGCACATGACCGCCGTGAGCGCACAAACATCAGCCAGGTTTTGCTATGTCTGCTCACTGATACTACACGCCGTAGGTGCAGACAGGCTTTATTTATCACAAGAGATAACCCCCTAAAAAACAAAATGTCTCATCCACCCATACCTGTGTAGGATTAGGGTCAACCTACAACTTAACCTGGTAACAACCTAGACAAGGGCACTCTAGATCTTACCATCCAAGCACTGCATCATCTACAAGCTGACATGAAGAAGGAGGGAGGTGCCCCTGAGCAGAACGGGTCAATATATTGATTTTCCTGACTCCCCTGGCGGGTGACCAGACTGTGCATGTCACTGCTCCTGATTGTCTTGTTAGTACTATTTTTTAGTGGTTTCTTACAAGTGGGGGTTTCCTGCTGTAAAAAACGCAGTCCTCAAATTAGGTAGAATGCAAGTAAATAGGGAAGTAGTAATAGACACAACAGAAGCACACCAATCCTCAAATAATGTGAATGACATGAAGTATGGGGTAAATGATGTAGTTGAAAATTCAACTAGAGCGGGTAATGTTAATATTGGAAAATATAATGTCAATGTACAACATTATACACCTATGAATAACAATGAAATCACATCATTTTTGTCAAATCCACCCAATATGACCTCCTCATCAACAGGAGACAGAAATACATGATCAGGTGGGCCCTGCGACCGAGGCCTGAAGCAACTGATCGACAGACCACAGGTGGCATGACATGTAGCCCATAGACAAACATGCAAACAGGAGATTGGCCCCAATAAAAACACATTTGGCGGGAGTGTTGCACTTTCCCGAAACATAATAAAGTTAGATGCCACAAGAAGTTAGGAACACTTAGCCAATCATAACACAGCATGAACACTACACACAGTGATCATGCGCTCCGCATGATGGACATCTGGACATGTACCCACTTGCCCGCATTGTGTCCATGCAAGGTCCAGACCCACCTGCACTCCATACCAGGTGGTCAGATTTATAACTCTGTGACTAGGCCCAGATTTCTTTCTCTAACAGAATGAATACATTATTTTCTGAAACTTTGTGAAATGTATATAATAACTGCCAAAACCAATGTACTTTGAAACAGGCGTCAGACCCCAACTCTGTCACTGTTCACCCGGCTGCAGCGTTTAATTAAACCAACTCTTTCTTTTTTGCCAAACGCCTATTGTCTTTTAGTTTTTCAAGGTAAATTCACATTCGAGCAACACTGTTAACGAAAAGCTACTGAACCTTTTCATTTCAGCCACAGCTTGAGACAAAGATCCCTCTGGGTGGTAATAATGGAGTCTCAAATTTGTGCTGAGGTTAGCAAGATAAAAAGAGATGATTGTTTCCTTATCTAATCAAGCTATCACTCTTCAGACCCTTTTCTGATCCCAGTTTTTATCCTTTTCTGCATCAAGCCTCTCTCTTCTTCCGCTCTGGTATTAGGCATTGGTTTTCTGTCCCTGGGACCAGGGGCAGCTCCTCTGCTAAGGTGTCACCCCACAGGTCTGTGAGCAGGTCAAAAAGGAAAAAAATAAAATTATAATAAGGCATTGTCATTATCATTGTATTTTTCCGTAATCACTCAGCTGGTTAGGGGTGAGGCAGGGCTGGGCTTTCACAAAGGAGCAGGGGTTGAAGTGGTGAGCACTCTCTTAAGTGCGCATGACAGTTTTGCCTGCCGTCTTGGGCCAGCTAAACCGTCATGCGCCCATGGCATGCTCTCCACCAGGCTGTAATGCACAGCCTGGGTGGAGAACATGCCCAGGCTGACAGTCTCCATCTGAGTGCTGAACCACTTTGCTCAGACCAATCACGATGCTGCTATCAACAGCGTTGTGATTGGCATGGGGAGTCTGGAACCCTGGGTGCTTCTTGTTCCTGCTTCCTGCACCTGGAGTCCTGGAAGTGGGCAAAAAGGATCAGGAGGCAGCGGCTGGTCAATGGCAGCCATTGGAAGGTTAGCAGGGCCAGGAAAATGTGGTCACAATTCTTGAGACCTAACACAGAGCATGCTGCTGCATATGAAGTTGTTCTCAGTGGGCCTAGATGACCATTGGGAATGCCTGAGAGAAGGGCAATTCCCTAGTCTAGTCTGGAGAGGACGAGAAACTGCACCACTGTTTTGAGGTCTTGTTCGGGAATCAGTTGTTTGACGCCCCATAGCTGTCTGAGTTGGTGTTGTGTGCTTTTGGCCATGGCTGTGATGTGGCTGTGGAGATATAGATGATTGTCAAGGGTGATACCAAGGGATCTAGCATTCTGGACAATGGCAGGGCAGCCATCCAGGACGGTAAAGTTGGCCATCCATTCCTGAACTGGGGATTTTGCTTTCGGAGGTGAGATCAAAAGAAGTTCTGTTTTAGTTGGGTTGAGTTTTAGGTGATGGATAGACATCCAGTTTTTATTCTTTAGGAGCACGTTTGAAAGGAGGGCAAGATCATCAGGGGAAGAGATTTTCATGTATATATGTGTGTCATGAGCATAGAGGTGGAAGAGAATCAAAGTGGTTCTGAAAATCACACATGGGGTTCTAGGTACAGGTGAAAGAGGGTTGGAAAGAGGATCGAGCCTTGAGAGACCCCTTGATGTACATTGACTGGTCTCAAGAACGCCTTGCCCATTTTGACAATTTGGTAGCAGTTCATTAGGTAAGAGGAGAACCAATTGAGGACTGTTCCTCTACAGGCCATGTGTTGTTCAAGAGTGCGAAGGAGGTCCAGATGGTTGACAGTATTGAATGCAACAGACAAGTCCAGGACAACCAAGAGGCAGGAGTTTCCAGAGTGGAGGATTCTAAGGGAGTCGTTGACTATTTGTAGGATCATAGTTTATGTACTGTGGCCCTGACGGAAGCCGGATTGGAGAGAGTCTAGGAGGTTGTTTGCTCAAATATGTGAAGTGAGCTGGGAAGCAAAGCAACTGTCAATGGCTTTGCCTAAAAATGGAAGTGTGGAGAATGGGTGGTAGTTGTTCATGTTCTCTGGGTTGAGAGATTGTTTTTTCAAGAGAGGAGAGACTTCACCCACTTCTAGTCAATCTGGAAATAGGTCCTGTTGAAGAGAGGAGTTGACCAATCTGCTGCATAGGGGTAGTAGTTGTGTGGCAAGAGATTTGCTGACAGACCCTGGAATGGCATCCTGTAGGTGAGGGTTTAACTTTGCAGATTGTTCGATGTGGGGCTCATTGGGAAATGGTAGAGAAAGAGAACCATGAATGAAGTGCCTTGCACAGTAGAATCTCAGTGTTTGAGGTCATTGGTGTGTAACAAGGTATGGATGTCTCTGACCTTTCTGTCAAAGAAATCCACAAAGTTGTTGCAGCGGGCCACTGACGGCTCAAGAGCAGATGTATTGGAGGGGTTTGTAGTTTGTGCTAGAACCTTGAACAGGTGCTTTGGTCTGTTCTTTGCAGCATTCACAAGTGCTCTGAAGTGAGAGAATTTGGCTCTAAAGCTTCGGTTTTTGTACTGTTTTTGCACTATGTGAAGCTTATTCATACTCAGGTAAGAGGGCACTAATCTTCATTCTTTCTCACTCTTCCTGATAAGGTTTCTTGCTTCATTAAGTTCTTTTGAGAATCAGGGCTTGGAGATTCTGGTCTAGATAATTTGCACTTCAGGGGTGCGAGTTTGTCGATATTGGATTCCATGCAGTATTTGTATTTGTCGGTGGCCTCATTAATATCAAAGGGGGGTGTAATGGAGATTAGGGTAGGAAGGGCCATGGTGGCCATGGCTTCTGTGTCAAGGTTGGATGTGTCCCTGAACCATATTTTCTCTTTCTTGGTTTGCCCTACAGTTTTTGTATAAGAGCCGCAGAGGGAGAATGGGATGCTCATGTGGTCAGACCAGTTGACTTGAATGGAATCGTATGACTGTAGATTGGGGGAATTGGAGATTATTAGGTCAAGGATGGCACATTTGTGGTATGTGGATTTAAGTTAGTGTTGTTGGAGATCGTTGTCTTTGAGAAAGGCTGAAAAGGTGTCCGCCGAGCTGTTATCCTCAATTCCCCAGTGGATGTGGAAGCCTCCAAGGAAGATCGTTTTGTCTGAGTTGATCAGCTAAGAGGAAAAGAGATCCATACATTCCTCGCTGAAGGAATTGTTATTATCCGGTGGATGGTAAATCACATTGAGTCTGATGTTGGAGGTAGTGAATATGGGCATTTCCACCGACATGCATAAGAAAGACTGAAACTGAGGCATTCGGAGGATCCTGCATCTCAGTGAGTTTCTCTGAATGAGTGCCAGATCAATGACTCGTCTATCTTCCTGGTCCTTACGTAAAATGGAGTAATTGGGAGGAAGTAGAAGGTCTAGAGCATAGTTAGATAAGTCGTTGAGCCATGTTTCAGTGAGGATTAGGATATCAAGTTTATGGCTAAGGATCGAGGCCGATATCTCTAAACAGTGTTTGACTGCAGACCGACATTTGTGTAGCATGGAGTTCAGGGAGAAGCTGTTGGCTTTCTGGCCAGGCTGTTCAGGGAGGGAGGTTGGGATCTGTATCAAGTTAAGAGGGGGGTGAACATAAACCAGGATGCTGTGTGTCAGATTACCTGCGGCCTGAGATAATGGTGGGGATCGGGTTGCACACTGCGGGAATAGAGGGTGGGGGGTGTGGAACTTGAAGCTGCATAACTTTCTAGGAGATGGTATAGTTCTGAGATGTCTATGGGAGATTGTGTCCTTTTGGATCTCGGTAGACGGCTGTCTCTTGGTATGAAGGAGGGTGTGTGGTGGGGGACAGAGGAGGTGCAGGGAGGAGCAGCAATGGGAGGATAGAGAGACACTTAAATGGAAAAGAACTGATGAGAGAATGCTGATTCTATGAAAGAGGTGCAGGAATGAGGAAAGGAGCTTCTAAACAGAGGCCAGTTATGTTCATCAGTTATGATTGGGGGAGTAATGGGTTGTTAGTATCTGTGTTATGAGAAGTAGTTGCAGTGTGCAATGAAGCAGGGGAGAGGTGAGGAGGCATTTGGGTTGACTGTGGGGAGGAGTAGAGAGTGGGGAGGGCGACCGGCGGGGGAGATACTGGTGTGTGGGAGGTTGGAGATGGGGCGGTGCGGAGATGGTCTGAGGGGGGAGTGTTCATGGTCTGGTGTTGGGTGTGAGCAATGGGCTGAGGGGGGCATGTCGGACTGCAGGGGAGTCCAGGGAGCTAGATGTTGTCTGGGTAGACCATAAGGGGTAGGGAGTGGGTGAGGGGTGTTAGAGATGAATTGAGAAGGGGAATGTGGAGGATCATCGGAAGGCTTGAGTGTGGGATAAATTAGGTTGATTTTGGCCACGATTGTGTTGTTGGCTTGAAACATGATTTTCCTGTTGTTGTAGATGGAGATAGGGAGGTTGCCCGAGAGGCCAAGAGGAGAAAAGCTTCTGAATTTGCGACCAAAGGGTATGCTAGAGGGAGAGGAGGATGGGAGAAAACTGCGTAGGGACCTGATCCATAGGTCAGTGTTGTGTGTGAAGAAGAGGAGATTGGTTTTGAGGACACCTTTGCGTTGGCAGTGATATTGGTCTGCGAAGAGGGTTTCCGTGTTGTCTCTCAGGGTCCTGTGTTTCAGGTTTTTCTTTGCGTATTTGGAAAGATTTGTTGGGTACTTGATCTTGAAAGCATTGGTGCCAGACATGGACAGGTGCAATAGTGAGGAGCTGGGGCCCAAGGGTGTCTCCGTCATGTTAGGAGGTGGTACGAGATGGAAGGTAAAAGGAATGATTCAGATAGCCAATGCTAGGGTGTGGGTGTCCTAACTGGGACCACATCTTGATAACACCTCCTGCAAGTCCAAGATGACATAGCTGCCAACTATCCCGTTTGTGCTGGGACAGCCTCAGCAAGTAGGAGACTGTCCTGGGTAATTTACTTTCCCGGGACAGTCCCAGCAATTGAACTTCCTGCCCTGCCAAGTGTCTTGCAAGGAATTGCGACGGGAATCTCAAACGTGCAGCTTAATGTGTTTTACCCTAGAGGGCAGCACCAGCCACCGCTTGGCAGGGCAGGAGCTCGAGAGAATGATGGCTGCTGACCCAGGCCTTCACGAAACCAACCTCTGCGCACCGGCGCGCTACAGATTTGCCCAATGCTTCAGTCAATCCAGCACAGCTTATTTATGCTTGTTGTGCACTCTTAAAGAATACATGTATTAACAACACTTTTGCTGAACTGAATAAATAATTATTCTTCTGTATTCACACTTCGACATTAAACATATTAAAATAACAAAATGAATCAGGAAGAACCTTGAGCAGTCACAATTCGCTGACCATGATAAAGACAGCTGTACTTTTACACGGAATTTATAACCCAGCGCTGCTGCTAGGTTAGTTCCAATTTCGCAGACTATTATCTTGAAACTAGAGACAAAACCAATTCAGCTTCTTGAAGTCAGTTTCTTATGTTCACAAACGCCACACTGTTCAGGTCAGCAAAGCAGATTGGCAGGCTGCTCTTCCCCAAAGAGAAAAACTAAATAACCATTAAGACTCCGAGTCAGTGTAAACGTCTGAGAAGAGGACCAAGGCCGTAAAGTAAATATATTGCGCCTCAATCAACCTTTTCTCTATTTAGCTTGGCTTGGACAATTGCAACATTATTACATTCATTTTGAGTGACATTTAAAAGTTCAAGCAGCAAAGAAATACCAGGTGAGGAAGCTTTACTGAAACGGTTGTCTTTATTTCGCATTGATCCCCTTTGCTGAGATTTAACAATGAGATTGAGGCTTGTTTTTGTATTCATGTGGTGCATTTGTCATCATGTGAAATGTGTTACTCATTAAACGAGTTGTCACTCAGATCACTACTGTGTCGAAAAGCTCCACTGCAATTACTACAAATAGTCTGGGATAAATAACGTTAACAAGCATTGTGTCTGTGCCAGAAACATTCCTTCAGACATTGTACTGTGTGAAACGGCATTTCATACCCATGGGAATTTATATGGAGGCTGGGAGAGCTCTGGGTGCTGGGAAATTGCAAAACAAAAAATACCATTCTCCCTCAGTGGAATCATTCTTTCATTCTAAATGAAGGTTTTGTAAAGACTATACAATGCTCTTCAAATAAATAACAAACATGCATTGCTTTATAATGAGCTTATTGCAGAGTCCGCTCAACAACTTATGAAGGAAACCGTGAATAATGGCAAGGCCAATGGGATTAATGTAATTTTGCCCCTGCAGCGTTTTCCGCATAATTATGGATTTGCCACCTTAGCCACATTGTCCACTCGGGCGTCAGCCATGCAGGATGCAAAGTCATGGCAGACACCTCAGCCTTCCTTTTTGATTTGCAGAAACCGCGCCCCAAAGGGGCAATTTGATTCTACAAAACAAAACAGAGAAAAAAAGTAACGCCCTTAACATGCACAGAGTTTTCTACCTGCGCAAGAGAGGGTTGAGGTATTGCTTATTTATTTTCAGTTCATGAGTCAGTCATGTCTCATGTGCTGGACTCAGGCACGGAAAATCTGCATTGACAGGACATCCCAAAGTAGCGTGGCCCTCTTAGAGCACTAAATGTGGTTGTCATGTGACACATGGGCTGCTGCAAATAGTTGTGTCCTGGCAGAGCTCACACAGGCTCCACCAATGCACAGCAGATTTCCAAACTATTAGGAGAGCCATGGGTTTGGTGGATCATTTTCCTGCCCATTCTGCAATTCCTAAATAACCCATTTAGAATACAGTCTTGTCCATGGTGAAATTGTCTCTGCATTACACTCTACCATTGGAGTAAAATGTACCCACTAAACACCTGCTCCACCAAATTGCACCCTAATGTCAGTCAAGGATTAAGGTAATAGTCATGGAGAACAGTGGAGAAAACAGCAGGACAAAATCAAAATAAATATTAGAATAGAAATGTAGAACAAATAAAGCTAACACAGGTACTTTTTGGCATCTTTTTTTTCTGGAACATGAGTTATATTACTGTAAGGCGGGAATTTGCTCTGTTAACAAAATGCGGTTAGCATGAAGTCCAGTACACTTCCCTGGAGACGTCAAGACATACAGTATAATTAAAGAACTTAACTATGTCAAAAAAAGAACAAAAAGTCCTGATGCACTAAATTTCCCAAATATAGAACTGCTCCTGCCTTTTTCTCAAGTCTGAGAATCTGTGGTGGGGCTATCACTGTTACCGCTTGACTAAACTAGGATTAACACTAAAGAAACCCTAGCACGCCAACAATGGTTGTTTTGAACAGGTATGTAAAATCCAGGTTTTTCACACACTCCAAAAACACATTTTGGTATTATTCCCATGAAGGTCATGAACGTTGTTTTATGACCGCTAGCATGTCACCGTAAGTACGAGGAAAGTGCAATGTGCATACATTAAAATTGCTATTAGCTGTCAATCTATCAACCAATGATGAAGTTTACAAAGGCCCATCAAGAAGACCATATTGTTTAATTTATTGTGGCTACTCCTAGTGAGGGACATGATCTCGAGACACCTCTGCAGACATCATGAGCAGTTTCTGCGGAACTTCTAGATCCCTGTGGTTGGACTATGTTCAAAGGAGAGCCTAAGACTGTTAGTTCCATATAGAAACAAGATGGCCATCATCGCACAAGTGTCCATATATGTCACAATTTTTGTCTTCCAAATCATTTGTAGAGCAGATGGATTGCATTTCTCTGATTTTCTATCCATAATCGTTCTCTCATCCTTAGAAGTCTGATGAGATCAATAAAAGAGAAAACAACATGCAACCTTGTGCGCTATATATATTAGTTAGAGAGAGTACATAAAGGTGCGGATACACTCTGTAACACTGTCCTACGAATATGAGCTTTTACATTCTTATGGTTTGCGCCTTCTTTTGTCCTACTAGACCTGCCAGTGCCTTCTTTTGTCCTACTAGACCTGCCAGTGCCTTCTTTTGTCCTACTAGCCTTGCCCATGCCACACCTGATTATCTTATAAAGCTCAAGGAACAAATTATGGATGGAATGCTGAACAATGCAAACATTCACCCCCAGTCACAAAGATCTGGGTTTAATCCATCGTTCTTTTGCTCACCACACCACCCCAGCTTGGACCCAGCCATATGCAAATCAGTCTTGACCCTGTTCCTCATGGGAACAGCCCAGCCCGAACTGTCAAGCCAGGTCCTCCCTGAACTGGAAACAAGCATCCTATGACCGGTTTCAATTTTATAAAGCTCTCCACCTCATTTGTCCATGAATAGCTGCAAAAATTGGGCCATGGTAAAATTTGTGGAAACTCAAATACACACAACTTTATGGGTATGGAGAAACCTCCTTGATATTCCACTTCTTTTTGGAAAGATGTCCCTACAATTAGATTAGAATGTTTTCACAAAAAGATACCTGCTGAATACTTTTTATTTGAGTGATGACTGTCAGTCTACTGATTTTACATACCTTAGAAACCAAGGAGGAACATGTTTAAAGTCAGAAAGATTAAGAAAGAGCACAATGGAAATTTGGAATATTCTAAAATGGTTTTCCTAGGTAAATTAGCGTCTTATCTGGGGCTGCTGAAGACTGCCCTGTTTCAAAGGAGAGCCAGATTGGTGAAAAGAGGAGAGAAGCAATAATGTATTGCTTTGATTAATTAAAACCATGTGCAATAAACATGAAACATATTTTTGCAACTAATTCAAAGTTAACTTTGAGGTGTTGCTCTTTTGGGCCAGAAACTATCCTATGACATCACGATTCTGCCCTTGCTTACATTTGATTTAATTGAAAGGATGCTTCTTTCCTCTGGTGTAGAGATAGGGAAATAATGTATTGTCATTCGCTTCCAACCTAGCAATTAGTCTGAATTATTTTCTTGCTCTTTTGAGTCGTGGCTTCAGATTTCATAGCAGGCTTACCATTAACAGACATTTATTTGAATATTTAGTCAATAATTTGCAGAAATGATGCCTATTGATTCCCGCCATTGTCAGAGAAAGTTCTTCCTGCTCCCTAGCCACCACTGTAGAACAAGCGATAGCAGGACAAACATTTTTTTCAGACAGATGATAAACCTACACTCAACTTTAACCAGGCGCACTTGCAAACAAATATTGAGGAAACGCTTACAAGCGGGTGAACCTAAACTAGTTCTTTACATCTATTGCCTCATAACGTTTACCTTACATAATATGGTGTTGTTTGCTCCCCAAAATTCAGCTCTATACAGCAGATGAGGCTTCATCTTTTCTTCACTGAAACCATCCATTCCTTCTTAAAGATGGTTAGTTGGCATCAGGTCTTTCAAGGTAATACTAGCCATAACAAAATGATCTAACAAGGAGCCCTTAGTATTCATTAGCATGCCTAAATAATTCTAAGCCAAAAAAATAAAACACATTTTCATCTATTTTCCACCAAAACTCAGATTACCCTCTCCCAATGACGTGACTCTGGCCTTGGGGCAGTTGATAGCCAATGCATGGTTTACAACATTTTGCAAAAGGCATTTACCTGTTTTGGAAAATTAATATGACTGCGTCATATGTTCATATAGTGAACTGGAGTCAAGCTATCCTGGCTGATGAGGGCTGAAAGCCCGAAACCGGTCCTAGGATGCTTGTTTCCAGTCCAGGGAGGACCTGGCATGGCAGTTCGGGCTGGACTGTTCCCATTGGGCGCAGGGTCAAGACTGATTTGCATATGGCTGGGTCCAAACTGGAATGGCATGGTGAGCAAAAAAACGATGGATTTAGGCCCAGATCTCTGTACAGGGGTGAATGTATGACATTGTTCTGCATTCTGTCCATCAATTGTTCTTTTTGCATTTGTCACCCCGAGTGGGACGGGTATGCCCAGACGTGGGTCCCGTGCTCTCCATGCCACTGGAGTCAAGCTATCCTGGCTGATGACGGCTGAAAGCCCGAAACCGGTCCTAGGATGCTTGCTTCCAGTCCAGGAAGGAGCTGGACTGGCAGTTCGGGCTGGACTGTTCCCATTGGGGGCAGGGTCAAGACTGATTTGCATATGGCTGGGTCCAAACTGGAATGGCATGGTGAGCAAAAAACGATGGATTTAGGCCCAGATCTCTGTACTGGGGTGAATGTACGACATTGTTCTGCATTCTGTCCATCAATTGTTCTTTTTGCATATAGTGAAGTATGCATACATTTAGAGATTAATGTTGGAAATGCTCCCTCAATCCCCAAAGGCATTAACATATTGCTCAAGAATTAGTTTAAAATATTGGGGACATGCCACGCACCTGCTTTAATCCAATAGCAGTATGAATTTTAAGAGGTATGCCAATATCAACGTCAGCAGCTTTGCCCCAGGACTCAGGATGAAATATAGTTATTGGGGTTGATTCACAAAATGGAATAGTACTACAGGAGAACACATTTTACATACTCTTACACGTCTTTGTGAATAAGCCCTAAAATGTCCAACTTCCTATTTCTAAAAGTGCAAACAGGGCACAGTAGTTTCATTTTGTGCTAACTGTATAGGGATATTCCCTGAAAATTCCCTTTTATTTCCATTGTAGATGTTTTAGGGCAAATTCACAAAGGTATTTAAGTGTACTAAAAAAAGAGTACTACAGGGCTTCTACTTTCAAAATGCCTTAGTGATTAGGGCTTATTAAACACTTGCAACAGTTGGCTAGGAGGATGAGAGAGATCTGGGGGCCAGGGAAGGAGAAGGCCGTGGAGGTTTGGCATGCTGCTCCAGTGCAGGTGAGTCAAGTTGAGATTTGCTCCCTTGTTGTTCTTGATTTTGCACCACTAACTTCTTGGGAAATTGTCTGTGATTGTGTAGCTCTTATATTAGAGACAACACACTATCTGAAAAGCATTTAGATAGAAGAAAAGTAGGCTAAGAAATAATCATGGTAAGTGGTGGTTTCATACAACCTTTTGCCACCGGTTAATCTAAAATCCATACACCAAAATTCTTTTGTAAAATTATACAGAATATTAGTTGGGCAGATTTATAAAAAGATAGTCAACAAACTGTGAAATAGGAAAATAATAACAAAGAGAAGAATTTAACTCATCAGGTAAAAGCCTCCAGATCAAAATCTCTGTTTATAGGATCCTCAATGGTTTTACTGATGATTTCCTTGGTTTTCCTAACTGAAAGTCACCGTACACCCCCAATGAAGTTCATTGTGAGATGAAACAGGGAAAAAACTTTAAAAAAAATCTTAAGATGGAAACAAAAACCCAAATTTCCAGCTTTGGGCAGATGCCAGTTTACATTGCTGGTCTAGCTGCTCAACTGTTGGTAAAATGTAGAATCTCCCACTTTAACAGCAACCATAGACTTCACTCTTCTATATATCATAATCAATAAAGCTATACATAATGGAAATCGTCTCTAAAGATCTTTTGCTAATGGGAAATCTGCAAAAGTAAGAAGGTTACAAAGGGTAAGAAGCATAGACACATGAAAAAATAAATTCTCAGAAGTCGTTCTTTAGGCAATAATGATATCAAATAAGGCCATTACTTTGATTATGTTTCATCCATGTACTTCAATATCCTACAGATTGGTTAACACTTTTGGGCAATTTTAATGCAAACATTTCTATTCGCTATGAAGAAGCCTTTAAAGATAAGTACTTGGACGGACCATGATCAAAATCATCAATTTCCTGGCAAGCAGACACACAAGGTATTATTTTCTTCTGGAAATTAAGAGAATTAAGATGGGTAAATGTAAATGGGTGTTTTGAAGAATATTCCCCTGCTAAACCTACTAGATACAGTCCTGTTAGTTCTTCAATATAGATTATATGGTGTCCAGTCATGCATTGTTTATCCTCTTATCTGAAGGCCAGGTAATAAAGAATACATTCAGTAATGCTCTATTTTGTCAGCTCGGTTAAAATGGCCAACAGTAAAGACAAATACTTGGTACTCACATGAATAATCAGTATAACTCACAACAAGTGGAAAGGCCATTTTGAATTCTATAGCCAATCTTTCAGCAGAGGACTTGCTGCTGGCCATCTATGAAGCTATTCAGCTGGCCAAAGAGAAGAACTTCCTTGAAACCTTTCAGCATTGGATACAATTATTAGCCTCTGCAGCATTTTGCCACAGAAATTCATCTAAAAATAATATGAAGAAAAATACAATAGCCACAAGAGATAAATTTGACCACATTATATTCAGGGATTTGAATCATAAGACATGCAAAAACGTTTGTATCCATGTCCACTTAGGGTCATAAAAAAGAAGCAAAGGAGACACTGAAACAAAACCAGATTAAGACAGAATCAGTTACAAACTGATTTATTATGCCATGATTTATCTAAAGCTGCATGTGAGGAAAACACAAGAACTTTCTGGCAAATTATAGCAAAGCAATGTCATTCTGGAACAAAACTTTCAACTATTGTCATGCCTCAGGAAGAATGAATATTTTATCTTGGCGATTTATATACATCTAATCTAGGACAAACAAGGTAATAATCTTGTTGGATTAGCCTTATATCCAAATAGAGCAGAAGCAGAAATGTATTTTCTTTCAGGGAAGCAGATTGAAACATATATTTTCTCCTCAAAACAGGCCAGAGTGATGGGCTCCGATCAGATACCTCTAGTGGTATTGAAGTCCAATTCTAAGGCCTGGGGTACAGTTTTAGCATAGTGTTTTTGTATTGCTATCAAACAGATACAATATCTGTATCATGGGCTAGTGGTAGAATTCTTCTCCTGTATAAAAAAGGTTCAAGAGACAAAACTCAAAATTACAAACATATTATTTTCGTTGAAGTGATTGGCAAGATGTTTGCAAAGAGCACTCATAAAAACCTTTTAGAATTGGCTAAAGCTGAGAATATTAAACCTTGCGAACAATCAGGTTTTAAGACTAAGGATACAATTGATAACATAGCAGTCCTCCATTCAAGCCTCGATAAAAATGTAAATCAGAAGAACCGACCAATTTATCCTCGTTTTATAGAATTTCAAAGCGTTTCCCCATGTGGATCTTCCTTTACTCTGTGAAAATCTGCCATGTTTGGGCATTTCTCAAACACTCTTAAAACTCTTAGCTGCTCAGCACTCATCAACATGGTGTAAAGTGCTTATGGGAAAAATAGAGGCCTTTCTTATGTAATTAGGACTGAAAGCGGTTAACGCTATGCTGTATTTAAGCCCCTTACATTATTCTTTGCATTTAAGTGACTTGCCAAATCACTCTCACTTGATTAATAATTTCCACCCAGAATTTCAAATTTTTATGTGTCGCTCCGTTTTATATGCAGCTGACTTGATTTTATCAGATTTAACTCCTGATAACGTATAGAGAAATGTAAACCTAATAAATGATCACACTGTGAAATGTATTTTTAAGGTTAACATGCCCTAAAGTGACATAGTAGTATTTTGATGTATCTAAGAATAAATGTTCATGTTGCTGGAAATTGGGGGATGACATAATGAAACATGAGAGAATTATTCCTATTTAGGCAGTATTGTTTCCCAAGTTCTACATGCTGAACCCCATACTGTCCAGTTAAGCTCGAAGGCCATAAGCCATAGCGAAGCAATCAATTTTTTCTATAAAGCTGCCTAGAAAAGGCACTTTAACCAACCTTATAATAATAGATATATGGTGAAAATTCTTCCCAGTTTATCATATGAAATAGAACATTAAAAATCTACTTTCAGATATAAAACAGTCTTCCATCAAGATGTGAAAGAAGCAATAATTACTTTCAAACTTCCCTGCAACTACCTATTAGACTAGAAATGTAGTCAGCTGAAACCTACCATAAAAAGTCTGTTTGCATTAACCAACCTTAGAGTGGATAAATTGCTTTGCATTTCCCTGAAAATGATAATGTAATTGCAAATTGCGCAATTATGGAAAAAATGGCACCATATCTATTATTGGCCAATGAACATAACATTAGAAAATTTATATTTATGGTAAAGGCTGACTTGTATGGAGAGTGTAGAAAGTTGGAGTATTATGTGGTGATGCTGGTTAGGCTTCACGATGCAATACTCTCAAATTTCCCCAAAGATGGTCCTTGGGTTCATAATGATAAATTCTTAGCTCAGTTCTGGTTGGGAGGCAAAGAGTAGTCAGGCCTTACTAGAAGAACATGTGTAAGCGTTTCAGAGTACCAACATGGATGATAAGTAATCAACACGACTCAGAAGAAATCCAACACCAATTTATACAAATAGAGCATGTTTTTATATCATTTTAGACACCAAAACAAAGTTAATCAGATAAGTATAACCAGAATTATGGACTTTAGAATCAATATAAAATAAGTGCAAAACAGTACTGCAAAACTTAAACATTGCAGTCAATGGGAAAAAGCACTAGTGACAATCGGGTCACTTGCAGGTAGAGTTGCGTGGAACCCAAGGAGGGTAAAGGTGATGCAGGTCTCAGGACCAAGCCACGGCAGTCAGTTTGATTTTACCTGGCTCGAGAAGCTAGGTGCAGAGTTATCCTGGCTGTCCTTGATGCAGAAGTGGGAGCCGCAGGTGAGCTGGTTTTACCGCTTATATAGTGTTGGTGGGGAACTGGGTGCAAATAGTCAACAACAAAGCCATTGCTGACAGCGGATGAAGGTTTTCTTGCGGTGCAGCATCGAGTAAAGGTGGTGGTTGCCAGACTGGCGACCAACAAGAATTGGCAATTTCTGCTTACTAAGGTAAGCAGAAAGTTATTTCAACATCCGGAAGTCAGGGGAAAACAGTAGCTGCCTGAAACTTGAGGTAGGTCAGGACTATGTTTCCTATAATGAACTGGACCATCTACTTTTGGGCAGTCCCTCAGAGGGCCCGATGGCCAGCAATTCTTTTGTTCAGGTATGTTGTTTTTACCTGTGGTGTGCAGGGGACTTGTGCCACTAGTTCAGGGGAGCTTGGAGTTGCCTTTGGCTCTCAAAGGGGTCCCTCTGTCCGGGGGAACCGAGTTTTGGAGCAGTAGTTGTATGATGGAAAGATCAATATCTAGAAGAAGGAAGAAAACATGTCCATAATACCAACTGGTATCGCCCACTGAAGTATGATCCAACAGTAGTAATTCAAGAGGAAATTTCACGAGTTCTGCAAGAAGGATTTGCTGAGGAATACTTAGGCCCTAAAGAGTTTGAATATTTAAAGAAAACATCTCCAAAAATTCCAGTAATATATTTTTTGCCAAAAATCCACAAGAATGAGCAAACACCTTCTGGCCGGCCGATCATATCTGGCTGCGGTTCATAGTGAGAACCGATCTCTCAATGTGTGTATTTTGTTTTAAAGCATTCCTCAAGGAAGTCCCCTCATATCTAAGGGATATAATAAATTTCATTAACAAGGTAGAAGGACATTCCTTCGATGCACACAGTCAATGGCTAATCACATTAGATGTGGTTTCCTTATACACACAGATCCCACAGGACCAAGGTTTGGAAGCGATGGAACATTTTTTGGAAACAAGACCACGTCCCCATAGAGTTCCAACACAATTCATATTAAAATTGGCATCACTGGCATTGAAACGTAACTATTTAAAATTTGAAGATGATTTCTTCATGCAGATACAAGGGGTTGTTCCTTTGTGCCAGTGCCAGAAATGGCGATACTATTCATGGTGATGTACAAAGAGAAGTTCATCTACAATAATAACCCTTTCTCCACCCACATTTCACAATGGCTATGTTACATTGATGATATATGGTGTATAAGGAACGGAAGTGAGGACCAGTTAAATACATTTTTCATGTAACCACAGATGCCCAGATATCAAATTCAGCTGTTCAAAAAACAGATCCAGCATGAAATTTTTGGATGTTGAAGTAAAGATCGAAGACAACATGTTGATAACAACCTTACACAAAAACCTACAGATATGAATAATGCTTTGCAATACAAAGGTCATCATCCACTGAATTTACGAGATAATTTGCCATATGGGCATTTTCTAAGAATTAGAAGAAATTGCACTAAGAAAGAAGATTACTTTCTCCATGCGGCAACTTTACTTAATAAACTCAAAGAAAGAGGTTATCCATTAAAACTTCTCAACGTTCAATGAAAAGGGCCTGGTTCATGCCAGAGAGACTTTGCTTACAAAGAAAAACAGAGGGCCAATGATGAAACTAGTATGCGTGTCAACATACTGTCCTCAGACTAACAATTTCAAAAACATCATTAGAAAGAATTGTTATTTGATCAAGAATTCAGAATGTGGTTTCGAGGTTCCGTTGTTCACACTGAAGAAAACTGCCAGTATAGGCACACATTTAGTATGAGCAAATATTAACACATCTAACAAAAAAAGAGATCTGGTTTCCCAATGGGGGACACCTTTCTACACATAAACAATCCCCCCCTGCACGCAGACACCCTTGCACTCTGGTGCAAGGGTGCCTGCGTTGGATCTAAGTTGCTAAACTTAGCACCATCGCAGGGGGAAACGCAAGGCTGCACCACATTCTTGTAAATATGGTGCAGCCTTGCGTTTCAGAAGTGGAAGAGAGAGGCGTTAAGCCAGGAAGACTAACACCTCTCTCTTCCACTTCCTTGTATATATCCCCCTCTGTTTCTTAGGGCTCCATTTTGGCTACTATGCCACAATGTCATTCATGGTCTAGTTCAACGACTTGTTGTCTTAGGCTCTCAGGTATGCTGATTCTCAAGCCTCTCAGTATAACACTTTACTTAGTAAATTACATTTCATCCTGTACATTATTGAATTTCTTTAATTCAACATCGTCAGCAAAAGGTTGCGTACTCTTCTTCCATGCCTGAGTTGAAATAATGTCTGTGAGGATAAGCATGTTGTTGTCAGCATTAGCAGCAGCAGCAATATGTTCAATGGATAGGGCTGCTGGTGTGCTGGACCTCAAAATAAAGGTTGATGTACTCCTCCGCCGTTTTTGTATGTTGAACTGCGATGATGTAGTGGTGCTCATGAGAAGTAATCAGCAGGGTTCTAATCTTTACCCAGCTTGTGTATAATTGCAGAGTTGTACTCTTGCAGTTGCAACCCCCACCTTTCAATGCAAGGTGGCATCTTGGCTTTTGGGTTTTCAAAAATTGTGACCAACGCTTGGTGGTCTGTAATGATAGTGAAACATTTTCCATATAGAAACACATGAAAATGTTTGCGGCCCCCACTACAGACAGACTCTCCTTCTTGATCTGAGAATAGGCATGTTCTGTGTTAGACAGGCTTTGACTGGCATAGGCCACAATGTGTCTCTGAGCATTCGGATGACCATTATGTTGAGCAAGGATTGCCCCTAGCCCCACCTGGCTTGCATTGACTGTGATCTCAGTAAGTAACATGGGGTCAAAATAGGCCATCTAGGTTGCATTCTCAATAGCATGTTTTATTATTTTGAAACTTTGACCACATTCAGGATAACTCTGGAAACTGACATTTCATTTTGTCAAGTCTCTCAATGGGGCACTCATAGTAGCAAAGCCTGAATGTACCTTGAGCAATAACTGGCCAGACCTAAGAAAAATCACAGCACGGTGACATCTTGTGGGGGGGGGCGTGGCTAGCCAGCCAAGATGGCGGGAGCACTCTGAGATGCTCCGACCACTGACTCAAGAATCTGGCAATTATCCTGTGCTGCTAGCAAAAATCGTGCTGTCTACTACACCTCAACAGATGCCCCACGTTGCCGTGCTCATATCGGTGTGCTTCTGACATTTCTGAGTGCCCGATAGATGGCGGGCCGTCTGTTTGCAGCACCACGGCACGGAAGGCGTGGCCTGCGGCTGGGACTCGGCCCGGACCTGGGGGCTGCGGCAGCGGCATAGTCGCCGAAGAGGCGTTTGCAGAGCGTGCACAGATGCCAACTGTGGCCGGTACCAGCGCTTCACCCCAGGAAAGAAGTGAGGTGTGCGGTAAGGGAGCGGCGCTGCGCATACCTGGGAGTGCTGAGGGGAATCCGTCCAGGCCAAGGTGAGCTGTGGCGGAGCCGATGAGCAAATGCCCCTGACTGGGCAGCGTGTACAGGCCCCAAGAGCGCTGTCGAAATAGCTAGCGGGCTCTGAAGACTGCCACGGAGGTCGGGCCGACAACACTGAAGCCAATAGACTGAGCGGGGCAGCCTGGCTGAGCATTTACAGGTGACTGGCTGCATTCCGCTGCCTCCCAGAACCGTGAACTGCGGCGTACTGTGGGCGGGGCGGGCAGCTGAGGAGACTGCAAGCGTACGGCAACGGAGTGAGACTTTGCAGGAGCGACCGCTGGCTGTGCGTTTGACCGCGTTCGGGAGGCCTGATAAGTCTCAACCAATGGATCGTGCGAGGGCTGAGGCCTACTAACATTTTTTGGGGACGTACTAGATCGTATACAGCCCCTGCTATCTGGCAACTCTAACTGTGGTCCCAGTGGAGGCTCTTTGATTACGGACCATAACTTGGGTGTCCCTGGGAGGCCTTGCACCTTCGTCACCACCAGATGTCACGAAGACAAGCGGCTTCCGAGGCAAAAGAGCTGCACTCGCATGCTATTGTGCAGGTAACACAATGCAGGAGTCGGGAGGTATTGCGCACTGCATCTGGTGATCCTGGAGGTGCTGCCGAGAGAGCGTGGGCTGCTCCTTCCCTGCCCCATATGTGCACTATACTGGCTGATGGTGCAAATTCACCGCATGTCATAAAGCTGATTGCCACATCCACAAGAGCAACTGCGGGCTCTTACTAATGTCAGCGCACTATTAAACTACTGGACATCGGACAGAGACACTGAGCAAGGAATGCGCTAGCCTTGAAACCCTGAAATGTCTTGCCTGATAGGCACTCTGTCCTGGTGCTGATTAAAGGAGTGTGTCTAGGGCACTGCGGGGAGTAGACATCGCCCAGTCCTAATAACTCCGTCTGGGACCCCACTTCTGAGGCAGTCGCCTTGTGGGCCACACGTGGTGGCCAATCCGTGATGGGTAAGCCTAGAGTGGGATCGACTGCTGCCCGTACACAGCCGACACCAGATACCATGACTCCAACCCAGCCTCTCGGAGACTTGGGGGCAGCCGGGTCCTCAACACTAGAGTCGAAAATTGATTCAGTACTCCAAGCAGTAACCAGCATAAGTGAAACATTTGCACAGACTAGAGCGTCACTAGAAAACCGCATAGACAAAGTCACGTCTGACTTTACGCTCCTACATGCGGATCATAAGAAATTGGCCGGAAGAGTGACCGAGTTGGCGGCGGAAACAGCAACAATGGCTCTGGTTACCAAGGAACTCTCCATGGAAGTTGGTGAACTTAAGACGTGATTACAGTCCCTAAAACGCAAGGTGGACGATGCCGAAGATCGCTCCCGTCGGCACAATGTTAGATTGGTGGGACTTCCAGAAGGCGTGGAAGGCAGAGATGCCCCTGCATACACGGAGGCCTGGCTGAAATCCTTGATGCCGACAGACTATCTCTCTTCATACTTTGCAGTAGAGCGAGCACATAGAGTGCCATCAGGCCGGCCCATACCGGGAGCCAGATCTCGTCCTTTCCTTTTCCGACTCCTTAATTACAAGGACAAGGATGCAGTTCTTCGCAAAACCCGAAAAATGGAAACAGTTAAGGTGGACAACGCCCAGGTCCTGTTCTTTCCGGACTATGCCTCGGGGATACAGAGGCAGCGTAATACATTTCTCTCAGTAAAGAAAAGTATGCGAGACCTGAAGATAAAGTACTCCCTCATATTCCCGGCTCGCCTGCGAGTGGTTGCAGACGGGTCCACTCATTTTTTCAACGACGCCAATGAAGCATGGGACTGGCTCGAATGTGCGGGCCATCACACTTCGCCGAGCCAGAGGTGAAACAATGCGGAACTGCGTCCAAGAATCCATAGAGGGCGCAGAAGATGTCATGGAATATATACAGGAGAACCATCGAGCCAGTTGGTGACTGCTCTTGACCCGGAACAGGCGCTACAGGAAAGGCAGGGCGTTTTGAGAGCTGTGGCGCGCAATCAGAGATCAGCGCCCCAGCAAAGACACTGATGCTTCTTCGGAACATTCTTCCAGTGAGAGCAGCTACTTGGCGGTATAGCTGGTAGGCGAGGATTTGCAGTCGCTTGCTGTGGTGACTCCGCAGACTGCTGATGACATGATGTGATGGACTGCCTGGACTCTTAACATCCTATACGTATGTAATTGAGTTAGCATGCGCGACCATAGGGAGGTGACACACGCACATTTCCGGGGGCACCCTAGTACACATGCCTGTGCATTGCGCCATCACACGCCCACTCATCCAGGCCCTGCGCTGACCGCCAGTTAACTGCTCCCCAGTGGACATCGAGTCGAAGCGCGTGATTACACCTTTGCAAAATGAGTCCATAACATTATCGCACCCACTGCGCGCCAAACTCTGATACCCACCCTCCGCCCCAGATATGTTTAACTCAGCGCACGTTGCTGATAGTTGCCACATGGCATGGTTCTTTGTTTGGGCAGACACCTGTTGTCCCTCTGCACTGCCCCAGTTCAGCCACACATGGCTTCCCGTTTACACGACTTCTCGACATGAACTGCACACGAACACCCGAACACTGAAGATGCACCACTCACTTGCTGTGAGTACGCTGTTCGACCGTCCACGGTCAACCGCACTACGTTGCATGCACGGGGCGTCATCATATCTCTACCATGCATGTCGCACACTAATATAATTACTTGGAAGGTCAGGGGGCTGCACACGCTGTTCCATAGGTACGAAGTCTACGCTTATCTCAAGCGGCATAAAGCCCATGTAGCACTCCTACAGGAGACCCACATCGCCAAGCCAGAAATAGGGAGGCTGCAGCAGTGCTGGAGGGGCAGATACTAGCAACGGGTTACTTCTCTTTTGCTAGGGGGGCTCTGATCTGGGTCAGACCGGGGACGCAGTTTACGCCGGAGGTTACAGAAATTGACCCGCATGGTAGATATGTCCTCCCTGAAGGGTGATTTAATGGGAAGCCGTTGGTGCTGCGATCCGTCTATGGCCCAAACACTAATCAGAAAGAGTTTTGGCAGACACTGTCAGGTCAGCTCTCACGCTGGTGTGATATTCCCTGGTTACTGAGCGGGGACTTCAATGCAGTACTTGACACCACACTAGATAGATCGTTCCCACCACTCTTGCAGACAGCAGCAACATCTAATGCTCGAGGACTAGGGGAGTGGATGCACCGTTGGGAATTGCTGGATGTTTGGAGGTCCCACAACCCGCTGATATGCATGTATTCCCACTATTCCCATCCACACTACCTGCACGTTCGTATTGACCGCTTTGCTGCAAATCGACTGATACTGACCCAGTGCGTTAGTGCGGACTATCTGGGCAAGACTCCCTCAGACCATAACCCTCACATAATATGCCTGCGGGGGGAGGAGGTGGGGCTCATTACACATGTATGGAGGCTGCAGCCTCTGGCGCTGGAAGATCCCCCATTTAGAGAAGCAGTTGCATGGTGATCAACACGTATTTTGCGGAGAATACAGGCTCGGTGCCTAGCACGGGACTGCTGTGGGATGCAGGCAAAGCCACGATCCGGGGTCTGTGTCTGGGTCTGAGTTAGTGCGCCCGAAAGCAACTGGACAATGATATAATATGCATAGAAAATAAATTGTCAAGGCTAGATGCTGATCTGAAGCGAGGCACAGATACTCAGCACGCAATAGAAACGCAGAAACAGAAGCACGCAGAGGTGTTGGAGAGACTGCGTTGCTTAAATTATGCATCCCTTGGAGCGCGTACACACGCAGCAGCAGATAGAGCAGGTAGACTACTCGCGCGTATGATCAAGCAGGAACAGACACAAGTACCCATACTACGTTTCCAATCAGCAAATGGGCGCATCCTCACTAAACAATATGATATGCATGTAGAGTTTACGACACACTACACTAAAGAGTACCGCTCGGTACATAATGCAAGGCCCCCAGACACGAGCTCCTTCCTTACCCCACTGACCTTTCCCCAAATTACTGCCAAACAACGTAATGAGCTGAATGAGCCATTAACTCTGCTAGAAGTTCAAAAGGCGATATGCTCCTCGGCCACAGGCAAATCACCAGGGTCTGATGGTTTCCCGACCGAATACTACAAAGCTTACCAACAAGATTTGGCACCGCAGCTTCTCAGTATGTTTCATGAGGCGCAGGAGGCAGGCGCCTTGCCTAACACCTTACGGGAATCTCTACTGATATCGCTACTGAAGCCAAATAGAAATGCAGAGCTAATTAGCTCCTACCACCCGCTGGCGCTTCTAAATACTGATTACTAAGTGTTGGCAAAAATTTTAGCATGTAGACTGGCCCCGCTAGTCCCGTCGCTGATCCATCCAGACCAAAACGTTTTTATACCCACGTGCAGTACGTCATTAAATTCATGCCACTTCTTTAGAGTAGCACATTATTCCAGAACTGCTTGGGAATCCTCAGGATGCTTGGTGCTAGATCTGGAGAAGGCGTTTGACACCCTGGAATGGGACTGCTTATTTGCCGCACTGTGCAAATATGATTTAGGAGATGAGTTCCTGAGTCTCGTTCGATTACTTTATACCCAGCCGACAGCCAGGGTCAAAACAGGCCCATACCTATCCAACCAAATTCCTATCAAGCTGGGCACAAGGCAGGGCTGCCCACTGTCACCGCTGCTATTTGCGCTGGCCATCGAACCCCTGGCCACGTCACTGCGCAGATCGCAAGAGGAGTGGGGAATCCCACTAGGTGATGGTCTGCATGGAGTGTCGCTATATGCAGACGATCTGCTAATATACCTAAAGGACGTTAGACTACCTTGTGTGGTTGTGGAGCGAACACTGTTAGAGTTTGCGGCCGTTTCGGGACTCCGGGTAAACTGGGACAAATCATGCCTATACCCCTTCGTAGCCACCATTCCGAACCCATGACTAACCATTGATGGTAGACTGGTACAGAGGCAACTATCAACATTTCGGTATTTGGGTATACACATCTACAGGTAAACCCGACAGACCTCCACGAAGGCAACCTAGTGCGCGCCATTACTGCGGTGCGAGCGCAGATGGCCTTTTGGAGCACACTGCCACTAACAGTTATGGGCCGAATCGCACTGATAAAAATGGTGGTGCTCCCGCGCCTTTTGTATTATTTTGTAAATCTGCCGTCCTGTCTTAGACCGGCACTGTTCAAGAATCTATAAACAGACCTTAGGAAGTTTATCTGGGGCACGTCGCGCAGCAGGGTGGCCATGACCAAAATGTACCCCTGAACAACTTGTGGAGGCCTTTCACTGCCACATATGGAGCAATACTATCTTGCCGCTCAACTCCAATGGGTGGCGCGATGGCTGAGTGCACGCCAATTGGAAGAACTGGCGACCCTAGCACCAGCTCTCGCTCATTCGCAGGTAGTTGAGTTGTTCCACCCCAGCAGGAAGGGCATACCACCAGCCAAGCTGAAGCTGAATGTGGCCCATTATTGCTATTGCCGTCGCCTGCAGCTCACGCGCAGCGTGATCTCTTACGCACCTTCCCTTCCTATAGTGAAATGAAATTAAATGAAAATGTTTATTGTTATTAGTTAATAAAAACCATCACAATGTGCATATAAAAGAAATCCTTTTAAAAATAATCACTTATCTTAAAAACATGAATTAATATTGCTACGACTCAGGAAAATCTCGTTGTCTCATTTAAAACATAACATTGTAAAATTAATTCAGTCATTAATGTGGATACTCTTCACCGTTGTTATAAAGTGGCGTATACATCAGTATAAAACTCCACAGACGGAGGTGTCTGATGCCATTTCGCGCCTGGCGGCTGGCAGGACTCCTGGGCCGGACGGGCTCCCCAGGAGTTTTATTCGTCCTACCGCGATACCCTGCTTCCACCTCTCATAGCGATGTACAAGGAAGCGGTGGAGTGCGGCTCATTCCGGCCGGAGACGGATCTCGCTACCATCGTAGTGATCCCTAAGTCCCAGCCCCCCTCACAATGCTGCTCGGACTACCGTCCCATTTCGCTCATCAATACGGAGCTCAAGATCTTCGCTTCCATATTGGCCAATCGCATACAGCTGCATTTAGCCCAGCTTGTCCATCCCGACCAATGCGGCTTCATGCCTCTCCGAGGGACTAGACACTGTCTCCGACGCCTTCATCTTGCCCTTGCGAACCGACACCTGCTGACTCCATACTTGTCCCTTCTCCTTACTGATTTTGAGAAGGCTTTCGACTCCGTTGACTGGAGCTATTTAGATGCGGTGCTGGACCAGATGGGTTTTGGCACTTCTTTCCTCAACTTGGTAAGAATACTTTATCACCGTCCCCGGGCACAGGTCCTCGTTAACGGAGCTCTATCCCGCCCCTTCCCCATTGGACGGGGTACGAGGCAGGGCTGCCCCCTCTCCCCGATACTTTTTGCTCTGGCAATGGAACCGCTCGCTTGCCTTATCCGCAGAGAACACTCCCTGACCGGCTGGAGGTGGCCCGGCCTAGCGGAGGATAAAATCGCGTTATACGCGGATGATGTACTGCTGTTCCTGGCTGACCCGGCCCAATCGGGACCTCGATGCCTTCGGGCACTGGCCATTTTTGAACGTGTTTCCGGCCTGCGGCTTAACCCGGCCAAGTCCGTCCTTGTCCCCTTGCACTTATCGCGCGAGTGCTTTGACTGGCAGTCGTCGATTCCCCTTTGGCGGCTGTCTTTCAGGTACTTGGGGATTTGGGTTTCCCTTCTCCCCGACCTCGCATGGGAGCTCAATGTCACCCCGCTGGTTAGGCGGGTCTGCGCCGACCTCCTTAAATGGCGCACGTTGCCCCTGAACCCTCTGGGCAGGATAGCCCTATACAAAATGATGATATTACCCCGTTTTTTTGTACATGCTCCAGAGCACACATCTCTCCTTTGCTAGATCTTGGTTCTGGGACATGGACGGTTTGGCCACTAAGTTCCTCTGGGGGGGTCGGAGGTCCAGGCTGGCCCTGGCCCACTGCCGAATACCGCCTTTTGACGGAGGTCTCGGAATGACGAACCTCTACCTCTACTATTTAGCGACTCGTCTCCTCACTATCCACGACTGGTTTAATGGCAGCTGGTCCGACCTGGCGTATCGCTTGGAACTTCACACCATGAGCTTCTCCTCTATCCAGGGGATGCTTTATGGAGCCGTAATTCCTCGAGCTCTCCCCGAGGTCACGCGCGGAGTATTCCTGGCTTGGCGTGCATCACTACGTCATACTCAATGGGCAGGGAGGCTGACTCAATACACTCCTTTGTGGTGTGGCACCAGGCTCCATGAAGATGCCTCCTTGTCAGGGTTCCGGCAATGGGATCTCATCGGGGTAACCTTGTTGGGCGACGTCTGGAGCGGTACTCATATTCGATCCTTTCAAGATTTACAGGCTAGATACTCCCTCCATCCCTCTCAATTCTTCCGATATCTGCAGTTGCGCCACACCCTTCACTCTCACATTCCAGATGGCACGTCCCTGCCTGAATATAGCCCGCCCGAAGCGCAAGTTCTGACCAGTGATTTGGGGAAGGGTGGGATCTCTTGGATCTACCGCTCACTCACCAACAATACCCCTAATTCCCTTTCCCTACTCCGAGACAAATGGGAGGGCTGGCTTGGGGCTCTGGAGGATGAGGATTGGAGGGACGCCCTGATGGCCCCTAGAACGATTGCGGTATCAGCGAGGCTCCGCCTGGTCCAAGTCTATTTTTTGCATGCCGCCTATCTTACACCCTACGTCTTCACCGCGCTGGGCTTCGGCCTGACGCCCACTGCCCCCACTGCTCCCACCCCCACGCCGACTTTTACCATATGGTGTGGTTGGGTACTGCGATACAGGGGTATTGGGAATCTTTAACACAAGACCTGACAGGGGTCCTGGGCTGGGAGGTGCCTCTTGATCCCATACGTGTTCTGCTGGGCATCACCGACGGATTGGACGGCTCCAGGGCTGAGAAGCTCTTCCTCAATACAGCGTTAGTGGTTGCCAAAAGGGACATTGCTGCTCATTGGCTGGACACTACCCCACCCACTCTAGGGCGATGGCGCAGGGGGGTGGATTGGTGCGATGCGCAGGAGCGGCCTCTATATGTAGCCAGGGGATGTCCTGAGAAATGTTGTCGCATGTGGGGTAAATGGGTCGGGGTAATAGACGACTGAGATGGAGTGGTACGCTCTTCAGATACACGTGGATACGTCATTATTGATTTACTGCTCTGCAACAATCTGCTCCTGGTGATTTTTCGCTGTCCCTGACCCCTAACCTGCACTAGCGCACTTTGGCCCCGCTCCCTGGAGGACGCTACAAGGCACAGAGCCGGCACCGCGACGGCGGGATCCGCTCTGCAACAATCTGCTCCTGGTGATTTTTCGCTGTCCCTGGCCCCTAACCTGCACTAGCGCACTTTGGCCCCGCTCCCTGGAGGACGCTACAAGGCACAGAGCCGGCACCGCGACGGCGGGATCCGCTCTGCAACAATCTGCTCCTGGTGATTTTTCGCTGTCCCTGGCCCCTAACCTGCACTAGCGCACTTTGGCCCCGCTCCCTGGAGGACGCTACAAGGCACAGAGCCGGCACCGCGACGGCGGGATCCGCTCTGCAACAATCTGCTCCTGGTGATTTTTCGCTGTCCCTGGCCCCTAACCTGCACTAGCGCACTTTGGCCCCGCTCCCTGGAGGACGCTACAAGGCACAGAGCCGGCAACGCAACGCGGGACGCGCGCGGGCTCGGCACGGGCGAAGACCGGGCCAAGACGGGCCCGTCTTAGCCCGTCAGAGTCCGGAGGAGGCTGGGCTGGGCCAGGTCTCTTGGCTTGAATTGCTTTGTATGTGCGCTCATCAAGACTGTATTATTTAGTGAATGCTTAACCGTTAGATTTTGTAAGACCTTCCCCCCTGATTGTTCAGTTTTAAATAATAAGTAAACACGGTGTGCTGTGTAGTGGGAAGTACATATCATTAGCTTAACCTCAAGAGATAGCAAAATGGGGAAGAGGAAAATTCAAAGTGTGAGCCTAGTACAACCTGGCAGTAAATCAGCAGATGTGAATAAAACTAATTTGAAATATCTTAAGGGGGCGGTTGGAGCACTAGATAAACAAATATCCACGGTTGAGGAGTCCATTAAAGGGAACTCTCAGGAAGTGGATATTACGAGTAAAACCATTAACTTACAACAGACGGAGTTTGAAGAGGCGGGGGAGAAGGGGCCTTTGGGAAGTCATAATAGGGAGCTTACTAATGGTTGCATCCAGACTAGTGGTGAAGAGAATATCATCAGTGATCTGGATGCTGAGCGGTCGCCACCATCTAAAAAATGCCGCATCCCGAAATTAAAAAAAGGGCCGAGTAGCCCAAAGGTTTTGATACAGAATGTTCCAACTGGGCAAGACCCGCAGATGCTGGTAGCAGAGAACAAACAGGAGAACAAACAGGGGAATAGTAACTTGATACAGTCCAAAAATAAAGGTTTGGATAGGAAAATTAAAAAAAGGAGGGGGAAAGGGAATTTTAACGTGGCTGTAACCAATACAGGGAATGAATTAGTTGATCTAAGTAATTTTATTAAACAATCGTTTGAGGCTGTAGAATTAAGATTAGCCAAAATAGAGCTGGACTTGGCATTATTGGTTAAAAATCGAGATAGGCTTCCTATAGTGGACCTCAAGGATAATATAAAAGATCCAGAGAGAAGGAGTGACATCCCTAACTTACGCCATCTGAACACAAAAGATAATAACAATGAACAGCCAGTTAGGATTATTGATAGGATGGATACACGTCAGGATAACAGTCAACAGAGGGAATCAGGTTTAAACACAGGGAAAGAGAAGATAACATTACCAGAGCAATTGGAGAATAGGCAAATCTTAAATTTGCCTCCTGCGGCGCAACCTTACTCAGTGGTTCTGATAAATGTTCCCCGTTACTTGAAGGAGAAAAGGAAACCTGGGACATACTGAGAAATAGGACCATACACTTCTTGGGAATAAGAACGGGTCTAGTCCAAGATATGTTTTCGGCATTTAAGATGGTTAGAAGGGTCGCTTGGGTAGGAACAATTGGAAAAAATACGCAAGGGGATTGTATAGTCCTTTCATTAGGAAGTCCTACTCTGGTCCGGGAAATTTTCCATAGGCTGGGTAACAATAGTGATAATTTGGAAGTAGGTATTAGGGTATATCCCTTGAGCTTTTTCTACCAACCTGGCCCTACAAATCAAATTCGGGACAGGCATCTCCATGCACAGTCCTGGAGAAAGCAGGTACATAGTATAGAGGTTTCTAATAGATTTTTGCCACTCCAATCTCTGGATGAGAATGATTGACTTCAGGTTATTGGGGACGAGTATAATTATGCTGAACAAACTGCACCCCTAGAAATAAATGAGACGATACGAGAGCGTGATAAGGGGGAGTGCAATCCTATCCCTAGTAGGATAAAGGATTATAGTGATGAGGCAAATAAGGTAGTAGAGGTGGAAGCTAGTGTGGGAGGCTCTATAAATGCTAATAATGATGGTGAGATAAATGAACACACCAAGGGAAGTACAACTCATGATAGTCCAACTGTTTGTGTTTCTGATGGAATAAGGGTACTCTTCTGGAATATTGCCGGCCTACAATCAAAAATTAATAATTCTATTTGGTTAGATTTTATACATAGTTTTGACATCTTATGTTTTCAGGAGACCTGGTTATTGAAACAGATTAATTTAGATGGGTATAAGACGTTCCATATACCGGCTGTTAGATCTATGCATGGAAGACACAAAGGAGGTCTGAGTGTTTATATTTCAAACCTGATAACGGTTAGGAAAATAGAAAAGCTTAGTTCAACGAGTTATTATCAATTGTTGGGCATTTATCTGAACTCTCCGGTAGTATTATGTTTAGTGAATTTTTATAACAACATCGAACAGGACGAACTGGGTAGGGTTATAAACTCGCTTAGCGAGGAAATGTACAAATTAAGGGTACCAGATGAAGTTGATGTGATTTTTATATGTGGAGGGGATTTTAATACTGGTATATGTGGTAACTCGGAAAAAGGGCAGTGTGGGCTACATGATGAAGTTGATATGTATATCCCACATTTTATACATAATGTAAGGGGAGATACATTTAATGATTTTATGGCAGGACATGATTTGGGCTTTGCAAACTATCTGAGCATTCCACGCGTCGATTTTACTCCAACTTTTATTGGCAGAGGTTTTGCCTCGCTAATAGATTTTATAATCATTCCCAATAGATACGCAACCTGGTTCGATAAATTTAATACTCACTCCATTACCCTTAGCGATCATCTGCCTCTGAGCATCCGTGTAATTATTCCACATAAAGTTGAACAACCAAATTGTAGTTATCTGGCACTGTCACAAAATATTACCCTAGCGCGCCAAAATGGCTATTCTTTACGATGGGGGAAAAAAATCAAAGTTGAAGAATTGATGAAACAAATTATAATTAATGCTAATGAACATTTAGCGGTATGTTTACAAGAGAGTGCAGACTATAGTGATATTTTGAGGGCTTATTCCTCTATTACTCTGGAGATCCAAAACTCTCTAGGAGCAAAAAAGATGACATCCCAAATAAGGACTAATGGGTGGTTTGATACAAAGTGTACGAAAGCATATAACATGCTGAAGGGCGCCCTCCACAAAGATGTGAGAAATAAGGAGGAAATTAGTGCATGTAGAAAGAATTATAATCTGGCTAGGAAAAATAGGAAAAAGAAATAAAAGAAGAGGCATGGGACTCGCTTTATGAGGCTTCAAAGAAAAGGGACAGTACTATGTTCTGGCGGGCAGTAAATGCTCCATTTTTTGTAAATAATGAGGGACCCAGGATCGAAGTTGCAATAGACGAGGAGTCTTGGATCAAATTTTTTTCGAGGGTGTATAGTTCCAGGGGGCAGATAATTGCACAACTGATTATGATCTACAGTTACAAGATGGGCTGGATAGATTTGTGACCATTGGGATAAATATAACACTAGATGAAGTCACGGCAGCTATTAATGAAAGTAAAGGTGGAAAGGCACCTGGGCCTGACGGAGTGCCCATGGATTTATTTAAACACTCTCCAGCACTATGGTCCCCTTTGCTGACACAGGTTTTGAATGCATGCTGCGAGAAGGGCTTCATCAAGACGTGGTCTGAATCTGTGATCATCCCAATTTTTAAAAAGGAGAACGCGATAACCCTGCTTGTTACCGCCCGATATCCCTTTTGGACTCCCTGGTTAAGGTAGTAGGCAGAATAGTCCTGAATAGACTACAAACTTGGGCGGAGGACAATAACATCTTAAGTAAAGTGCAGTATGGTTTTAGACAGGGGCTGGGGACCATTGAGCATGTATTGAATTTTATAATGATATCAGGGAAATACACCCAAGCTAAAGAAGGGAAAATGTACGTAGCATTTGTGGACCTTACGTCCGCTTTTGATTGCGTAAACCACGATAGACTCTGGGACATTTTGCAGGAATTAAAGGTAGACCCAATTTTAGTTCAGTTTTTGAGGCAATTATATAAGGGGGCCTCAGCAAAAGTGAGACATGGAATTGGGGGTGAATGCACTGCGTCATTTCCGGTAGAAAAGGGCGTGAGGCAGGGGTGCGTCCTGGCTCCGTTCCTCTTCTCACTATATACCAACGCATTGGAAGATGAGTTAACGGCCAGGACAAAAGATCCACCTTACTATAACAGCAAGCCCATAGTATCACTTCTTTATGCGGACGACGCAGTGCTTATGGCCAGAACTCAGTTGGGTCTTCAGAGTGCTCTTAATGCATACATTGGTTTTATGGATAGCCGGGGCCTAAAACTTAACATTAAGAAGACCTTTGTGATGACATGTGGGAAAGGGAGAAAAAGTTGCAAAAGTCTCCCTGTGGGAAAAGCTAGGATAGATGCAACCAACACATTTTCCTATCTGGGTGTACTACTGGATCATGCTGGATCATGGAGTCCAGCGGTCAAAAGTAGAACTCTTCTTTTAAAAGGTCAATTGGGGCACTGATGAATTTTTCTATTAAAATGGGTAAAAGACCCCGGGGATCCTCCTTAAAATTTACAAAGCAAAATGTATGAGTGTAGCAATGTACGGGGCTGGTGTCTGGGGCTATCAGGATGTGGCTACATTACAAAAAGAGGAAAATACGTTTTTACGATTTATATTAGCAATCCCACAGAGTACATCAGTTTATAATTGCCATAGCGAATTGGGGATTCCATACATTTCAGACCTGATAAAGATGCAGCCATTGTTGTTATGGCACAGAGTATGGACGTCATATCACACACAGTTAAATAGAGAGATTATAAGTGATGCTATGAGTTTAACCCACGCAAACAAGATTTTATGGCTAAGGTACATTAGAAGCTTTTTAATAGACATGGGAAAACCTGATTTTTATAGAAACCCTGTTACACTGACCACAATTTCTAGGAAGGAGTTCAAAGTTCTTTGTCAGGATCATCTGGAATCTCTAAGGGCAGCTTCAGAAATGTATAAAAATACAGTTATTAAACATCAGATAACTCTTGTATGTCCCACCATTCAACCTTATTTGGAATGGTGCTTAGGAAGTTATGATAGGTTTGTCCTCACTAGATTAAGATTCGACAACTTCCACCGTTTAGTTAGCTTCCCTATACAAAATGATTGGAACAGCAAGCTTTGTAGGTGCCCCTGTGATGAAATGTCTCCCCAAATGACTATACATGTGATTTTATTTTGTAAATTTTATAAAGTAGAAAGATCTAGATGGATTTTGCCAATGTTGAAGGGCGGGGGATGGAGACAATGTCGACCTGCCTTCCTTTATTTACAAAGATTGGATAATGTTTACTGTGTGGGAGCCATGTCTGGTCTCTTGAAGGCCATTTTGAAAAAAAGGAAAAGTATTACATGGGAAACATAGCATGAGACAGATTGATTTTTAGAACACATGGGGCATCGAGTAATTGAGGATGTGATTTTAAGATTTTAGTGATATTTTAAGATGTATATATGCAAGGTATTAGCCTTTTTAAACAGTAGATTGTATATTCTTTATTGTGTAACTTTTATGATTTTTTTCTACTAAAAATCGAATAAAGTTTATTTGATTTGATTGATTTGATTTACTTGTGTAGCCTTGATGTCACTGTGATGTGTTTTTCTCCCTACTCTGACAATATACAATGTAGCTCTGAATGGTGCTGTTTGTTGTTACATTCAAAACTCAATAAAATTGATTGTCAAAAAATAAAACTCCACAGCTCCAAATGTCAACATCCTACTACTGTTTTAACATCATATCAATGTCTTGTGCTCATACTGCAGGGCAAATTCCTCATGCTATAGTGGGCACGCCCAGGAGACACCACGCTGTTACAGGTGTGGAGCTGGTGCAATGGGATGAGGCTGGTGTACTGACAGTCAGGGATTTATTCAATGAGGGTCAACTACTACCTTTTTAGGTACTGACAGAGGACTCGGGTTTGCCGCAGGGCCAACTTTTACTGCATGCAGCAGTGGTACGCATGCTGCAACTTACATGTGGCAACATAGCACAGGAACCACCCACGCACCTAGGTGTGCAGTATTTACACGAATTGGGTACAGGCCGTCACCTCGTCAAATGGTTTGCAGGATCACTGAGAACACACGCGGCGCCACAATTGAGCTCACTGCGTGCTCACTTGGAGGCAGATTTGCAGCGCCCATGCACTGAGCGTGAATGGTTGGCCATCCTCGAGGGTCCCCCCCGAATTCCCCGCAATGCAAGATTCCGGCTCATCGAATACTTCATAGTACACAGAGCCTACCTAACACCAGCCAAAATTAATAAATAGTTTAATAGTGCTGATGCCGGCTGTCCGCTGTGTGGTGAAGTCGGGGTTGACTTGCTTCACATGGTCTGGTCCTGCCCGGACATACAGCAGTATTGGAGAGCAGTCACCACGACCCTGGCGAAGTGCACATGGCGAGCACTGAGTTGGAACTGGGAGGTATGCATATTAGGATTATACCATAGATCTGACAAACACAAAGTGACTTCCCGTTATATAGATCTAGGTCTCATAGTAGCCAAACGACTGATCACGCGATGCTGGAAGTCGCCTGGCCCCCCTGCTGAGAGGGCCTGGTTCCAATCGCTGCTCTGCTGGGCACAGGCTGAGAGCATAGCACTGCGTCGAGAAGATGCGATAGGCGTTCGTAAACAGCCACTTGCAGAGTGCTGGGTTGCGATTCAGGTGGATTTTCGCACTATATGGCAGAACCAGGCTGATGGGCCCACTCACTCACCTGACCGAAATATGAACCAGACCCGGGCGACATAACTAGATCGCAAGACCCGTGTTGCTAACTTGCTTAGACACGAATATGCGGAGACAGGCGCATAACCCTTCACTGACTATTGTCCAAGCCAGTTAAAACAGTGCATGGCGTGCAACCATTGCATGGTGGACATACTGTAGGATAGGGTATAGTACAATCAAAACATGACCAAGCTCTGCGTTCAGGCGTGCAAATAGTACTTGCAGTTACTAGATATTGGAAGTGCATCGTGTTATTATGTTCAAAAAGTTATAATTTCAAACACAGGAGTCAATGTGAGGTTTCCTTTGGTTATATTAAGGTTGTGTTGCAAACAGTCTTATTCTCTATCCCTCAGGCCGGCAAATTTGTACTAAGAGATAATACCAGTTACGTTTATGATGTATTGAAGTCTAATCTAGATGCGCTTCACTTGAAAACTGTTATATGTGAAATACTGGTATGGAATCACGAATGTATAGAAATAGTACTTCCTGAAGGGTAAAGGTGTAATGTAAAATTGGAAAAATTAATAAAAACACATTTAAACAAAATGGTGACATCTTGTGGGGGGCAAGTAGCTATCAGTGCTTGCACTTTATCTGAGTCAGGAGTCATTCCCCCATCAGAGAATATGTGCCAAAAGAACTTAAGTTTGGTCTTGTGAAACTCACACTTTGCTGCATTCAGAGTGAGAGCTGCATCCGCAAGTAGCTGGCACAATTGTGTAAGAGCCTTCTTATGCTCCTTTTGCGTTGTCCCAAATACCAGTATGTCAACACTGTAGTTAAAAGCATGTGTAAGAGCTTGAATTATTTGATGTTTAACATCAAGTAATATTTCTGCAGGTAACAACACTCCAAAACTCAACCTTTTGTATCTGAACAAACCAACCTGAGCTGAAAAAATAGTAATGTACCTACAGTTCTCTTCTAGTTCAAGTTGATGGCATCCTTTGTTCAGGTCACGGTGGGAGAAGACTTTGGCTCCGTTTAGCTGCATGATCATGTCCACTATGTGTGGACCAGGGTGTCTTTCTCTCTCAATTACTTTGTTAGCTTGGCGCATATCAACACAGATGGCCACCACACCTCCACTGTCCTTTTTTGGCACCATCACTATGTGCAAGACCCAGGGAGTAGGACCGGTGGATCGCTCTATGATGTCATGCTTCAACACCGTTTCCACTCCTTTCTCAATGGCTTCTTGCAAGTGAAAAGTGACTCTGCGGTGGCGCTGGATAACAGGGCAAATTTTCTCATCATTATGAACTTGCACTTTTATTTTGTGAAGCCATGAAACAACAACAGGAATGGACTCACAATTTCAGATTGAGTATGGCGGTTATAGTTGTAATACCATGTTAGCAGCATTGGCAAAACTGAGTAAGCATGCACTGGATGAACTTCCTTGCAGAACATTAATTGGCACTTGCACTGATGGTGTTGTATGTTTCATGGTTGCTATGAATGACCCTTAAATCTGCAACAGTTTGGCGGCAGCCCACGTGTAGACCTTTGTGTTTGACGGGTTGAGGCGTGGCACAGGAGACTGGCTGTTAAACATTTCCACTGGCATGATGTTCATTGGCGCACCACTGTCTATGATAAAGGATATGGGGCAACCGTTTACTTTTTTTAAAATCTTGGGGCAGTGTCCAAATGAATTATTTCGTTTTGTTTGTTAGTCTTTCTTTGTCCTTTGTTCTTCTCTGCAAGCAGTCAAACCTACTTGTGCATGTTGTACTTTAGTCAATATCATCATCGCGCATCCACCTGCTTCACTGGCACTTGATAATGGTGTTGAAGAGCTTTTGTAGGATGAACTTGATTACAATCGACTTCATTTGATTTCTACTTCTCGTAACTGATGTTGCTTTTTGGCCTTGTGAGCATGGCTAGAGCACTTCTGGGACACATGGAAAAAGGGGTTCCCATGCTATCATTTAGAGTTCCTAAGGCAAGGATATTTATAATGAGCTTAGATAAAGATCTTAGGCAACTTTTCCTTTACAGTATATATGATATATCACACCAAAACTGAGAGCACATACAGTGAAAAATGGGGAAACATAAACATTCATATAAAAATGAAAACTATTTATGATTTAAGGATTGTCATAGTCAAAATATATTATATGAATAAATAGATACTTCAA
This sequence comes from Calotriton arnoldi, assembly GCA_963921515.1. NCBI lineage: Eukaryota > Metazoa > Chordata > Amphibia > Caudata > Salamandridae > Calotriton > Calotriton arnoldi. The sequence goes on from CAWUFW010002954.1 coordinate 1,176,024, forward strand.
AAATAAATTCCTAAAGACAATACATATCATCACCACTACATGCTTCTCCTCACGCATGCCCTCACATATGTCCACGTCATACACCCAACATACAATTATTCCAATACTTAAACTAAATTAATGTGAAGTAATAAACATCTGTACTGGACTATGTTAAAAAAAACTGTTCTCTAATACAGCAAGTATTGATACAATATTTCAGATGTGGCCAAACGTGGTAATACGTTTTTCTTTCTATGCGCATTTCGGCAAACTGCCTTCTTCAGGAAGCCGCAAGGTATATGTATTACTGCTGTATCTGTGGACAACAAGGATCCAAAATGTAAATGTAAGTGCCCTCAGAATGAGTTTGGATATGGTGAGGTTTAACAAATAGATTAAAACACGGTTTGTGAGCCAAGCCGCCATGCCGATTCATGCACTACTGTTCCCTTTGTTCAGGCAAATTAGTTTGTGAATCATTTGACAAACATGCCACAGATACGAAAAACTGTTGACTTTCACTTCTTACCAATCACATCCCCATGGATAACATGTTGAAAAAGTGATGTTATCATACTGCATGCTCAGACTACGTGATATTGACTCTATATGTCTGACAAGTGGCTTACCATCACCAATTTAAACAGTTCACTATGTCTCTCAGACCTGTTATAACTGTCTCTTTGACCTGAGTTCTTCTGCAGTTATAACAAAAGCAATTCCTACTTAGAACGACGCTGTCTATGGGTTATCATCGTATTCTTTACTAGAGGAGACATGGCAGAAAAGATATATATGTATGTCAGATAGCTTTTGCTGCATTCCTAATATGGGAATTGTGGGGACATGCTTAAAGCTTACCAGCGTATTAATAGGTGTATAAAATAATTATTTATGGTGGCACAGCGAGGCAGTCCAAAGGCCCTCCAAATGAGAGAGATATCTGAAATTAATAAAACAACAGTAAGGAAGGTGCCTGACGCTGAGTGTAACACAATTTGCAGAAGGGGACTTTGGGATATGTGTTTTCCCTGTACTAACTCACCCGAGTTTGGGTCTTAGAGGTGTGGACAAAGTATGTTAAATGTAAAGCTAAAGGCCTGTGCACACGCCTACATATATCTGCTGAGTATTTCTCCATGTCAATACATAACACAAAAAAGCATTCACTGTGCAAACATGTCTTAGAAATCACAATGAGCCATCGGGATTATTAGCGTTTTCTTCTTTAATTCCGAACGCTTGCCCAGCCAACACGTGTTTCGTCTGGGGAAGTACCCCTAGACTTCTTCAGGGCTTTCTGGCAATGGGAAGTGGATCCAAATCTCTCTGCCGGTTGTACTTCCGTCCCGGCTGAATAGTAGTAGTAAGGATTCTGAGCGGCTCGGAGGGGTCCAAGATAGGGACCACGGTGAAGTGAACGTAAGGACTTCACTCTAAACTGGTGTTACTTCCATCCCGATTCCCGGGTAGAAGTCGGAGTATAGACCAAGTCTGGTCCTGTCGGTGCATCGGGTGGTGGAGCCCGGAGTGGGGGCTTCACTGGCGAGTGAGGTAAATTCACGTGGAGAAATGGGGCCGAGAAATGGTAGAGGGTCGGTGTCAGGTCCGAATTGAGGGACCAAAGCCTGATGCTGTGGAGCACTGAGCAGCGAGTACACTAATCTGCGGAAAACACGGTCTGAAAACTAGGGGGTTCAGGGTCGTCCCCCTCCTGCTAGCACCGTCCCATGACAGCGAGAGTCAAATATACGTACACCCGTTGCAGGCACCAATTTCTTACCACATACGTTGAAAACCCTGTCCTTTGCTCTTAAATGCAAAGCTCTTGGCATCAGGCAAGGGACCGGATATTTTTTTTGCCCCTCCCTGTAAAGCATAGTTTGGGATAAATATATCAGCATAAGTGAATACTTTACATGAATATTAGCTGCTTTGAATTTGTTATTGTGTACTTACCTATATGATGTTGGTCCTGGTATGTCCTAGATGTGTGGCATTTCCCGTCTTGCGAATGCGGGAGCAGGGGCTCATTGAACATACAACATTAAAGGAATCAGGCACCAGGATTAGCAGCGTCTCACATCTCACCACGGTAAATCGGGAAACTGGAGCGGTCGAGGAAATGCTCCTATGTACAAGTGGTGGCCCCAGGAGTTGCATCAGAACCGATCACTACTAAACTGAATGCCATAGCATCGCTATTCAGTAGGTGCTGTAGAACTCTTCTGGGACCTTCTGGTGCCCATTTTCTCTTCTTGCGGTGAAGCACTTGGTTTCTCTTTTGCCTTGCAAACTGTTACAAAGTTGTTTTCTTCTCGCAACCTTTGTACTTCTGTCCTATGGCTAGACATGAAATGAAAACCCACATCAGAAACACAACTTTTTTCTTTTTGGAGACATAGACCTGCATGCATCTACTTTGTACTTGCTTGCTTTTCATGACCAATGCTGATTCATCTTTTGCTGTTCCAGCTTCCATATCAGCAGCTTGTCGATTCACTCTTTCATCGGCCCTTGGAGCCATTAGAACTTTCTCCAAACTGATCATCTCTATCAGCAAGCGTCTTCTGAATGAGTCTGAAAGACAGCCATAGATGACTCTGAGGCATATGGCTTCTTTGTCATTAAACACATTAAACTTTCAGTGTTTGATAAGTACATCTAGTCTCTCAATAAACTCATCCATCATTTCACAATCTTGCTGCCTCACTTGATTGAGAATGTACCTTTCATATTTGCCATTTGGCATCAGATTCAATTTGGCTTTCAATGCTTCCTTGATTTGACGTTATGATACTGCATCTGTTAGTGATATTTTCTTTATCACTTCTTTCACTCCATCACCAGCAAGGTTCTTTAAGTACTTAAGGATTTTTTATTGTCTGCTTCTTCCAACAAGTCTATGAAATCATTGAATGTCTCGATCCATGCAGTCCATCTGGTGGCAATATTTTGCTTCTTAGGGGTGTCGAATGGGAGTGGTGGTTTCAGAAACGCAGTTGCCAATATATTTCACGCTCCCTTTTGCTGCCATTGAGAATATGTGCTTTTCAGACAGCTTTCATCTCACCTGGCAGCACCTTTGACAGCACAACCCCCATGCTTGCACTTGGGTCGTCTCGCCCAATTTTGAGGTTGTAAGGCGTTTTGTCGTTCTTCACCTGTGAGTAAGATTTCATTTCTCGTACCTGGTTGTCACTGTATTTAGCGTTTGTTTGCATGGTTGATGGCTCTGTGTTATGGCACAGCGCACTACCTCTTCCTTCAGCCTCACAAGCAGATTCTGACAGGCATTCTGGATGTGCTCTTCTGTAGGGAATTCAACTTCTCCAACAGCTGTGTCTGGGCTGGATCACAGCTTCGACTTCACATACGCCAACTTCAAGCTGCTTTGCATCAACTTGGGCCCATGTGGAATGCACAAGCAGTTTTATGTACTGTTGCAAACTCTCAGGGAGAGCAGTCCCATTTTTTCAGGGTACGTATACCCTACTCGTCACCAGATGTAGTGTCCTCCCCAGCCCAGAAGCATGCAAATGAATATGCCACATACAGAGCTCTGCAATAGGTGTCTTCATTCCACAGAATACAGTCACACACTGCACTCTCATTATGTCATAACTGTTAATAACCACACCTTAACACCTCACAGCAAATTACATAATTCTACCCAGAACCACAAGGGTCCAAGTGCACATAGTCTCACAACCCTACAGTCACTTCCCTCACAACAGAATTCAGAGAATGAATATCTGCAACATCTAAAATCAGACATCTGTATGCACACATTTCTGGGAACCATTCCTCTCCCTCGGACCCTTTCCTTATCCACTCTTTTTCAACTAAGTTCCCTTTTATGTCAGCTCAGTGCTTTGTTGAAACAGCACTAACCCACATGGACAGAGGAAGTCTTGGAGATCTTGATCAAACCATAAGGTAATGGAAAGACTAAACATCAAGGTTGTTGAGAGCCTCCTTTGAAAGTTGATATTCCACTAGATTAAACACAAGCTTCCATCCTACTTCCTTTTCCTAATATCTTTTTCCTGGGAATTGTTTCGCACTAGCTGTGCTAAATTGCTGTGTCTGAGAGAAATAACATTCTAATAAACAAAGAAACGATGCAAATAAAATTTCATAGAGTGGCTAGTGAGATATCACTAGGCCTTGGCAGAGTTCATGGAGTTCCGCGTGACCAAAAAACTCCACTACACAGAATTCCGCAAGCGGCGGAGTGCATTAGGTTGTGCTGTACGTGCTGATTTTTAGCACTGGGAGTTATTCCCATGCTGGAAAATCAGTGCAAATGGCACCATGAGCAGTGCAAGTGGGCTCTGCTTCTTTCTGCTGCTCGAGTAGATTTTCTCCTCAAGCAGCAGCTTCCTCAACGCGAACAGACGGTTGCTCAACGTGAGCGGTCACATCCATCCGCCACCACCTGCATTGAGAAATCTCTCTGGGAGGTGTTTTAGCGTTGGATTTTCCTCACTCACGCTCGCCAACTTAATATTGGGGGGTGTGAGCGGGGAAAAAAATCCACTTCACAATGTGGAGCAAAGTTTTTTGGAACTCCGCGTGCTCTACAAGGTGTGGAAAACTCTCAGGCCTAAATATCACTTAAGCAGATACGCAATCAGGTATACAAAAGGAACCTCATAAAATGGTGTGAAAATCGGAACTGAATATCTTTTCCATGACATATACACATAGAAATGCTAAAGGAAATCCCTAAGCAAATGGTTACAATTAAAATTTTAAAAATATGACTGCAGAGCATTTCAAAAATATAAATGTGGTCTGTGTACAGGACACTTCGCTGTCTTAAAATTTTTATGGCCAAATTAGAGAATATAGAAATGGCAATCCCAGAAAAAAATAGGTTGTGCTAAGGTAAAACTGGCAGGGATTGTATCACCAAAGATCACATGGAGATGAGTTCTGATAGGTAAAAAATATATAGCCAGTGTGTAGTTATAGTTAGGACCAAAGTTTCCATGGGATAAGTCCTTTTTTGGCAATAACTTTGGCGCTGCTTGACAAATCTTCATGACATTTTCACAACACTTCCCCTTTTTGGTGCAGCTGCTGTGTTGAAAGTTTCAGGGTGATCCATCAAGCTGGGGGCGAGAAAAATGTGGGACCCAAAACAATGATTCCCCATGTTATGTCTATGGGGATTTTTCCTTTTTTTAACACAACTGCAGCCCAAACTGCTGAATGAATTTACACCAAATTTGGCAAAAAGCTATACTTTGGTCCAGAAAGTGTGTTTTTTGTGATTTGGTGTAAATCCATTAAATAGATTTGAGATATTTAAGTTGAAAAAATATAGACATCTTGGAACGAGAGTCCTGACAGTGGACTCACTGATCCTACTGAAATTTGATAGGTTGACAACACTTCAACCAGGAAGTGTTGACAGCCATCTTGGGACTCGTCTTGAAGCTGAGTTTCACAAAAAATGTTAGAAAAAAGGTGGCAGGGTAGGGATACCTGGAGTCCCCAGATATGGTGGGGCGGTCCCACGTGGACCCCACCGGGCGATGAAAGCATTTTTTTTAATTTTGCTGTGAATTCACGAGTGGATCTGCGGATCCACAGCGACATTTAAAAAAAAGACGCGTGGGCTCCCACACAACTTTTATAAGAAGTCCCCGGGTGGGCCAAATCCCAGGGGCAGGTTTTTGAAAAATATGTAGGGGGGTGCCAATACAGCAAACCCCTTGCCATGGGGACCTACATCTTCCTGGGGAAAACAATAATAGACATGTGGGGGCCACAGGGCCCCACTGCAGCCCTGGGAACCACCATCTCCCTGGGGCTATTTACTAAAGGCCCATATGGCCTTGCCCGCAGCCCTGGGGGCTGGCACCTCCCTGGGGCATATAATGGGGAGCCTCGTGGATCCTCCCTGGGCTTTTTATTTTTGATATGAGTGGGCCTCATGGACCACTCCTGGGCCCTCTGGACCACCACCTCCCCGTGGCCAAAGTGTTTTTTAATAAATAGGACATCAGTTGTGTCATCAGTGATGTCATGAGTGATGTTACTGACCATGTCACAAGTGATTTAATGTGTGATGTCGTAAGCAGTGCATTTATGGGGGCGTAAGTTATAGTTAGTTTAAGTAACTGTAACTGCTGAATTTCACTGGTTTTGTACAAGTGAAATCTCAGACTAACTGTAACGTCCCTGCAACCTTTGTTTTTTTAGTGAATTTCAAAGGTTTTTTAAATTCTATTTCCAACCTATAATGTCCCTGTAACCTTTTTTCAGTGAAAAAAACTTATATATATATCACCAGTATGTAGTTATAGTTAGGATCTTGTTTCTATTCAAAAAATATTTTTTCTTTTGCCAATATCTTTGCCACAGTTTGACGAATCTTCACGAAATTTTCAAAAGCAATGGTTCGCTCAAGTCAGCTCCTGTCTTGAAACGTTCAGGGTGATTTGTCGAGCGGGGGCCGAGAAAAAAGGGGGGTTCCAAAACGCGTTTTCTCCATGTTCATTTCCATAGGAAACTTTAGACAAAGATACAGCCCGAACTGCCGAACGGAATTACATCAAATTTGGCAAAACGGTAGCTCTTGGTTCAGAAAGCGTGCTTTTTTAAAAATAGTGTAAATCCGTTCAGTAGTTCCTGAGCAATTCAAAAATAAAAAATATCGATATCTGGTGACCAAGGAGGATTCCCGAACCCTCCCGATCAGGAGCTTCATTTTGATTGGCTACCAACACTCCAAACCAAAAAGTGTTGGCAGCCATCTTGTGACTCAGTAGAACCGAGTCACAAGAAAAAAGGAGAAAAAAGATTAAAAAACAAAGAAAAAGGGGCAGGGTAGAAACACCCTGACCCCCTAGGCCTGCTCAGGGGGTTCCACAGGGACCCCAAAATTATTAAGAGAAGGGGGGCCACACAGCCCCCCTTCTAATAAAAAGAAAAAGAAAAGCTGGCTGTAGGAAGGTGGAATCTGACTATATGGTTGCCCCCACTTTTTTCCTGGTGTTTTGCTGGTTTATGACTTAGTTGGACTGGGACCCTGCTATTCAGGGCCCCAGTCTATCTGCTCTCTCTAAACGACATGGAGTGCACTCTAGGTGCACTAGTGATTGGATACTGTGGTGCCTTATGAGTCCCTAGTATATGGTACCTTAGGTACCAAGGGCATAGGTACTTCACAGGCCTACCAGGGGCTGCAGCATGTATTATGCCATCCCTGAGAAGCAGACTAAATCTGACACCACAGGCCTGCTACTGCAGCCTGGGTGAGGTGGTGCTAGCACCCCTCACTGAGATATAGGTTTCCTATATCTCTCCTGCACACACATATAAACCTATCAGTCACCCCTAAGGCAGGCCCTATCAATCCTGAGGGCAGGGTGCTTGGCTTCTATGTGAGGGGGTGCCTCTGCCTGAGCAGGGCCCCTCTGCAGCTCTCAGAGTCTATTCTCTGGTGCTGTTTGTGGATGCGGTTAAACCATATACTCTTAAGTGCATTATATCCTCGCGGTAAAATGCTAACTTTGGAATGGCTGCATCAAAACATGTCGTGTTTGGTGTCAAACATCTTGGAATACTACCCCCCGCCAATCCTGGCGGCGGGGGTAGCATTCCACCCTTCTAGAGGGATAAGACATGTACCTGCTGTGGAAACGCGTTAGAATCCTAAAGAGCCCTGGCATCACAAAATGGATGCCACCAGTCACAGACACTGGGCTGCCCTCCTGCTGATGACCGAAACTCGCAGTGGAGGAAGCCCAACAATAGGCATCCTGTCACAGGGAGGTGTAACCACCTCCCAGACAGGGTTTAGTGTATTGGGGCTGGGTGGGTGCACTCTTAGAGTGCTTTGAAGTCCTGCACTGGGGGAGCAGAAGGCTCCTCTGTGCATATGCCAGTTCAAACCGGCTCAGGGGCTACCTGCCCCTGCTCTGGCGCGAAACTGGACAAAGGGAAGTGGGTGTAGCCACCCCTCCCTTGACCCTCCCATAGGTGGGGTCATAGAGCTAGTCCATCCCCTCTTTTTAGTATAAGAAGGGGAACCCTTGAACTTGCTAGTTAGATAACCCCTGGACGACGCTCTACAGAAGAATCCTGGCCCTTCGACGTTCCACTACCTTTGGAAGACAGAAGAATCTCCCTTGGAGTCAAGGAGTGACTCCTGCTTGGCAGGCACCAAAAACAACAACGACGGTCGCAAACTACGCCGCTCCCTCCGGAGTCCGAAGTCCCTGCAGCCCAAGAAGTGGATTTCCTGACTTCTCCAAGGCCATCGTGAGTCCCCAGCGAAGCTGAGGCAAGTGGACCCCACGAGTGACGAGGAACCGCGACCCCTGGGTACCGTGCACTATTGTCAAGTGCAACCCTTTCACAACGTTCTACGAACTTTTGCTTTGGACCACGTGTGGTCCCGACCTCCAGCAGGAATCCCTCCGAAGATCAGAGGCCTACACCATCCCGAGTGACCGTGGGCCCCTGTTGAGTGATTCCGCCCGAGGTGTCTTCGCGATCCCTTGCCAGCCGGCTCGTGGGTCCCCAGAAGACTTCTTAAAGAAACCAAAGGGCTCCCCTGGTTGCTCCAGGCCTGCCCTGACTTACCCTCGCTGGGTGAGTCCCTCAGACCCTGCTGGTCTGTGCCATCGACTTTTCTTCATCTCCCCGAGACTTGCTGTTGCCAAGGCTTGTGGCTCCGATCGAGTTGTCGACACCGCAGTAAGCTGCAGACTTTGTGGGACACCCAGAATCCAGCTCCTGGTTGTCGTCAACGCCTCCTGGACCTCGTGGCTGAAGAGTCAAGGCACCCGCAACCGACCTGAATCAACCGACGACGGTGGGCATCCATCTTCCTTGCCCCGAGTCACTGCCAAGTGACTTTGAACACTGTCCCCTCTGCTTTCAGGTCATCCTTCTTCAGAATCCAGGCTTGGATTCCACCGGACACTTCTTCAGCTCCCGCAAGCAGCAAGTCTTCTTTGTTCGCCATTGAAAACGACGCCGCGACCCGACACCAAAGGACCCCTATGCACCCGGCTTCCCTGGGTGAGGTAACTCCAGCACTACGGTGCTCTTGTGGGTGTGGGCCCTAGAACTACTTACCCTGTAAGTGACTTGCTTGTAGGTTCTCCCGAAGTATCCTAGAACTCTTAATTTCCAACCGCGACTTGCCCCATTGAAGTCAACGGCGATCCGCGCCTGTGTATCCACACTGCACGCGTCCCCCGTGGGTCCTTTACTTACCTGCCTTGGGTGGCTTCGTGAGGCCCCAGCACTTCTGAAGGCCCTAGGCCTTGTCTCCCTGCAAGTCGTTGTTGCTAAGTCCCTTTTTTAGTATATGGTCTGGTACGCCCCTAGGGCCCCAGCCATATTTTGTGCTTAACTTATTGTGAAACGTTGATTTGTGCATATGTTTGTCTTCTAATCTCATAAAGAGATTAGTAGAGAGTTATTTAGAAATAAATACATATATATTTGATATATATACCTGTGTGGTGTCTTTTCATTTGGTGATTCAAGAGATTATATGGTAAAACAATCTGCTTTACATTCCTTCAAGACTTAGCCTGAAGGCTGCTCTCCACAGCTACCTCTAGGATAGCTTTCTTTAAAAGGTTGTCTTAAACCTATCTACCATAAGAGTCGATTTGCCCTGGTGCAAGGTGTCCACTTTAATTAGTGAACAGCATATACCAGGCCAACTTCTCACACTGGCATCTCGCCGGAGGCTCCGCCCCCTCCCTGCACCACTCTGCAAACACGCCTCCTGGCATGTTCTAAGTTGGGGGATTAAGTCCCCTTGAATCCTGAGGTTCTCTGGGGGCCAACTAGCCCACCAGGTACCTCTTGTAAGCCCCAGACATTGGGATTGCAGAGAGGTGGTCCGATGCCACGCCCCTTTTTACACCACTCTGCAAACGCGCCTCTTGGCACACTGCTGGTGGGGCGATGAGGTCCTCTTGTGTCCTGAGGACCTCAGGACTAAAGTGGACTTCATACCCCGAGCAGCAGTGCGCCAGGAGGCGCGTTTGCAAATTGGAATAAAAAGGGGGCGTGGCCTCAGACCACTCTCAGCAATCCAGCTGTGTGGGGCTTACTAGAGATAACAGGAGGGCTAGTTGGCCCCCAGGCACCCTCAGGAGACAAGGGGACTTCATCCCCTAACCAAGAGCATGCCAAGAGGTGCATTTGCAGAGTGGTGGAGAAAGGGGGCATGGCCTGTGTCCACCTCTCAGCAATCCCACTATCTGGGGCTTACTGGAGGTATCAGGTAGGCTATTCGGGCCCTAAGGACCCCCAGGAGCAAAGGGGACTTCAATCCCCATCAAAGAGCATGCCAGGGAGCACGTTTGCAGACTGGTGGTCAAAGGGGGCGTGGCCTGCAATGAGTACTTACCAATGCTGCTGTGTGGGACTTACTGGAGGTAATATGAGGGGTAGTTGGCCCCCAAGGTTGTCCTTGGGGGCCGACTACCCCTCCTATTACCTCCAGTAAGTCCCACACAGTGGGATTGCTAAGAGGTCTTCAGAGGCCATGCCCCCTTTCTCCACCACTCTGCAAACGCGCCTCCTGGCACACTACGGGTTGGGGGATGAGGTCCACTTTACTCCTGAGGGACTTAGGGGGCCAAGAAGCCCTCCTGGTACCTCCTATAAGTCCTATGCAGCAAAATTCATGAGCACTGGTTGGAAGCCCAGCCCCCTTTCTCCACCACTCTGAAAACGCGACTACCAGTTAAAGAAGCATTTGTAATGTAATAGGTCTCACATTTGCAAGAGTTAGAGCTAATGGCGTTGTAAATATAAAAGTTTTTTACTAATGTTTTTGGGAGTGGAGTGGATGATCATTGTGTGTAGTGGAATTATGTGGTATGTTGTGCAGTGAAATTATGTGGATAGAAAGTATGTGGTATTTAGTGTATAGGAATTATGTAGAGTGGGATTATGTGTTATGGAGAGTAATTATGTAGTATGGTAGTCTGTGTTGTGGAGTGGTAACCTCAGGTTTAGTCTTCCTCGTTTCCATAGAAGCTAAACTATGAACTCAATGAGACAAAAAAAAGAAGGAATCACTGAGGAGCACTTCTGGACCTAGTCAGAGGTATGAGCAGGGCCACTGGAATTATGCGACTGTTTGGCTGCATCGACTTTCGCACAATTATACATTTTCCACATTAGCCATATAATCCATCATCTGCTGCCTAATCTGCAGATTTGAACAAAAAAAGCCTTGTTTCTAGCTCAAACGGCTCAAAAGTTACCAAAATTGCAGCGACAAGTGTTACAGCGTGCTGGAAGGTCCTTTACAAACCTAGAATGGTCACCTGTTACTTATTGCTAAATGTGGGTGTTAAATTGGTACTAATGGTGTGCAAGCCACTTTTGCTTCTTTCTGCGCCTCTCGCCTCTTTCTGCATTTCTGTTGCTTTTTTCTGCACCTTTCTTTCTTTTTCTGCACTTCTCTTGCCTCTGTCTGTAAATCTCTTCTACTTTCTGCACCTCTTTTGCCTCTTTCTGCACCTCTGTTGCCTCTTTCTGCACCCCTCCTGCCTCTGTCTGCACCTCTGTTCCTTCCTTCTGCACTTTTTTTGTTTCTTTCTGCACCTCACTTGCTTCTTTGTGTACCCCTCTTGCCTCTTTCTGCACCTCTCTTGCCTCTTTCTGCACCCCTCTTCCCTCTTTCTGCACCCCTCCTGCCTCTGTCTGCACCTCTGTTCCTTCCTTCTGCACTTTTTTGTTTCTTTCTGCACCTCTCTTGCCTCTTTCTCTACTCCTCTTCCCTCTTTCTGCACCTCTGTTGCTTCTTTCTGCACCTCTCTTGCTTCTTTCTGCACCCCTCCTGCCTATTTCACATTCCTCTTCCCACACCCCTCTTGCCTCTTTCTGCACCTCTGTTCCTTCTTTCTGCACTTCTTTTGTTTCATTCTGCATCTCTCACTTCTTTCTGCATTCTTTTCCCTCGTTCTGTGTCCCTCTTCCCTCTTTCTGCACCCCTCTTGCCTCTTTCTGCACCTCTGTTCCTTTTTTCTGTACTCTTCTTCTTTATGCACTCCTCCTGCCTCTTTCACATACCTCTTTCCTATTTGTGCACCCCTCTTATCTCTTTCTGCACCTCTGTTCCTTCTTTTTGCACTTCTTTTGTTTCTTTCTGCACCTCTCACTTCTTTCTCCCTTGACCTTGCCAGGTAGGTCGCTCCCCCACCACACAGCTCCGCCTGTGTTGTCTGCCCGCTGCTTCTGCAGGTAAGATCGCCCTCCGCTTGTGGCCCCGGTGCCCGTATTTCTTGCTTGTCTCCCCATTTTCCTTTCTGTGCCCCTCGCTGCCCCATTTGCGTTGTGCTTGTAATTTTGTCTGTTTTCTCCCCCCATTTTCCTTTCTGTGCCCCTCGCTGCCCCATTTGCGTTGTGCTTGTAATTTTGTCCGTTTTCTCCCCCCATTTTCCTTTCTGTGCCCCTCGCTGCCCCATTTGCGTTGTGCTTGTAATTTTGTCTGTTTTCTCCCCCACTTTCCTTTCTGTGCCCCTCGCTGCCCCATTTGCGTTGTGCTTGTAATTTTGTCTGTTTTCTCCCCCATTTTCCTTTCTGTGCCCCTCGCTGCCCCATTTGCGTTGTGCTTGTAATTTTGTCTGTTTTCTCCCCCATTTTCCTTTCTGTGCCCCTCGCTGCCCCATTTGCGTTGTGCTTGTAATTTTGTCTGTTTTCTCCCCCATTTTCCTTTCTGTGCCCCTCGCTGCCCCATTTGCGTTGTGCTTGTAATTTTGTCTGTTTTCTCCCCATTTTCCTTTCTGTGCCCCTCGCTGCCCCATTTGCGTTGTGCTTGTAATTTTGTCTGTTTTCTCCCCCATTTTCCTTTCTGTGCCCCTCGCTGCCCCATTTGCGTTGTGCTTGTAATTTTGTCTGTTTTCTCCCCCATTTTCCTTTCTGTGCCCCTCGCTGCCCCATTTGCGTTGTGCTTGTAATTTTGTCTGTTTTCTCCCCCCATTTTCCTTTCTGTGCCCCTCGCTGCCCCATTTGCGTTGTGCTTGTAATTTTGTCTGTTTTCTCCCCCATTTTCCTTTCTGTGCCCCTCGCTGCCCCATTTGCGTTGTGCTTGTAATTTTGTCTGTTTTCTCCCCCATTTTCCTTTCTGTGCCCCTTGCTGCCCCATTTGCGTTGTGCTTGTAATTTTGTCTGTTTTCTCCCCCATTTTCCTTTCTGTGCCCCTCGCTGCCCCATTTGCGTTGTGCTTGTAATTTTGTCTGTTTTCTCCCCCATTTTCCTTTCTGTGCCCCTCGCTGCCCCATTTGCGTTGTGCTTGTAATTTTGTCTGTTTTCTCCCCCATTTTCCTTTCTGTGCCCCTCGCTGCCCCATTTGCGTTGTGCTTGTAATTTTGTCTGTTTTCTCCCCATTTTCCTTTCTGTGCCCCTCGCTGCCCCATTTGCGTTGTGCTTGTAATTTTGTCTGTTTTCTCCCCCATTTTCCTTTCTGTGCCCCTCGCTGCCCCATTTGCGTTGTGCTTGTAATTTTGTCTGTTTTCTCCCCCATTTTCCTTTCTGTGCCCCTCGCTGCCCCATTTGCGTTGTGCTTGTAATTTTGTCTGTTTTCTCCCCATTTTCCTTTCTGTGCCCCTCGCTGCCCCATTTGCGTTGTGCCTGTATTTTTGTCTGTTTTCTCTCCCTTGTACTTTGTGCCCCCGCTGCCTCTCGCCATTCCCGCCGCTGCGTCCCTGCGGCCCCGCCCCCTGACTGCCCATTCGCTGCCCCTGCCTCCCGCCTCCCAGCTGCTCCTCCCTCCCACCTCCCCATAAATGGCGGCCGCTGTGCGGCCGCGCCGCTGGCACGCCGAAGGCGCGCCTAAGGCAAGCCCGTCTGCGCCCGTCCGCGAATGGACCGCGCCCAGCGCCAGAACCCCTGGATCCCACCGATGCAACACCACTTGACGGACCTACGACGCCGCCACCCTCACCGCACTCAATGCCGGCTGGAACCCTGCCTGCTACCGAGCCTCACCGAGACGCACCCATGGACCCTTCACCTGCCAAACCTGCCGATTCACCTGCCCCCGGACGTGCACCACCTCCGCCAAGTCGAGCACCAGCAGCAACCACCTGAAATGCATCCTGTTGAACACCCGCTCCGTCCACAGGCACGCCGTGGAACTCTGGGACCTGCTCGACGCAACAGCACCGGACATCGCCTTCCTCACCGAAACCTGGATGAACGCCTCCTCAGCGCCCGACATCGCCATAGCCATCCCGGACGGTTACAAGATCACCCGGAGGGACCGCGTCAACCAGACGGGAGGAGGCATCGCCATCGTACACAAGAACACCATCCGCATCTCGACTAACTCCGACGAGACCTTCACCGCCGCCGAACACCTACACTTCCAGATACACACTGACCCCAAGACCACCCTCCGAGGCACCCTCATCTACAGACCCCCGGGACCACGCACACTATTCAGCGAAGACATCGCAGACTTCATCAGCCCGCACGCCATGCCCTCCGCCGACTACATCCTCCTAGGGGACCTCAACTTCCACCTGGAGAACAACAACGACAGAAACACCACCGCCCTGCTGGACAACCTCGCCAACCTCGGACTCAAGCAACTGGTGAACACGCCCACCCACTACGCCGGCCACACGCTTGACCCCGTCTTCTCTTCCAGCAAGCACATCTCCTTCAGCCACGCCACCGGACTCCACTGGACCGACCACAGCTGCGTCCACTTCAGCTTCAGAAAGACTGCGACCCACCACCACCCGCAACAGGCTCCCCGCCGGAGCTGGAGCAAGATCACCGCCGAGCAGCTCACCACCTCCCTCAGCCAGAACACACCCACCAACACAACGGACCCAAACGAAGCAGCCAGCAACCTCGCCAAGTGGCTGACCGCCTGCGCCGACGACCTCGCACCACTAAAAAACCCTCCCAGCAGACCCGGAAGCAAGAAAACCCCTTGGTTCACCAATGAACTCAAGGAATGCAAGAAGAATTGCCGCACTCTCGAGAAAACCTGGCGACTCGACCAGACCACAGACAACAGGACCGCCCTCAAGCACGCCACCCGTAAACACCACCAGATGATCCGTGCCACCAAGAAGTCGGCACTCAAAGAACGACTGGACAACAACGCCCACGACAGCAAGGAACTTTTCAGCATCGTCAAAGAGTTCTCCAACCCCGGCGCCGGAAACAACGACATCACCCCTCGCAAGACCTCTGCAACTCACTCGCCGCGTTCTTCCACCGCAAGATCACCGACATACATAACAGCTTCGACGCACAAACCACGCACCCTACCGCCGAACCAACGCCCGCCACCACCACCCTCTGCAACTGGACCCCGATCAGCACCGAAGACACCACCCGCACGATGAACTCCATCCACTCCAGATCACCAACCGACCCCTGCCCACACCACGTCTTCAACAAAGCCGACGCCACCATCGCACCCCATCTCCGGGACATCATCAACTCCTCCTTCCACACCGCCACCTTCCCGGAGAGCTGGAAGCACGCCGAGCTTACCGCCCTCCTGAAGAAACCAACGGCGGACCCCACCGACCTCAAGAACTACCGTCCCATCTCGCTCCTTCCGTTTCCGGCCAAAGTCATCGAGAAGACCGTCAACAGACAGCTTGCCGCCTTCCTTGAGACGAACGGATCCCTCGACCCCTCGCAGTCCGGGTTTCGGGCCAACCACAGCACCGAGACCGCCCTTATCGCAGCCACCGACGACATCAGAACCCTAACCGACAACGGGAAACAGCAGCCCTCATCCTCTTGGACCTCTCCGCGGCGTTCGACACCGTCTGCCACCGCACCCTAGTGAAGCGCCTCAGCAACATCGGAATCCGAGAGAAAGCACTGGAATGGATCATCTCGTTCCTCGCCGGAAGAACCCAGAGAGTCCGCCTCCCCCGTTCAGATCCGAGGCCACCGAAGTCATCTGCGGCGTTCCACAAGGATCTTCACTCAGTCCAACCCTCTTCAACGTCTACATGAGCCCCTCGAAGCCATCGCACGCCAACACAACCTCAACATCATCTCCTACGCCGACGACACCCAGCTGATCCTCTCCCTCACCAACGACCCCACCACCGCCAGAGCCAACCTACACGACGGGATGAGAGACGTCGCCGACTGGATGAGGAACAGCCGCCTTAAACTGAACTCAGACAAGACGGAAGTCCTCATCCTGGGCTCATCACCCTCCGCCTGGGACGACTCCTGGTGGCCCCCGGCCCTGGGCACCGCGCCCAAGCCAACGGACCACGCACGCAACCTGGGCTTCATCCTGGACTCCTCCCTGTCAATGACCAGACAAGTCAACGCCGTCTCATCTTCGTGCTTCAACACCCTGCGCATGCTCCGCAAGATCTTCAGATGGATCCCCACTGAAACCAGGAAGACCGTCACCCAGGCACTCGTCACCAGCCGACTGGACTATGGGAACACCCTCTACGCCGGAACCACAGCCAAACTTCAAAAAGACTCCAGCGCATCCAGAACGCCTCCGCACGACTCATCCTGGACATCCCCCGACACAGCCACATCACCGGACACCTGAAAGACCTGCACTGGCTCCCCGTCAGCAAGAGAATCACGTTCAGACTCCTCACCCACGCACACAAAGCCCTCCACGACCTGGGCCCAAAGTACCTCAACGACCGCATGACCTTCTACACGCCCACCCGCCAGCTACGATCAACCAGCCACGCCCTCGCCACCGTACCACGCATCCGCAGAACCACCGCCGGAGGAAAATCCTTCTCCTACCTGGCAGCCAAGACCTGGAACTCCCTCCCCACTCACCTTCGGCGAACCCAGGACCATCTCTCCTTCAGGAAGCAGCTCAAGACCTGGCTGTTCGAGCAATAACTTACCCCCTCCCCCAGCGCCTTGAGACCCTCCCGGGTGAGTAGCGCGCTCTATAAATGCCGTGATTGATTGATTGATTGATTTCTGCACCCCTCTTGCCTCTTTCTGCACCTCTGTTCCTTCTTTCTTCCCTTCTTTTGTTTCTTTCTGCAGCTCTCATGCTTCTTTCTGCACCCCCTTGCCTTTTTCTCCACCCATCTTCCCTCTTTCTGCACCCCTCTTGCCTCTTTCTGCACCTCTGTTGCTTCTTTCTGTATTCCTCTTGCTTCTTTCTACACCTCTCTTGCTTCTTTCTGCACCCCTTGTGCTTCTTTCTGCACCATTTTTCCTTGTCTCTGCGTCACTCTTGCCTATTTCTGCACTTCTGTTCCTTTTTTCTGCATTTCTCTTGCTTCTTTCTGCATCTCTCATCCCTCTTTCTGCACCTCTGTTCCTTCTTTCTGCACTTCTTGTTTCTTTCTGCAACTCTCTTGCTTCATTCTGCACGCCTCTTGCTTCTTTCTGCACCTCTCATGCCTCTTTCACACCCCTCATCCCTCTTTCTGCATCCCTCTTGCATCTTTCTGCACCTCTGTTCCTTGTTTCTGTACTTATTTTGTTTCTTTCTGCACCTCTCTTGTTTCTTTCTGTATCCCTCGCCTCTTTCTACAACCCACTTCCCCCTTTCTGCATCTCTGTTGCTTCTTTATGCATTTATCTTGCTTCTTTCTGCATCTCTATTGCTTCTTTCTGCACCCCTCATGCCTCTTTCTGGCCTCTGTTCCTTCTTTCTGTACTTCTTATGTTTCTTTCTGCACCTCTCGCTTCTTTCTGCACCCACTTTGCCTCTTTCTGCACCCCTCTTGCCTCTTTCTGCACCTCTGTTCCTTTTTTCTGCACTTCTTTTGTTTCTTTCTGCAGCTCTCTTGCCTCTTTCTCCACCCCTCATCCCTCTTTCTTCACCCCTGTTGCCTCTTTCTACACCTCTGTTCCTTCTTTCTGCACTTCTTTTGTTTCTTTCTGCAGCTCTCTTGCCTCTTTCTCCACCCCTCATCCCTCTTTCTTCACCCCTGTTGCCTCTTTCTGCATATCTCTTGCTTCTTTCTGTACACCTCGTGCCCCTTTCTGCACCCCTCTTCCCTATTTTTGCACCCCTCTTGCCTCTTTCTGCACCCCTCTTGCCTCTTTCTGCACCTCTGTTGCTTCTTTCTGCACTACTCTTGCTTTTTTCTGCACCCTTCTTCTCTCTTTCTGCACCCCTCTTGCCTCTTTCTGCACCTCTATTCCTTCTTTCTGCTCTTTTTTTGTTTCTTTCTGCACCTCTCTTGCTTCTTTCTGCACCCTCTTGCCACTCTCTCCACACCTCTTCCCTCTTTCTTCACCTCTCTTGCCTCTTTCTGCACCACTCGTGCTTCTTTCTGCACCCCTCTTCCCTCTTTCTGCACCTCTCTTGCTTCTTTCTGCACTTCTTTTGTTTCTTTCTGCACCCCTCTTGCCTCTTTCTGGCCTCTGTTCCTTCTTTCTGCACTTCTTATGTTTCTTTCTGCACCTCTTGCTTCTTTCTGCACCACTTTTGCCTCTTTCTGCACCCCTCTTGCTTCTTTCTGCACCTCTGTTCCTTCTTTCTGCACTTCTTTTGTTTCTTTCTGCAGCTCTCTTGCCTCTTTCTCCACCCCTCATCCCTCTTTCTTCACCCCTGTTGCCTCTTTCTGCACCTCTGTTCCTTCTTTCTGCACTTCTTTTGTTTCTAACTGCACATCTCTTGCTTCTTTCTGTACTCCTCGTGCCACTTTATGCACCCCTCTTCCCTCTTTTTGTACCCCTCTTGCCTCTTTCTGCTCCCCTCTTGCATCTTTCTGCGCTACTCTTGCTTCTTTCTGCACCTCTTTGCTTCTTTCTGCACCACTCGTGCTTCTTTCTGCACCCTTCTTCCCTCTTTCTGTACCCCTCTTGCCTCTTTCTGCACCTCTATTCCTTCTTTCTGCTCTTTTTTTGTTTCTTTCTGCACCTCTCTTGCTTCTTTCTGCACCCCTCTTGCCACTTTCTGCACACCTTTTCCCTCTTTCTGCACCTCTCTTGCCTCTTTCTGCACCACTTGTGCTTCTTTCTGCAACCCTCTTCCCTCTTTCTGCACCTCTCTTGCTTCTTTCTGCACCACTTGTGCTTCTTTCTGCACCCCTCTTCCCTCTTTCTGCACCCCTCTTGCCTCTTTCTGCACCTCTGTTCCTTCTTTCTGCACTTCTTTTGTTTCTTTCTGCACCTCTCCTGCATATTTCAGCACCCTTCTTCACTCTTTCTGCACCCCTGTTCCCCCTTTTTGCATGTCTGTTGCTTCTTTCTGCACTTCTCTTGCCTCTTTCACCACCACTCATCCCTCTTTCTGCACCTCTGTTGCTTCTTTCTGCACTTCTCTTGCTTTTTTCTCCACCCCTCGTGCCTCTTTCTGCAACCCTTGTGCCTCTTTCTGCACCCCTCTTCCCTCTTGCTGCACCTCTCTTGCCTCTTTCTGCACTTCTCTTGCCTCTTTCTGGACCTCTGTTGTTTCTTTCTGCACCCCTTGTGCCTCTTTCTGCACCCCTTGTGCCTCTTTCTGCACCCCTCTTCCCTCTTTCTGCACCTCTCTTGCCTTCTTCTGCACTTCTCTTGCCTCTTTCTGCACCACTGTTGTTTTTTACTGCACTTCTCTTGCCTCTTTCTGCACCTCTGTTGCTTCTTTCTGCACCTCTCTTGCTGTACCCCCTTCCCTCTTTCTACACATCTCTTCACTCTTTCTGCACTTCTCTTCTCTCTGTCTGCACCCCTCTTGCCTCTGTCTGCAGCTCACTAGCTTCTTTCTGCACCTCTCCTGCCTCTTTCTGCACCTCTCTTGCCTCTTTCTGCACTTCTCTTCCTTTTTCTGCACCTTTGTTGTTTCTTTCTACAACTCTCTTGTCTGTTTTATCACTTCTCGTGCTTCTTTCTGCAACTCTGTTGCTTCTTTCAGCACTTCTCTTGCCTCTTTCTGCACTTCTTTTGCCTGTTTCTGCAACTCTGTTCCTTATTTCTGCACTCTTCTTCTTTCTGCACTCCTTGTGCCTCTTTCACACCCATCTTCCCTCTTTGTGCACCCCTCTTGCCTCTTTCTGCACCTCTGTTCTTTCTTTCTGCCCTTATTTTGTTTCTTTCTACAGCTCTCATGCTTCTTTCTGCACCCCCTTGCCTTTTTCTCCACCCATCTTCCCTCTTTCTGCACCCCTGTAGCCCTTTCTGCTCCTCTGTTCCTTCTTTCTGCACTCCTCTTGCTTCTTTCTACACCTCTCTTGCTTCTTTCTGCACCACTTGTGCTTCTTTCTGCACCATTCTTCCTTGTTTCTGTGCCCCTCTTGCCTCTTTCTGCACCTCTGTTCCTTTTTTCTGCACTTCTTTTGTTTCTTTCTGCACCGCTCTTGCTTCTTTCTGCATCCCTCTTGCCATTTTCTCCACCCCACTTCTCACTTTCTGCATCTCTGTCGCTTCTTTCTGCATTTCTCTTGCTTATTTCTGCATCTCTCATCCCTCTTTCTGCACCTCTGTTCCTTCTTTCTGTACTTCTTGTTTCTTTTGTTCAACTCTCTTGCTTCTTTCTGCATGCCTCTTGCTTCTTTCTGCACCTCTCATGCCTCTTTCACACCTCTCGTCCCTCTTTCTGCATCCCTCTTGCATCTTTCTGCACCTCTGTTCCTTGTTTCTGCACTTATTTTGTTTCTTTCTGCACCTCTCTTGTTTCTTTCTGTATCCCTCTTGCCTCTTTCTACAACCCACTTCCCCCTTTCTGCATCTCTGTTGCTTCTTTATGCATTTATTTTGCTTCTTTCTGCATCTCTCTTGCTTCTTTCTGCACCCCTCGTGCCTCTTTCTGGCCTCTGTTCCTTCTTTCTGTACTTATGTTTCTTACTGCACCTCTCGCTTCTTTCTGCACCCCTTTTGCCTCTTTATGCACCCCACTTGCCTCTTTCTGCACCTCTGTTCCTTTTTTCTGCACTTCTTTTGTTTCTTTCTGCAGCTCTCTTGCCTCTTTCTCCACCCCTCATCCCTCTTTCTTCACCCCTGTTGCCTCTTTCTACCCCTCTGTTCCTTCTTTCTGCACTTCTTTTGTTTCTTTCTGCATATCTCTTGCCTCTTTCTGCACTTCTTTTGCCTGCTTCTGCAACTCTGTTCCTTATTTCTGCACTCTTCTTCTTTCTGCACTCCTCGTGCCTCTTTCACACCCATCTTCCCTCTTTGTGCACCCCTCTTTCCTCTTTCTGCACCTCTGTTCTTTCTTTCTGCCCTTATTTTGTTTCTTTCTACAGCTCTCATGCTTCTTTCTGCACCCCCTTGCCTTTTTCTCCACCCATCTTGACTGTTTCTGCACCCCTGTAGCCCTTTCTGCTCCTCTGTTCCTTCTTTCTGCACTCCTCTTGCTTCTTTCTACACCTCTCTTGCTTCTTTCTGCACCACTTGTGCTTCTTTCTGCACCATTCTTCCTTGTTTCTGCGACCCTCTTGCCTCTTTCTGCACCTCTGTTCCTTTTTTCTGCACTTCTTTTGTTTCTTTCTGCACCGCTCTTGCTTCTTTCTGCATCCCTCTTGCCATTTTCTCCACCCCACTTCTCACTTTCTGCATCTCTGTCGCTTCTTTCTGCATTTCTCTTGCTTCTTTCTGCATCTCTCATCCCTCTTTCTGCACCTCTGTTCCTTCTTTCTGCACTTCTTGTTTCTTTTGTTCAACTCTCCTGCTTCTTTCTGCATGCCTCTTGCTTCTTTCTGCACCTCTCATGCCTCTTTCACACCCCTCGTCCCTCTTTCTGCATCCCTCTTGCATCTTTCTGCACCTCTGTTCCTTGTTTCTGCACTTATTTTGTTTCTTTCTGCACCTCTCTTGTTTCTTTCTGTATCCCTCTTGCCTCTTTCTTCACCCCTGTTGCCTCTTTCTACCCCTCTGTTCCTTCTTTCTGCACTTCTTTTGTTTCTTTCTGCAGCTCTCTTGCCTCTTTCTCCACCCCTCATCCCTCTTTCTTCACCCCTGTTGCCTCTTTCTGCACCTCTGTTCCTTGTTTCTGCACTTATTTGGTTTCTTTCTGCACCTCTCTTGTTTCTTTCTGTATCCCTCTTGCCTCTTTCTTCACCCCTGTTGCATCTTTCTGCACCTCTGTTCCTTTTTTCTGCACTTCTTTTGTTTCTTTCTGCAGCTCTCTTGCCTCTTTCTCCACCCCTCATCCCTCTTTCTTCACCCCTGTTGCCTCTTTCTACCCCTCTGTTCCTTCTTTCTGCACTTCTTTTGTTTCTTTCTGCATATCTCTTGCCTCTTTCTGCACTTCTTTTGCCTGCTTCTGCAACTCTGTTCCTTATTTCTGCACTCTTCTTCTTTCTGCACTCCTCGTGCCTCTTTCACACCCATCTTCCCTCTTTGTGCACCCTCTTGCCTCTTTCTGCACCTCTGTTCTTTCTTTCTGCCCTTATTTTGTTTCTTTCTACAGCTCTCATGCTTCTTTCTGCACCCCCTTGCCTTTTTCTCCACCTATCTTGACTCTTTCTGCACCCCTGTAGCCCTTTCTGCTCCTCTGTTCCTTCTTTCTGCACTCCTCTTGCTTCTTTCTACACCTCTCATGCTTCTTTCTGCACCACTTGTGCTTCTTTCTGCACCATTCTTCCTTGTTTCTGCACCTCTGTTCCTTTTTTCTGCACTTCTTTTGTTTCTTTCAGCACCGCTCTTGCTTCTTTCTGCATCCCTCTTGCCATTTTCTCCGCCCCAATTCTCACTTTCTGCATCTCTGTCGCTTCTTTCTGCATTTCTCTTGCTTTTTTCTGCATCTCTCATCCCTCTTTCTGCACCTCTGTTCCTTCTTTCTGCACTTCTTGTTTCTTTTGTTCAACTCTCTTGCTCCTTTCTGCATGCCTCTTGCTTCTTTCTGCACCTCTCATGCCTCTTTCACACCCCTCGTTCCTCTTTCTGCATCCCTCTTGCATCTTTCTGCACCTCTGTTCCTTGTTTCTGCACTTATTTTGTTTCTTTCTGCACCTCTCTTGTTTCTTTCTGTATCCCTCTTGCCTCTTTCTACAACCCACTTCCCCCTTTCTGCATCTCTGTTGCTTCTTTATGCATTTATCTTGCTTCTTTCTGCATATCTCTTGCTTCTTTCTGCACCCCTCGTGCCTCTTTCTGGCCTCTGTTCCTTCTTTCTGTACTTCTTATGTTTCTTTCTGCACCTCTCGCTTCTTTCTGCACCCCTTTTGCCTCTTTATGCACCCCACTTGCCTCTTTCTGCACCTCTGTTCCTTTTTTATGCACTTCTTTTGTTTCTTTCTGCAGCTCTCTTGCCTCTTTCTCCACCCCTCATCCCTCTTTCTTCACCCCTGTTGCCTCTTTCTACACCTCTGTTCCTTCTTTCTGTACTTCTTTTGTTTCTTTCTGCATATCTCTTGCTTCTTTCTGTATACCTCGTGCCCCTTTCTGCACCACTCTTCCCTATTTTTGCACCCCTCTTGCCTCTTTCTGCACCTCTCTTGCCTCTTTCTGCACCTCTGTTGCATCTTTCTGAACTACTCTTGCATTTTTCTGCACCTCTTTGTTTCTTTCTGAGCAACTCGTGCTTCTTTCTGCACCCTTCTTCCCTCTTTCTGCAACCCTCTTGCCTCTTTCTGCACCTCTATTCCTTCTTTCTGCTCTTTTTTTGTTTCTTTATGCACCTCTCTTGCTTCTTTCTGCACCCCTCTTGCCACTTTCTGCACACCTCTTCCCTCTTTCTTCACATCTCTTGCCTCTTTCTGCACCACTCATGCTTCTTTCTGCACCCCTCTTCCCTCTTTCTGCACCTCTCTTGCTTCTTTCTGCACTTCTTTAGTTTCTTTCTGCACCCCTCTTGCCTCTTTCTGGCCTCTGTTCCTTCTTTCTGCACTTCTTATGTTTCTTTCTGCACCTCTTGCTTCTTTCTGCACCCCTTTTGCCTCTTTCTGCACCCCTCTTGCTTCTTTCTGCACCTCTTTTCCTTCTTTCTGCACTTCTTTTGTTTCTTTCTGCAGCTCTCTTGCCTCTTTCTCCACCCCTCATCCCTCTTTCTTCACCCCTGTTGCCTCTTTCTGCACCTCTGTTCCTTCTTTCTGCACTTCTTTTGTTTCTAACTGCACATCTCTTGCTTCTTTCTGTACTC